>JAJSPD010000024.1:0-700150 GCA_021307315.1 Bisporella sp. PMI_857
TACCGAACTCTACCTCTCTTACCCATATCCGAACCCTCACCGCACAAATGCAACGCCTCGAGCAACGTGTACAATCTGCCCGTTCGAAACTTCCTGCGCCAGTTAACACCCCTCCTCGTGCGTCACCACGAAACTCTTCTGCGATGGGGTATATGCCTCCAAGTGTCACAATAAGAAGCAGGAAACGCACGGGGGGAAGCACAGCGAGCAATTCTTCGGTAGCAGGCGAGGAGACGCCTTTGACCAAGCATGTTCCACGACTCTCTACATCAGGCATTAGCAGGCTATCTTTTGGACCCCTACCTAATCGCGAAGGGGATAGTAGACCTAGTAGCCGTGCAAGCACGAGAAATAGTAGTTATGTTCGTCCCGATCGCCCAATAAGTAGAACAGAAATTGCTAGACCGCTTAGTCGGACATCGATGAGTGGTGCCCGTACTCCATTGGGGCATTATTCTCAAAGCCAATTAATGGAATCAAGAAGGCCAAGGAGCAGTGTTGGCGGCAGTTATGGTGCGGCTCATGGACATGGACATAGTCAAAGTGTCTCCGGCGTACCGGAGCTAGAGCGAGATATTGACGGCACACCTAGCAGGAGAGGCGCACTCCCATCTGGTGAGGCAAGCGCGATTCCTCTTCCTAGGAGGCAGAGTGGAGGTCTTTCCATGACGCCGATGCCTCGGCGGTCAAGTAGCGGACAAGCACTTAGGGAAGGAGAGAGCGGAATGAAGCCGCCTGGCAGGCCGCGCAAATTGAGCGGTGTGGGGGAGACATATTGATCAGGTATGGTCTATGAACAGTACATAGGAATGACTTATGAAGATATGGGTCGCATTGCTAGCATGGCGGATGGCGTTTTGGCATGGCTCGTGGCTGCATATGAGCATAATGGGTTCACGTATTGATATGAGTGACGGCCGATTTATTGCTAGCAATATGATAGTTTATGGTATGAAAACTCTGATAAGGATGGACACTTTTGTGCTACTACCTATGCTACAATTTTCTCCTCTATTGGGATCTTGAGCCTCATTTTCTACTGGTCTGGAACTTGTCTATAATGCGTATAACACATGTTTGCTATATAACAGGCATTGGTCCATGCGCTAAAGATGTCATGATGCAGTGATGATAGAAGAGTCCTTGCAAGTTGGCTTCTGAAGGAGCTTCATCGTGCCTCGTAAGCATGACAAGGTTTGACGCTACTCCACTGCCTGAAATTCAATGCAAATCCGGATTCCGGAATCCGGTTCATCTCATCATCTTATCATCTCTCGTTGATGTCTTTGGGTCTAACATATTCCGAGCAGCTTTTTTCTGCTCGACATGAGAATTCGATCCACTTCGGGATATTCCCAATCAGGATATTCCGAATATTATTAGATAGATTCACGTATCAGTTCTTCTCAAACCTCAACTAGATATACTTGGAGCTCTCTCTTTTTTCGACAAAGGGTGGTTTTGAAACAAAAGCATTGCCAGGCGCTAATGGCCCAAATTTTAGAAAATCTTATTCTGTGTGACGCAGAGGGATTCCTTGCGTTTGCCAGACCTAACGTATGCTTCGGGAACCGAAAACTATGCCAACATTCGGATATCACCTAGGCACCAATTTATCTGCACATGATCTCCGGCCCTCTCGACGCCTGCGAATCTCGATATACAAGAACCTACCGTTCTTCATTGATCTAGTGACACCAACAGGATTGCCGTCCGTCCACTTCAGATCCACGGGTGGCGCTTTCCATGGCCGCGGTCACGTGCACGCTAGGCATTTTCGTGTCTCCCGCTGCGACGTGTTTCTCCAGCGCCGCCGTCAGCTCTATTTACATATGCAGTGCATGGCTTACCAATGAGTCTTCCTTCTTGACACCGTCATCTTTCACCATAAGGCATATTCGCAGGCTGAAAGGCAACCCACACATCAGCACATCAAAGCCATTAAGCCTTCATCCAACAAACGCACCCCACGACAACTAGTTTGATCTTTGTCTTGAAGTCAAATAAATTGGCAGCTAGGACATTCATGGCTAAGGCTGAGATCGGAAACCCCACCGTAATGCCGCACTCCCCCAACAGGTCCGTTTCCTGGTCTGCAGATGAACTTCCTCCCGGCGCGTCATGAGCAAGGGGGCTGCACCCAAGTGTCTGGGCTAGAGGCCCTCTCAACGGAAAATCAAATGGGAGATGATGCAAAGCGCGTCCGTGACAATAAAGACGCACATTCTTACGGGAATCAATGCTAGTGGTGAAGGAAAAAGCTCAGAAATTTGAGAGGAGAATGATATAAGAGAACCTTTCATAAATACACTCTCCGAAACAAATAAAAAAAATTAAAAATTAAACTGAATGTTGAGAATGATCGTCCTCTCTTAGTATTTGTTGTAGTCTGTAGTGGGTAAATTTTTAGCGTGGGCAAGTGTTGAAGCTGTTGAACCCCGACATTTTTTTTAGAGCTTTCTCGGGTCAGGATGCCCGATCAACTCCTTCTCCCTGTTGAGACTTAAAACTCCACTCATACTTTTCTCCCATACGCAAAGAGTCAACATACCCTCTCTAATACACATTGTCTCTCCTCCTCGTCTCACCCCAAACTCTTCGAGACGTACAATCTTGCATACCTTTTTGTTTTTCGTTTTTCGGCCTTTGGTGCTGTGGTAGCTTCTACTCTCTTCCATTAATGACCCGAACATAATCGGGATTGGTTGTATACTACTATCCTTTTTGCCCTCCCCTATTGCTTACCACCCTCTCACTGGCGACGACATCTTCTTCTCTGCTCGTCACCGACGAGCTGTAATTCAGACACCATGGCGACTACTAATGGCGGCAATGTCAAATCTCGCTCGAATGGCACCGTTCCTGTCACAAACCGGCAACAACTATCCTACGCAGCGAGGCATAAGTTGGCGGATCACTTCATCGGTGGGAACAAGCTCGAGAATGCTCCTGCAAGTATTGTAAAAGACTTTGTGGCTAAGCATGACGGCCACACGGTCATTACAAATGTGAAGAGTCCCCCCGGATATACCTCCTAGAGTTCAGCTAACGCAATTTACAGATCCTGATTGCCAATAATGGTATTGCGGCGGTCAAGGAGATCAGATCGGTACGAAAATGGGCCTACGAAACATTTGGCAATGAAAAAGCGATTCAATTCACGGTCATGGCTACGCCGGAGGATCTACAAGCAAATGCAGACTACATTCGAATGGCAGATCAATATGTAGAGGTTCCCGGTGGTACAAACAACAACAACTACGCCAATGTAGAACTGATCGTAGATATTGCTGAGCGGATGGACGTACATGCTGTTTGGGCTGGATGGTAGGTGTTCCTTCTTTCCCTGGCAAGGGATGAATTCTGACATTATGAAGGGGCCACGCCTCGGAAAACCCCAAGCTGCCGGAATCCTTAGCTGCATCACCAAAAAAGATTGTTTTCATTGGCCCCCCGGGCTCTGCAATGCGATCGCTCGGTGACAAGATCTCGTCCACAATTGTTGCACAGCATGCCAAAGTCCCTTGTATACCCTGGTCCGGAACTGGAGTGGATCAGGTGGAGGTCAACGAGGATGGCATAGTCACGGTCGATGATGAGGTCTATAGTCGGGGGTGCGTACAATCATGGCAGGAAGGGTTAGAAAAGGCAAGAGCCATTGGATTTCCGGTCATGATCAAGGCCTCAGAAGGTGGTGGTGGAAAGGGTATTCGAAAAGCCGACACGGAGCAAGGATTTGAGAGTCTTTACAAAGCCGCTGCCAGCGAGATCCCTGGTTCCCCAATCTTCATCATGAAGCTTGCAGGAAATGCCCGACACTTGGAGGTTCAGTTGCTGGCTGACGAGTACGGAAACAACATCTCCCTGTTTGGCAGAGATTGTTCCGTTCAGCGACGACATCAGAAAATTATCGAGGAAGCTCCCGTCACGATTGCGAAACCCATTACCTTCCAAGAAATGGAGAAGGCAGCCGTGCGTCTCGGTCGTCTCGTCGGATATGTTTCTGCGGGTACTGTGGAATACTTGTATTCGCATGCTGACGACAAATTCTACTTTTTGGAGTTGAACCCCAGATTGCAAGTGGAGCATCCCACGACCGAGATGGTTAGTGGTGTAAACTTGCCAGCGGCACAATTGCAAATTGCTATGGGTCTGCCATTGCACAGAATCCGCGACATCAGATTACTCTATGGAGTAGATCCTCAAACCTCCAGCGAAATCGACTTCGACTTCTCCAAGGAGAACAGCTCCCAGACACAGCGCCGGCCAAAACCCAAAGGTCACACAACTGCTTGCCGTATTACATCAGAAGATCCAGGCGAGGGCTTCAAGCCTTCAAGCGGTATGATGCACGATCTCAACTTCAGAAGTAGTTCCAATGTCTGGGGTTACTTCTCTGTTAGTAATGCGTCGAGTATCCACAGTTTCTCGGACAGTCAATTTGGTCACATTTTCGCATATGGCGAGAACCGTGCTGCATCCAGAAAACATATGGTCGTTGCACTGAAGGAACTGAGCATTCGTGGTGACTTCCGCACGACTGTCGAGTACCTGATTAAGCTTCTAGAGACCCCTGCATTCGAGGGCAACACCATCACTACAGGATGGCTTGATGAGCTTATATCCAAGAAATTGACTGTAGAGCGACCAGATCCCATGCTGGCTGTTGTGTGTGGCGCCGTGTGCAAAGCTCATATTGCAAGCGAGGCATGCATCTCGGAGTATAGAACAAGTCTAGATAAGGGTCAAGTGCCTGCGAAGGACATCTTGAAGACTGTTTTCCCGATCGATTTTATCTACGATGGCCATCGATATAAGTTCACAGCTACTCGATCAAGTTTAGACAGTTACCACCTATTTATCAACGGCTCGAAATGTGCAGTTGGTATTCGAGCTTTGGCTGATGGTGGCTTACTGGTTCTTCTGAATGGGCGTAGTCACAGCGTTTACTGGAAGGAAGAGGTAGGAGCCACTAGATTGAGCGTGGATAGCAAAACCTGTCTCCTGGAGCAAGAGAATGACCCCACTCAACTCAAAACACCGTCCCCTGGCAAGCTCGTCAAATTTACGGTTGAGAATGGAGAGCACGTCAAGGCCGGCCAGGCTTTCGCCGAAGTTGAGGTCATGAAGATGTATATGCCACTTCTTGCTCAAGAAGATGGTATCGTACAATTGATCAAGCAACCGGGAGCAACTTTGGAGGCAGGTGATATTCTCGGTATACTTGCCTTAGATGACCCTTCCAAGGTCAAGTCCGCCCAACCCTTCCTTGGCCATCTTCCAGATCTTGGACCACCTCAGATTGTTGGTACCAAGCCCTCTCAGCGATTTTCCCTTCTCTATGGCATCCTTACCAATATCCTTGATGGTTTTGACAATCAAGTCATTATGCATCCAACGCTAAAAGAGCTGATCGATGTTCTTCGTGACCCAGACCTCCCTTACGGGGAGTGGAACGCACAATTCTCCGCTCTCCACTCGAGAATGCCTCAAAAGCTTGATGCAACTTTGACTCAAATTGTGGATCGCGCCAAGTCGCGGAAGGTGGAATTTCCCGCCAAGTCTCTCACCAAAGCACTACAGAAGTTCTTGGATGAGAATGTTGCTCCCAGTGATGTCGAACTCCTCAAAGGAACTCTGGCTCCGCTGATTGAGGTGCTTGACAATTATGCCGAAGGTCAGAAGGTTCACGAGTTTGCGATTTTCTCCGGATTGATGAAGAAATATGCCTCGGTTGAAGGCCTTTTCTCTGGCATTCGACGGGGAGAGGGAGAAGATGCAGTTGTCTTGCAACTTCGAGACGAGAATAAAGAGGACACCTTCAAAGTCGTTCAAACCGTGCTCTCACATAGTCGAGTTGGATCCAAGAACAACCTCATCCTTGCCATCTTGGAAGAGTACAAACCAAACAAGCCAAATGTTGGTAATGTCGCCAAATATTTTAAACCAGCTTTGCGAAAACTTATCGAATTGGAGTCGCGGCAGACCGCTAAAGTGTCTCTTAAGGCTCGAGAGGTCCTCATTCAGTGTGCTCTGCCTTCATTGGAGGAGCGCGCTGCTCAAATGGAACACATTCTCCGATCGTCAGTTGTAGAATCAAGATATGGAGAGACTGGCTGGGAGCACCGGGAGCCTGATCTTGAGGTTCTTAAGGAAGTTGTTGACTCCAAGTATACAGTTTTTGACGTCTTGCCTATTTTCTTTGGCCATCAAGATCCTTGGGTATCTCTTGCTGCATTAGAGGTTTACATTCGAAGAGCCTATCGTGCATACTCTCTGAAGCGGATCGAGTATCACAATGAGACAACGGAGCCTCCTTTCATCGTCTCCTGGGACTTCGTCCTCCGCAAGGTCGGTTTTGCAGAATTCGGCATGCCTTTCCAGCCATCTGCTCCATCCACCCCAGCAACGCCATCTGCTGAAAGCGGCAATCCTTTCAAGCGTGTCAGCTCAATCAGTGATTTGTCATACTTGGGAAGCAATACAGACCGTGAACCAACCAGAAAAGGGGTCATCGTACCAGTTCAGTATCTCGACGAAGCTGAAGAATATCTGTCCCGAGCACTTGATGTCTTCCCAGTTGCTGGTGGCAGAAAGAAGAGCTTCCCAAACGGGCTCATGCCAGATCTTGAAGGAAAGAGGAGGACCACCGCACCCCAATTGCAGAGTGATGACGAGCTGACTGCAGTTTGCAACATTGCTGTTCGAGACTCCGAGAGTCTAGACGACAACGAAACGCTGGCTAGAATCAAGCTGATTATCAATGACTACAAGGAAGAGCTTGTGGCTCGCCGCATCCGTCGCTTAACATTCATCTGTGGCCATAAAGACGGATCTTATCCTGGATACTATACTTTCCGTGGCCCTCAGTATGAGGAGGATGAAAGTATTCGCCACAGCGAACCAGCCCTCGCTTTCCAACTTGAACTAGGACGACTGTCTAAGTTTAATATCAAACCTGTTTTCACGGAAAATAGAAATATTCATATCTACGAAGCTATAGGCAGAGATACCTCTGGCGACAAGAGATACTTTACACGTGCTGTTGTCCGCCCTGGCAGACTTCGAGAGAATGAGCTCCCGACTGCTGAGTATCTCATTTCTGAGAGTGACAGACTTATGAACGACATTCTGGATGCTTTGGAAATCATTGGCAACAATAACTCTGATCTCAACCACATCTTTATCAACTTCTCACCTGTCTTCCCTCTCGAGCCACATCAGGTTAGTGATGCTCTCGGCCCATTCTTGGAAAGATTCGGACGTCGACTTTGGCGTCTTCGCGTCACTGGTGCCGAGATCCGTATCATTTGCACTGATCCCGCCACAAACCAACCATATCCTCTTCGTGTTATGATCCAGAACACATCGGGATACGTTGTCCAAGTAGAGTTGTACGCTGAGCGCAAGTCCTCGAAGGGTAGTGATTGGGTCTTCTTCAGCATCGGTGACGACAAAGATCGCCCTAAGGTTGGCTCAATGCACTTAAGACCAGTAACCACACCATATCCTACCAAAGAATGGCTTCAGCCAAAGAGATACAAGGCTCACTTAATGGGCACACAATATGTTTACGACTTTCCTGAGCTCTTTAGACAAGCAATCCAAAACAGCTGGATCAAAGCAGTCAAGAAACATGCGCCTCTAGCCGACAAGCAACCTCCAGCTGGACAATGTATTGAGTATTCCGAGCTTGTGTTGGATGAGCAAGATAACCTTACAGAAGTCAATCGTGATCCAGGTACCAACAACCATGGTATGGTGGGATGGATTGTAACTGCAAAGACGCCTGAGTATCCTCAAGGCCGGAAGTTTGTCATCATTGCAAACGATATCACCTACAAGATTGGCAGCTTCGGGCCAAAGGAAGATCAATTCTTCCACAAGTGTACTGAATATGCGAGATTGCTCGGTGTCCCACGTATCTACCTTTCCGCAAACTCGGGTGCCCGTATTGGCATGGCTGAGGAGCTTATTCCACATTTCAATGTCGCGTGGAATGATCCTGAACGCCCCGAGGCTGGGTTCAAATATCTCTACCTGCTGCCCGAGTCAAAGAAGAAGTTCGAGGATGGCAAGTCCAGAGATGTTATTACTGAGGAGATATCTGAGGATGGCGAGACTAGACATAAGATTGTCTCCATCATTGGTGCAGAGGATGGCCTTGGTGTTGAGTGTCTGAAAGGGTCTGGTCTCATCGCTGGCGCAACTAGCAGAGCGTACGAAGACATCTTCACTATCACATTAGTGACCTGCCGATCAGTCGGTACGTTATTTTTCTTTATTCCACTCAAGTTTTCATTATGCTAATAGTAATAGGCATTGGTGCATATTTGGTCCGTCTTGGTCAGCGCGCAATTCAAATCGAGGGCCAGCCAATTATTCTCACTGGTGCGCCTGCCATCAACAAGCTTCTCGGGCGCGACGTCTACACCTCCAACTTGCAACTTGGTGGTACTCAAATTATGTACAAGAACGGTGTCTCTCACATGACCGCCAACGATGACTTCGAGGGTGTTTCTAGAATCGTCGAATGGATGTCTTTCGTCCCAAATAAGCGAAACAACCCTATTCCAATTGGTCCTGCTGTCGACACCTGGGACCGTGACATTATCTACACTCCACCTGCGAAGCAAGCCTACGATGTCAGA
Source organism: Bisporella sp. PMI_857 (assembly GCA_021307315.1). NCBI lineage: Eukaryota > Fungi > Ascomycota > Leotiomycetes > Helotiales > Helotiaceae > Bisporella > Bisporella sp. PMI_857. Next base: position 8,652 of record JAJSPD010000024.1, read on the forward strand.
TTCCTCATTGGTGGTAAGCAGGATGAGGAAGGCTATCAGCCTGGTCTTTTCGATAAGGACTCTTTTGTTGAGACTCTTGGCGGTTGGGCGAAGACCGTTGTTGTTGGTCGCGCTCGTCTTGGCGGTATCCCAATGGGTGTTATTGCCGTTGAGACTCGCTCTGTCGAGAACATCACTCCAGCTGATCCTGCCAACCCAGATTCAACTGAGCAGATTACAAATGAGGCTGGTGGTGTTTGGTATCCTAACTCCGCTTTCAAAACTGCTCAGGCGATCAAAGATTTCAACAATGGTGAGCAACTGCCCTTGATGATCTTGGCCAACTGGAGAGGTTTCTCTGGAGGACAGAAGGATATGTATAACGAGGTCTTGAAGTATGGATCATACATTGTTGATGCTCTTGTCAAATACGAGCAGCCTATCTTTGTGTACATTCCACCATTCGGAGAGCTTCGAGGTGGCTCATGGGTTGTCGTTGATCCCACCATTAATCCCGAGTTCATGGAGATGTACGCCGATCAAGAGGCCCGTGGAGGCGTTTTAGAGCCAGAAGGTATCGTCAACATCAAGTACCGCCGCGAGAAGCAACTCGACACAATGGCACGGTTGGATCCTGAGTATAGTTCATTACGCAAGCAATTGGGTGATCAAAGCCTAAGCAAGGAGCAGATGGATCAAGTCAAACAGAAGGTCCTTGCTCGTGAACAACTTCTCCTGCCTGTCTACTTGCAGATTTCATTACAGTTCGCCGACCTCCACGACAGAGCCGGCCGCATGAAAGCAAAGGATGTTATCCGTGGAGAACTCCAATGGCGCGAGGCGAGACGCTTCTTCTACTGGCGTGTGCGTCGTCGTGTCAACGAGGAATACCTCTTGAGACGTCTAGCGATCTATAATAAGAATCCCCTTGCCAGCCGTGCTCGTAATCTCCAGACCCTTGCTGCTTGGACCGGTATACCCAAGTTTGCCACAGCGGATCGTGACGTCGCGACGTGGTACGAAGAACACGGCTCGCAGGTGCGCGACAAGATCGAGGCACTTAAGGCCGAAGGCGCCGCCTTTGAGATCAACGGTCTATTAAGCGCCAACAAGGACCATGCTTTGAAGGGCGTGCAGCAGTATCTGAGCATGTTGCCGGCGGAGGAGCGACAGAAGGCGTTGGCATTCTTGAACAAGCAGTAGAGCACAAAAGAGGAAAACGGTTATAGATGATGGGTTTGTTACTACTGGAGAATGGGGGCGTGTGTTCGTTCTGCTCGGCGTATATTATGCTTGCTTTTGTGCAGCAACGAGTTTATTGTAAAACCTGGTATATACTTATAAGCGTTGTCCTTTCTTGCAGGTGGTGATGAAGGGAGGAACTGATACTTTATAGATGAATGGCATGATTTTATCTTTGTATTATTTTGAGTCTCAATCATTGTATAACGCGAAACTGAGTTTCTCTGAAAAGGTGGACGCCAGGGATTCGTTTGCTCCTGAAGTATTCAGATATCGAAATCATGATGCGACGACTTCCTATCTTGTTCAGAGATCTGATAAGAACCCAGACGTACTCGCACCAGCAGAATCCAACCCGATATTCAAATCTCAACACAGCGCTCTGATTCCAAAATCCTCAGCCACTCTTCCCACAATCTCACATCCTAACGCCACATCTCAAACCATCAAAAATCTTTGGAGATCTTTAAAAGAATATTATTCCTACCCATACCAAAAATATCTCGCCCAACAAAGGTTCTTTGGTTTAAAGAATAAAAAGAAGAAGGAATATCTTTCTTTTCCCTGAAGACGGACGACGAAGCGGTTGCAGCAGGCCTTCGTTTTTTTTTTTTTTTTTTTTTTTTTTGTTCTGTGGTAAAAAAAAAAAAAATTAAACAGGGGAAGCACGTTAGCGGATTCTGAGTGGTGCGAAGAACGAACTGGCTCCCGCTCGCTTGTTTTTCTTATTTCGGGGGAATTTAGGATGACTTGAGAGGCCGGCTGCTTATTGGTTGGCTGGAGGGGGGGGTGGTTTTTTCGGACAGAGAGGGCGTGGTATCTAATAGGCTGTTTTGATTTGTTCGGTGGTTCTGTTGTATTTCGTGCTGTGGATGTGTGGCGGGTGGCTTACCTGGGGAAAAAAGGATTGAGATTGATGTTTTGCTGGTTTTTGTTTTTGTATTTTGTATTTTTTTTTTTTTGTGGGTAGAGGATAGGGGAATTCGTGGTTGATGGTTAGCTGTGGAAGGTATTATTTATGTATGGAAGGATGACCTGGTTAAGTCCTGTTGTGAATATGAAGGCAGGATGTGGTGGTTGAAATGGCTGAGAATCGGGTATCCCGCTCCGGATATTTATCCCCCGAGCCGAGCGACCAGTTACCTCCCCTGGATGGCTGCCGACTTCCTGGCAATAGCGGTAGAGCCAACGAGCGTTATATTGAGCTGCAAGGGTTGGCTGACAATGGTTGTTGATTGGTTGTTTTTGCTGCACGTATATGCATGCTTAGGCTCATTTCGGGTTGGTTTTAGTCCAATTGTAGTATTGTGTGGTAAACAAATGCTATAGATGCGTTACGTGCAGATTGAGGGAAATATATTCTCTATATAATGCACCCAGGACTCTTAAAAATCCATACCGAAAAAGAGTAGATATCCCAAGTTCGAACAAAGGGTCGAAGATATCTCAGATTCAGGTTGTCATTGTCGCCAGACTTCCGACGTCGTCAATTCACCTCCTGAAGATCCGCTTTTCCATATATGGACTAAGGAAAATATACTGGACAAGGCTGTCTTTCCTCCCTTCCTGCTGCAAAACCCCTCCTCTAACCTCATCCTACCTTTACAACAAACCATACCCATCACCTTCACACAACACAACACATTCGTTACCTACTTCAACCGTTTAACTTACCCGTTAATACGTACAATCACTAAATCAATAAATAATCAAGACACTTTCAAAGACCTTCATCATGCGTCTCTTCACACCTACCGTCTTCCTCGCCGTTCTCGGAGCCGTCACTGCCCTTCCAGGACCCCAGCCCATCACTCGTGAGAAGAAGGATGTCCAAGGCTCTGGTCTCGGTGTTGGGAGTAGCGGTGCCAATTTCTTTGCTCGTGAGGCAGAGAAGATTCCTGCTGGGACTGTTGCAAATTTCTGGGCTCGCGGCAAGCAATTTCAGAAAGGCGCTCCCCGTTCTCCCTTATTCACTCGTGATGTTCAGGTCAAGTCACCAACTCCTGTCGTCCCTGCTGTTCAACTCTTTGCCCGACACAAGCGAGCTCAACATGATCCAACCTTGGTCGCAAGTCCATCATTCTGGGCTCGCGACATCAAGAATACCAGCGTTGAGTCAGCACCCAATCCAATTGCATCGCTCTACCCTTACTCGGTCACCGGTACCCTCAATGGCACCCTCACCGTACTTCCCATTCCCCTTGCACTCGCTCGCAGTATCATTCCTGCCAAGTTGTAGGTTATGTCCCGTTATAAAGATACTATGGTAGGTGCTAACCCACATCCTTTAGCGCGATCTTGACCAAGGCCATCAATGCAGCTCTTCCTTTCTTCCCTAAGAAGCGTACCCCGTAAGTTGATCCGCCTCGGCCTTTCGCATAATACGCGCTGACCTCATTTATAGTTAGTCCTTCGTACTTGCCTGGACCATGACATTCAGGTTGCTGGTGTCGGCATCCGCCTTCCAGATTTCCAACTTACCAAGCTCATGTTTCCCTTCGTCGATGTTCTTGGCGATGGCTATTCTAGCTTCACTTGGATCAACAAGACCCTCATCAATGGGAATGAGCTCATCCAAAACGGCATTTTGGGCTACGGTCAAACTCCCATCACCGCAACCTTCCAGCCTTTCCTCGAGGCTTACGAATCCATTCCCGCCACTTCCCCCTCCCGTCCTACCGGCATCTCACTTGTGGCGAGCCTGGGTAAGGAGCCTTGGTTGGACATCAAATTGAATCAGCATGCACAGTATTCGTACTCACCATACCCACTGGCCTTGTGAGTCTCCATCTTTCACACGTCATCTTTTATCTTGCCCCTCTACATGGCTAACCCAAAAAAAAAAGCTTCAAAAACGTCACCAACCAGCCTATCGTCGGTAACGGGTCAACATGCTACCAGCAAGTAAATTTCTTCAACACCACCCTCTCGACCAATGCTTACGCCCCAGTTCCCGTCTGCGGTTCGGTCGACATCAAGGCTCCTCTGCTTCCAACATCCCAAAAGTTCAAGAATGTGTTTGGCATTCAGGTTGATGTTGCGTTCTTAGAGAACAATTACCTGCCTTGTGAGCAGTTGAAAGGTTACAATGGCTTTGAGGGCATGTGAGTTGCTGGGAGTTGGCCAAGCTGGGGTGTCTTTGACCAAGATGCTAGATAAGTCCAAATGGGACATAATGATAAATTAGAGCCAAAAAGACACACGTCACACATATATTGTGCTCTGGAGTGAGTGAAGTTTTCGATCGTGATTGTAAAGATGTGGAGGTGTCTATTTATAGTTCGTGTCTTCCTCGAAAGAGGCAACTGCAGCCGATGGCAGCTTAACATGAAAATCATCTGATGCTCAATTACATCTCAGAATTTCAGATGCAGCTGCTTAAAGAATACTCATATCACGAAATATTCAGGATATTCTCGGATCACATAATGAGCTCTGAGCAACAGCCATATCTGTAGCCGGGAGCTATGCACCTGCCGTACTAACAAGAGGTTTCAAACCATACCCCCAGCGTGAGAACCTAAAGAGCGCCAGATCAGCTTGCTATTAAGACTACTTTTGGCTGGTCTGATTTCACCGCCCGAAATGGCCTCTCCAACCCACTATAAACCTCTCGACAGCAGCACCTCCTCGATCCGACTCATACGTCTCCATCACCGTCTATACCCTCTCACACCCGATCAATACGCCATAGAATGCACCTTTTTCACTGCAGACCTTGCCTCATCACCATCCTATGAAGCTTTATCTTACGAGTGGGGCCCTGCAAACCCTCCCAAGGGTTCATTTCCCGTCCTCCTTAACGGTGTCCCTCGAGAAATCCAGGAGAACCTCTGGTGGGCGCTCTTCCACCTACGTACCACCAAACCACGAGCGCTCTGGATCGATGCGCTATGCATCAATCAGGATGACGTCGAGGAGAGGAATTACCAAGTTGGGCTAATGGAGCAGATATATCGAAAGGCGTGGAAGACTTTGATCTGGCTTGGTCGAGAGCATGAGGATTTGGGCGCTGACTTTTCTTCTGATCGTGAGACTTTTACTTATTTGGGTAAGCTTGGAGAGCTTCATCAAGCAGGTGCGGGGAAACTTGTGACACTGGAGTGGGTAATGGAGGAACGAAGCCTGAATGGCGTTGCTGCATTGCTAGGAAGATCATACTGGCATCGCGTCTGGATCATCCAGGAAATCCTTCTTTCATCAGAGAAAAGTCTACATATAGGCCCGCTTGTTCTATCTTGGGATACTCTCATTAACGTATGTGAAATCCTGCAGAAGATTAGTTGGTGGTGCAGTCCTATGCGATATGTTGCAGGCACCGTCATCTGTTGTAATCTAAAGGTATACCGCGAAACAGGCATGCACTGGCTGCTCGAATACACCGACGCGGAATGTCAGGATAGTCGCGACAGGATTTTCGGCATCCGTAGCATGATGCGAAACTGTTGTCAAGACGCGCTACCTGTGGATTACTCCCTGTCCGCGCAGGAGATCTTTATGCGGCTGCTCAAGCACGAGATGCAAATGCATGAGATGAACCAAATCCAGCATAACTATGCCAATGCTCTAGCTCTGTGGCGGTCATTTGGGATCACCGTTCCCTCCACGACACAATGGGCAACTCGTCAAGTAATTTTGCGGAAGATCAGATACTGGCCAAGGACGTGGGTCTTTCTGTTCATGCGCTTTGCTGATCGTAGTCTGGACAGTGAGCTTAAAAATGTGGCTGCAGATCAGTCAGAGGCGCATGATATTAGACAGCCGATTGTTGATTCTGCTGGCAAAGCGATTCGTGATCACGTTACTGCGTTTCGAGCGTGGAAAAAGCTTCAGATTGAGAATCCGCCCGATGTACCGCGGAGAAAGACGCCGAAGACAGAGGCACCAAAAGGATTGAGATTGATGACGAAAAGGCCAAGGTTTATGACCTCTGTGTTGACTTTAAGCATTATTTCCCATAACATCAAAAGGGGATGACAGCATCGGGTCTCATCAGCTGGTCTCGGTATACTGCTAAAGCATCTCAATGACCCAGACAAGGTCAAATAATCCTGCTGAAGCTTGTCAGCCCCCCTCTTAAATCCTCTAGGTTTTTGATTTGGTAATACTACCGGAAGGTGCAGGAGAAGTTGATGGCAGAGTCGAATTAGAGTAATCACTGAGACAAGAAGAAGGTCGAAGAGCATTTATAAATCAATTAGTACAAGCTACAACAGGAAGCCACGAAGGAAGTTTCGTCCAGCAATCAGCTGACGAACCCAGACCCTTTGAACTGAATTCTACAAAACATATTCCATACGCACTCAGAACCAATTTGTGAATCTATCGTAGGCTGCTGCACTACATTGACAGACATACCAATCCCGAAAATGATGCAGTGACCACTATCAGGCACAGCACGATCAATGCTTCGGAACTTGACATACAATTCGCCTTTTCAATTATAACATTTTATGAACTATAATTCTGGAAGATTGTCTGGCCATTTAAAGTTTTATTCATCATCTAAGTCGTGGTTAATTCACCATTCGTGACATGACACAAGCGGGCCTGTAACCCTTGGCTTATTTGATGATGCGTAAATACAGATCTTGTCGGATTATAAAGAGCCTGGTAAAGATGATTTCCTTCTAAATTTACAATCCATGAGCCTCACAGCAACAATGGATGTAGAACGAGACTTAATTGCCATTCTTAATGTTGTCAAGGAAATGGCACGTGACTCTTTGACATCACACGCCCTGTTTTCCACGCTGCTTCAAGATCACGAATTATAAGCCAGAATACGCCCAAACTGGAACTAATACCAAATATACACGCAATAGAAGTGGTCGGCTCCAGCCATCATAAGAGCGGTTAGAACAGGCTAGGTCAAAGGTGGAAAGTCCTCGTACCTTAATATACTGTGGCTGACCAGCCATTCTTCAGGCCTGTATTCAAACATCGTCACTTTTTGTGAGAGCCACACTTGAATTCGTTGAAATGTCTATCGAGATGGAACGACCGATTCCATATGAAACCATACAGCAATGGAAGCATGAGGTTCAAGAGGCGAAAGATCCCTTTATAGCAGGAGGCGAGCATCCCCCACCGTCAACCAGCCTTTTGCAATCCCACCTACTTACCTTTTCGAGCCCGCAGTCCCCAAGATCGAGCTCCACGTCCACATCGAGGGGACCCTGTTCCCGGAACTCCGCTGGAAGCTCGCCCAACGCAACGGCATCACTCTCCATTCCAATCGCCTCAATAAAGACTTCCATTCGCTGGAGGAGCTGAAAGAGGCGTATAATCTCCTTGAACCGCGTAGTATCAAGGGCGCGAACCAGGTATCCGCATTCTTTGAGGCTTATTATGGAGGAATGGAGGTTTTAAGGAAGGAGGAGGATTTCTATGAGCTCGCGAGGGAGTATTTCGCCCGGATATCCGAGATGAATGTTAGATATGTTGAGGTATTTTTCGATCCACAGGCGCATACGCGGCGTGGTGTGGCGCTGGGAGTTGTGATGGGAGGTCTTCGGAAGGCGAGTATTGAGGCTGAGAAGGAGTTCAATGTTAGTTCGTGATCGTGCCTTAGGGTGGATAAGCTGACGGTGCCAGGTGAAATCGCAGTGGATCATGTGTATGCTGCGCGATCTTCCTCCTGAGGAAGCATTAGCAACGTATGAGGCTGCGCTTCCGTATAGAGATATGATTGTGGCTATTGGGCTCGACGGAAATGAGTATAACCGTCCGCCTGCATTGTTTGAGGAGCTTTTCGTGCGGGCAAGGAATGATGGGTTTCGTGTTACTTGTCATTGCGATGTAACGCAGAAAGACACACATGAACACATTCGTCAGTAAGAAAATCCCTGACATAATCTGAGCATGTTGAAAGCGCCATGGGCTCAATATTCCAAAAGCAAGTATGTTTTACTCACAAAATACTGATTAGTGTTACAGGGTAGCAGAGTCTGTCGCCAAAACAGGAGCAGACCGTATAGACCACGGCCTGGACGCCGCTGAGCTCCCGGAGCTTGTCAATCTAATAAAGAAGAGAGAAATTGGAATGACGCTTTGTCCATGGGCATACGTTCGACACCACACAGAACCAAACCTCTTCAGCCACATCCGCACGCTCTTCAACGCCGGGATCAAGATTAATATCAGCAGCGATGGCCCGGCTCTTATGGAAGGTAACTGGGTGATTCATAATCTACTTTTAACAAGGCAGAAATGTGGTTTCACGAATGGGGAGATCGCCAAGGTGGAGAGGGATTCTGTGGAGATGTGTTGGGCTGATGCGGAGACGAAGAGGAGGTTGATTGGGGAGATTGATGGCTTTTGTGCTTCATTTGTCTCGGCCGTAGTGAAATAGGCATTATAGTCAATATGGTCGAGTGGCTCTTACATCGAGTAGGAGTATTGGTGAAGCATGGTTAAGTTAGTTGGGGAACAGAACTTGGCATAATGAAAATGATCGGGCCTTCAATTGTGTTAGATATTCTGCTACATTCAGGCTTCGAGAAAGACAAACAATTTTGGAGCAATGTGAAATAGTCATTTCGGCAACAGACCATTCTCATTAGATTAATGCTACGAGCATTTAGTCCTACTTCGAAACTACTTATAGAATTGCTTGGTTCAGAGTCGCATACAAGGAGAGCATGAGGCACTAAGTTCTCAAGCGCTATGGCTATAAGTATATATATTAAAATGCAATACCTCAAGACTAACTACTCAATTCATAATAGCACAAGTGTAAATCGGAATCCTTATTTTGTGCCCATAGATCTGCTTCTATTAAGTAGGCACTAGATATTCAGAGAAGGCTTCAATTCTAAATCTAGGTAACGTGCACAGCTAGCCACTGCCAATCTCGCCATAGGTTGCAAGAACGACTTCAAGTCATACATCTTGAATTACTTCTCTGCTACATGCCGCTGCCGCAAATGCACCTTTCCATAAAAGTTCTCTGGCTTAACAAACCATCTACTCAGCGACTTCCACTTCGTATCCTGTAGCTCCTCGTCAAGTACAAAATCGAAGGCCTTCAGCAGTTGCGGTATCAACTTGCTGATCTCGAGGAGACTCAGGTTCTTGCCGATGCATGTCCGACTTCCCATGCCAAAAGCGAAGAAATACCCTTCCACCTTGGCGCCTTTCCCGTCCCGCTCAAATTCCAACCACCGCTCAGGTCGCCAGATATGCGCGTCTACTCCATAGATGTACGTATTCTGATGAGCAACCCATGCGTTGATCCCAACAGTAGCACCGCCAGGGAAATCGATCCCGGCGATCGTTGCACCGGCTGCTGGTACGATGCGGGCCAGAGGCAGGCCCGTAGCTGAATGTAGGCGGAGAGCTTCCTTAATGACAGCTTGAAGATAGGGGAGCTGCTGCGCCTCCTTGAATGTAATTGGATCCGAAATTTTACCCTGCATTGTAGCTTCATCGATCTCATCTTGCAAGCGTTTGTAAGTAGTCGGGTTTTTTATGAGATAGTACAGAATTGCAGATAGAGTGATGGCTGTCGTATCACTCCCAGCACCAATATTGCTCTGGCAGGCTGTGAAAATGTCTAGCTTTGTCATTTTCATCGGATTCTGCTCATGGATTTGGAGGAACTTAGATACGAAATCTGGTGCGCCCTCCCGTTCTTTTTCCTCAGGGTTCTGGAGCTCTTTTTGGCGTGCCATGATTTGATCATTAGTGTACTTGCCAACGTAGCCGTGGCCGCCAGTGCTCGGTAGCAAAGGGAAGCAGATACGATGGAGAGCGGGAAACACTCCAATATGTGTACTGTAGACAGTTCTAGTATCTATTGCCGTGAAAACCCCAGGCTCATCTTTACCGCTGTCAAGGAAACCAAATCGATGACCAAATGTGACCTCTCCTATGACGTCGAAAGCATAACATTGAAACCAATGGGCTAGATTAACCTTAATTCCGACCGCGGCGACTTCTTGGAGCCTGGTCTTGAAAAGCGCCGTGCAATTGTTGACAAATGGCTCATAGCCAACAAGGCTGCTCATCGAGTAAGCCGAGGCAAATTTTCGTCGTTGAATTCCATGGCGATGCGCATCTACATCCGAAAAGAGAGATGCTTTTTTAGGATCTGGAGGCATCCATGCTAGATACCATGGAGCCTGCAAAAGTCAGACAACGTTACTTTATATCCCCAAGCTTCGAAAGTTTCATAGTAGAGATGTTACAAACTTTGATGAAATTGCTTCCATGCCCATAGATTATTTTGGCGGCCTCAACATCGTCGATAGAGTACTCGTTAGGGGCTATGCGAACGACTGGGCCGTACTTCTCATGAAGTGCAACGTTTGTCAGTTCGAAATCCCCTTTGTAGATCTGGTAAAGATACCATAATCGAGTGAGTCTTGCCAGAAAAGGACCTGGTATATGACGTAGGGGATCAAGAGCTGCACGTATTAGAACGAAAATTATATAGGAGGAGATAGCAAAAAGAATGAGCCAGGACACAGAGGGGTCTAGCGCGTCGGTCAACATAATTGCAGCAACTAGAGCATGAGCTTTTGAATATGCATTTGAAATAACCGTGTTCGTGATGATCCAACTCAAGTTTCCTATCGATTTCTGTAACCACAAAATTGAGGGTTTGGGTGAGGGGAAGCTGAGACCGCCCGCAGATCAGGTTAAACTCGGCCCGATCTAGGAACTGTAACGGCAGTTCAGATAGGGAATGTCAACCCCAGATCCACACCCCGCCTCCGCTATTCATACCCTCAACCCCTTACCCCACGCGCACCTGACCACCAATCTCTGGCGTGGGATTATAAATCTATTTGGAGAGATGCTACTGGAGGTAGATGAATAGGGCTTACTTATGTCTCATGGTATCTGACAGCATATACTAGACACTTCTACAGTTAGTCATGAAGCAGTGCTAAAGACCTTTGATCAGCAGTAATATTTATAACAGTGCTATTGAGTGGTTTTGTACTGAGAACGTTGGGTGATTTCTAGTTTTCGATCAACTAGAGAAACAGGAAGTACTTCACCAGTTAGACTATCCCTGGTTTTAGTCAGAGCTATGGTTAACTAGAGCACCATCGCTACAGATCTCACTCTCCTTAGCTTTAATTACCGCTGCGATTAACGTAAAAGACTTCATGATTGTTGCAATCGTACAGTTTCTGTCTAAGTCAAGCAGTATCTCATTCTATAAAGCTGGAAGAATCTTGCCACTACATTCTCCAAATCCAACACCATTAGAAGCCAATGCGGATATTTGTACTGTATCACTGTCCTCAAGGTACACCCTCTTTCCTCCCTCACTCACGGAAAAGCTGGCTTGACCACCACTAGTAAGCTCTAATAAACATCCATGGCTTTCATCTGTCGAGCCCGAAATCGTTCCCGTTGCCAATAGATCGCCTGTATTTATATTGCATCCATTGCTTGTAAGCTGTACTATTAGGTCCCGGAAGCTCCAGTACATTGTCTTGAGGTTCGTCTTGCATATAGTGGTAGAACCCAGGTTTGTTACCAGATCAGCCCGTAGACTTATATCATAGCTGTTGTTCGGGTTAGGGTCAGCAAGGTGTGGCGCTACTTGTAGTTCTCGTGGCTGCCCTTCGACCGCAGATTCCTTTAACGCATCCAAGGTTATAACCCAAGGCGAAATAGAGGTCGCAAAGCTTTTCCCGTTAAGTGGGCCAAGTGGAGGCATTTCTAGACCTTGAATGTCTCGTGCTGTACCGATAGTTTATCAGTAACCTTCGTCAGCTTGAGCATATCAAACGTACCACTCCAGTCATTTACAAGAACTAGTCCAAATATATGCTCGTCGGCATCCTTGCTTGACACACTTTTACCGTGTTCGCTTGGCTTACCAACTATACAACCAAGTTCCAGCTCGTAGTCTAGCTGCTCTGTTGGGCCATATATCACATCCCCGCTAGCATTTCGGAATTGTCCTTTTGGCCTTATGACTGGTGTGCCGGACACAACAATAGAAGATGCTCGGCCTGAGTAGCCTATCGGAAAGTGTAGGAAACCAGGGGGCAGGAAGCGCTTCTTCTGTATCGCCTCACCGGCGTTTAACACATGGTCCTTGGAGCACGAAAAATCGGTGAAGTCCCGGCAGAATACCGGCAGGTGCACAGTTACATCCTTGAGTGCCTCAGTCGTTCCTAATGGCAGAGATGTCAACGGATGTTCGGTGAGCAATGACTGAAGCACAATTCGGGTTTGTTGATGCACGGATTTTGGTAAGGCGGCAAAGTCGTTGAGTACGGGCTGTTAAATTCAGATAAGCATATGCTGCTTTGTGGATGGTTCCATAACATGGAAACCTACCTGAGACAATGAATCTATTGCTGCTGCTGGCAGTGATTTTAAGAAGCCATACTTTGCAAGTTCATCGAGAAATATGACTGTATCTTCAACTCGTGTGGCTGCTGAGTGTTTCGGATGCCCTTCACTGCTTGCAATTCCAAATGGAATATTGCGAATGGAGAAGTGAGAGGCGAACATGGCTATCTAAGGAAGTCTTAACCTTGAATATAAGCCTTTTGTGGAGGAATATGTTACTTAAGTGATGCTTGAAGAGATGTAACAAATTGGTAATTATGCAACTGCCACGGCGTAAGTATCGCTGAAACTTAGAGAGTGAGCTTTCACTTCCTGTTCCGAAAGGAAACAATCAATTATGGACCCTATCTCCCCGGATAATACTTACGTTTTTGTGCGAAGTCTTTCGTCTTACTCGGTTGAAATTTCTAGTTTATCACGGCTCAATACTTTCGGTGATGATCCACCTTTCTGGCTCGTGGCTGTTACAATGCAAGGATTAATTGTCTACACATTGCTGAGCTGTGTATCGGCATGGGAAAAGAGTGCAAGGTCGTAGTTCAAGAACAACTAGTCAATAATGGCGAGGTAAAATACAAAGCATACCCCCGAGGACCGAGCCGTCTGTCCACCCCCCACCCCCACCGTACCGTTATCCGGAACCATGACCGGTTCGGGACCGGTTCACTATAATATTCTAGATAATTACAAATTGACGTTCATATTTAAGTTGCAGAGCGATCAAAATTTCATACCCGTACCTCAGCCCATTCTATCTCCCCATCAAACCTTCACAATGGCCAACCACACCAACCCCAGCCCGCTCCCAGCACTGAACCGCTACATAACAACACATGCCGCGGACGGCACCGCAACCATAGACGGCACCATCCCAACCAGCGCATCGTGGACCGACGCCGGAGGCGCGAAGTTCTTCCTCGGGTACTGCACGTCGGCGTTCCCAGCGGACCTGTCTAAGCCCGCCGATATCAGCTCCTACAACAGCTACCTGTCCGCGCCGCCGGGGCTCGTGATCCCAGGCGGCACGGTGCTGCGCATCGTGGACATGCAACCCGGGCAGACCTCGGCGATGCACCGGACCACCAGCCTAGACTACGGCGTTGTGCTGGAGGGCGAGGTGGAGCTGATTCTTGACGGCGGGGAGACGAGGGTTCTGAAGCGCGGCGACACGTGTGTGCAGCGGGGGACGAATCATGCGTGGCGGAACACGAGCGCTACGAGCTGGTCGCGGATGTTATATGTTTTGTCGGAGGCGAAGCCCGTGGAGTTGGAGGGCGGGAAGAAGTTGGAGGAGGATCTGGGCGGAATGGTTGGCGTGAGGAAAAGTGGAGAATCAGATGAGATATAGTGATGTAAATTGTAGATAAGGGCTCTTGCTCAATATATGGCGGCTGATTTATAAGGAGAATAGATATGAAACGATTTTGAACCATAATTGCTTTCATTTTCCAATCTATCCATCAGGTAACTTCTATGTTAAAAGCTATCTTCTATCTGCGAGGCACAATTGGCAGGGTGACATAGTTTTCCTTCCCGTCTCCAAAATGGATGTTGTTCAAGCCAGAGAATTTCGCTTTGGACCTTTAGGAGTGGTTAGCAACGTGAAACTGGGTCTATATGAGCAAAACCTACCGATCCTTCTCGTTATTATGGGTGAAGATCCCACAGCCCTGGGTGTCGCCGGAGGAAACCTCCAATACAATTCGTCCACCCTTCTCAGCCACGACGTTTGTCGGCCAGATCTCAACATCAACCGCATATGGCACATCTGGCTTGACCTCCTGCACATCGTTAGAGCGATACTCACGGTATGGTTGGTAGGACGAGTGGCGAGGATGATCCGTGGCGACCTTGCGAAGCGATACGCGCAGCCAGCCCTTAGATAAGGGAACAGGATCTCCTGCTGTACCGGTATAGAAGACTTCTGTGCCAGCTGGAGAAATGTAACGCAAAGTCAAGAAGACATCGATATCTTTTTCTGGATCAATGGATTGCGAATCTGGTGTCGTGGAAATATTGAGATGTGCAGTTACATGACCAGTGATCTCTGTATCTTCTTCGAATGGCGCGCTTGTAAATTGCACAATCTTCGGATCCTGTATAGCTCCAAGTGCTTCGTAAGATACAACCGATGAATTAAGTATCGGCGACTGTACTTGAAGCTGCTTTTCCGGCGTGAGGTAGAACTTCGTGTATTGAGTTCCTTCCAATGGCCATGCTTTCTCGCTTCGTCTCTCATATGCCTTCTCTGCTTCGGCATTATTGAATCCGACATTCCCTTTGCGGAGAATCACGCTTACAGGCGATACCTTCCCGGGAACGGACCATCCGACCGTGTCTTCGTCTTTAAGGAAAGCATCGAGGAAAGACTTTTGTACTTCGACCTCCTCTTTGTAATAGAAAGGCAAATCGTGACGACCGGTTATGAATCGCAAATATTTGAACTTTGATCCCGCCCATGAATACCCATTAACATTACCTAGAAGAGGTGTAAGTACGAGCCAAGTCAATTCAGACTACTTTTGACATACCCCTTAGATGCAGCAGGATCCCGCCCCAGTTGGCCACAGACAAAACCGGCACCTCAATATCCTCCAGGTTGAATTCCTTTGAGGCGTAGTATGGATCATCGAGAAACCTGTTATTCTCGTTGTCAATATTTTGATCATTCCGGTTCTGAGCGAGGACCTCCTCTGGCAGATCTCCCTCGATCGTGTCTTCTCCCCATCTCGAAGCGGCACGGCCAGGTCTTCCATACTGATTCGTGATAACCTGCCGATTCCACCAGAATCGAATGAAGCCGTCCGAGAATATGCCACCGTGTCGACAGCGGTCACGATAGTAGTCCGTCATCCCTTCCCAAGGGATGATTGCTGCCAAGCCTTTCGGCCTGCGCGCCGCCACACGCCATTGACTGCCTATTCACGCAGGTTAGCTCACAAATTCTGATGTGTAGACGAAGACGATATATACCGGCATAATAACTAATTCCCAGTAATCCGACCTTGCCAGATGACCAAGGCTGTTCCGCCGCCCACTCGACGACGTCAAAAAAGCATTCACTCGTGCCCCGAGACATGGTGTCTAGCAGCCCAGGACTCTGTCCCAGGCCTCTCTCATCGCAGCGAACAATCACATATCCCTTTGATGTCCAGAATACCGGGTCCGGAGTCTCCCAGGCACTGTATTTACTCTTGTGCTCTGGATTCACCTCGGAGAAGGATTTTGCGAAAAAGCTATACATAGCCATAAGCTTTAACTCCAATATTTGACAGACTAGCGCTACAATGCAAAATCTGGAACACTTACTTGTCATAAGGAATATCCTTCCCATATGGCCCATAGGTCACTAGCACAGGAAATTTTTCGTTTGGCGTTTGTGGTATTGGGCGATATACATTACATCTTACAGGGAGGGAAGAAGCTTTGAGAGGGATGGAGACATTCTTTTCGAAAATCAAACCGCTCTCGTTGTCTTCCGTGATTTCGAGAAGGTCGATAATCTTGTTAGTCTCATGGGCCATATTGGGTGGATGTCAAGGCGGGTGTACTTTTGGAATTGTCAGGAAGAATTGTCATCTCGGGAGTTATAAATGGTAACTCAGATTACATTCCAAGATACGACATATGAGTTCATATTTTGTAGTGAGACAATAAGCTGCGTTTGGGAGCGAGCGACCGGCAAGTGGGGGTGGGTGGTCGACTTCATCCCTCGAATCGGTCCAACTATCCCAACGAGTCGTTTCATCTGGCATAGGACATTTAATAGGGGGATGTTAAGTTATCATGAATGAATTGTCTTCGCTTTCTTACTTGTAGATTATTCATTTATTCTCTAGCACATACATCTGCTAATCTACATTATTTCGCTGCGGACATATTTAAATGTTCTTGCGAAATGCTCACTCTGTCGACTGGACTTGCGCATCTAGAAAATCGAGAATCAGGTAAATTTCCAAGGTCTCTAATTAAGTTTCCCATACTTTCCACAAGGGGCGGCAATGAATCGCCCTCGAATGGGAAGTTATTTCGGTATAGGTCCCGCGCGATCTGTAGCACCGCGCTTGGGTTGTCGAGTCGAATGAAAGTGTCATGCTGGTGCTCGAGGCCAGCAGATTGAAGCCTTGAGGGTACGGGCCTCAAGATGAGAGTAGTTTGCCTCCCATTTAGAAAAGACCGTGTCCCAGGATTCTCCTCACCGTTGATGATAAGGAATGGAGAGGCGGCCTCTGGAAGTACTGCTAAGGAATGATCCTGGCCTTCCAAAGCTCCGCTGATGGAGTCTCTAGATCTTGATAGATGTCCAAATGTCCACAGTGCAAGGCTGGCAAAGTATACAGCTATGGCATAAAAATCTCGCAATTCAGCAGGTGGCATCAGTAATGCCCAACGAAATACTTGTCCCGCGTGCCAGACTGCGCGTCGAGAGTTCTCGCTATTAAACCAACGCTCAAGGCTGACCAGGGCCTGCGATGCTGCCTCTTCGCCGTACTTACCCGCAAAACGTTGTAGTTCGTCAGGAGATATGTGGAGGCTCATTAATAGAAGCTCGGCTGTGATAAGTAGTTCGGATCGACTGGCGGGAGTGTTGAGCAAATGCTTCTCGAACGCTTGAAGTTGCTGGTATACTTCGCGCTGCTGGGTTACGAGCCATAGGCGATGCACGGAATCTCTATTCTCATCAATAGCATGGAATCTGCGAGATTCTTGAAACGCCCAGATCTGGCACCAGAAGCCATGGATTGCGGCTGTGTAGCAGAGATCTATATCAACCTCGGTGTGTAAATCATCTAGAATGCTAACGTCGTGCATGACCTCGAGTATTCGTATATGGGGGGTGAGCAGAGAAGCTTTGTGTTTTAGGAAAGAAGATTTCCACTCGGAGGCAGAGCCAGCAATGAAAAGGGTCCGTGATGCTGGTAGGGAAATTGTGATCTCCGTGACAGATATCAAAGGGCACTTTTGAAGAGCAATTGACGCTCGAGTATCATGCAAAAGCAGATGAATGGCGAGCCTTCATACCGAGTTAGTGTTACAAGACTATACAACGCCGTCTTCTTACTCACCTTTTGAATGTTTCCCGCTGTGCCCACTTCTTCCACTTTGTTTCAAGTATTTGGCCAACATCAGATTCATGAGGAACAAGAGCCTGGCTGTCGGCTGTCGCTCCAAACATACCACTACGTCGCATCATCTGCTTTCTATTAGTGTTTGAGCTGGTAAGAGATATTTTAATAGGGATTTCAATTTTTGATTACCGTAATTAAGGGTTGTGCAAAACTCTCCGCGAGTTCCATCTGCCTCTGAAACCCGCTCCATAGTCCTGCATCCAATGCAAGCAGAAACCCTTGCATAGGTTGGTAATCACGCGTGGTACTATTCTTCCGCTCCCACTGCAAAGCTCAGTCAATGTACTACGCAGCTCCGAACTAAGCTACCTACCGATTCCCCGAGTTTAATACGGACTACATCCTGAAGTACGAGTCCCATTTTCCATATTGCAGGCTCTGATATAACGGTTGAACCAGCGACGACAAGACCTAATACAAATTCAGGGCGGATATCTGACAGCAAGATACTTGGTATGTGGATCCAATTATCTATTTGATAGCTGTGCCTGACAAAGAAAGCCTCCACTACATAATTGATTACATCAAGAGAAGGAAAACCGGGAACTCGACTCGAATATCTGTCCATTGTCGAGACGAGATGATACATTTTATCACGCATTGAATATGTAATCGTGGGATACCCACAACTTGGAACAGTAGACATTAGATTTGAGGATTTAGGTGTCAGCACCGAGGATATACTTTCCTCATCTAACGTCAGGTTCTCTCCTTCCCCAAGAACACTATCTCGTGGTACTGGAGTCCAGAGCCACGGAGAACGCGTGAAAGCAGCATAACCAGCACGCACATCGCGGGTAGGTCGTGGTGCCTGGCCTGATGCCTCGATAATTGTTTGTTCGTTATTATTAGTTTGCTCAAGAATTGTATCCAATTGCTCGTTGGAAAAGGTGAAGTCATGGAAGTTAATATCAAGGAACTGATTGTTGAAGCCAGGTGCATTAGGCGTGAACATGGCCTCATTCATGATATTGTCGAAGACCAGCTGATTCCCGACCATAGCGGCGGATGGCATTTCATACGTTTCTGGCGGTTCAAGCATCTGCTGTGCCAGCATCGCATCGGTGACACCATGGTGCACCGTCTCATTATTATTTGTAACCTGGTTGACCTGAGATACAATATGAGAATTCGTACTAACGTTCAGAGCACTTGACTGCGTTTTAGACAGAGCAGCACTGTCGGTTGGGACTGTATGTTGTTGATGTTGTCTCAAAGCAATTACCTGCTGCTCGGCTGTATGATCCATATCATCATTCACCGATCGCGTCGAGTAGTTTTGTAGGCTCTGATTGCTTATTGTTTGCCATTGGGCTTCGTATGATGTCTGGTTCGAGGTCTGGCCCGTGACTTGGCACGTTATGTTTTTCGTTTTACATCGTCGACACGGCTTCTGATCCTCACAACGGGCTTTGGCAGTTGCACAAGCGATACACGCTTGACCAGCTCTATCGGATCGATGAACGCCCGTATGATTCGGATAAAACTCTGCTTCGTCGTTTCGAGCGTGTGTGGTCATGTGACGAGTAAGAAGATCCGCTCTGTTGAAGCTTTTCTGGCAGCGCTGACAGACGTAGCGCCGGGCATTCTCATGCGTCTTCATGTGCCGACTGAGCCTATCTGCCCTTGCATAGGAGCGCTGGCAGATCCGACATTGATGCGTGGCCACTGGCTGGGAAGCACGTCGTTGTCGTTTGCGGATTGATGCCCCATCTACCTCCAGAGCGTCGCTAGATCCTCCCGTGCCGGGTGGCAGCGAAAGAGACCCGGCGGCTGTATCAAGCGAATGATTCCGGGCTATGGTCGTATCAGACATTCTTGTCATCGCGTCCAACAGCATTTCCATTGTGCCAAACGCTGCAGAATCTGGACAAGGGAGCGACAATGTCCCAGCCGCCGGATCAGGTGGTGGTGGTAAGTCACAAATTCTGCTTACAAACAAGATGAATAAGGTGCAGAATCAAGGTCTAAAAACATTTAGGATGAGGGAAGCGGAAGTTTGTTTGGGAGTGGAGGCGGGGGAGGCTACCGCCTTTTAATTATGTGGAGTGCATGATATTGGCACGCCAAGTAAGCTACTGTATCTCAACTTTTCCTGGGCACGGTCACATTTTCATTTACACGCGTGTTTGTCGACGTACTGCTGCTACAGGACTACAGAAAAAATCCCAAGTTGAAATCTGACTAGCTTACTTTGTAGCTGCTACAAGGAAACCTGAGACAAGAAAGGTCCCGCTTCAAGTTTGCAGTGTGACTAACATAGATAATCTTCATCTGATCTTATCTACTCCCTATGGGACGATTTGAAATATGCATGAAACAGGTTTCGGCCTTCCCAAAACAATATATATATATTTCAACTCTCATCCTGTTTAAGTTAATCTAGATGGGTAAATCCCGAACTTAATATCTTGGCTGAGGAGGATGTGACACAGAAAGTCCGCAGCCACATTCCGGTACCCACCAGCTCATGCACGATATCAATTAAGGTTTTTTGCTGGGGATAAAATTGTTTTACACCGAGCTTCCAACCTTCTAAGCTTCCCACCTACCGGCCCCCACCCCCGCTTTGGATAGCATCATGTTGGGCCTCAAGCTTTGGAAGCTATCCTTTAGAACTTTTGACGGCATTTGGGTTTGATTCTCGCTGTTCCGAGCCTCCGACATGTAGGACGAGGTGCTACAATATAGACAAGCGAACAAAAATTACCACAGCATCTTGAGGCCTATCACAAACATTGTAGTAGTTATCCCGTACATAGAGGGTCGGCTCGGCCTCGAATTATGCCCGTTAGTCGCTATCCGTATAAGTCTATTGTGGGTCTCTGTACTTTAAGTCTCCTCAAAACTACCACTCTTTACTTGTAATACCTCTTGCCCGCCTGATCTTCTACACGTCAACCTCACAATGTCGCAGAGCACATTGACGCCCGTACACTTCTTTTCTCATGGCTCAACGATGATGCTAGGCGAGCAATCAGCCTCTGCTACCTACTGGAAGAAATGTGGTGACATAGCCCTCGCAAACGGAATCGAGCACATTGTCATGATGGTAAACCACCATATCAAAATCCAATTCCACACCCAAGACCTTACCACTAACAACTCCCTCTCAGGGTGCGCACTGGGCCACGTCCGGCGATGAGATCGAAGTTGCAGCCAATCCCTCGCCAGCCAAGTCTCCTGTCGCCTACGTAGAGCCATCAAAATATGTTAACTATGAGCTGAACCCCGACATCCCAATGGCATCTCGCTGTGTTGATCTTCTGCGGAAAGCCGGGCTGAAGGCCAAGCTCAACGATAAGTTCGATTGGATCCACGACACTTACCTTATCCTGATCCGCATGTTTCCCAACGGGAGTCCCCCAACCACAATCGTCAGCATGAATGCCCGATATGATCCACATTACCACGTGAAGGTGGGCTCTGCGCTTCGGCCGCTAAGGAAAGAGAAAGTTCTGTTGATTGGTACCGGCGGCGCGGTACACAACCTCTACCGGAATAACTGGTACCAGATGCTGCAATTCCGGGGTAAGACGTCCTTCCCCCGTTCCTTCACAAACTCGTTTTCTTCTGCCTTTCTGCGCACGCGGTCCTCGATAAATGCTAATTTAAGGTCTCTGCTCCCAGATAACTTCGCAATGGAGAAGCCCCCGGACAACGAGATGCTCGATTTCAGACAGGAGTTCGAGGACGCCATTACCAAGAACAGCGGCCCCGATCTGCGCCGCGCCATGACGAGGCTCATGAAAATTCCCAAGTATCGTGATGCCCATGCTACCGACGACCATTTCATGGCCGCCATGTTCGTCGCGGGGCTATGCGGATCTTTTGAAGATGTGGGAACGCCGGCGGAACTTGGTGCTGAGGATTGGGAGCTGCGCAATATGTGCAATAGCCAGTTTACGCTAGGCAGATGGCCGGAGGCAGGCGGGAAGCCGAGGAAGGTGAATTGAGCGTCTGAACAGAAATTTTTGGAGCGACTGATGAATAGAAATGCTTTTTTCTATTAATATTTGTACTTTAGCCAGATATGGTCATCACTACGAAGAAGCACAGCGATTGCCAATCTCTCAAATGTGGAGGCGAATTCAAGATTTAGTGATACATAAGCCTTACGATATAAGTGCAGCCACTATCATAGGAAGTATCTGAATATTTGCGCATCTTTAACTAACACTTACCTTTTATGGTTGGGACGAAATTTTACCTCGTGCAAAGTGTGTGCTTCAGTCTGTTTCTCTCTAAAAGCAAAACACTCAAATGGAGCTGCTTAATCGTATTTAAGCCTGTGATCTATGATAGAGGCGTGTCTCTGCGCAGATATAATTACAAATTGTTTCCTAAACTCTCACAATTCTTAAGGTCCGTCCCAGAATCATACAAATTAATGGATCTCAAAGATGTTTCCTCAAGAACCAAATGCCACCTCCTACCGTCGAAACGATCATGGTCAAGAATATGCCTGCTCCCAGCACTAAGCCTTGCTCAAAGAAACCAAGCTGGTCGCCCCTGGGCTGGATTTTCTTCGGCTGTAGAACTGCCTTCTTCTTTCCCTCAAGTTTATCTCCTAGCTGTTGTAAAGTCTTGGCCCGCCTTGTGGGGTCGTGAAATCCGCTTAGCACGTTATCGATCAGGGTCAGGTCATCGTTCGCCGGAGGACGGGATGCGTACTGTGGGCGTGGTGAAGAGAACATCTCTGCGCTATACTTGTGGCTAGGTGGTGGGGGAAGAGGCGTGATGGGTGCTGCGGGTCCAACGAGCAGGTGGGAAGGGATGTGGTTGGAGTATGAGGTTATGGCATTGAAGTGCTGAGAAAGAAACTTGGCTGTTGGAGCGTCCGAGAAGGTGTAGAGGGCGAGAAGATTAGAGCTGAGAAGTGCGGTTAGCAGAAGTATTGGAAATTGGGTGGGAGCGGGATATACTCTGAATTGCCAATGTTAATGCTGTCAGTGAGACTGGTGGCTGCTATGATAGGAAGATAAAAGCCGCTGAACTTCAGCTTGGCTATGGGAGAGTTCCTAAACATTGTCAATACAACCATTCTGCATGGCGGAAAAGCATATCCTGACCTGTCATGAATATCCACAATCCTAAAGCTGCCCGAGCCAGATTGAGAAACTTGTCGTTTCTCTTCAGCTTCTGCTAGTCTTTTCTTGATGGCCAGCGAATCATTGTTTCGTGCCCGTGTTGTCTTTTCATTGTTGGGAAAGAATTTTCCCGCATAACGTGAGCACGATTCTACGAACTCATTCTTGATAAAGCCATTGACTATAATTAAGTCCGGGCTGTATGGTGACGTCCCCTGAAACGAGAAGCGCGCTGTAACAATGGCTTTGGCTGAAGCTTCAATGTCCGCCGTCCGATCAACGACCGCGATTATGCGGAGAGAAGTATTCGAGGAGAGTTGATTGATTGACGAAACTGATTGGCTACTCGTTTGATCAACAAGAAACGCGTCAGACGGGTTTCCAAGAGCAGCGTTTATAATGACGAATGTGTCAAGATCTAATGCTTGGGGCAAAAGCTCTTTCAGAACCGAATCGACATTCAACATTGTGTCTGCAAGCTATTTGCAATTCTAATCAGCAAAATACCCTGTAGGTAGCTTCAGGTGCAAGTTCACCTCTAAAGCAATACAATTCCCCGCAGTAATAGCCGCTGCAAGTGCAATTATAACGGAATAAAACCTCGTGTGTGTCGTAGGTCTAATTATCACCAGGCCCTTACCGACCCTTCTATCCTTATTATCAAACCCCTTCGCAACCAAGTATTCTTGCTTGGCCAAGACTTCGAAGTCGAGCAATTCGAATTTCTTTTCAACCGCATTCAAAGCCAGCCAATATTCCGCTTCCGCCTCAAAGGTAATCTTAGGCGATAGAGCGTCCGAGTCCTTCGAGATACTTGAAATTATTGTGGCGCCATTTTGGCGCAGGCTAGTATGCAAACTTTGAAGCTCTTTTTGCCTGTACCGAATATTTTCTGTTCTGCCATCGACCACAGCAGCGCGCAGCTGTTCAAGATTGTTTCTGGAGGACATCTTGACGCATGTATCTAATGACTAAATTTTGGAATAGCATGCGTGTAGGAGAAAGAATCATCAATAAATCAAATAGCTTCGCTCAACGGAGCTTTCGGAGCTCGCCCGAGAGAATACACTAAAGCTACATGGAATATGCTTCCTTTTTCCCGCCCATTCTCGATCATCCATGGTAAGGTGTAGCGATTGTTGCATGCTTCGGGATGTGGGAGTCGGTTGGGAACCCCCACCGGAACCTATAGTTACAGCAAATGTCACGGCGCGTTTCGGGTTTTCAAGAGCCCGAATCTAGCACGATCCCGTTCAGTGTCCATGTAGATACATGTTGAGCCAACTCAGAGCTCCTCTATCCCAAAATCCAAACCAGACATCTCGTCCTCGCCTTCACATTGCCATGTCGGTCACAACCACGGACAATCCCATGAGCAGCGCTCTCCACGATACGCTACAAGACTACGAGATACATATGACGGGAGACAACAGAAATATCGACACAGGCTTGAATATCTCCGAAACATCAGCTGTAATTGGCAATCCTCATTACTGGCCACGTGACCGGCACCGAATTCCCAATTACCGTCCCATCAACCGAAACTTGAATTTGGCTGAGCGCCCAAGAGGGAGCAACGGGGTCGAGCAGGTATTTCTTGCCGTCATGTTCAATGGTGTGGCCCTTAACGCAGTATGTCAACTCGAGCTATCGCGCTGTGGCGCCAGACTAGCTAATCTGAATCTCAATTTCAGGGGATAGCACAACTATGGGGCCGTACTGGCGGGAAGGTGCTTCCAGGCATTTTTAGCTATGCAATTGGAGGGGAATGGTAGACGGAAATGGCTTGGGAAAACCTACATGTATTATTCTAATTAAAGTTTCAATCCGAGTTCACATTACAGGGTCTGGGTATGTTGGTACTAAGGCACTAGTGAGATCACATGACTCACTGAGCGTATGACTAGCTAGCGCTCAGATAGAGAATAACAACAACAACGTCTATCATCACAAAGTATTGCAATACCGTTTGAACCGACAGGGTAAAACTTGGAACTCGTTTCGTACTGGCTTCAGAGTGCCGAAAGCGGTTCATTTAAGGTTTGTTTGTGATATGGCATTGTGTAGTGTAGCACCAAGATGCTTGTGTTGAACAATGCGAACAATTCCTAGGATAAAAATGTGCTCCAAAATGACTGCTCAATAGTTCGTTCTTTGCTGTTAGCCTTAACCTTCCCCCGCACCCTGACCGGGGAATGTGGGGTTATATTAACTACTGATCGTAGTGTCCCAAAACCCAAGCACTTGGCTTTGTTGATATTAAAGGTGCCCGGCTCGTATCTTCATATTGCCTTTTTCAAAATAATCATCAAGACCGCATTATTCTTGCTTTGGCCATCTGCTCTCCAGCGATACCCCTTTCGCTGTCGTTCCTTTGATCTGTGTGAAGAATCTCATGCAAGGTTCAGTCCGGGTACCTCACACATAATGTCTCGCTCGGTTTCCTTCGCCCAGTGTACTGCTGGCGATCCAAAAGTGCGTAGCTTTGCAGGCTGTCATATTGTATCACAAGCGCCGACTAACCGATTGACCACCAGCTCTGGCCAGCATGGATTAGACATCTAACCCTTGCCAACGTTTGTTTCTTTATATTTCTTGGAAATATGTATACTGCAGGCATTACAACTGGGTTCGGCGAACTTGCAATGGAGTTCCACGTCGGCAACTCTAAGTTGACTGACACGGTCTCCTATCCAGTGATGGCGCTTGGCGTTGGGAACATCATCTGGACGCCGACGGCGGCCATATTAGGGAAAAGACCAACCATCATCACGTCTATGCTCATCTTCTTGGGTTGCTGTATATGGAGCATTAAAGCCTCAACTTTTGACAGCCTTACTGCGTCGCGCGTGGTGGCATGCTTTGGCGCGGGAAGCGTTGAGTCACTTGGCCCAGCTATCATTGCAGGTGAGCTCCTTTTATGCCCCAGAAGCCTTAGCACAGCAGGGCAGTAACAAACAGTTATGTAGATATGTACATGGAGCGCTACTTCGCTACATCCATGGCCGTGTTCTCATTTTTCCTTTCTGGCGGTGCACAGGTTGGGCCTATGATTGCTGGTTTTCTCATCACCGCTAAAGGTTGGAGATGGTTTTTCATCCTATGTGCTATCCTTATCGGTGCCAATCTGCTCCTCGTCTTATTTTTCTTGCCGGAGACAAATTATCGACGTGTTCTTGTCGATGGTGAGACGGCTCAGGAAGTCGATAAGGATGCAATCCATGCAATCGAATATAAAGAGGAAGCAGGAAGCCCACCCGCAGGCATCTCAGCATCCGGATTAAACCAACCATATGCAGGCTCATATTGGAAAGATCTTGTCAACTTCAAAAACCGTGGCACAGAACCGGCTGGGGTAGTAAGCTGGTTTCGGAGATTTTCTCTCCCATTCCGCTTCATCTTGGTTCCACAGGCTCTCTTTGCTGCCGCCTCTTACGGGGTCTTTCTTGGAGGGTAAGGCTTATACTTAATTTCTCTATGCCTCAGATACGCGGATCTACTCTGACATAGAATAGCATTGTAATGATCTCCACCTTTTCGCCGCAATATTTCATTCCGCCGCCATACCTGTTCAAAGCCTCCGGCCTTGGTCTTTTCTCCCTTGCCAGTGCTCTCGGTATTCTCGTCGCGTATCCCATCGCGGGTCCCTTCACCGATTGGCTTTCCCGCTATTTGGGTCGCAGATCTCGCTCCGAGTTCCATGTACCAGAGTACCGCATGCCAGCCCTTATCATACCTTTTATAGTCGCTCCACCGGGGCTTCTCCTGTTCTCCTACACAATTTCCGAGGGCCGCAGTGTATACATCGCTGCCATTGGCGCCGCCTTACAGGTATCCTCCGTAACCTTTGTCCCCTCCGTTGTCCTATCCGTCATGGTGGATGGTTGGCCAGCAGCTGGATCTGAAGCAATGGTGCTTATCAATGCCGGTAAGAACCTGGTGGCCTTCGCCATCACGGTCAGCTTGCCTAGTTGGCAGGCACGCAAGGGCTTGGTCAGGATGACCTGGGAAATGGTAGCAATTGAGTGGGCTGTTCTGGCTCTGGGCCTCCCACTTTACTTTGCTGGCCCCTGGCTCAGGCAGAAAACGATGTGGATTGTGCATGAGGATGCTAAGGAACAACTACAAGTGGGTAATTGATACTGGATATAGAACTGGTATGGGAATAAGAAGAAGTGGTTCTTTTCTAGCCAGCTCTTAGATCTCGAAAACATGGATCTATATTGCCATGTCGTGAATATTAGTGCCATCCAATCAATTAATGTTTATATCTCCATTTGTCACGAGAACGGCAGATGCAGAATTGAATTTCGAGCATTATTACAAATTGAGCTCATTAATCTTCAAGCAATCTGTAGGAAGACGAATCTCAAGATAGTGGGAAAATCATGTCTTGACTAACTACGCTCAATCAAGCAATATAACTAAAGTTGGAGTAGGTAGGTAGATATGAGCAGCAGCGAGTGGCTCCCCGCATAATCTCGGTCCCAGAGCCACCAATCTGCTTCTTCATACTTATAGCAAATAAATAATCTCAGTCTTAATCGTCATGCTCTTCATCGTACAAATTTCATAGGAAGCATGTGTTTCAGCTATCTATGTACAGGTGTTGTAATATATCTGTAGACAAGATTATGTTGATGGGAACAACAGTAGTGGTGCTCCAGCATCAGTGATAATCGGTTGAAACTGGAATTTAAGTGCATTCTAATCAACACTGCTAAATTGTAGCATAAAGTGGCGTGGCTACTAGAAATATATCTTATGTTCGTGCAGCCGGTCGCAAAATTGAAAAGATTATATTTCTAATGCTACCCATCACTCAGAAGCCACAATACCACTTCTGAACACCTCCACAATCTTGATCTCCCTCAACCCTTCGATGATATTCACCAGAGTCGGAAACGCCCGCTCCAGCTCGCAGCCTTCAATCTCCGTGAACTTGATCTCCGCCGACCCAGCCTTCCACTCCTTCTGCCGTTCCGCCGCCGGAAGAGCGGGGTGCACGGCAACGGCACCGGCGTCTACGCGAGCGGCATTTCTATGCGATGCCACGGCCTTCCAGTGCAGAGTTGGTGCTTGGAGGATGGGCTCCGTGGATGGAGCCTCTACCAAGTCCTGGAGGGTCAGCTTGCAGAACTCGGTACCTTGCCAGCCGGCGCTGAGAGCGAATGAGGAGCTTGAAGAGGTCTCGTCTAGCGTCGCGAATACCTTGGAGAACCCGAGTTCCTCCCTGCCGGTGATGATCGGGTCGGCCATATTCTCGAAGAGTACGGGGAGGAAGTCACCGTTTATCTTGTGCCCGTTCGCAGTTTCGCCGTTGGTGCCGTTGGACCCATTCGCGGAGCCCTTGTCATGTGCTGAATTGCCACTGGCAATGTTGTGGATATATAACCCGAAGAAAGAATAGCCTCGTCCACCGAGCCAGTCCAAATTTCCTAGACGCGTGACTGAGAACGATGCGGTGGCCCAGCTGCCGGGAGTATTGATAACTAGCTCGTCACTCGGCAGTAGAGAATCCAAATAGCTTTTATGTGTTCTGAAAGTGATATAACTCGTCTTATACGTAGGATTTCCTAAAGCTCGTGCCTTTCCATGACGATCCTGTCTTGGACCTGGGCTAGGGCCAAAAGAAAGTGGCATACGCCGATATGAAGACGCCCTAGCCAGATCTCTGAGGAGGATGCCTTTTGCATGATCATATGCATCATGGGTAAAGTTTATTTCGGTGAACTGCATCGGGTCAATGACCTGACCGCCATGGTTTCCCCGTGACGTTTTGAATGCTGCCTGCCGCGTAAAGTCTTGAACAAGTGTCGCTCGGTTGTAACGAGCCTGGACGTAGAGTTGAAGCCGCTGAGGAATATCAGAGGCTCGTGTACCTAAAGGAAAGAGTGCGCCTAAGGCTGCACTATCTTCTATAGCTTGAGCGCCGCCTTGGCCTTGATGGGGAAGAAAAGCGTGTGCTGCGTCTCCAAGCAAACATGCTTTACCGCGAACCCAGTTCTCTTTCCCTAGCTCATCATGGTCTAGTAGCTTCCATAACTTGATGGACTCCGGTGATGCCTTAGAGAGTAGCAACTGTACGTCTTCAGGATAGGAGGTGAAGCAGGATAGCATGGTTTCTCTGGAAGCGTCCTGATTCCAGTCGTCCGCGTTAGCCTCCGTCTCTTCATCAGGATGCAGTGCCACGAAATTCAATAACGTATTGTTTCTGCATGGATATATCACAATTCTGCGATCGGTTCCGTATAAAAGACGCAACTCTCCTGTCTTCTCCGTGAAGTGGGCAGTTCTGGGATCAGATCGTACTGCGTCGGTAGGTATCATGAATCTGAAAGCACTAGAGCCGGATGGAGTGGGCGGAACCTTGTTCCCAGCTATTGTAGCCCGAAGCTTTGAATGGACGCCGTCAGCTCCTATAACGAGGTCGCCTACATGAGTAGATCCATCATCTAGTGTTATAGACGGAGCCTCAACGTCGATGGACACGACCTTACTTCGTAGGCGCAAAATGGCAGGAGTTCCTTTTCCTCTCTGAGAGGTAGCAATGTCTTTCAGAGCATTGTGAAGGTCCACTCGATGTATGAGCTGCCAAGGGTAGGGAAACACGGAAGATAAATGCCTGACGTCCTTCGAAAACACTAGCTCGCCGCTTGGCCGATATTCGGATACCCATTCTGTTTGGTTCGCTCCGTAGTCCTCCGGAACCATTCCCATTCTTCGTAGTAGACCATTGACATTGCTTGGGATGTGGATAGCAGCACCAGTTTCTGAGGAAAATTTGGAGGATTCGAAAATCTAGGTTATATATCAGCAACCAGACCATTGGTAACACAAAGCAAACCGGACGGTTTCGCACCTCAACTTGATGCCCTGCGCGCCGCAAAAATATGGCTGCTGAGAGACCACCAATTCCTCCTCCAGCTATCAATACCTTTAGGGGCCTATCCCCTTCAGATATATCACCGTTTTGAGACATTGAATGTTGGCTTGGAAGTTCAAAATATGCTGCGGAATTCGATAGGCTGTCCTAGATAATATGAAGAAATTTTCTAGAACTATAATGGGATGCACTATGCATTATGCGAAACATGGGCTTTTCTATATCTCGCATAGCTTATTATCGATATGCTATGACTGACGATTACGGAGAGATCTACACCCACATCCATCCGTACCAAGGAGTTGGGTGTGGTCAAGCTCCGGATCCACACAAGCTCGTCAAAAAGTCACCCACCCCCACCGGCTCAAAACCACGTGAAGGAGCCTCCGCAGTAACATACTCATTTGGAGCGATGGATTAAGCAGTCATGTTGGCTATCATAATCTTTCCCGCGGTAGCACTTCCTGGAGGCATCTAGTTCGGCACCTGAGAGCGGCAAAAATGTAGTTGATAATGTATACCACTTGGCTTGCGTATAATCCGAGAACACGAGCTTCCCGCCGGCGGCTGACTGTGAAGAGTGCAAGAGAAGCTGGTTCTCCTTGATCTGAAGTCATTATGTCTCAACGCCATCACGCAATCTTCATCGTTTACCCAAAATCCATGCTCGGCGAGAGGCAAGAGCACTTGTCGTCAGAACAGAGTTAAAGTTGAAATTGGTTCCGCTCAGCGCCACGAAAAAGGGACCCGCATGGTAGGAAGCTTACTTGATGTTCCGACTAAGAAGAATGGGATGAAGCTTGGTAAATGCCAAGGAGGGTCAATCCACGGAGGCTATGCAGAGCCGCGATTATGGAATTTTGCCACTAATACCTCAACGACCTAGTCACAAAATTGTGACAACAACAAACTTTAACCAAAAAAAGAAGAAGAAGCATTTCTGAAGTAGCCGCTTGATTCCGGTAAATCCGGATAAACAACCTAGTTGTACCACACTTATGACAAGATTCGACCTGCTCACCGTGGAAGATCAAAAACGATCCTGATATGATATAAATTGTTTTCCTAATTACTCCTGCCGATACTTGCTCGGCATGAATGCCAAGGAGGGGAAAGGCAGAATTGGAGCTCATCGGCAGAACTGCATGGAATAATACCGCCGATACCATCTTAACGATCCCCCATTTCTAACCTAAATACGATCGAGGAAGCATCAGTTATCCCCACATCCTAGGGTGAGTCCTTGTGGAAAATGACCGAGGAAGCCGCCGCGTAAAAAGGCCGACTGACCTAGACATTCCTTGCCACATACGTATAATGAAGTATTTCGGTAATATATCAATGGTCGGTGGCTCCTAAATCAGTTTTTAGCATTCTTATAATATTAAGCCTTGAGTATACAAAAATATAGGCATATTTACTACCAACTAAGATATTCGCATCCCCAATTCAAAATACGAAGTACGAAATACGAGAGTAATCTGGCCGATAGTATACATAAGTGGGGGTGTAGCGGTATCCTGGATTTTGCGGGGAAACAGGTGCCGGGCGCTTAGTTCGTGGACATAAGCGACTATCCCACTTCAACCTGGGGAGCTCTACGTGGTTGGTTAAGGAACAAAAAAGTTGGGGTTTGCGGGGAAGTTAGTAACAACATCTCTAGCACGTGTAGTTATTGTACTCTCTAGGGTGCTTTTTAAGCACCGAAGATACTCCGAAAATTGTATACGAAATGCTCTCGAACGTAATTATCCACATCACGGACTCTGTGATGGCAACTATAAGTAACTGGTACTCTGGGACGCCTGTGTAGGTATGCAATTCATTGACACAGGCCCGAGTTCGTGAGAAGGAGAGTGTTCAACATGTTGTTTGAGCTCGCGTTTCTGAGTTCCTATGCCGGAGTTGTATATGGCCAGCAAGTCTACTTGCCAGCCGAGGGACCAGTAACCCGTACCCAATGCCCTTCTAATGGCTCCTATGTGACCGCTAGTCCGAGTTATTCGTTCTCGCAGTTCTCTTTCACTCAGACTGAGACCGTCCGGACTGCAACCTCAGTGACGCCAGGGCCGACGACGACCTACGCACCGCCGTATGAAGCCTTGAGTCACCTCGTTCCTAACCTGTCCACTAGAGTCTGGGGTAACTGGTATCCTAATGCCACGGCTACGGCCACCGACTCCGAGGATCCCTATGGGCAAGTTGCTTGGTCTGCGAGATGGGAGAGCGCTGCACTGCCAAACTTCACATTTCGCGGGTTATACTCCACGACAGTGGCGCCAACCCCAGTTCCTACTAGCGAGCTCGTCTTCCCTCCACCTGAATACCTTCAACCCCAAGACTGCTATAGCTTCCCTGATGACTTTATGTTGGGTGTCGCTGGGTCCGCTGCCCAGATCGAGGGCGCCGTTGCAGATGAGGGTCGGACACCGACCAATTTGGATCTATTGTTATTGGCGGGAGTAGCCGGAGAGCCCAACTACGTGACGATCGAGAATTACTACTTGTACAAGCAAGATATTGAGCGCTTGGCCGCTATAGGGGTTAAGTACTATTCCTTCTCCATCGCCTGGACGCGCATCTTGCCGTTCGTGCTGGAGGGAAGCCCCGTCAACCAGCAGGGGCTCGATCACTATGATGACCTGATCAATTTCGTTATCGAGAAGGGGATGAAGCCTGTCGCGACGTTGACGCACTTTGACGGGCCTCTCCAGTTCTACGGCAACGGGCAGGGAAGTGACGGATATGCCAACGAAACATTTGCGGACGCCTTCGTCAACTACGGGAAGATCGTCATGACGCATTTTGCAGACCGCGTGCCCGTGTGGTTCACGTACAACGAGCCGTTGCTGTTCTCAAACAACGACCCCAGGAGCATCGACACGGTCATAAAGTCGCACGCCCGCCTCTACCACTTCTACCACGACGTCCTTAACGGCACGGGCAAGATCAGTATCAAGTTCAACGACAATTTTGGTGTCCCCCTTGACCCTGAGAACCCGGACGACGTTAATGCCGCCAATCACTTCAATGAGTACCAGCTGGCCACCTTTGCCAACCCCATTTTTCTTGGCAAGGACTATCCAGAGGCCTTCAAAATAACCTTTCCTAACTACGTGCCGCTAACAGCTGAGGACCTGGCCTACATCAACGGGACTGCCGACCTCTTCAGCGTCGACCCGTACACGGCGACGGTAATCACGCCGCCCAGTAAGGGGATCGCCGCGTGCGCTGCCAACGCCTCGGATCCGCTGTGGCCGTACTGCGTAGAGCAGAGCACGTTGACGAGCACGGGGTGGAACATCGGCTACCGCTCCAACTCGTACGTCTATCTGACGCCGACGTACCTGCGCACGTACCTCAACTACCTGTGGAACACGTTTCGCAAGCCCGTCGTCATCACCGAGTTCGGGTACCCGGTGTTTGACGAGGCCGAGAAGGCGAGGCTGTCGGACCAGCTGTTCGACACGCCACGCAGCCTCTATTATGTCAGCTTCATGAGCGAGGTGCTCAAGGCCATCTGGGAAGACGGCGTACATGTCGCCGGCGCGTTCGCATGGAGCTTCGCTGATAACTGGGAGTTTGGCGACTTTAGCCAACGATTCGGCATTCAGACGGTGAACCGCACGACGCAGGAGCGGAGGTACAAGAAAAGTTTTTTCGACCTTGTGGATTTTGTGGCGACGAGGACGGGGAGGCAGTGAGGAAAATAGAATGGCATAGTATATACACGAAAAATAGAACTGCTGATTTGTCTACTCACTATACTAAAGTTAGTAATATTTTCACATGAGTTTGTGTCGTTGGTATCTACTATCACGCATCTTGAGACTGGAATATTCTAAGTACCAGCCTTGACTCTCAATAGCCTGTAAAATAGTATATATCAGATGAAGCAGGCATATATGACAATGAATAAGTTCTGTTAACCTACGGCCCAATTATAGAAAATGAATAAACTACGTTTGTGTTTAACATCTGAGCCAAATATAGGAGTTGTGTAAGACAAGGTTGATGCCTGAGGATGCCAGCGGGATCCAAGCTTCAACTCGTAAGTCTGGACCAATGGTACAAAGTGGAGCTTTTCCAGATTTGGAAATTCTGGAAGTGCTTTCGCCTAGTATGGGTAGCAAAAGATACTGCAAGAGCAAACTGACAATGGAACTTCTCGTTGCTCACTTTAAAATGCGGCTGTGCCAAAGAGTGAATTCTCAATCTCCCAAGCTCTGGCGGTGGGGTCATGTATATAAAGCTCAAAGACTGGCCGCAATCATAGGAACTGCTTTTACTTCCCCCGAGCTTCAGCAGTAAACATTGCACAGGAGAGACAGTTAAAACCGGTTTAACTTATACAAGCTACAGCACAATTATCGCGGTTCGATACAATGTTCAATGATTCCACGGACAAGGTTGCCATAATCGGCGGGGGCATTGCAGTGGGTGTTTATTGTCAGGTAGCTCTTTCATAAGACTAAGAGTGCGACAGGGAATGGCCATGGCCCTCGTTTTGAAAGAGATATCCATCAGCTGCACAGTATATGAGATGCGAAGCACGCAGTTAGCACCACGAACAGCAGGCGGTGCAATGATGTTGTCGCCGAACGGTTTGCGCGTGCTTGATCGACTTGGTGTTTATCAGCGCCTCCTACCAATGGGCTTTCAGTTTGACTGGGTGTACTATAAGAATGCCGAAGAGGTAACTATTGATAGATTTCCTCAGGGTCATGAAGTCTATGGCTACAAAGCCATGAGGATTTATCGCCAAGAATTGCTCGACACATTGTATGGTGTATGCGCGGAGAAAGGGATTCCCATTGTTTTTGAGAAGAAGTTCACCCATATTACAAGTGAAACAGAGAATGAAGTCGAGTTTGAGTTTGCTGATGGAACTAAAGAATCAGCTGCACTTCTTATTGGAGCAGAAGGCATCCACTCAAAGATCAGGAACTACGTCTCTCCTGGTATCGAGCCAAAGTTTATGGGTTTGACTGCTTTGACCTGGGAGACGCCCACGAAGCAGCTTCGCATACCCGCTGGGAAAGACTACGTATTTCCGACGGGTGTGCTTACTTCGAATGGTGCCTTTATCCTTGCACCGCAGAAGCCAGATGGATCTGCCATGCTTGCTGGCACCCAATTTCCTATCGCAGATCGTAGTAGGGAAGACTGGGAAAACTTACTTGCTGACAAAGAGTTCTTGAAGAATAGAGCTCAACAGAACTTTGAGGCGTGGCCTGATATCGTCAAATCCTCCATTGAAAATATTGACGAGTCCACGATCAATATCTGGCCATTCCGCGCACTGCCGGCTCTTGAGCGCTGGGCCTCAGAGAACTATCGCCGCGTCATAATCCTGGGTGATGCAGCACACGCCGTGCCGCCCACGACAGGACAAGGAGCTTCGCAAGCATTTGAAGACGTGTTCTCGCTTGCATTACTGGTTGCTAAGTTAAAACAGCACCAGGAACTCAGGTGGGAGGATGTGCTCGATTTCTGGCAGAATATTCGCCAAAAGCGCATGGGTGAGCTGATGGACTTAACCAAGAGACTGAACAACAAGCGTATGCCATTGGAAAAGCAAGCACTCCTTGGGCCGAATGATCTATGGGTTGACGAAAGCAACACCAATCCGCGTCAGATGGCCTGGCTATACGATCCACCTATAGAGGCAACGGTGAATGAGTGGGTTGAAAGCCATCTTAGTTGATGTCCTTGGGACTCATCTGATCAATTGTTTGGCACTAGGTTTAAGTCCATTATTTTAAGCAAGGACTTGCTCATCTCGAGTCTTCCACATTGGGCAAAGTTTCATTTCGTCTGCCTTGACTATAGTAGACTTTAGTGTATTTGCACATGTTCAAAGCATCAGAATCTCTAGTCCGAACTTTTGCAATAATGAGCCACGCTTTGATTGGTCCTTTGCCCAGCAAGCCTGCGTCGTAGAAGTACTATAGATCCGGAGGCTTGGGATATTCATGAGCCTTACTTCTCGTTTCTACCGATGTGTGAGAAGGCTGCATGAATATTGAGACGGCGGGCTTATGCTCCGGACTTGATTGACAGTCCGGCCAATCAAGGAAACAGCAAGGGCTTCCTCATAAGATTGTGTAAGGGTTGAGTATTGTTTATGACAGTGACCCCAGGGTTTTCCCCTTCTTTAGCGGTGAAGTTCGCGTCTGGTTAAGATGGCAGATGAACTAAGGTTCGTCTTTACTGTCACTGTATTGCTGGGTTTCCCCAAGTAGTTGACGATGAGCTGCATCTTCCCCTCTCTCTCCACCACTTCGGACTTTGACGGGAAGTTCGGAGCTTGGGTCTGGGGGTGGTTGGCAAGCACGCGACATACACCTGAATATCTGATGCCTGAGGCAAGGTGGCGTCACTTAGCGTGGCCTCGCATCGCCGCAGATTGGAAGGGAATTGTTTGAGGCTGGTTTGGGGCGAAAAAAAGTCGGAACGTTAAGCCAGGGACGATCAGACGAACATGGGATCGATGCAATCTAAAACCCGCCTGGGAATTTGTCTGAAGTCACAGATTCGGGTCGGAAGTGGAGTGCAGTAGCAGTAGAGCGGTGGAGCCCTCAACGGCATGGCTTGGCATTCCATCCTACGAAATCTAACGAATCCCAGGAAAATTATCAATCAATCATATGCAGTACGTCCGTGTCAGCAACTTCCACCATCAGCTTGACCACAACAGTCTGCTTCATAGACTGCCTATACCGTACCATAATACCAAATGCCGGACACCGAAAAAAAGAAAG
Organism: Bisporella sp. PMI_857; assembly: GCA_021307315.1. Classification (NCBI taxonomy): domain Eukaryota; kingdom Fungi; phylum Ascomycota; class Leotiomycetes; order Helotiales; family Helotiaceae; genus Bisporella; species Bisporella sp. PMI_857. The sequence continues at coordinate 45,067 of JAJSPD010000024.1, forward strand.
TCAAAATCAAAATGTCCCGTCCCGTCCCCCAGATGCACGGTCAGGGAGGATGACAATGAGGTGGGCTGGTACTGCTGCTGTTACCACAACCAGCTGTCCAATCTCCCCACCGCTGCCTGTTGCCGCTCAACCCCGAAACTTATATTCTCAACAATAATACAAAATACAGTAAGCAAGCTGTACGGAAGGTTTGAAGCTGCCCGACTCATCGGATCAGAGGGTGGTAGTAGCGTTCAATGTGGATTCCGGGCGGCAAGGAGCCTAAAAGGTCCTTGCCATAGTCCAGACTTTTAAGAAACGGACCTTGTTTTCATAGGGCAGCAAAAGTGAAGCTCGGCCGTCCCCCAAGCTCCTTCACGATAATCGACTTATTGAAACTTCGACGAAACAGGGCAAGGGTCCTTGCTCAGGAGAACCTTGAAGGGAAAAAAAGAATTGTTCCTGACACGCAAATAATCGTATGTTGTCCCCATATCATGGCTCCGGTTCCCAGGTCTGCAAGCTTCATCCGATCTCTTTTTTCTCTTCCATCTACCTCAATGGCATCGTACAGCACTTTTTCATCAGCAAGCTCTGATTTATCTACTCCCCGTTCCTCATCCCCCACGTCCACGACAAGTAGGTCGTCTGCAACGACTGTCAGCAAACGAATGTCTCTCTCCTCCCGCCGAATCTCTGCACCCTTCAATCCAATGGCTTCCGTCGACATAGACGCTATTGAGGCCGCCATGAAGGCAACCGCCCTGGACGGACTTCGGGGATATTCCCAAGATCATTATGGCACAGTCAGACAATATCGGGAGACGGACTATGTCTCCAAGAACAATGCAGGCGGCTACCAGGTATTGAGAGAACCTGCATGGAACAAAGGTATATATCCTCCGCTACAATTATACTGGACTAGGCTAACATGTACAGGAACATCATTCAGCCCTGACGAACGAGTATCGAAGAACCTCAGCGGACTTATTCCACACGTTATGGAAAACATGGAGACACAATGTGCCCGAGCTATGAAGATGATAAATACTAGGAGCACCAACATCGACAAATACCTATATCTGTCTAGTCTTAAGGCTTCAAATACGGATCTATTCTACCGCCTCTTAATCGATCATGTCGCCCAATTGATGCCATTAGTCTACACGCCAACCATTGGTGATGTCTGCCTTCAGTACTCCACCCTTTACACCAGACCCGAAGCTCTATATATCTCCATCAAGCAGAGGAAGTCCATCGCTACCATTCTTAGGAATTGGCCATACCCAAATCCCTCGATCTGTGTAGTTACAGATGGCTCTCGCATTCTTGGACTTGGTGATCTTGGTGTAAATGGTGTTGGTATTTCGGTGAGTCATTTTTGCTCTCCTATCATAAAGATTGCTAATGGGATAAATCAGATTGGAAAATTAGCGTTGTACACTGGTGCAGCCGGTATTCACCCTGAAAATACCCTTCCTATCGTTCTTGACTGTGGAACCGCCAATGAAGATAATCTTCGTGATCCATTATATCTTGGTCTCCGTGCCAAGAGGCCATCTATAGAAGTTCAACGCGAATTCATGGATGAGTTCATGACGGCCGTGAAGGAGGTCTACCCTGATATGCTTGTCCAGTTTGAGGATTTCGAAACTGAGAAGGCTTTTGAATATCTTGAGAGGTACAAGAAGGAGAAGTGCTTCAATGATGATATTCAAGGTACTGGGGCTGTCGTCTTGGCTGGGTAAGCTTGGTTCAAGTCCGGTTCTCAATGCTTTGCTAACTTTTATACTAGATATATTGGTGCTGTCAACCTTTCTGGCGTGCCAATGGAGGACCAGAGGCTAGTTTTCATGGGGGCTGGCTCTGCTGGAGTTGGTGTTGCTAAACAAGTTATGGAATATTATACTCGTCGTGGTCTTTCCGAGAAGGAAGCCCGTGATAAGTTCTACCTCGTCGACACAAAGGGACTTGTGACAAAGGACCGTGGAGACAGACTCGCTGAGCACAAGAAAATTTTCGCTCGAAGCGACAACAATGGTCACCAATTCCGCACACTCGAAGAAGTCATTGAGTATGTCAAACCGACCGCCTTGATTGGTTTGACCGCGACCTTTGGAGTCTTCACGGAAGGCGTTGTACGCTCATTAAAAGCATCGGTCGACTATGGCGGACTCGGTCGACGACCTATCCTCTTCCCTTTGAGCAACCCATTGACGAAAGCCGAATGTACCTTTGAGCAAGCGATCACCTGGACAGAGGGTACTGCCATCTTCGCTTCAGGATCTCCTTTCTCAGCGTTTACCATGAAGAGTCACGACATGGTCACCACTTACTATCCTAATCAAGGAAATAATGTGTATGTTTTCCCAGGTTTGGGTCTTGGCGCCATACTCGCCAAAGCATCCCGTGTTACAGACCTTATGGTCTACACAGCCGCTGAAGCCTTATCTCGCAGTCTCAATGCAGAAGAGATCCGTATGGGCTTGATTTATCCCAAGATTGAGCGAGTACGTGACGCGAGTGTTATTGTGGCTCGTGAGGTCATGAAGGCTGCAAGACGCGACGGTGTAAGCACTTTGCCTGAGGAGACGTGGATTGAGTGGGAAGAGTGGGGCGATGTCGCCCTCACTGCGTGGATCAAGAAACAGGTCTATGACCCAAGATTTTAGACAGATGTAAGGATTAAAAGGATGGCACACAAAAGGATACCTTCGCTCTGCGAACTAAGATATTAATATTTGGCGTTGGGATGGATGGGATGGATGATATCCTTTAGAATGAAACGCTCTTGGGCGTGGGTGGGTTATGGATTATTGACCCAATTAGTGAAAATAAAAGTACCGGTTCCTCCTGAATCAGCCTGCTATAATGCATTTTCATCGCCACACAATAATGACTAAAGGTGGGTCTTTAACCTCACTGTCGTGCCTAATCAAGTGGGCCATTGAGCAACGGGCTTTTTACACCACAACGCGTAAAAATGGCTTAGCACATAGCCACGTCGAGTAATACCAGAGCGTAGGAATAGCTAATCTCATGTGCGAAATCAGTACCACGCCTATAATACAAACGCTTTTCATTTTATTATGCGAACGACCAAAACCTCTACCGTCACGCGAGCACCTCTGTAAACCCGATAAAACACATTATTTTATTAACTAGGAGATCAAGCTAAGGGACAAAACTATTTGTGCGTGTAAAGGTTGGGTAGTGGTAGGTGTCGGGATGTTACGTGAGCATGCGACAGAGCTACAGTTAGGTAGCTGAGTCTTGTAGCATCAAGGGCAGCCGCTAGATTATTGATTGCTATTGAAGCAAAGGCAGCGAAGAATTTCAAGAATGATTCCCGGCTGCTTGAACACTTTTCAAGGGTAGTAGACATGATAAATGATTGACCCAGAAATTCTGAATAATTGAATCTGAGATAGCATTTGATTCCGTGCTTAGTTTTTTTTTCCTCCCAAATATCGAGTAAAGGGGTCATAAAAATATTTGATCGTGAGGGCTAATGACCTGGGTTAATGCCGACCAAGATAGCGGTCAATCCTGGAGTCCTGACTGGTTTGTACAGCAAATCGGTTACAATACTTGACCCTACTCAGCAGTTTGTGACAAATTCTCTGCAAACTCATCGCAGCACCGAATCACAACAGAAAATGGATTACAGACCCACTTTTACAGCTGCATGAAGTGATCAACATCGATATCAGTCTTGATAATTCATCCATGATTCAATTAAATATTTAGATCTTCTTAACAAACCTTGGCGGGAAAATCATCTGTCGAAGCAGCACCAATGAAGATAAACCGCTCCTACTGATCAAGATTCTACTTCGTGAATGCAGATGGACCCACTTGCAACATTCTCTATGACAGGTGAGAAGAATATATATACTTTCTACAAGCTACCATGCTTCTCTCCGCACGTTCTTTCTCTTCCCAAACTTTCTTTTTTGCGCAGCCTATGGATTCTTGGCCTCCGCTGCGCAAACAGCTTACGACTATCTACGAAAACTTCTGCGAAGGGTTCGTGGCCTTTCCTGTCAAGCCGATGTCAATCCCGTAAGGTGAGAAGCCGCACTTAATCAAGGGAAAAAGTATATACGGCAGTTGGCCGGTAGGTATATCACGTGATCATAGACTGGAAGAGAAGGAGGCAAGAGGCAAGAGGCAAGGCCAAGACAAGGAGATAAGACCGACTCTGATTTTTGCGACGTGCAACAAAAAAAATCTGGAACTGGCATCAAAGAGCGTTGATTGGATGAATGGCGGATATTTCTGCCGCCAAGACATAATACCGCTTGCCACAAACATGTCTCTGAGCAGCCGCCTAAGTGTCAGCCTATCAGATGATTGAAGAATGAAGAAGCTTCAGGCAACCACTTCTGTACCAAATGACTGAACAGGCAGACGAGATAGTGAAGTATCGCCAAACGCTTTGAAGGGAACCACCGCCATTTCATCAATGAGGGATCCTTAGCCATTTCTGTTACTTCTCCGTTTAATCTTTTCCCCAATTTGTTCCGCGTTGATTTGAGACCAACAATGGAGTCTCTCTTCAACATCCAGCTACCCTTTCAGCGGCGTCTGACCAAGATGTATACCGATACCAAGATCTCATACGACTTTGTGAAAGAACCTGTCAAGAGCTCGGAAGATCCCGAGCTTCTGTTGCTGCACCGGAAGTTGAGAATCCAAAAAGATCGACTGGTGTCTTGGGGCCTGGAATGGAGTGATCCAAGCCAGTCACCTGACATCGACGAATCGATTCAGAGAGCTGGGCTTTCGGAGCTGGTGGGAAGCGTGATGAGTACGATTAAAGAGATTCTGGCGGAGGCGGAACCCTTATGGCAGGCGAGCACCAGAAGAGGGCTAGATGAGAGGCTGTCAAGTGGCGCTGGGGAGAAGAGCGTTGACAGGAAACAGAGCTTGATCATCTGGGATAAGTCGAGATTTGAGGATTTGGTGAGAGATTTAACGATGTCAATTGATACTCTTTATGATCTGTCCAGGACGAGGCAGACATCCAGGAACATTACTGCCATAAAGGAGTCTGAAGCTGTTACGACGAGCTCAATAACGCCTAAATCTCCGTTGTCGGAAGAGAGGCAATTCGAGTCCACAAGAATGCAGGCTCCTCAGCAAATCGACCCGAAGTCCATCATTTGGCCGCGCGACTTCAGAAATATCCAATCCGGTATGTTACAGCCAGCGAAATCCCCTAGGCAAGTCGTCTTTATGCGTCGCCCGATGGGGTACCAGTCTTCCCCAACTGTGCCGGTTCTTCTTGAGCATGCTCCTTATGATCCTATTTATTCTATCACGGGCATCACGCCCTCGATGGCAAGGTTTGAGAAGCTGTCTACAGCGCTCTCGCAAGCATTTGTCACGTCGGGAAGAGTGGTTTCATGTCTTTTGCGCTTGATAGGATATTTTGAGGAGCCGGATCATTCCCGATTCTGCCTTCTATATGCGTTACCGCAGCACTTTGGACCTATCGATGTTCTCTCTCCAAGGATACCTACGATTACCATCTTGTCGGATCTACTATACAGCAGGAACTACGAGCCTAGCCTGGAGGTCAAGTATAGATTGGCTCATAATGTTGCCACGGCCGTCTTCGATCTGCACTCAAAAGGTTGTGTTCACGGAAATGTCATCTCGTCCAACGTTCTATTCATCGAAAACCAACCTCAGAGCCGAATCGATCTCAGCCAAGTTAACATGCGCGAATCTTTCCTCACATCATTCGACCTCTTTTCTGATAACGCTACAGATAGTTCTGAACCACAAACAGGTCTTCTGCATAGGCATCTCTTGGATCCTCGAACTACGCGATACACACGACTCACTTCTGAAAGCAAGTCATTGGACCTATACAGCCTGGCTATGCTTCTACTGGAAATTGGTCTATGGACCGCATTACCAGATATCTTCTCAAACACTTCTGTTATCCCAGAAAACCCAATCAGTGTATTCAAAAAGCTCGCTGCTCGATGTGGGAGTCTCTATGTCAAGGCCGTTCAGTCATGCTGGCATGCGCCTGAAGATGAGCTATCTCAAAAAGCGCGGCCTGATGTTATGCACCAAAAAGTCTTTTGCAAAGTGTCAAAGGCTCTCGATGCCTGCTGTGCAATCGATGAAGTTTCTGATACGGAGAGTGAAGATTCGTCTCTTGCTCCATCAAGTCCTACATTAGTCGCAACCGCATTTACCCCAGCTTCATCCATGCCTTTAGCAAGAGCACCTCCCAAGCCTGTGGCTCCACTTCGCTCCTACAACTCCAATCCCATCACCGAAAAGCGCATTGATTGGTCAGAAAAAATATCCCCACCAAAAACCACCACTTCCTTCCCGGATAAGATCAATTGGGGAGAGAAACCACCATCCAAAGCACACAGTATGTATTATATCGCTGTTTTCATTCTCTATTCTAATTGTGTACAGCTCCCATCCAACAACTGCCGAAACAAAAATCTAAACTTCGAACATACCCCGCTATCAGAATCAGTCAGGAACATTTGGACTTCTGGCATACGGGGCTAATGCCGCATATCAACCATGTCCTTCGAGGATTCTACAAAAAATATCCAGAATCTGTTGAGATAAGTCTGGAGAGCATAGGCGAATCATCTTCGACTACCAAACCCACGATCCTTGTTATCTGCACTAGTGTACAGAAGGTTCGGAGTATACTCAAAAAGTCATTGGTATACGATAAGTCCCAGTTTGGATTAAAAGTATGTCGGGGAAAGGTCGTTCGCTCTCGGAAGCAAGGGGCCAGACGATCCATGGCGAACAACTTGATCAAGAAGCCGGCAAATTCCGACCACCAAGAACGCCCGTCCAATGGTGCATCCATAGGTGCATATGTCAACTCACGTCATCTCCCTCCGGTATCTTTCGGAGGCATGATTCTCGTAGATGACAAGCCATATGGGATGACTGTCCACCATATGCTGGATGACCCCTCCTCGGATTCGGAGTCAGACACTGGGCCCGAGGTGCGCGAACCAATACTCCGATCCAGCTCACACTATTACGACATGCCCGATCTTACACATTCTGAGTCATCCGTGTATAGTAGTGGTGACGAGGAGTTCATGTATGAACTTTCGGATTATGAATCCGATTTCTCAACAAACAGTGCGTCTGATGCCGAAGATGAAGATGAGGAGGAAGATGAAGAAGAGAATAACAGTGATGACGAGCTGGAGCCAGGAGATATCAAAGGCATCCCTCAAGGATGCGGAGACTCATATACTATTACGCAACCAGCTATGGATGATGTCGATGAAGATTTCTATCCTGACGAGGAGACACGTGATGAAGACCATCTCGACTCTTTCACATTAGGCGAGGTATACGCTTCATCAGGCATCCGTCGACGCAGGACCGAGGATGGAAATGTGCATGAGATTGATTGGGCGCTCTTCTCCTTCGAACCTTCTCGCTGCCCAGATTTCAACCGGCCTACATCAAGCCGAAGATTCTGTGGCGCGGAAAAGTATCCGCTGAACGTTGCTCCGACTGATTCACTATCAGACCTAGAAGTTCACTGCATGGCTCGCACCTCTGGTCTACAATCTGGCCGTATTCTTCCAGCTATTGTTAGCGTCAAGATCTACGGTCGCCAAACACCATCCTCTTCCTATGCGGTAGCTGGAAAGCTCGGCGTGCCAGGCGACAGTGGCGCCTGGGTTGTGGGTAATGAGGATGGCAGGGCAGCCGGTCATGTTCTGGCCTGGAGCGAAAGAAAACGTATTGCTTATATATGTCCCATGGACGTTCTACTCCGTGATATTGGGGAGACGCTGAATGCTACCACTGTTGGATTCCCAGGAGGCAAAGTTGTCTATACATCAGAAGCGTCATCAGAGAAGAGAGAGGAGGCTACATCGCCAGGTGAAAAGGAAATTACTGACCTACTAAGCAATTTGAAATTGCCACCTACACCAGAAGAAATTGATGGTTTTGAACCGGAAGAAGAGAGCGGATGGAGAAGTCCCAATGAGGATCCAACTCGCTTAGATCAAACTTTAAGCGTCAAGACAAAAGGCGAGGTGAGCTTCGTGGCTGTCAAAGAGAAGGGCACTGGATTGCTGTGCATATAAGCTGAAAGTTTATTAGTAGCGTTGAAATTGGTTCGTGGAAGCCGATACTGAATACTTGAATATCCATTTCCATTTATCAATAGTTTGAATATTAAGATTTATAACTCTTACGAAAAATTTATTCACAACAGCTTCCCCTTTTTCCTTTTGATATCCTCGCAATCGGCTTAGCTTGGAAGAATAGAGACCATACGTCCGCCACTCGCCCGATACACATACCGTGACAGCTACCCTTCATCACCACGAGACTCAGCACAATGTTATTGTTTGAATTATTAGAGCATCTTTGATGGTAAGAAGTATACCAAGCTGATACTCGAAGGGTGTCTGACCTTCGTTAGTTGAGCGCTCGTGGTTATCAATGGACATTGTGTAAGCGATCCTCCTAAGGCATTTCGATATAGAAGAGCGGCGACCGAATGGGCATTCAATATAACTGTGTTTCTGAAAGTATACAAGTGCATTTTGAATGCTTTTCCATATTTGCCCAGCATATCGCCATCGCTATAGCCGCATGACTTCGCGGCTTTGTACGATGAATTGAAATCCGCGGCGAGCTCAGTTTGATTCATCCTTTCGGCGGTCATCCTGTAATACCGGATTTTGGTTCCCCGAGATAGGTTCATTTGGTTAACCTGGGCTTGTTTTTCGCAGTAACTGGCGCAAGAATAAGTACTGAGCACTTGTTTGCTGCCTTGCACCTTTTGACCTCTCTCTTGCGAGTACCAGAACTATTTCGATATAGTGTGGGATTAGACATTCCTGAACAATTATGGCTCTACCCTGTAAACCTGCATTCACTAATTTCCTGTTGAGGGATCACATGATCCACTTTTGTACCGGGACCAACATGGTCTTACGTATACCTATCCCACTCTCTAGGAACTACTATCTTATATGAAATAACTAGGGAATCAACGTCATTGTAGTATTATTATCCCATCCGTCTCACAGATCAAAAACAGACAAACAAAAACAACCTTATCAACACACTCCAAAGTCGTTTTTCCAGATGTTCACCCACCTTCCCCTCGAAATCCGTCTCCTTATCTGGGAAACCATCCTCCACCAACCCCGTATCGTATACATAAACATGCGCTACCTCCCCGACGACCCAGCCGCCTTTTGCGGGAGCAGCGATGAAGGGCCGGAATTCGAATGCCTTTGCTCGACACCCGTCCCCGTGCTGCTCCACCTCTGCAGTGAAACACGCGCCATCGCTCTCGCGCACTACGAGCTCACTTTCGGCCGCGCCAACGCTCCCGCCTTGATGCCCCGAACAGTGCATAAGCATTGGTTCGGCATCAACGGCGTACCGTTCGAAACGGTGATCGAGAGCAACGAAGCCGAGGTGGCGAGGTATGCGCCGAAGATTTATTTCAATTTCGCGTGCGACACCGTAGTTTTTGGCCGGACGTTGTTGCCTCGGGGGGAGGCACCCGGCCAGCGCGGGAGGATCATGGCTTGTTTTCCGTACGGAAAACATTTCGACTTTAGGCAGCTGCAGAGGATCGAGCGCTTGGGGTTGAGTATAAGTACGGGCTCGGACCTGGATTCCATGTGGAGTATGGTTTTCTATTTGAATCGACATGCGGGGTTAGGGAGCTTTCAGAGGCTGAAGAAGCTGTATCTGTGTCTGGAAGGTGATGATGTGGATCCGGGGCAGGGAATGGAGCTCGTTGACTTGAGAGAGAACATGAAGGAGGAAGAAGGTGATGGGGCCAGGGCACGGGAGTTTGTTGGTAGATGGGGAACTGCACTTAAGGGATTGGGTGTTGTAGTCAATGGTGAGGGTATGGAGGGGTTGAGAACTATCTGCGAGAACGGCTTGAAAAAGCGACATCAGTTGAGAGATTTGCTGTTGAAGAACGGGGCAAGTCCAGACGAGGTGCTGAAATGCGTTTTGGTGAGAAACATCGGCGTGGTTAATTAAGAGTTAGCAAGTGGAAGGTAGGCGAACTGCCAATGCTAAAAGGCAAGGTACTCTATGAGCGTGGTAGATTTGCAGCACCGAAATCACATTAAGAATAGAAGCACATAAACAAATAAATATACTATAAAGCAAATTGTGCTACTGAGCAGCCTTTGGAGCCAATGCTATGCTTTGTAATTAAAGATTTTTTAGCATCTTATAGGACAGTTAGCTATTTGGACTTTATTTCGGAGTGATAAACAAATGAGCCACAAGCATTCATGTCTAAAAATAAAGAGTCACAGACTAGCGCCATATCTGCGTCAGGAAAATGAAGTAGTGGCTGGCTAATACTGACCCGAAGTATTCTTCAAGACCAATTTTACACACGCAAAAGAGACCGAAGGTTCTGCTCCAATCAGTTGACTGTCGAAGGCAGGATCTTGGAAACAACTCACATGTAGGCGCTGCGATATCTGATCTTCCGACTCCATATCTCGACTCAATGCTAGGTCTGCCAACTCCAACTTTTTGCTCTCTTTATCTCGAATTTGCTGCGCCATCTTTAGTTTCTAGACGTAAATTTCTTCCACAATGCGCATACCTCTTCAACTGTGTTCTCGGTAATATACCCAATTACCGTTACAGCATTCTCTTACGTTAGCCGCAGTGCACGTCCAATCGCTTGGAATTCTATGGATGGGTTCCACTGTGGCTCTAGTATGTGTGCTTTGGTGGCGATCGTAAGATTGAGACTGTAAGTTCTCATTAGTGGTTACCACTAAAAATGAAAAGGCTTCTTACCCAACGGCGCCTGTGCCGGTTGTCATAAGTATGGTGTTTATCCTGGGATCAGTATGAAATTTCGTGACTAGTGAAGCTCGTGCAGATCCGGAAACGTTTCCATCGATGCGTATGAATGTCAAATTTTTGACCGTAGGAGGGGCTCTACGAGATCGAGTGTTGTTTTCCAGAAGGGGAAGACAATGCTATGAATCTTTTAGAGGCGTACTTGCGTAGAAGGATACAGGCGGAGAGCGTACCTCTTCACCCGCGGCCCATCAACTTTAAGATTTCTCACGAGTGCGAGTAGTTTTGTTGAACGTCCACATTTTGTATTTGCAGAACTTGGCAGCAAGAGATCGTGACTTGTGCGGCGATTATACTGGTGGCAGCCTTCGTATGCTCAAAACTGAACACCAATTAACATCAGAATCAGCATCAATATCACCAGATTCCAGATTCGTACTTGCTGGCGGCTTCGAAAATTGCGTCTGTGTCTGGGGAGTTGCTACGGGTCAATATATTGCTACTCTCAAAGGCCACACTAAAGATGTGTATTCGACAAGCAGTGTGACAAAATACCCACGAGTTGTCACGGCAAGTCTTGACAATGCTGTTATAATTGGGACGTTTCAAGTATTAGCAGACGGAATGAAAAGAACCACGGTCCTCTTCGAGATCCTGTGGAGGTTATTGGTCCTCTGAAAATACTTCTGGGGCACTCGGTGAGCAATTTCGTGACTTCGCGAGATACAATCGCTTATGCATGTATAGGGCTTTGGGTTGTGCGTAACAACAAGGCTTGACGATTGGTGGATCCTCTCAGGATCTAAAGATTGCTGTGTTCGCGTCTGGGATTAGACAGGCAATTGCTGTACTGTTTTGAAAGGCCACAGAAACAGCGTTATTCGCATAGCAGCAGATCCCACAGGTAGAGCCTTTGCAACAGCCTCAGGGGATATGAAGATGAGACTATGGCGTTATAAGGAAATAGACAAGGCCACAGTGACAAGAGCTAGACGATCAGATGTACATTCTCTGTTGACGTAAGAGTGAAGGGAACTGTATCTGAGACAAATTTATGAAATATTTAAGTCTCTGCACATATAAATTTATTGATGGTGTAAAAGTGCGCTTTGGATGAACTAGGTTTTAATAATCGAACTTGGTTTTACATGAAACAACATAACTTTGCTACCTAAAATTGTTGAAATTATTGTTGAAAATAGTGAGTGAGCCTTTACTTTATATCGCAAGGGCTAAACAAACGACTTTGTTGAACTGGTGGCATATGGGATCACTTTGCCGGGACCATACACCATATATATATATAGATCTCCTCACTCCCTTTAGATAGAATAATTAAGGAACTGTTGGTATAAAGTCATGTGAACGTTCCATGACCCACAGGCCACCACCTGAATGTATTTAAGTTCTCGCTCGTAGGACGTAACTTAGAACAATCAAGAACAAGTCAACCACCTACAACGAGCATATATAGCACTGCGCTGAGATCGCGGTGCTACGTGCCCCGTGGGTAACCGACTTAAGCTATTGCAAGTCATCAATACGAAGAAGGTATCACAGAGAGTGATACCAACAGGAACCTTTCTCTCTACTTTCCAGTGATTTCCCATCATGTGCCTTACAAACACACCTCGCAACAGACTTAAGTGCTGTTTGAACCACTGCTACATCAGATATTTTAGGAAACAGTTTCCACCAAAACCGGACGACGTACGGCTACACTGTCAAACTTTTGATACATGAATACAAGTAGGAACTTTGCAGATTCATCGAGGTACTTGAAAGTCCGGTTTCGAATAACTTCGCAAAAAGCATTTTTCCGGAATATCCAGGTAAACAAAAAAATAGGTTAAGCGCAAAAACAGAACTATGAAAAGTTTAAACTTCTAAAATGCTTAATACAAGGTTAACAAACTCATATATATAAATAACAAAAGTGCAGAAATAACATATTTTAAATGTCCTTTAATCTAAGACTTTTTATAAGCACGTTATAGCATGTTATAAGAAGGCTTATTATATTATTTCGGATATTTATATTACTCATTGTAAACTTGAAAAATTAAAAAAAGAATTTAAAAATGTCACGGGTTCGCGCCGATATAGGCAACCGAGTGGTATTCCCTACATACAAATTTTTTATAGTTGTGGCAGATCTGGGTAAACAAAGGTGCTTTAGGCACCTGATTTCCGGATAGGTCTCAACCCGTCGCAAAAAATGCTTGCCAAATACACATTAGGCTCATTTAGGAAGACTCTCATGTATAGAGCTTGCTCCCCTCGAGCTCCTCCTTCTTTCCTTAACTTTAGATTCTCGTAAATACTACCTCTTTATCTGTACCTGTAGGTGCTCTAGAGCGTGCTGTGACAGTTGAAAGGTAATTTTATACATTTATATATATACTGCATTAGCATGGAGCGTATACACGAGAAATCCGGGCACTTATATGCACACTAAATCCTACCCTCTGGTTCTTAACGTGATGGGAAAGCTGACGAAATAGCTAATGTCTGTCTTACGGGAAAGAATGAAGCAAAAGATGAAAATTCCTCTTGTTAGTATTTAAAGTTTTTAGCTATCATAATATTCTATAATTTTTCTATATATATTATGAAATCTCCCAAGCTTTTGCCAAGTTTCCTTGCTACGTGACGTAATGTGTCTGAGCGGTCGGCGGCAAGTAGAGTACAAAAAACAAACACTAAAGGAAAGGTTGTTAAATACGCTTACCAAAAATTAAATCGAAAGTTCGATCAAAGCAAACACCAACGCTTCTTTCTTAGAGGGACGAGAAGGCTAAACCTTGTATGGTATATTACGCTATTCGGCCAGCTTGTTCGTCCACCTGTGGAGCTCTGCTGAGAAATGGAGAGAAAGAAAGAGCTGGAATTGTTATGTATATTAGCTTTTAGGTGCTTGATATATGGAAGTAAAGTGTAGTCCACAAAATCATTGACTTTTTCGATAAATGTAGGGTCCTGTGATAAGGAATAGTTGTTCAAGTTATGTTACATACCAGGATCGAGGAGGGTGCACAAGCTAGGACATGACAATTTCGAAGCATTAACCAGTTATAACAACGCATAGTAGTGCCAAGCTAAGTAATTAAATGTCTAATTAAGTGAAATGCATTTGTGTAGTGATTTGAGAACTCATATTGGGCTAAAATAAACTAACTTTCCTCACATCCCCTAATTCTTTGTATAACCATTGCTGTCGCTGCCCCTCCACCATTACAGATAGCCACTACGCCATATTCGCCAATCTTTAACTGGTGTAGTAAAGTAACCAAAATTCTTGATCCAGAGCTACCAAGCGCATGGCCTAGCGAGATCGCCCCGCCAAGAAGATTCACACGAGCTTGCTCTAAGCCAAGGATCTTCTCGTTCGCTTTGACCACCGAAGCAAATGCTTCATTGAATTCCCAAATAGCGATTTCATCTTTCGTAAGTCCAGCTCTTGATAATGCGAGCGGAACAGCCTTTGACGGCGCAATTGAAAAATCTACTGGATCTACAGCCGCGTCCGCAGAGCTACAAATGCGAGCAAGCACCCGGGAACCACTCCCGAATTTTGCCGCAAGAGCCCTGTTACATAGAACTAAGGCACTTGCGCCGTCGTTAAATGTGGAAGAGTTGGCTGCCGTTATGGTTCCATTATCAAGGAACGCAGGTTTTAACGTGCGCACCTTGTCGAGTTTGATATCGAGGTATCCTTCGTCAGTATCAATACTGTTCACCCTGTTTTTGGCAGACACGGTGATAGGTACGATTTCATCCTTAAACAGCCCAGCTTTCCAAGCTTGCTGTGCTCGCATGTAAGATTGGATTGCGTACTCATCTTGTGCTTCTCGTGTAATTTGATACTTCTTCGCTGTCACTTCGGCACAGCGACCCATATGGAAATGATTATAAACGTCCCACAGGCCGTCCTTGATTATACCGTCATCAGCTTGGATGGTGCCAAAAGCCGGCAAAGAACTTGCTCGTGGAATGTAATATGGAACACGGCTCATATTCTCCATGCCTCCTGCGATCTGTGCCTCGGCAAGCCCCAATTGGATATTCTGAGCTGCGAGGACTACAGCTTTCAGGCCAGAGGCGCAGACTTTGTTTATTGTAACAGCTTCCGTGCTTGAGGATAGGCCTGCAAGGATGACCGCTTGTCTTGCTGGAGATTGGCCCAATCCTCCTGAGAGGACGTTGCCCATATATACATCTGTTATCTTCTCCGGAGGTATGTTGGATTTTTGCAGCGCTGACTTAATTGCCCATGCCCCTAATTCTGGAGCTTCGACCGACAAGAACGAGCCATTGAACTGCTGATAATTAGTTGCGCATTCTGTGATTGCACCAGACTACTTCACCTTGGCAGTTGGGGTTCTTGACGCACTTATGATATACACGTCTTGCACCTCTTTTCTTGCCAATGGTGGCTTATTCAAATGGTCTGAGACCTGTGCCAATCTATGATGCGTGGACGAGAGCGCTTTAGTTGCTCCCATGTTATGATGAATAGCACACGTATACAAATACTAATACCAAAACAATAACTATTTAAATTTGGGAGTAATGACTAGTAAGTAAAAATTCCAGCCTCTATCTGAAGTATGGGCTTACCAGCCTTTCTGATACTTATAGCCACTGAGAGACCGACATTACCCGATCAGAGCCGAGGAGATTGGTCTAATGAAAAGCAGGTTACTCACACCAATTCGTGCTTAGTTTTCTTGCTTGTTAATGCATAGTAATATCCGAGACCATAGAATTTTCAGGTTGCATCATTCGCTAGACGTTGCACTCAGAAACAAGGGCTCATTGACGAACCACTCGAAGAACAGTTCATGAACTTGAGTTGTGAAGGCGACTCGAATTCACCTGATTGGTTGAAATTATGAAGATATTGTGCCAATATTAAAAACTGGATTATTCGTTGGCAGGTACCTATTACTCACCGGTGCTATGCTGCCGAGGTTCCTATTCGGCAAATGACTTGTTTCGACCAATATTACCTGTTTGGGATCCAATGGAGAACGGAGAGTGGAGAAAAATAGTACTGGAATGAAGCAATGGAAGGACTTTCCTTAAATCGGTGCTCGTGACTGGTTATCGACGTAATGCTGAAGTGCACGAGTTTAGAGCTTTGATCAGGACCTGAAGGTCAATTAAAGTACTATTCATTTGTCTAGCATATCCCGCTATTTTGAGACGTAGGTAGAGACTCTATGCAAAAATGGTGTATCTAGGAAACTAATTGTGATTATCTATTGGCAAGGGCATCTTGGTCCGAGTGTCATTCTAGAGATAAGATGGCATTTCTACAGGTAAAGGTACTGAAGATAAATAGTGAGTATGAGAAGCGAAACAGACCTCGCTCTTACGACATGAACACTAAGGTAGAATACTGTGCGATTCGGAAAGGATTCAAATTTTTGTGCATCGTGATAAGAATTAGCCATATAACCTTGTATTCACTTTGTACACCATTTAGAACCGGAAGTACACTTTCCTTCAGTATTCGAGTCTCATGCCAAAAACATTATAGCTTTGCTTTCCCTTCTTTCCGCCACTCTGATTTCCTTAGCTCGTTCCTCCGAGTTTTACCGCTAACAGTACGAGGTAGAAAGCTGGCGTGCACGAACTGAATCTTTCGAGGATACTTGTACGGGGCAGCATTTGCTTTACAAAAGTTTTGCAGCTCTTCCCTCAGCATATCGTGGTCATAATATTTATATTGCGAGGCTAAAACGACAAAAGCTTTCACTACTTCGCCTCTTTCCTGATCTGGAGAGGAAATGACAGCTGACTCTGCGACTGCAGGATGTAGATTTAGAGTGGATTCCACCTCAAATGGACCTGAAATTCAACGTTAGCTTCCAGAAGCGATATGAGGAGTTGGGAAGCAAACCAATGCGATAACCAGAAGAATTTATAACATCATCGGACCGTCCCACAAACCAGAAATACCCATCCTGGTCCCGTTTCGCCTTGTCGCCTGTGAGGTAATATACCTTCCGCTCTCCATTTTTAATAAATGACTTTTCTCGCCGAGAGATGGTACCGTCATCATCAATATATCCATCGAAGATGCCGAAAAAAGCCTCCTTATCCGTACTCTTTACCAATACAGCCATATCGCCTTCTTCTCCCACCATCGTCTCGGACCCATCCGATTTTATTAGATGCAAGGGTACTGTAGGGGCTGGCTTTCCCATAGAACCAGGACGGATTGGATTCCCAGAGAAATTCCCACATAATAGGATTGTCTCTGTTTGGCCATAACCATCATGTATTTCCATATTTGCAAGCGTTCGCCATTTTCGGATGACTTCATCGTTCAGTGCTTCTCCTGCAGCAGTGCAGTGTTCTAATGCCTTTGGAGGATGCTTCAAATAATAATTTATAGCGTCTTCGAGAACAAGCTGGCGGTACGCGAGAGGAGCGGCACAAAGAGTGGTAATCGGGTATCGGTGAAGTATGTGTAGAAGGCGCTGTGGTTTGAACGGACCACGATCATCGTAAACGAAAAGCGTCGCCCCACAATTCCATGCTCCAAAAAATGACCAAGCAGCTTTTGCCCACCCTTAAATTTTTAGGATTAATCCTGTAAACCCCCCAGCAGTCAAGGTTGTCGACTTACCTTGTTCTGCTGTGTTCCACAGGACCTTTCCTGGAGCCAACTGATACCAGTACTTGGCGGTTATTGTAAGAGCTCCCTCATCAGTAAATTTCATCTCTTTGATTTTGGAGCCTCACCTAATGGAAGCGATATTTGGTTATGGCGCACCATCTTGGGTGGGCCTGATGTACCTGATGTAAAATAGATCAAGGCTGGAGTATACCATTCTCGCCGAACCGTAGCCACCGAAGCAGAGTCCTTAATGTTCTCGAGCGCCGAGTAGAAAGAAATAGCGCCATCATGTGGAGTGTCGCCTACCTGTAGGATGGTACGAACTGATGTGCACTGCCCCCGCACTGAAAGAAATTTTGTAACGCTTGTATCATCTCCAACAAAGACGCTAGCTTTACTCTTGATGCATCGATACTGAATATCCTTGGCCGTCAGTAGGGTTGTTGCTGGGACAAGAATAATCCCGCTGCGGATGGCTGCAAGAGCAATTTCCCACCTGTATTCTCTAGTTAGATGCCGTATATATAAGACTGCATGAGAAGTACTTTATACCATGCAGGCACTCGTGGAAGAACCATCATCAGTATCTCCTCTGGTTCGACGCTTAGAGTCTGTAGCAAGGCGGAAATGCGATGAGACTGCCGTGAGAAGTACTGGAAACTCATGGAACGACTGTGCGACTCATCATTTGACACCCAATACATTGCTCTCATGTTACCAGGCTGGGCCGCCCAATAGTCGACGACGTCTATGGCGAAGTTGAATCTCTCTGGCCGTTGAATGGTAATATCCTGAGAATGAGCCATTGTATAGATAGGTAGACCGTAAGGTGCTGGCCGTATTTTTCCTTTGGGTTATTACAGAAATTGGCAAAAGAAAGAAAGCAAGGATCTTGCTGCCTCAGCATGTCCTTTTCCAAGTTCGTGGGTTATCGTTCTGAAATAGAAATAATCAATATGTGGAGTGGTGCAGAGCCGAATAGCATTTCAGGGATTAGGTACGGTAGCACTGCGGCTATTTCGGGATATTAATATTCTCGGCAGCTCATCGGCTTGGTTTTTTTTGCTCGGTAACTTATTATGTGGAATAACAGAACAGAGTAGGCAGTCATTTAGGTCTAGCCGCCTACAGCCGCAACCTCGGGTGACGTCAAGAAACTCTAGCATTAATTTCGTTCGTTCCACCGATGATTCTGCCCTGTACAGTAGGTGTCGCGGCTCCAAACTCAGCTAGCTTAACAATCCGATCGCACGTATTTAGTTCTACGTGCCCCCTATTCCAAATCGATGAACATTCTAACACACAACACCACAAATTTATCTTCTAAATGGATCCACCTGTTTATACATTCGTAAAGGTTGACATGTTAGAGGCCGGCGCGGTCGCTTTGGTGACATACAATAGGCCGAAATCAGGAAACTCTCTGCATCCTAAGATGCTAAAGGACATGGTTTCTGTATTGAAGTGGGTTGAAAATCAGCCCTGTGTACGCATCATCGTTCAGACTGGGGAGGGGAGATTTTTCAACACTGGTATGGAGCTGGTAGATGGTGAGGGAGTATCTTTCGCGATAGGGTCTGATTTCCACGAATTAAACCGGCTTTTGATAGTGTCAAAAAAGACGCTCATTGCAGCCGTCAATGGCCCTGCAGCCGGATACGGGGTAAGCAGTCTCGCATTGTATGACTTGGTTTATTCGGTGCCCGATGCATACTTTTTCACGCCGTTCGTCAAGTTAGGGATGACAGCAGAAGGGGCATCCAGTGTCTCATTTCCTAGGCTTATGGGGCATGCAAAGGCCGCACAACTCTTCCTCACGGGGGAACAGATCAATGCTACAACGGCCGAGAGAATGGGAATTATCAGCAAGATCCTACCTCGAGAAAGCTTTATGCATGATGTTCTCCAAATTGCGCACCATTTGGCGCAAGCTCCTCCTGGATCGCTGAGAGTAACAAAAGAGCTGATGCGAGAGCCCATCCGGCAGGAATTGCTAGATGCGAATGATCGTGAGTGTGCGCTGATACACGGCGAGAGATACGGCTCTGCGGAGAATTTGGCAGCCACAAAGCAATTCAGCCTCGCGCAACAGAAGAAGCGGGAGAGAAAAAGCAAGATATAGCTCAATTCATTTTCTATTCATTTATATACATATACATTGATTTCGGTTCACAGTGATAGGAAAACACCCCAATTTTGGATATAGAACAACCCTACCTTATGCCCCCTGTTAATAACCGTAACCTTACCCAATCCCGTCCCAGTGTAACGTACTTGATCAGTTAGCTGGCCATGTCATCATCCTGGCCACAATCCCTGCAACCACCACTTTTTTTCAATTTTGATTTGCAATTGCTCAACATCCAACCTTACAAATGGCTAATACAGAAGGGAGAATCCTTTTAGGCATTCAGGCCTATCGACTGGGCCGATTTTCAAGCTTACGGGCCGCCGCGTCTGCGTACGGCGCGCCACGATCGACAATGACGTCTCGACTGAAAGGAGTGCCCGCAAAGTCTAGTATTCCTTCTGCCAACCGCAAACTTACTTCAACGGAGGAAACGACACTTATTAATTGGATATTGGATATGGATACGCGTGGAATGCCCTTAACGCAACTATTAGTACGTGATGCGGCCAATCTATTGCTTGCGGATCGAGCAACGCGCGACGCGTCTACGCAGCCAACTGTAGGCAAACGCTGGGTTTCACGATTCATAAGTCGACATCCACAACTCAAATCGAAGTACAATCGAAAATATGATTATCAGCGAGCAAAATGCGAAGATCCTGAAGTAATTCAAGGCTGGTTTCGACTTGTGCGAAATACAATTGAGAAATATAGAATTGTGGAAGATGACATTTATAACTTCGACGAAACGGGGTTTCAAATGGGTGTAATATCTACTTCAAAAGTAGTTACGGGTACAGACTCTCGTACGGTATCTGTGCAGCCTGGAAATCGCGAATGGGTTACTGTAATAGAGTCGATCCAATCTACAGGCTTTGTACTACCTCCGCTAGTTATATTGAAAGGTCAAATGCATCAATATAGTTGGTATCAGAATCTGCCGACAACCTGGTTGCTTGGAGTTAGTGATAACGGGTGGACTACGGACGAATTAGGTCTTATTTGGCTGCAAGAAGTTTTCGAAATGCACACACGAAATCGTACGATAGGCACATATCGATTATTGATACTTAACGGCCACGGAAGTCATGTTACAGCTCAATTCGATCGATTTTGCAAAGAACACTGCATTATTGCATTGTGTATGCCTGCGCATTCTTCACAGTTTCTTCAACCTTTGGATGTTAGTTGCTTTGCAGGATTGAAGCGTTTTTACGGACAAGCTGTACAACAGCAAATGCGGGTCGGCATTAACCATATTGATAAAATCGAGTTTTTACAGCTTTATCAATCCGTACGACAAGAAGCTTTTACTGTTTCTACTGTTCAAAGTGGATTTAAAGCTACTGGATTAGTTCCTTTTGATCCAGATCAAGTATTAAATCAATTACACGTACGACTGCGTACGCCGACTCCTCTACCCACAACGGAGCCTGTTACGGCCTGGGTCTCTGAAACACCTCACAATATTGCCGAATTACAGTTGCAAACCGACCTTGTTCAAAAATCGATTCGATATCGTACGCAAAGCCCACCAAGTCCTACAGTTCAGGCCGTAAATCAACTTATCAAAAGGTGCCAATTGGCCATGCACAACGCTACTCTTCTTGCGGCTGAAAATCGAAAATTACGAGCCGCAAATGAAAGAGTCAAGAAAAAAAGAGCTGTAAAGAAATCATTCGTACGCAAAGGAGGTGTTTTACAGGTTTCAGAAGTTCAAAACAAGTTGAATCAAGCTACAGCTGACATTGAAGTTGTAAATCAGGTAGTTGATCAAAACGTAGCTTCAGTACGTACACGTGCTCCAGCGAAGTGTAGTATATGTAAATCGCTCGAGCACACTGCTCGTACATGCCCTGACCGTCAATAAATCAATTATTTCAATCCGCAAATTGATATTTTAAGTAGTTGTGATACAATTGCAAATCAAAATTGAAAAAAGTGGTGGTTGCAGGGATTGTGGCCAGGATGATGACATGGCCAGCTAACTGATCAAGTACGTTATCAAAGGGGTCCACCTCCCAGATTCCCACCCAAAGCCCCTCAATCTTCTCCATTATTTTCATCACCTCTCTACTCGCTATTATCCTTGAACTTCTCACAGCTACTTTACATCGCAATCATACATACATAGACTATCAAGATCATTCCCCACTCATCCCAAGCAACATGACCCTCAGATTATCGGACAACAACCACCCTCCAGCTCGGAAGAGAGCACGCATTGCTTGTGAGCTATGCCATGAGCGAAAAGTGCGCTGCGACTTCTCTTCTGTCGGTTCTCCTTGCACCAACTGTCACCTAGACCACCACGACTGCTTTGTTAGGAAAACTTCAACAAAGTATGATGTCCTTGCTTTCTCTACAGAAATCTCATCCTAAACTCTGTTTTCTTTCGTAGGCGACCAAAAAAAAGACTACACAACCAGAGACTCGGGTCCCCACCAGCCCTCGCAGATTTTCCTCTCTCTGAACTGCTTCCGGAGGGTGAAGAGGAAACTGTACTCGTACCAGCGTCACTATCTGTTCAATTTCGTACTGATAAAATGTACCAACTATTTTCCGATCTCAGCGTTAACTCATTCCGGAATGAAGATTACTTGTTGCCAGTCTTATCTCCGTCATCTACCCTATTACCTAAGAAAGACGGTCCGTCTCAGTCATTTACCCAAGACCTCCACTTCAACACCAGTGTGGTCTTTTGTTATTACCGCTTTCTTAGATTGGAAGGCTTGAGCCGGGTAAGCCCGGACGATGTGAGGTATCTGGAATCCAAAGGCTGTTTACATGTTCCTAGTAGACCTCATCTGGATTATTTTATACGAAGTTATTTCCTCCACGTACATCCTTGTATGCCGGTAGTCGACGAAGGGCAATTCTGGGATATGTATTCTAACGTGGCGAACTCTGAGAGTGACTCTCCCGGTATCTCGTTACTAGTATTTCAAGCAATGCTCTTTGCTGCGTGTACAGTATGCTGCATCTTCTATCGAATTGAATCGCGCTAAGAAGCACATTAGTTTGTCCCCCTTACCGAGCTGAGAGCTTGTGGTTTTCAGAATTTCTATGCAGCAAGAGAAACGCTTTATCAACGAGCCCGAGTAAGCGTGCTTGATAGATGCTGCTGAAAAGTGATCTCTGCTTACAACACCTCATAGCTTCTTTACACCCTTCAACCAAACACCGGCTATTCTGAAATCACCCAAGCATCGCTTTTGCTTTCCTTCCAGTCCACGCCCTATAACCCCATGTCTAATACTTCATGGCTGTCTACAGCTATACAATATGCTCGAGCTGACAACGCCCACCTCTATTATTGTCTCCCTGATCTGACCTATAGTCAACGGAAGGAGAAGAAACGCCTCTGGTGGTGCTGTGTGGTCCGAGACCGGGTAATTGCGCTTGGGGTGAGACGCCATCTCCAAATCACCCTAGATCACTTTGATTTCCAACAAGAAACAATTACAGAGAGGGACTTTAAGGAAGAGATGGAGACTTCCCGAGTGTATGACCTTAAAGCGAAAAGACAACTTGTCCGAATATTTATTGCACAATGCGAGCTTGCTGTGGCTCTAACTTCGACTATCATGACAATATATCCTCTAAATGGGTTTACAAATACAGCTGGATCCTCTGTGTCCTGGATGTCAACAATGAAAAATCGAATTGAGAATAACAGGAGGGAGCTAGTAGAGTGGGAAGAAAATACCAAGGAACAATTGTCTTCTAATTTTGATGAGACGGTGGGACCACACAATTCAGGGACCCTTTACGCAGATCTGACATATATTTATTACTTGTATGTATTGAATTTCTTTGTTCTAACGGATCTAATCCCTCTACTTAGCTCGGCTCGGATAGCCTTGTGTCAGTATTCTATATACATTTGCCATATCAATGTAGGCGATAATGCAGAACGCTTGAAGACGGATCAAAACGATCTCGAACGCGGCATAATCAAAGTGACTGATAAAGTGACTAATCTGGTCTCTTTGGGACTCATAGGTCATCTTCCTATCAGTGTGTAAGCACCCCTCCTGCTCCCAGTGTTTACGTATAAAATCAAGTCTCCGTGTCTAAGAAGACTAATAACCTCTCCAGTATTGCATATACAGCACTCCCACTAGCCTTGTTATCGCTCGATGTGAAGTTCTCGCTAACAGAATCACAAAAAGAGAGGAGGGAGAATCGACTTGGTGTCTATGTGGAAGCAATGAATCACTATGGTCTTCGATTTAATTTCGTAAGGGTTGTGTCTGAGATCGTACATAAGCTTCTGCGATTCATAGATGCGAATGAGCCCTCAAGCCACCTCAACCAGAACTCGGCTTCTATCACCACACGCCAACGCATGTCAAGTCTGCTTACAGGTCGACCAAGAAGCTGGGTAGAACTTCTCACCAAACAACCGCAGCTCTTCTCTAAGTTATCCTTTTCTCTGGACTTAGCGTTGTCTAGGGGCAGATATCCTGCTGGAAGTGAGCTTCCGGACTGGACTATTAATCTGTCTACACCCCAGGTTGCGAGTGAGCAGGTCGAGCAGACTTGCTCACCCAGAAATATTGCTATGCTGGGTTCACAAGAGGCGCCTGTGGGCGACATGTCTCTCTGGCGGGAAGGTCTTCTGCAGCAACACCATCCCATGCAGGCAGTCCCACCGTCTCTTCGTGTCTCGGAAGTTGGTTCATTCGAAGAAAGGAATGGGATTGACTTTGTACCCAATGAGAGCATGGATAAACCCGCTGAACACCATGAAGGTGACAATTATGATAAGCATTTCGAATATAACATGCTTACAAGTTTTTTTGACTTTCCGCCTATAGGAGGTTGACACATTAGGCATATATATGATGGGGCTGGTATTGCCTGAACGGAGATTTACACCAATTTTACATTACTTTGTCTTATTTTTTTCATTTTTTTTTTTTTTTCAATTCTTGCTGTTCGAGAAAACGAACCCATGCCATCTTACCCCTCGCTGACGGAGATATGAAAGAATGTTTCATCGCGCTAAAAATCAGAGTTGTGGCCATGCCTGTATAACTCGTTTGAGCCTTGTGCATGTACGTGCACCTGTCAGATTGACGTTCTATGAAATTGCAATAATCAGCCAAGCTGCATATGATTCCTCAATCAATACACTAAGTACAGACATTAACCGGAGCTGGGATATTACTGCGCCTTGCCATCTTAATTTTTTTTAAAAAAAAAAATTGAGACGCCTCGGACCGAATTCGGTTCGGATTCGGCTGGAAAGGCAGGAAGGTTTAGGCTGTCTTGGCGCCCTAGACGCTATGTACCCCATGGGGAACTAGTTGATTTTCACGGAAATGGATATGAGCATTTCGATGATATGCAGGGAAAGAGACTGGGCGGGGTGTGTAGGCACATAAGGGCTTGCATGCAGAGAGCAGTAGGCATTGGAAAGGAAGTCTTATGAGTGAGTATTGGAGCATTGAGACATTGCTAGTCAGCCAAAGCACCTATCTATAAGCCAGCTTTCTCCTGTGACATAATGGAATATTTAAAGCTTCCGAATATGGCCTCAAGTGGAACTGTCTACCTTTCTCAATTTTATATCTTCGCCATTTCTTATTATTTTTACAACAAATAAGCGAGCCTTGACCAGCATTCGCCTGTCCCAAGAAAACTTTAATACCTCCGTCCACAAACTTGGAAGCTCTCGAATGTAACACAGTCTCCTCTATGATGGCCCATCATTCCGCTGCTACCATCGGTGCCACTTTGGGAAAGAGCTCCTCAAAGGATGGTGCATTTAGCCATGGGCACATGAACGACAGCGAGGATCTCCTTCGTCGCAACCAGACGGCTAATAGCATTACTATCTCACCCGAGCTTTTTGAGAAAATCTACTTGTCACATGCCAGCAGGGTCAAAGGCGATCTACGTTCCAAACTTGCGAATCCGACCCCATTGCAAGCTAAGTTCTTGATGAGGCTTGCCCTTAATAATACCATACATGCGCTGACTACCTGTTAGAGGACTTGTTGGTTTCGTTGCAGCCCTCACGCCGCTATGTTGTGTCTTGATGGGCTGGAGGGGTGCAGGAGGGGGTGGCGCCACAGAAATGTAACGACCACCCTCGTTGCCCATATGTTCAGATCTAAACATGCTGACAATGTTCCCCTTTCGTAGTGGACCATATTATTGATTTGGTGGAGCCCTTCAGCTGATAGCTGGCATGCTTGGGTTCACGATCGAGAACACGTTTCCATTCATCGTCCTTAGTTCTTTCGGTACGCTTATGAGCCTATCATGCTCCGTCATCCATACTTCCGATAGCTGACCACGGTTTTCATTCTCAAGGGCTTTTTCCCTCAGCTTCGGAACAACTCTCACGCCGTTCTACAACGCATCTGGCGCTTACGGAACTGATACGGCTGGCTTCCATGCCAGCTTTGGCTTCTTCCCACTCTTCATGGGTCTGCTTTGTGCCTTCTACTTTGTGTGCGCTCTCCGAACCAATATTGTCATCGTCATTATATTCTTCTTC
Source organism: Bisporella sp. PMI_857 (assembly GCA_021307315.1). Lineage (NCBI taxonomy): Eukaryota > Fungi > Ascomycota > Leotiomycetes > Helotiales > Helotiaceae > Bisporella > Bisporella sp. PMI_857. The sequence continues at coordinate 71,161 of JAJSPD010000024.1, forward strand.
CTTATAATTGTTTTGGGGCTTTTGACTGCTGCGCACCGGCAGATCGCGCAAGGACACATGGTTCTTGCCGAGCAAATCGACATTGTGAATTTAGTTATCTCCTTGAGCATGTGTCGCATAGATAAAAGTCAAAATATTGCTCATTTACTCGCATGCATTTAGGCTGCTGGAGCGACTGCATTTGTTCCTGCTATTGCTGGTTGGTGCCTTTCGCTTTTGCGGCTACTGGAAGCGTTGGATTTTCCCTTTCAGCTTCCAGTTGGCGATTTGACTTCCTTTATTCAGAGTCGAACCCAGAAGGCGCCCACAAGAAATGCTGCCAACAATGTTTGATATAGCGGACTTGATGTTGGGAGATACTTCTTTTAGTGATCATGAAGAAAAGAAAACCATACTCTGACAAGATCTATATTTTTAACTGAATTTGGAACTACATTTGTGCAGATGCAAAAACGGAATTCTATAAAGCATCTTCAAACATAGTGCCTGATGTAAATCTAGTCATATATCCATCACCTGATAGAGCACTTAAGTCATCTTGAAATTATGCCAACATCTTCGCAAAGCTCCTATCTAATACAACATAAGCTTCAATAAAATCATTCGTCAATAATAGATTTAATCTGATTGTAGTAAGAGAAGTGGCGGAATACTCGGTGGAGACGAACATCTAAAGATGCCACGCAGCTCAAAGCTTGGACTATATCATTCGAAACAAGCTTATGTGCGACTGCTGTGAAAATGAGGCTATATGATTTGGCTATATTCCTAAGAATTGAAGCAAATACCCATCTTACACACAGGTGTAACTGTTGGTTGAGTCTACATTCCCAGTTCCATCATATTTCGATTTCTGCGGGTATGGGCAGAGTTTGCGCTCACCTCGGAAGCCAGTTGCGTTCGCTGGAAGATAGCCTACCAATACTTCAGGGAGAGTGCCGTTCTCAACCCAAGCGACCAGGGCTCCGAAAGTCCCGGAAGGATAGGCTCCAGGACCACCATAACAATGGGCCAGACCTGGGGCCTCGAAAGTGCGGTAGAAGTCATGTACATCAGCATCCAAAGCAGTAACACGGTCGTAGTAGTGTCTTGAGCCAAATGGCTGTATGATTGCATCAGCCTATAAAGTGTATTGTTATCATAGTGTCTCTGAAGCACGATAGCTATCTTACCAAACCATGGTACCCTATTAATTTACCACCGCGGGCCTTGAATAGGGATAAGTCTGGATTGTTTGTCTCAATTAAAGACTGGAAATATTCGACACCATCCTTGAACAGCCTTGTATAGTCTTCGAGGCTCAAAGTTATCAAGTTAGCGTTCAGGTCTCTCTTTAGCCAACCCTGCATCCAACTGGTTGCAAGATAGTTTGGCTTTCCTGCACATATTCCGCTGTTCGTGCATGTGGTGTCGACAATAGTGTCGACAGCACCTGTGACATTTGCACCACGGAGCGGACCATACCACAAGAATGACCCATCTGGCGTATGAGCACCAGTCCATGTCGCATTCATGACGATTGCCGCAGCTCTGGAGATTTCCATCTCGAGGCCAGTATCCGTGCAATTGAAGCTTGTACCGACCACAGAGAAGGGATCGAAAGTACACGAGTCTATATCTGAAATGAGACCATCCACCACCCCATCAAGAGGATCGCAAGCCCTGATAGACGCAGAGACGACCTGGTTTAACTCACAGTTCCGTGGATATTGGCCGCGTAGATTCATTTGTAGCTGTGGCCAATAGTCTCCAACAATGAATTCGCTCCAGTTAATTGCAGGTGCCGAGGCTGCGATACCATCATAAGCTTCGGGATAACGCTGTGCCAGCATAAGTCCTTGACGGCCACCACCTGAGCAGCCAGTAAAATAAGAGTAAGTAGGCGGTCGGCCATACAAGCTCTTGATGATAGATTTGCCCATATATGCCGACTCGTTCAGAGATACAGAGCCAAAGTTTTGTAATGCATATAGATTCACATTCCCAGGGCTGACTTGTGCCCAGTCCTGTTGGTACTGATTTGTTGGATCAGTCGGGATTCCTGCATCAGTAGTAACTCCTACGTAACCGTTCGCAACTCCAATCTTCATGAACTCGTATGAAAGGAAGAACCTTCCAGCAATGTATCCACCACCTCCAACACCTTGCATGCGTCCGTTCCAGGCAGGATCTATTGGCGCCCAAATCTCAGTATTTATTATGTCGTTTTGGCCAGGGTGCGTGTAGGTGATGGTTACGTTGCAATAAGTCACATCTTCTAACTTGGTAGACGGGAAATTGTAAGCATATTTCTCTGGAACAACATAGGAATAATTCGAGACTAATTCAGCAGAGAGGTTCAGAATCTGGGTGCCAAAGATAGATGGATAAGCTATCGAGTTGGCTGAGCAAGTTGAAGCTGAGAACGTAGAAAGTGTCATGATGTGCGGCTGAGTAAAAATTGACTGTTGGGACAGTTTGACCGATTGCCAAGGAGGTGGTTATATACAATATTATAAGGTGAGCCAGAAATGCTGGTGAAATCACATTGGGAGGAGGTTTATGTAAATATGTGTATCCCCTATTGGCTTCCAGAGCACATAGCGAGTCATTACTCTGGTGCTAGTACACACATATTTGGTCATCAAGAACTTCTAGGTTAATTATTGCATCAATCAGCCGAGCGCAACACTCCTATGTAACTCACTTATGAGCAAGCTCAGTGTAAGTTTCCTGCTTGCGGCTCGGCCGCCAAACTCACCGACTATGTGAGTCGTTCTTGCGATCCCAAATGTTGCTTTTCTCTGCCAATAAACACGTTTTACATTGGAAAGCACAGCCGCGAGACACTAAAATTGGGGTTGTTGTGCTTAATTGCCGTTACCCCTCACCTAAATTATAGTTATGCAGGTAGGAAATTAGCTGCAACCCCCTAGAATCCGGACGAGAATGTAACCTTGCAGCACAGGCCACAGCACGGGGTCACAAAAGAAGAAAACTATTCTCATGTTTATTGATATCTGTAGCGAGCGTTGAAGATGACCAGCCCTTGCCCCTTTGCGTGGCCTCGGCCCGAGGGCCAGGTTCGTATTCATCGTATCCGGTTCACGTATTGGCAAGATTCAGTACGGGATAAATAATATATATGCCAACCTAAGATGTGTACATTGGATTGAAGTCACGTCCGAGTACCGTTTCTCAGCATATTTTGTCGCATCCACTTGTCCTCATCATGGTTCTTAAAGAACTAGTTTTAGTCCTTTGTTTACCGTTGTTTGTGTCCAGTGCCTCATTCAGTACACAGAAAATCTGTTCCCCCAGCTCCTTTGCGTTCCCTGAGATATTTGGAACTACGTCTCTGGGGATTAGTGCAAATTACTTGTATAACTTTACTGCCTTTTCACTCTCTCCTGGGAGCAATGATTCTGGCGTCTTCACCATCGACTTCTGCAACGTCACAATCACCTATACACACTTTGGCTGGAATGATACTATCAATGTTAATGTCTGGCTTCCTCTGTCATCCTGGAATGGCAGGCTTCAAGCACTTGGAGGGGGAGGCTACAGCGCCGGCTTCGGCTCACTATACTCGACTCAAGCAGTGTCCAAGGGATATGTTGCTATTGACACTGACGCTGGTCATGTCCCTGGCGCCCTAAGTGCACAAAGTCCAGAAGATTGGGCACTTGTGAGTCCGGGAAATACCAATCTGTATCTTCTGGAGGACTGGGGTTCCCGGTCTTTACATGAGATGGCTGTTATTGGCAAAACAGTCACGGAGAGTTATTACGGCACTAAACCTTTGTATTCATATTTTAGTGGTTGCTCTGGTGGTGGCCGCCAGGGTCTTATGATTGCGGAGAGATATGCCGAAGACTTCGATGGTATTTTAGCCGTGGCCCCAGCTATCAACATCGAAAAATTCATTCCAGCTGGATATTGGGCGACATTTGTTATGAATAAATTGGGAGTTTATCCGCAGCCTTGTGAAATCGAAGCTTTTACACAAGCTGCTATTGATGCGTGCGACTCTCTAGATGGTGTAGAAGACAGGATTATATCATTGCCTAGGCTTTGCAACTTTGATCCTCACAGTATCGTTAATAAGGATTTTTCTTGCAACGGGACTATCCGGAAGTATAGTGAAGCTGGTGCTAGTATCGTCCAGGCGGCATGGACTGGCTCCCAAAGCACAGATGCTAGAGTTGGGTGGTCGGGTCTGAGTAAGGACGCTTCATTAACTAGTATTTATATACCCACGCAATGTAGCACAAATGGCACATGCTGGGCAGCGCCATCAAGCCTTCTAGAGAGTTGGCTGAAGTACCTTGTCGTCAAAGATCCAGGCTGGGATGGAAGGACGTTGACCGAAAAGGAGTTTTTCACTTATTTGCGACAGTCTGAACAAGAGTATGGCTCAATGCTCAGTGCTGCAGATCCAGATCTGTCTCAATTTCGAGATACGGGTGGCAAAATAATAGTTTGGCATGGACTTGCTGATGAAGCTATTCCACCGAACGGAACGGTCGACTTTTATCAACGCGTCCTCAAAATAGATCCAGCGGCAGATAGATTTTTCAGGTTTTACGAGGCCCCAGGTGTAGGGCATTGCTTTGGGGGAATAGGACCAATTCCGTCTGGCGCTTTTGATCAGCTTATTCATTGGGTAGAGGAGGGGTTGGTTCCCGAGACACTGACTGCGACGGGCGCGACGGGATATACAAGGAAACTCTGCTCTTACCCACTCCAACAGGTGTATCTGGGTGGTGATCCCACCGCTGTTGCTTCTTTTGGCTGCAGTCTGACTGAGAATCTGACAACGAATGTTCATGGACCACGGCGAAATGCGAATTAGGCATAGAACTTGACGACGCCAGGGTATCCACCGGATATGCCTTGCTCACACCACTTTATTATACTAAGATGGTTGAAATATTACTGCATTTTCGGTTGCTGTTCATCACTACATATCCGACAAAGAGCAGGATCCTTCATGCGTGACTAATCATGGTCAATGGTTGGATATAGGGGAGCAACACCTACTAGTATACGGGGAAAGACGGCTAGCGATAGGCATGGATATTTGAGACATTATCTTGGCAGAGCCCAAAGGAGATAAGCTCTCCCAACCCAAAAACAGCATCGTTATCATTATGATATTATACATTTCCCCTTTCGAACACGCTGTGCCCAGGAGAATGGCCTTTTCAGCCCAAAAAATCGCCTGCCAATTCTGTAGGATAGCTATGGGTTATGCCAGTGCCAGTGCCTCTTCCCTTGGGGGTTCTATCGCTCTGCTAAATGTATCTATTACCTTATCATACATTATAGTGCTATTGTGGAACACTTCTGTAAATATTGTCCCGTCCCTAATTCGAAAGAGACCAGATCGGAGCTCACGAGCCAACTAACTCTTTATCCTGAGGTTCAGGGTACAGCCTCCTACGGCCATTTTGACAGCCATTCAAAAGACACTTAAAGCGGAGGTTTATACAATTCCAAGCTCAATAGCTTACTTGTACAAGTAAATATAGATATATTCTACTTAATGACCCCCTGCGCTTCTTTGGGAAAATCTGTCATGATTCTAGAAAATGCCGTGGATGCCGTTACAGATCCTGGCGAGACTATGTGTCAGCAGTCTGTTCCCTTTATTAAAACATTAAGACGAAGAGACTGTGATACCAGCGGTTTCTATCAAGCCCATGACCACCAGGAAAACCAACATCGCGCATGGAACTACAAGTCAGCATACAGGCATTTTACTATGGAAACGGTATTTTAACTCTTTTACATCGATTAACACTCAGTCTGGCTCTAATTTCTCTACACCTATCAACGCAAAGCCCCCAAGTTTATTTCACAAGGGAATAATAACCCAGAACTCCCAAATGCGGAATATCAGCCAGCATAACTCTCTAGTATGTCGTCGATTGTCTCACCACAGTCTACAGATTCTCAGCACGTCTTATTCGGCAAACCCCGCTCTCCAGCGACCAGACTATCAACCTGTATATCCTCAATCTCTTTTAGTACGATACTGTCCGGGTATCTGAGATAGAAATGCACCGCAACAATTAGCATCAACAAAGTGTCGAACATATACAGCGTCCATTCGTGCGTCAATGGATACCCATCACTGCCCATAATAAATTCCACAATTCTGAAAATCGACCGAATAATAATGAGCACGCTTACACTATACAGCATCCACATCCTTTTAACCCAGCTTTGGTCGACCTGGTACGAGCGCAGAGTTGGTGATCTGCGCAGGCGGGTGTGAAACAATATGGCTGTAAGTCCGAATAGAGAGAAAGAGATGAGTTGGATAACGAGACCAAAAACTATCATCCAATTGCCGAGCTTGCCTAAAGTAGGCTTTGTTGATCCCATGACCATCAGACCAGAGGCGCCTCCTTGAATGACGAAAGAAAGCACATCACCGCCGACAAATATCCACGTCAACCGGCGAGGGTTAACTATAGAGAGGTGTTCTCCCCCAACGAGCCGAATAATGCGTCCTAGGCACATGTATATAGTGGCTGCAAAGAGCGTTGGTGGAAGCAGGATATATGTGCTTTGTATGATATATGGCATGAGTTTGTTGGTTTTATTGGCTGCACTAGCGCGAGCACAGAATCCGATAAATTCCACTGCAATGGATTGTTAGAGCGTCAAAGCAAATTTCGGCAAGATTTGAAGAAGGCTTACTGAAACATCCAATGACAAAAGCAGAGCAAAACCAAGTGCGTGTCCTAAACATCCGCCATCCAAGAAATGCTGTGATGGTGATCCAAAGAATAGCACTTATCGCTGCGGCTGGAACACTGGGAACATATTTCCAGATATAGTACCCGGACTTAAGTGGAAGAAGTTGAGGCATTTGTCCTATTTGTCTCTATCTTTAACCGCGTTGAAACTTTAGACTCAATGCTGCGATGAACAAAATCGGGCACTCTTGAAAAATCGTGCTGATCGGAAGTGCAGAACTAGTATTTGCGGATTCGAAATAAAAAGAATTGTGGAGTTGGCGTGTACTTGACCTGTCTGTCAGGCCTAGGAAGTCAAGTATTTATCAAGTTGGGACCGGAATATCTAGCTCCACAAAATTTTGTGCATTAGGTTGGTGGCGCAGTATGCCTATTAGTGAAACCCTGAAATATACGAATCCGCGTATTTCGAGGACGACCTTGCAAGGCTTGTCTCAGGAAGCTTCGCACGAGCCTCCAGACGCGCTGTGCCCAAAAGCTTGAAATTATTGAAAGATACACGAAATCATGCACGCTAAAAAGAACGTCTCCGTCCATATCTTGAGAAGTGAAAGAGACTTTCTGAACACAATCCTGAAGATGTTGCTGATCTAATGCTTTGGTAATTGGAGCTCGAACCTCTTGCAGGAGTTGGCTCTTAACTCTTCCATGCGAAACATATCTGCAAGCGCATGAACTCGCACATGCTTCAGTAATTCCACGCTGCTGCTTTCAGAACCAACTCTTCGTGATACAATTACCCCCAGTCTCTAGAAATTTATCTACCTAGCCGAGATAATCACCAGTATATATATACTAGAAAACTCTCCAAAGCGAATGAGAACTTTCCTTCTCAAAAGTGAATTCCACTCCCCTCCTCCACAAATTCGCTTTCAAGCAACCAGGGAAAGTAAGGACTACTTAGACCGAGTGTCGTTCAATGCGCAAAAGGCTTTTTTCTTTAAATTCCAAGATATACGCTAGTATTCGAATAGCTTTCGCTATTGTGTGATTTGGAGCAGGCATAAGTTATGTAGCCTGAGCAACAAGTTATTGCTTTACCTAATCAATACGCCAGAAGGCTCCGACTTTGATGCCACCGGAAGGATTCCTGTTGCCGTGGGAGTCATTGTGGAATGCCAGGATAAGCTCTATTCTGTACGGAGTTTGATGCGTCCTGGGCGGCTTGGGAGATGCACTCTCAATGTCTGAAAAATCATGGCTGATGAAGCTGTTAGATTGTTCAAGTTAGTTTTAGCAACTGTGAGTTTGCTATATACTTCAGCAAAAACTCTGTAATTGCCACTCCTAGTATGTGATGAACAAAGAGTCCTGCGATCTGAACTGCTTGCGGTAGTGTTTCTACAATGTGCAAGTAAAATGATTGAATTAAGTTCCAAGTACAAAAGGAATTAAACACCTAATGTAAAGCTCTCTACAATTGACAACCAGGCTCGTAGAGCTTTGTGTGTCTTGGCAGCGAGCCTAAGCGAGCTTTCCACTGATGATTCAGGGGCTGCCTTACGTAACACTTGTCTTGGAAAGATGAGAGTACGCATCGTAAAGCAGCCTTTTCGCGAGTGCCGATACGTTCTACGGGGTCGTATATGTGTTCGTATCCACGTATCGGATTGAAATTTCAAGAAAAGCTCACAAGAGGAAGTGGAAGGCTGATGCTGCTAGTCTGCGCGACGTAATGTTAGTATGATTTACCGAATACGCGTGTTCGGTAAGGTCGACCCGTCACCGTTCCGACTACCACAACACTTATCCGAATATGGGTTAGGCCACGGCTTCTTAGTTATGTATCGCATTTAAAAATGATATAGATCACTTGATAAGTTGCAATTGGGAGATCAGGGTGACTTGGGGTCAACTATAAGCAAGTCTTTGAATATTCCTAAGTATTACAAAATTGGCACAAGCCATGTACCGAAAAAGGACCTTGTTAACAACTGGTGGTAATATACGGACGATATAAAATGGATGATTAGTGGACAATCGGGTTATATTATAATCTGACGCGTTTGTCAAGCGCCCGTTGTACACAAAAATATTTCGCATTACTCGCCTACTATTATACCATTTAAGAGAAGTGATCTCGGTGCCTTTTCTTGGCAAGCATCCTGTAAAGTAAACACAGACAAGGAGCTGCCTTTTTTTTCAGTATGTCAGCCTGGGCGAGATGTTCCAGGCACCGTGGGACACTCCACTTCTTCCCCTATCAGAAATTATTTTCTAAATGCCTGTCGCTACAGACACTAGATGGAGTTCTATAGGTTATGATGTAAGCCCCTCAAGAACGACCAGCCAGTCTGCCTGTTCCACCATATTGTCTCGAAACTTTGAGATATCGCTTTCCCGGGAGCTTCCTGGTACTCCCGAATTGATGGCGAAACGGTTTCTCAGAATGTATGCATAGTAACCTCCTGGTTATGGGGGTCTAGGATTTCCCTGTCGCCGGACCAGTTCACGTTGCTGTTACAGCCTTCTTTACGAGCAATACGACGGCCATATGCAAGTACGTCAATTAGATATGCCGTGGGATGAAAGCTTCCGTAACAGAGGCGCTTTCGGCTAGCGAGTGAAGACGGCTTGATTGATCATCGTAAGAAGTCCTCGGAGGCTAGCAGATATCGTTATACTCATGTAAAGACAGGGTGTACTCAAGCACTAACAGCTGGCAGACCCAGAGAAGGCCGGCAATAGACCAGGCTATACGTGCTCTTGCTCGTCGTAGGCTCGCCGCTGTAGTCTGTTCTGACGTCCAGCGTCGCCGAGGCTGTCTAATTTCAACTGCTGCTTAAAAGTTCGTACATCTTTCCTCGCACGAGCGACCTCGCGGTTGTCCGTCTCGGTCCATTGGAGCCTGTGGGCGGAGGAGGTGGGGTTGAGGTAGACAAAGAGGCGAATGGAGAAGGCGGCGTAAAGGTGGCTTTGTGCCTGCGGATTCGGATGGTGGTGGTCTGTATTCGTAGCTACTGAGACTACTTGGCGGGGTACTATGTTGTCGAGGACGCTGAGGCGCAACATATATTCGATTTGCATTGCCTTTTTTTCTGTGGTAGTATGTTTCGCGAGCATCTCTCCTGTGGCCCTTTTGAGTTTGTACGTCTCAGCCTTGGCCCTGAGTTGAGGGACGTGCCTTCGGTGTGTATGCCTTGCCACTACCAAGCTGAATCACTTACGGCTGACGCTCACAATCAAGTGTTAAATTCCCGTACTCGCTGCTAAATGTTGATGCGTCCGAGCGTGCGCTAAAATGTGGATTATCTTCTCGCTCTCTAGGTTTGTTCGGCGGAACATGTCTCTGTTGGCGATTGTTCGTGGTAATTAGTGTTGGTGGTAAGATAGAGGCTTTATATCTTGTGCTCCCAGGACGATCGAAAAAGGTGGTCGACGAAGTCTTTATTCAAACGTGACCTTGACTCGAAGCTGCGACGGGTACTACGGTTGGCGGCACTACGATCTGGAGCGAGAAGTCAATTGCTCAATATTAGGCTGTCGCTAACGAGTTTCCGCAAAGAATCTTAGCCTTGATCCATATGGGCTCCAGCTAACCATTGTGCGAGAGCGAGTTGTTCTCCATCACTTGGCGTAATACCCAGAGGCTGTAGAACGTCTGCCTCAAGCAACTGCTGGTAATGCTGCACACCACATACCACGAAGATGAGCAGCAAACAGGCAAGTTCAAGGATAACATCCAGTTCTTGCCCGCCCCTATTGGAGATCTCTTGCTTAACTACTTAGTGGTTATCTCGCTCTGCCAGTCCACCATGCACGCCGCCATCTCCCTGTACCTATGGTGGAAGAACGATCAGGTCTGGGCTGACAACCGACTGGCGCGGTGCACGGAGCAGGCATCCGCCTGGATGAGCATCCTATGGCTTTATACTGCCAACTGGCGGGGATGACGGTCAACATCGTCAAGACTAAGTTCGCGGCGGATATGGGATGTTTTGAGGTAGGGAACATGGCCAATGGCGAGGATGTCGAAGAGATCGAGGCTGATATCCGGGTGATGTGTGGGATGAACTCATTCGCCGGGACCTGCGTGCTTTAGCTCTATGGAAGCGCTATTCAACAAAGTCGCAGCTGAACACCCCTTCCGTGGCCCATGGCGATATTTTAAAGCACTTTCGTGCTACCCACATATTCGCCGTCCCGCTTCCCCTTTCCAGCCGAGCAAAGCAGCTGATCCAGCCCTAACAAGTTTTCGAAAGCTATACCGGCATGACACACTGTAATGGAAGACAGTAGCACAAGAGGGGGCAATGGTGACTATGATGTCATGGACTGAGCAGGTTGTTGTCATTCTGGCCAGTGGCGAAGGGAAGAGTCTGCTCTTTATTCTCCCTGATGTTGGGGTGACAGCCCTGTTTTGTCACTCGTGTCTTTACAAAGGGATTGGCTCCACCGCTTTCGGAAGTTGGGAACTGACCTCTTAGCATGTGCTTTAAGACTTCGAGTTTAGCGATATTATCACCTAGCTTTGGTTGGTGATTTGAGAAAACCTGTCTCTACGAGAATTTGAAAGAAATGACTTCATTTCAAGACGACCTGCCTTCTTTTTCAACTGTTATACCCTCAAATATTAACCTGTATATATTCCCACGCTTGGTTGAGCACATGCCAGAGCTGAGTGTACTTTACTGTCACCTCTGTAAGCATGCCTGCTTCCAAGTAGCCTCGATGGCAACCTGGCACGCCTCCACAAGGTCCCTACTGCTGTCCAGATGTATGGCTTTGCCTGGCTCTATGGGTAATATTTGAGCCGTGGTCGCTCTGCACCATATACGCTTCATTCGGCAGCTCCTGTCGTATACTTCGCATTGGAAGACCTCCCTTTGCCAAACTGGCCGCTTGTCAATTATCTTTTAGTGCTGTGGATTGGGGTGTATTGCTCAAGCTGCGATCATGGATTTGACCAGTGGATTAGGGTCTTGGGCTCCCCTCGCGGATTCTGGGCTATGTAGTCCTTTGGGGCAGTGCCTACCTCGCACTGAGCAATGCGCATAAGCTCAGACTTTCTAAATGGCCAAGTGTAGGTCTGCTAAACGTAGTCGTTGGCGGACAAATCTAAAATTTTGTTCACGCGTTCTGCGATGTTTGATGTGGCATTCAGGCTCAGGGTGTCAAGGCGTCCTAAAATTGCTGTTTTGGGAGTGCGTATGACGGCAAGGCACCAACTGGCGGATCCTGTTTGGGAAAAGTATGCTTGTATATTGACCTTTAGTGTTTATTGAGCCCCGCGTAGACTCTTATGCTTCTTTCCCCGTGGAATTTGATTTTTGTCTATTATTTACCACCTGAATATTTTCGCAGTCTCGCGGAGGAGAGACTCTTGAGCAGGACCTTGAGTCTCCAGCGCACAACTCAGACCTCAATCCAGCCTACGAATGCGGAGATTGTAATAAGACTTTCAACAGTCATCAAGAGCTTCAGTAGCACCTTAAACACCCTGCTCATTCTTCAGAATGTGACTGAACATTCGGTAGCCATCAAGCCCATGGGCAGATTCTCAACTCACTAATTCAAAACTCTTTCAGCTGTGGTCTCCGAGTTTGACATTACAAAAGCCAGTATATGATAGTAGAGACTGAGTTGAACTCCCACTTCTTTGTAACGGTATGGCAACCACGTCGAAAGAATTTTCTCGAATCAATTTTCTACGAGATTTGGTTAAACCTTCGACTTCGTGAAGTTCTCGGGGTAGCGTAATCAGAAGCCCCACTACGCAACTAAGAGTAGCCTCATCCTGATCATATCGATTTGAGGGGCTCTTCTATTTGGATGAAGAAACGCTCATTGTCTTATAGGCCGTCGGACATCGTTGATAACTGATCTGACTGCTCAAACACGACATTCACATTTCAGGTAGTAACGAGTTCAGGGTGAAGAATAACAAGCAAGGTTGGACTTGTCCGCTAAATAAGTTGCAAGGTCGGCCTCATATATTGAAACTCTACATCGATATACCTTCTATGTGTACTCTAAATGGATTCCGGTTCCAAGCAGCAAATCATAAAGAGGACGTTTACAAGGCACATATTACGAACACGACCCACCTCAAAGTCTGAGGCTCTCTAACAACTGTTACACAGAGAACCTAAATGTAAGGTTATAGGGTAGTGTGGCACAATTCATACGTTAATTGTACAAAGACTAATCTCTACCCTTCTACTACGTCCCCGAGTCCTCTACTTATACCCCCCGTTCCCCTGGCGACTCCTTTACGAGCCTGAAACCTAGAACCTTTACCTAACCCCCTATTCCCATTGACACGTAATATTTCTGTGCCTGGCACGAGAGGAGGGATCGCGGGCCTAGGAGCCGAGGTTTGGGTCATAAGATTGACCCTAGCACCCGGTGGTTCCATCAAGGCATGGAGGTCTATATAAGGATAGTTTTCCTTAGGCAGAAGCTTCGCGCTCAACTCAAATAGTATTCTTTACCTGCTAGGAAAGGGTTACTTCGAACTCCTTAGTGATACGCGTACCTCTCCCACTCAAGTCACAGCCAACACCGAAGCAGACTTCTAACCTCCACAACAATAAATAATTACCTACTCTCCGGGAAAGCTGATCTAGCTGCAATTCGACACCACAGTGCATTTCGATTCCCCTTAAACTTATAAACGTACGATGCAATATATTCTAGCTAATACACCCGCATCAACAATAGAAGTGTCAATTACGGCGCACTAATGGCTACACTATTCATGCCATGCTTCCCACCTCCCGGCTATAACGCGCAAAATTATCGTCAACCCGATTATCAGCATGTCTCGCTTTACGGATGAACTGACCATGGAGTCGACCTCTTGCCTGTAGATCATACTTCGAGGGAGCGATGCCCTGGCGCTTCAACCATAGCAAGCACATGCGGCGCGAGCCCTAACCCACCTCTCCACTGATCCATCTGAGCTCCAGAACGGTAGTGAGCAGCCAAGTGTTGCGTGCGCGAACTCCAAGTATCAAACTTCACATTACAGAAGCCGCAGCGTGAGCGTACACTCTCAAGGGCAAATCTCCAACTCTCCATTCGCGGAATGAATCTACAGTTGTGTACAAGGTGGAGATGTTGCCTGAAATGGTCTTTTCGATAAAAGGTTCTTTCTTCAGCAGGGCGCTCAAGGCAAACAAGATATTGGTGCTTCTCCAAATGTTGGATATCAGGACTTGGAGCGTCGCAGAAGGGGCACAACACCGGCGAGCGCTCCGGATACATGATGCATTCTGGAGAACAGATCCAAGATTCAAGAGGCAAATGGACAGAAGATTCGTGGCGTGACCAATCATACTGAGTTTTAAAACTGCTGGTACAAAACGTACACTGGAATGCCTTTGATGATGTCTCTTGGGTACCAGTGGCGGACCTTGATACAGATGGACTTGTATAACGTTTCCTTTTGCGAGAGCTGAATGAGCAACGAGATCGATCTGAGTAGGCGGATGAAATGATGGAGTTGGTGCTATGCGATGAAGAACCGGAGCTCTGGAACGAAGTTATAGGAATTGCTCGGAACACGTTGAATGGAGATTCGGCGGCCGGTAAGCTCCTACTGTTGCGCCTTTCCTGCGTGCCTGGAGGCAAAGATGCTTGGGTAAGGGCCTTCATTATATCCACTACGGAAGCAGCTTCGTTTTCTGGGGGGGAGTTCCTCCACCGACCCATGGGGGTCGTATCTTCACATCCTAGTGACTTCGTATTCTGGATGCTGATACTTGATTCTACTGATACATCATTCGAACCGCTAGGGCTAGGAGAACTGTCGTAAGTACCTTGGAGGTTGTTTCGTCGACGAGCGTTAGCAAACCAGTTGGATATTTGAGACCTTTTCAGCCCTGTCGTAGAAGTGAGGTCAATCTTCTCTTCTTCTGTAGGGTAAGGGTGCTGTATATGGTCATGCAGCCAACGCTTTAGGATTCGAACTGACTTTCGGGAGAAGCGGGAATTGCTTCTCTTACGTGGCTCGGCTCCAGTATCAATAACATTATTGAAACTGTCACTGGATGCAAAGCGTTTTAGTGGGGTGTCCGCTACCATATAATCAGGCGTTACAGGTTCGGTCGCATTGTAGAAATCATCAACTCTATTATTTAAACCTAACTCCCAACGATTCTCTATGAGACATTCCAACTCTCGGCCACGACAATAGTCACACGGCGACGAGGACCGTAGCCCTGTTTGAAGCCATCCGTTTATGTTCTCATTGCTGTTAACGTCGTTTACTATTCGGCTGTGTAGCGGCCAATGTGTAGCGGTTGAATCAATAATAGGCATTTGCCCTGAGGAGCTTCCATGTGGTCGACGATCATCAGCTAAGGTGCTGGTCGAGTTTAGTTCCGCCCCGTCATCCACGAGCTGATCGATTCCTACAAGGCCGAAATCAGTGTTTGGCAAAGGCGATACAGTTCGCGTGATTGACTCTTCCGAGGCACTAACAAAATCAAAGAATTCCATTGTTTAGATAAGAAGGAGATTTGATCTATAACTTGGATATTGGTGTGTAACGATGCCGTTCTGTTCGCTCGATCTGGCTTGTCACGTATTAAATCTGCCCCCACCCAGATGTTTTACGGATGGGCAGTCAGTGCTGTGGTAGTGCAGATAAAATGAATGGACATCCAGTAGAAGCTCATTATAGTTGGTAGTTGATCCGCTGGTAGGGCATGTCAACGCCCTTTCGGCTACCTGAATGGGCTGCGCTTTTACTCTCGCTTATATAATGTACAGGGATACCCTTCGGTAAGTCCCGGAAAATGGTTTCGGCGATACAAGACTGGATCTACCAGACACAGACTTTTCAGTCGTAGCGGGATAATATTGTCTGAATTAGGAAATCTTCGTTTAGTTGAAGGGCGTTGTCACCATGTCGATTATGTCTAATTCCAACTATCTGGAGCGCTCAATGTTCAACATTGGTCATAAGTACGCCCGAGACAAATTGTTTCTGGTGAATTACAAAGTGGATATAAGTATCTGTAATGCCCAAACTTTGTTTTGTTCAAAAATACATTTCATACAATACCAAAATGTTGCAACCAATTCTTGACGCATTCAGAGCGCACACATATATATTATTTACCCTAATCTTCCCAATCCTTATACTCTATCGCTTTGTCGTAGTATGTTGTTTAGCATCCCCCCTCCAAAAGATTCCTGGCCCCGTATCCTATGCAATTACAGGGTGGCGTCTGGCGCTTGAAGATTGGAAGGGTACTCGCACACAGACAATCCTTAAGCTCCACGCTCAATACGGGCCTGTTGTCCGAATCGGGCCGAGCGAAGTAGCTTTTAACAGCCTCTCGGCTCTTCAAACTATCTACGGTGCTGGAAGCGGCTATGAGAGGACAAGCTTCTATCGCATGTTCGATGTGTATGGACGGCAAAACCTATTCACGTTTAAATCGAGCCACGAACATGGTCAACGAAAGAAACTCGTCAATCATGCGTATTCAAAATCGAATATTGTGAAGGATAAGGCTCTGGCCGCAGCGGTCGAGAGGAAGAGTGGGGAGTATCTTGAGCTGTTAGAGAGAGAGGCTCAGGAAGGGAACGAGATTTTCAGCAGTTTACATTATTTTGCGCTGGACAATATCTCACACTTTGTGTATGGCGAAGGATACGGGGCTACATCTGCGATGTCCGGCGATGAACATGATCGCAACCTCTTGATAGATGTTCTGGATCCATCACGCAGGAAGTTGGCATGGTTTGCAACACATCTGCCGAAATACACGAAGTGGTTGATGAGTCAGACGGGCATTTTGGAGAAATTCATCGGGGTAATGGGACTTCTACCACAGAGAAAGCCAGTTGTGTACACAGGGATTCGGAGACATGGGCTTGCAGCCTGGGAGAATTTCAAGGCATCCAGTACAGAGCAGAAAGACAAATTACAGCATTCAAGCATTATGGGACGCCTATGGAAAGTGCATGACAGCATTAAACAAGGTGGACTCTCGGATATGGATATCGCATCAGAATGCGCGGACCATCTGCTTGCAGGCGTGGACACTACAAGCGATACGATGATGTTCTTAATTTGGGCGTTGTCACTGCCCAAGAACGCACGGTTTCAAGAAAAATTGGCCGAGGAAGTATCAGCTATGCCAGATTCAGCATTAAATGAGATGGGAGTTCCTCGCGTGGAGACGTGCGACAAGCTTCCTTACCTAGACGCTGTTATCAAAGAAACACTTCGGCTCTACGCTCCTCTACCAGCTTCCGAACCTCGCTCTTTACCTACAAGTAGTGTTATCGACAGTTACGCCATACCTGCAAATACAGTGGTGAGCATGTCCCCATACTCATTGCACCGTAACGCGGAGATATTCCCAAATCCTCTTCAGTTTAACCCAGAACGATGGCTTGGGGCCACAGACCAGGTAAAAGAAATGAAGAAATGGTTCTGGGCTTTTTCAAGTGGTGGTAGGATGTGTATTGGACTGCAGTAGGTTGCCTATTCCCATGTTTCTTTATGGCGACCTAGTCAGATTTCTAGCTAATTTGTGGCCCAATAGCCTTGCTATGGCAGAGATGACAACGCTCACTGCCGCAATCTATCGAAAGTATACAACATCTGTTAAAAAAGGGATGGAAACCACGTCTCCAGGAATAACCAGTCGTTTCGAAGTATTTTATGATGTTTCTTTGCCGCACATGGAAGTTAGTGGCCCTTCGTGATCTATCGTATTTAGGGTTTTTACAATATTGATTATTTAAATAGGAACATGTATGTTGGGTCAACTTTTCAAAGAGGTGACGATTTATAGTCTGAAACGCGGTAGTGTTGCCATTTTTTGGGAGGTTTCAGATAGCCGGGACGTAAAGAATGGACAGGCCATCGAATGCCTAAGTTTGAGGGGGAGTTTGTCCATAATGGTCGAACAGGTTCATTTCTTTTGTCAAGGTGCAAAATAATATGATAATGTTATACGGTTTGAATAACACCACTATCATTCTGCTCCTCCGCAATACAGCCAAGTAAATAATACCACAATACCCGCACAACCTAACCAAGTTACAGCCAACATGGGTCTTTTTGTCATTCTTGGCGGCATCAGAGATGGCATGTGTCGGACTCAGTTTCGTTGAACAAAGAGAATATAGCTTTGGGACGTGCAATTTCTGCAATAAGATGTAACTCTGTGCCATGGGGATGCTAATAAGGACAACCGCTGACCTCAATCTTGACCTCATCAAGCGTATGCGAGAGCTCAAGCCTGGCGAGCATGTAGCAGATCCGAGGAAGGAGTCTATTTGCACATTTCACGCCCATGGACCGGATGAGCATTGCCCCGACCGTCGAAAGGAATAACTCTACGCAGATATCATAAACTCTATTTCAGTACGCATCGCGTCAGTGTCCCTTTCATCGAATCATGACAACGCCTCATTCTTAAAAAAAAAAAATATGGCTAATAGTAGAATAGCTCAGCTTTTATATCAACCACTTCGATTTTGACGCCAAGTCATCTCCAATGTAGGGCGAGAATTAGTTTAAGGGTTTGACTGGCAGGGAGAATTGCGGCTTTCTAAATTGTATATAGATCAGCTCATGGGAAATTGAACATAAATGGTACAGTCAATAACAATAGTGCAAGCTAATTTGATAACACGCTCTGTAACGCTTCTTTCAAAATGCTTGATCGCAGCAATCTTTTTATGGTCACAGCTTCCAAGAGGTTGAGGGTTTCTTGGTTTAAATTTTGGATGCTCATGACAATTTGAATCTGTCACAAGTAAAACTTCGAGTCAATCTTACATGACTCTCTTTGGGGGGGTGGTAATGAGCCCTCGCGCTTCCATAATCCTCCATTGCATCGCTTTACAGATCTCATATATCACTTTAAGTGTCGGAGTCGGCACACCCACTTTCTCAGCTTCTCTCAGCGGTTCTCCAACCAAATATTCGTACTCCATATAATTTCCCTACCTAGTCAGCATCACAACAATCCGAGTCATGATTTGAAACTGACCTTCTCAATATCACATTGCATACTCGGCTTCAGATACAAATCCATCGGATCCATATTCAGCATTGTATCCATAATATTATCCGGAAGTACATGCCCAAGCTTCTCAGCCGTCTCAAAAATCTCCCTCATAGCCGGTTTCACCAGACCTTCCACCGCACCAGGTGCTAATCGTATCCGTGCATCATCTAATCCTGTGATCGCACAAATTGGATTCAACGTTGCATTAAAGATCAGTTTCCGCCATCTGCCCCATTGTACATTCTCCTGGAAATGGATAGTAGTCTTCCCTGCTGCACCGTAAATTTCAATAAACTTCCTTGCAGCCTCCATCTCTTTCTCTACCGAGAGATTGGGATTGTGAAAGGCACCGAGATACAGCAAGTCATGTTCTTCGTGGTAGATAGTGCCGAGAGCGCCTTCGTGCGAGTCGATCATTGATACACCTGAGAGCACGATGTTTGTGGGGAATGCTTCGAACATTGCTTTCTCGATATTGAGTCCATTTTGTATCATCACTATAGCCGTGTGCCCCGGGGTCACGGCGGGAGCAATGAGTTGTTGGAGTGTAGGCGGGATATCAGGGCAGTTTTTTGTGACTGTTAGGATGTAGTCGTATGGTGGGATCTCTTCAGTTTTGACATCTGGTATCGCATTAAGAACTACAGTTCTCTAATTAGCCAACTTATAAGGGGAAGCACATTGTATGACACTTGGAATTCAGGATAGCTCGAGAGCGAGAAGGCGACCTGAGTCTTTGCTTGCCCCTTAATGATACTGCAAAAATCTGACCTTTATTTGGCCGCCATCCCTTTAATTTCCCATGATCTACACTTTCAATGGTATATCCTTCATGTACCACGACCTGGTAATTTGATCTCAGCACTACACTCATGTCACCAAGCCCGCCTGCCTCTATGTTTAAAGCTGCAATAGCTCCCACTGCTCCGCCTCCAATGAGAAGGACATTCGCCTTCTGTTCGGGCATGGAGTTAAATTTTGCTTATTGTACTTGGTCTCAACTGTAGGATATTGGCTCTTGTGAATTCTAGAGTATGAGCCTTCCGTTCTCGGATACATATGGAAGTTATGCCCCACTTTTGTTTCTGCTGTTTTTAGAAGTGGGACGCTCAAGGTGGGAGGAAGTACATATTGGAAGACGGCGTAAATGTACCAAAGACAAAAATAGCATAAGAACAATACAAACTACGTAGTCTCGAAACCGAGATTGGGATGCCGCTTTTCAAGACTCTAGCATAACAGCTGCGGCGCTAGCCTCGTCACTCCTATCTCGGTCAAGCAACAACAGTCCTTACCCTATCCATGGGTGTTACAGGTTAATTGTAGAGCCACATTTTGCACTTTGACTAAAAGAAC
Organism: Bisporella sp. PMI_857; assembly: GCA_021307315.1. Taxonomy (NCBI): domain Eukaryota; kingdom Fungi; phylum Ascomycota; class Leotiomycetes; order Helotiales; family Helotiaceae; genus Bisporella; species Bisporella sp. PMI_857. The sequence goes on from JAJSPD010000024.1 coordinate 91,250, forward strand.
GACCTTACATAAGAAGTACTATTATTGTCGAGTCTAAGCTTCGCCTACGTGATCCTACTATAATCTCTCTTTTTACCTGCCAGTGACGCCCCAATAGTCTGGAAGGTAGTTGTCAAGTGTCCCCCCCAGCGCATTGATAACCATTTGACAGTTCTCACAAGGTCCCTTTACGCAAACTTGAGCGTCGCCTGGGACATATTCTTCATCATTTGTTATTCCGTTGTCTTGGTCATCTGGAACTACTCGCATGGACTTTCCAAAGACGTATGCTCTAGTATTGTCACCCGCACTACGTCTACATCAGTATAAAATCAGGGGGAAAGGTTGGATTCAAATTACTGACGTTGAAAGAAGATAAAATGGATACTATATGCAAATATTATTAGCAGCATCCCTGCTCAACTCGAATAGGTAGGTAGAGATTGCTTAGAAGTATACATACTGTCTCCGCACAATGGCCCCAGTCCATCCAAGAATCAATACCATTATTAAGCGGTGCAGGGGTTCCAGCCGATCCTGCCCAGATTCCCTTTAGAATAGTATCCCTCCTAAATGCGTAGACCAGGCGTTTGTTGTCGCGCGATAATTTACCTGCCCTACAGGCACCGAGAATGACCCTCTCGAGGACCTTTTCACGATAAATATATGACATGGCAACCTGTGTCGGGGGAGGACAATCATTCCAAGTGCCTGCGTCAGTACAGAGAGTCAAGCACCATCTACCATACATGGCCATTAGAGGCAGACCATAATTGAGCCCGTTTGGAGGTAGGCCATTTGTATTAGGACTGATTGGAGATGTAGAGGTAATGACAAAGCCCAGCGCCGAGAGGAGTTCGCAAAGCAGTATGGGTTGTGTGCCATTCTCGGAGTTTCTCCACTAGATGATGAGAGGATTAGTATTGTTCATTGAAAATATATGAGGAGTAAAGTGCTGATTCATGGCTAAAAGGGAAGAATGCTCCTGAAAATCTGTCTCATATCATGCCATAAAAAGGAGAGTCCCATTCCGTACCGTTATGAAAACTGGTCCAAGTTCCAGAGGGACTCTATCTGGCGGCGCATAACGAGTCAAGTAGGGTAATGTTACGGGAAATCCATCCATAGGTTGTCGCAGATTCCTTGACCCGTTAGCGCCCCTCTAGAATAGTTAATTTTGGGAAGCAAATACAAAAGCCAGAGAATAACATTCGTGTAAAGCTTCCTAATGCCCACGTCTACTCCTGGAAGGTTTACTACCTCAGCAAGATAGTTGTAAATCTCACGGAAACTGTTAATAAATCCACTCTAAATTCGCATGGAGTTAAATGTACCTCATTTGCACTCCACTTATAGGCTTCCTTGAAGTCATCTCCACATTTCATTGGCAAATTCACCTCTAGATAACGTCGCGCCATGGTAGAATAGGAACTTAGCCTTGATAATTGTAGAATAAAAAAAAGACAAGGCAGTGATATAGGAGATGAGAAATGGGTTGTAATCTTTGTTGTTCCCTTTTTGTATGTAGAGAGCTGGTTGATGCATATGCGGTTTAATACCTTTGCTATGCAAGGTGACATCGCTGTGCAAGAAATAGTCAGCTGTGACCAACGTTCAGCCGAAGATTGATCTGGTGGCTTTTCCAGCCCGGCTGCCTTGTCTAGCCAGCCACATTTATGAATCTTCCTGTAATTACTCAGACTCCGAACCCCCCCCCCAATTCCTATTCCTATTTCATTGACACCAATTGTAAAGATAATATTCAGCAATCTTGATTTAATTGAACTTGCAGGAAACAGTTGAAGCACCTTGCAGACTCGAGAACTGCTCACTACTTTCATACATACACACAAAGAATATCTCAGAGGCCGGCTGCTATTCAGTTCACACTTTCAGTAAGATCTAGAAGGGACTTTACGATAAAGAACGAGCGCTAACAAGTAGTAGTCAAACATGGCCGATAAGAACGAAGCTCCAGCAAAAAAGACCACAACTTCTAGTCGTCCGGCCAGTCCAACAAAACCCGCAACTTCTACCAGCAATCCAGCTTCAACAGCTTTGCCTCCCAGCAGTCTCGCAACTCCTAAACAATCTAAAAACCTAGCCTTATCTACCACGCCCAAAACTCCCGAAACCCCAACAGTTGTTCCGGCTCCCAATCCTGCCTACGACCCAGCTTTGACCACAACCACAAGCCTTCCCATCATTCCAGCCCCCAGCACAGCTCCTGACACCGCCAGCTATCCGACTCCGTCTACAGATCCCACTCCTGTAGTTCCCATTCCCGCAGTCGGCGCAGATCCTGCTGGATGGTCCTCCAAGGTTGATTCTCTGCATACGAAGGAGTTCTGGACCAAAGGCTCATGGTCATGGCTAGATCTTCTACAAAAATCGTTTGGCGTGGATCAATCCAGGCCCTTGCTCATTAATGCAAAATATGCTCTCATGTACGTTGTGACTGGGAAGCTGCTGAAGCGTGATGCTAAAAACCAAATCATCTCTGGGACGGCCGGAACTGAGGACCAATTCTTCCTGTTTAATGCAACCACCTGTGAGGTTCGCAAAATCACAGCCCCTGCTGGACAGGACCAAATCTGGAAGTGCCTATCAGATGCTGGGAAGGGGATTACAACTCAAGAAATATTCCCTGCCACAACGAAGGCAGAACTACAATCTGGAGGTGGTGCCAAGAATTGATTTAAACCCCAGAGTGGAACAGACGAATGGTTTCTTATCTAGCTGATTAATTACCTTACGCAAAGTTGGTCGATTGCCCTAATAGCAAGAACGTACAAACCCTGAATCTTGTGAATTTTGAAATTTGATGATATGGCAGATTTTGAGCTACCTAGTGGTATCTTCAATGTGTCGCTTGAGTCATATCCAAGTTTGGCGTACTAGCACCGCGGCACATAACTGCACGGGGCTTTGATATTGACGCCACTACGATTTGATCTTACATAGTGAGCGGAAGATCCCCTGCTAATATCAAAAGTAGAAATGTAAGCACACATGCCGTTGTAAGCTACGCCAAAATCGTTACCGGCAGGCAACTTAAAGGTCCGTGGTGGGCAAGTTGGCTGGCTGGAGCGGCAGCCTACTAACCTTTCAGGATGGGGGTTCTTCATGATGTCAACGGGCATTCCCGCATGCAGCCCTTCAAGAGCAAACGCGGGGTCATTTCAGCTGCTTACGCCACACCCAACCACAACAATCTTTTCAACCAATTTCTCTTGGATTTGGAATTGCAAGACAAAGCGGCTAGCTGATATAATAGAGAGGCTGCACCAGCTTTCAGCATTCGTGGTCACCAGGCTGGCATAGTGTAATTTGTAAGCAAAGCCCCCGAGAACTCCAGCAACGCCAGTAAATTGAAATAAAAATAAATGATCGAAGACAAAGGCAGATGGACCTCATGACTTTCTAAGCGTCTATCCGATTTACTTTCGAAATTAATATCGTTAGTTGAACTTCGTATTCGACCTTCAACGACGCCAAAAAGTTTCTGAAGTGTAAGCACGGAGTTCTGATGGCTTGCTGAAAGAACAACTCCGTCCAGACTTTGAGACATTGCATCTCAGTTACATGCTCAAACAATGAAGATCCGGTGGCTCCGAGTTGAATAGTTGTGGAGGCTTGCGAGTTTGCGAGAAGGAGCGAGTATATAATGTACAAATGTTTCTTCCTCAAACGCTACATCAATCAAAGTAACTCGAATATCGTCTATCATAGAGCTAGTCAAAAATCTTCACTTCTTTGCTCCCTCAAGCAGAAACCGTTTGCAAGATCAATATCAAAATGGCTGATAAATACAGACTTACTGTCAACATCGCAGAGAGCCTGTAAGTAATTCCCTAAACTCCTCATGCTATGCATCTTTGCATCTAGGTGCAATTTCAGATATATACATATGGCAGGTTCCTTGAAGGTTTACTAATGTGAAATTATCTTCCAGTCTGCCAATTTACAATAACAAAGAGGAGCCTTACAAGCTTTGCATCTCCAAGAAAGTCGGCAACGACTTCAATGTTGTCTTCCAGATTAAGAGTAGGCAAATTAACTTGAATCTTTAGGGGGCGGATAGCTAACCTCAAAAAAGGACCATTGATGACCAACGTCTTCAGCTGGACAGAGGATTACCAGATCTACCTTACAACGGACCCGTTCGAGTCTGGTGCCCCAGTCATCAGGTCTGATGCAGCAATGGTGATTCACAGCCAACAGCTCTTCACGTTGACCGAGTTCGGAACTCGTCAGTTGACTGACGGAAAGAGTGCGTTCGCTTTATTTCCCAGAGAAAAATAACTGCCCCACATAACTAATGCTTTCTCAGACATTCCAGCTGGCCAATTCAACTTTCGAAACAATTTCGACGACATCAGCGCAGTGATCAGCTGCTCTACTGCTGGTGGGGTTTACAAGCCAATCTATCAGCAACCGACCCCTACTCCCACTCACGGGACGGCTCGATTCACTCCTAAGAATTATTATAAGGTCTGGTTGCAGCAAAACATTGACGAGTCCTACATGTAAGTTGTTCTTTCCTACTATGGTTTACCTGAATTTTTGGGTCATGTGCTAATATTTAACGACTCTCTTAGGCTCGCCGATATCGATAGTACGGCGTGTGAGGTAGAATATACTAAAGGGGTGACTCAACAGAGTAGGTGTAGCCTTGCTCCATTCGACCATCTCCATGTTTCCGGAAACTTCAAACTAACTTTTAGTAGCAATAACACTCAACAATGCCGAAATCTGGGTTGGCGACGTCAAGTCTAGTGACAGCGCTCCCAATGACGACTCTTCCTAGATTTACAGTGCAGTAAAGGCCAGCTCGCTCAGGTGGGCAGAATTTGTCTAGATGCAGCTCGAGGAGTGAGGCACTGTTCAGCGATACTAGAGAGGTCTAATTATAGCTTTATTTTTATTAGCTTTATGTCTATCGTTTGTTTTGAATTTTCAATAGCATTTATATAAGTAATGAGCCTTCTCTATTCTCGTGGAAGACGGCAGCGTAAGTGAAAAGCCTTGAATTTTAAAAAGATAATCAAGCAGCATATAGTAGAAGCATGCTTCGTAGTAAATAACTGCTCGAAGCGCTACTCCCTCCATATTTTCGAGACCATTTGTCGTCTATCAGTCGTAATGTTCGTGCCCAGACCTTCCCGTCTTTCTACTGTCCTCCAAGACCAAACGAAAGGGGACAGTGATATAACAATCAGCGGTAAAGTTCAGAGGAAGCTCTGACAAACTACAGAAACCTAGAAATTACCAGTAATTGGCTTCCTGGCACTACCAATAAAGCCAGCCAAGAGGTTAAAGAAGAGCAAGCTTTATCGACAGCACTCTCTCTTGAAATGACAGAATCGATGAGCAAGCGACCAACGAAGAAAAGAGGCGAGCAATTAAGGCACTTGCAAGGATATATGAGGGTTTGTAATGCGGCCTTGAGATCGAGGGATAACGTCTATGCGAATCTGGTGCAAAGATCTTGTTGAACTTGTGTAACGTTGACCAGCAAATTAAATGCTCTCACGGAAGTACTATTGCACCTTATAGTCTGACAAGTGTCCTCTCTTATCAGTCTAACTATAGCCTTTTACCTTCATCTGCCGACTTTCGACTTTGAACTGCTAACTGGTTTTCCCCCCAATAAATAGCTAGAAGCCACCTATCTAGGATCTTGGTGCATTCTTTAGAGATTCAAGATCACAACTCAGGCATATATCCACACAGCATGCATCTGCACCAGCCAGATAAGACCAAACATGGTAGTAAAACCCATAATCCAAGAACTCGAGTGTCGGAGGCACAGGTGGAGATGCCTCTGCTAAAAAAAAAACAGCAGTCCTCCAAGCTTAACCAGGGTTTCGACACGGCTGGTTCGTCTAGTATTTTGAAGCTCCATAATTTTTCTTGCACGTGCTCTGGTCAGTGTAGCCTATTGTGGTTGGCAATTTGGCACAAAGAGCATTCCTCTCCATGGCAAGTTTCATGTCATTTCTACATCACTTACCGAGTTCGTAGTCTCGCTTTCTGAGTCACTCGCTTTTTCAGTCTCTGATTTAGCTATCTCCCTCACTCTCGGGATGAACTGTGCCTTGATCCGCATATGATGAAACTGAGAACATTGTACTGTGACCAGATTCACCAGGTAGAGGATCAACGCGGTATCCTTTGCTAACAACCAATGAGAAAGAACCACATTCATGCTAGTAGAAACTTGTTGGTCGAAAAGAAATCTCGGTGTTTACCACTGTATCCAAGGATGTCCCGGCCGGGAATAGTCTTACCGTAGTTTCAACTCCATTGTTGACTTCACGGGCTCTAATGTAAAGGAGAAGTAAGCAGAACCCACCACGTTCTATACTCAGAACGGAAGCTGCTATCTTCCCGTTTTGCAAACACCTCGAGGCATGGAGACTGTGCTTCGGTGTGAACTCAAGACTGCATCACCTATTTGTCCGAGAGATATAATTCCGAAGTCAGCGCCAATCTCTAAGTCCCGAAACAGAATAATGAATGCGCATTGATATCGATAGCCATAGCGGCCTGAAAGTAAAATCATCTTGGGGAATGTTTATTGGATATACGGATCACCCGCGCCATGTTTGTACTGGAAAAGGTCCTGGAGGAAAGGGTGCTCTATTAGTATACTTGCCACCCATTTTTCACAGGGGTATACAGCATAGCTCTCGATCTGGAAGAACTTCGCGATTCCGAAAATCATTTATTGCTATGTTGGGAACTCCAAATACATAGTTCGGATCCGCGGTATGGATTAGTTCAAGGTTATTGGAGAGCCCAAAGTTTGTCAGGGATATATTATAGTGCTCAGGGGATTGTTGCCCGCTTTCTTAATAAATCGAGGGCTGTAACCCAAGAACTTATTCTTCAAGTTAAAAAAGTGTTTAGTTGATTCTGCGAATAAATTGGGGTATCTTCCTTCCATGCAACAGAGTCCTAAGGCCACTGCTAGGGAAATAACGAGCGATCTATCGATTGCTTGTGATCTCTTCCTGCAATCTTTTCAATGCCTTACTTCCTTCTCCGTATAGTAATGGTATGTTGATATCGAAGATGCCCAGCAGGTAGTAGGTAGTATCCTCCCCACGACTTGTCTCGCGGCCAGCCATCCGCAACATCTTTCCTCCAATTGAGCAAGACATAGCGTTCTCAGGAGATCTAAGAGCACCAAGTGGTATTCCAGTTATGTCTTATAATAATCGTAGTCGAAGTTCTTGCTCCTCTTTAGAGTCCTTAAGGTCAGCGTGGTGCCAGTGATATTGTTGAGATTGCATGGACATCAGCTTCCAATATTTGGTAAAAAAAAAACCTCATGGACTTTGGCGCAAGCAATTCCTGCAATGTCCAACCACGGGTAAACTACCGGCTTTTCCGGAATGAATCTCTAAATCTAACCTTTTTGATATCTTCGACAGGATTCCGCCTGTCCGAATAATCCCATTCCGGCTCTTCAGTCTCGTCACTGAGCTTTCCAGCAACGTTGCCAGGGTCTTCAATACCAACGAGGTATACATAGCAAACGCAGGAATTGCCGTACCATACAAACATGGAATTGATTTCTTCAGAGAGTTCAACACTGATAGATTTGTCGATGCAATTGGTGTCGACCCAAATGTAGTAGAAGCCATCAGCCTGCGCCTGAGTACAAGCAGATTTAATCTTGGCGAACCTTGCCTTTTTGGGTGCTTTTTGGAAATTTTGCTAGTCCTGGAAAGTGACCTCCCCATCTTCTCATGCGTGGGATAAAATCATGTAATCCGGGATATCGTCCCCGACGAAACACTCCAGCTTGAGGCTTTCAGTGTTGATCAACCACATGCTTTGATGGGTTAAGATACAATAGAATTTGATATGACCGATATGTAGAAACAAATGCTGAGCGCAAGAGCCCAACATAGAGGCACCAAAAAGTAGATGAAGAGAGAGAAAACAAAAATGGCACGAAGAGTTCGGGAGAAAAAGTTCGTTCGGGATAATGTGTGCTAGAATATCTGGCATCAGGCGGATCGAATGTGGCCAAATACCCTTCTGGGGAGGCTGTAAATTAAACAAACATTGCACTGACAGAGAGATGTGGGTAAACCGGGAAATGTTTCTGAATGGCGGCCCAAATGCGGCAACTTGATACCGAATGTACTTCATAGTTGCTGCAAGTTGGCAGACTACGAGGCAGAATCACTCCTGTTCTGTAGAAATCGCATACAGATTTGGTAAGACGATATCTGTGTAAAACAATCGCCTGAGTGGAATTTGTCGATCATTTCATGCTGTGGGTTATGGTTCTTCCGATTCTAGGCTCTTCACTCTCCTCTCTCTCTAGACCGACACGAGCAGGTGACATGTCTTGCAGGCTCATTGCGTAGGTATGGTGCCGTAAGTCGAACTAGCCAGCATCATGTAACACCAAAGCCCCTTCGACTATTCCAAAGCTGAGAAGGCGTAGCCGACCCCCATACAAAGAGCAACGGTTATGATACCGTTTTTGGTATCTTGCCCCTGTATACACTACATAAGGTTACAGTATGTAATACGTATACTCATTTAGCAACCAATGGGGTGAGCATCCGTATGTCATGGCGGCTGTGTCAGTTGCGCCTAGTCGACCCGACAGTTTGGGTATGACAGGGATATCTCCACTGGACTCCGTATCATCCCAGCAGCTGAACTCGTCGTGCGCTGTGACCTACCGGCCCTTGCAGCCTCTACGAGATAGATATTTGATCAGATATAAATGGAAGCAGAGAATAGGGTACGATATATACTGTATTCTCCGCCTAAAGTATTCCTCGCGTATGCGCTAGTTGTGCAAAATGTTGTAGTGCAGTGCCATCTTGGTATGCGGTGGTCCTACTCCGTTAAGTTCTACATAAATATTGATTAGCTACTGTCTGTCCTCATCCTCAGAGCTAATCGAAACGCGGAAGTCAAGGATTATAGCTGCATCGGGGCTGACTTTTTTTGGCAAGATATTCGGTGAGCATTTCGAGAGCTTCTCGCCCGCGCTAAGCGAGCTTACAGTTCCATGTCTAGAACTGACCAATAAAACAACGCATAGTCAGCATTTAAGCGTTATGATTGGCTACAATCCATGCTACAGATCAGGCAAACTGACCCCATTGCTGGAGGGGGCATTGTACATCATTTCTAGCACTGCCCATACATTGCAATGACCTTTGACTGAGTTCCCTTTATTGCTTCCCAACCGACTACAGTCAAAAATTGCTATCCCCATAAAGGATGAGTGCCATCAAGTCTGGATTTCGAGACTCCTTCCCATGGTGATATTAACTTGCCATTAAATGTTCGACATCAAGCTATCTCAGTAATCTTCGACACCAAAAAAATGACCTCAACAGTGGATATCCCGCTTCGACCTAAACATATCTCTTCATTATCGCCATCTATCAGCTTATCTTCGCCATCAACAGTCAGTCCACCATCTAGCTCTGATTCGAGAGCAGCTGTAGAGGCCGTCTGGGACTCCCCAGTACTTGCTAGATCACCTTCATCATCGCCACCGACAACGCCTCCGAGTGATGATGACGAGAACTACTGGGAAGACAAAAATGGCCAGTCTGAAATATCACCCTCGATTAGGCCTAAAAAGCGTTCAAAAAGCTCCTATCCCGTTCGACCGTCTTCGATAAGAAGTTGGCAAAAACCCGACTCACATGCGCGTTCTGGCAAGTCTCCGTCTCTCTCGCAGCGCACTAACGACGGCTACACGACTCGCCTCTCCCCAGCTTTGGATCCCTTGCTTTTGGATAAAGGTGACCACCTGCCGACTAGATATTTCCCATCGGCTGACAGTGGGGAGAGCGGTGCAGATAATTTATATAAAGAAACGGCTTTGCGCAAGAAGAGTGATCCATTCGGTATTGATGTACAGCACAATGGGCTCCCATCGGCCCCGATTGATCAAGGCACTGTAATGCTAGATTTAAACCTCTCAAAACAAGAATCTACTACGACCGGTGCTGAGAAAGCAGAGCCCCTTATTAGGAGACGGCGGTATAACCGCCCTCGAAATCGCAAGCCTCCTATGCCAGGTGGTTGGGAATCTGAGATTGATGGTCAAGGACATAGCTCAGAATGTTCCGTGAAGGACTCATTAGACGGGTCATCCGAAGATGAAGGTTCGACGTCATTAGTATTGAATCAAACGCCATCCAAACAACCTTCTACTAAAAACAACATTTCAAAGAGTAATAAGAAGGGAAGATCTCCAAAAACTCGCAGTCCAACCAATCCGGAATTTTCGCCTTACCATGATGTACCAATCAATGTCAACGACGCCTTACACCGCATTATTGGGCGAATAGATGCTCAGTCTAGCACAGCTCGGAAAAGCTCGAAAAAAGGTGCTAAAGAGACAGGCAATGACTACACATGGACCGATTCCTCTGGAATAGAGCCTCCTGCCGCAGATCACTTCGGCCACATATACATGTTCGAGACGCCAAAGTATCCTGGGTTTATCAAAATAGGCATGACAACACAGCCTGTCTCCAAACGTATCAAGCAGTGGGATGATCAGTGTGACATGGGAATCAATATAATTGAGCAGCCACTCGATAAGCCCTTCCACAATATTGATATTGTCGAAAAGATTATCCATACCGAGCTGTGGGCGCAGCGCCGGAAGTTCAAATGCAAATGCGGAACAGAACACAGGCTACGCCTCAAACTGACCAACGACTCTAAGAAGGCACCGAAGAATGAACCCGCATATTACACTACGCACGGAGAGTGGTTTCAGATCAGTTACGAGGACGCGTTTAAGGTCATAACTGCTTGGAGAGAGTGGGTGGCGCCAGATTCCCGGTGGTTATCGCGTAGCATGTTTGTCCTTCCCCCGTATGGTCGTGATCGACAACTGCAAGGGTACTGGATAAATCGATATCGCAATTTGCCATCTGCTATGAAACGCAAAGACCCTCTCATCTGGGAAAAGTGGCGACAGCCGCCGCCTCTCTTGGAGGTTTTTTTGGAGCTTTCCGATTCCAGCGTAAAGCATTTAAAGGATAATTATCACATGAGTTCGAGTCTACTTGATTCTGTTCAGGATTTTGTTCATGCTGCTCTTTCCCAGCTTCAATTCGTCATCAGCAGCACGGTTGCGCTCGTACGAATTCTAGTGCTGCTTTATATTTTTTGGTTATTCTCAGATCATGGGAGTCGTGTTGCCTTTGGGATTGGAGGGGTTGTTATCTATTTTGTAGTGAAGTGGCTACTTTTGCGGAGATATGGTTGATGCTGACCCGAGGGTGACAATGACTTCAAGAAGAAAAGATAGAATGATATATGGGATCTAGGTACATATAAAGAGAATTACCGAGAGTTGATAACATGTATATATATAGGTACGGATTTGAATATGAAATCGAATAACGATTCTATTGCAGAGCAGCTTTGAATTTGTCTACTCCCAGTATAGTGTGAAGTTTTGAAAAGGTTTTTGTTTATAGTTGCAACTTTCCATTTGACATTCTCGTTTATTTCTTCAATAAGATGTGCTTCATGTTGCCCAAGGTGGAAATAGTAATATCTGTCCAACTCTGAAATAAAAAAACCCCGCTGAAGATACTTATGAGAAAATCGTCTGCATGTCTGCAAGTTTCTCATTGGTCGAGCAAATGAGAAGCCCCTGTAAAGCGGCACTTAATACTTGCCTCTATGGAGAAATGAAGCGACGTATAGTAGTTCTGGGGAATAGTCACTCCTGTGTCAAAACGATAGTCCTCCGGTACTGGTAAGTCATTCGACATTAATATCAAGCAGCATACAATAATTTCTTACTAAAAAATCCAACCTCCCGCGCTACGAAATTCGTTTATTATGCCCGCATAGCTGCTTCATACTAACAAGTTGATGTTACTGAGGAACTAGAGGTCGGACTTGAAAACGCAATGCTAGGAAGGCGTATGCGCAAGATGCCAAAGTCTAAAAGCTGTACAAGTATTAGATCTTGTAAGTGCAGCAAAATGGCCTACTCGTATTCAAAGTCTTTGATTAGTCCCTATCAAGGATATCACTAGTTCAGCAAGCCAATTAAGGAATAAATAGCTCGCCCTTGCTAGAGAAGAAACGAAAGTGCGCTAGCTAATAAACGCAGGTATCGTCTGCTTCTCTCTGGACCCGCAAAAGCAACGAGCCCTGCCTGTGTAGCCCCAAGATTCAAGTGCAAGTACAAATATCGATTTTCAATGCTTCCAGAAGCCCTAGAGTATCACAAGTGATAAAAAAATGTATATGATAACCAAGGATATATAATTCGGGTCTATCAAGACCTAGTCCACCAAGACAAGTTCAACGAAGATAAGCCATGCTCTTCCTTCTAGTTTTTCTCCGCGTCCCCTTTCTTTTCCTCCGCCGATTCCTCCACTGGCTCCTTAAAATCTATACACATTAGCTGAAGTTATTATAAATGAAGCAGAACGAACCTCTACCAAGAGCCTCATGGCCTCCTGAACGGAGCATCCTTCCCCTGCAACACTTCTTGAAGCATTTAAACGTTCCCGGAAGAATCTTCCAAGTAGCCAGCGAGGCTTCCTGTTTCGACCCACAAAGTGAGCACTGAATGGCGATTAATTCGTCTTCTCCAGAGATTACTGGGGGGTCTTTTTTGTCATCATTTTTAGAACTCATTTCTGATTGTGGTATGCTTGAAGCCGTGCTGAAACTTGATTATATTGTGGTTCTAATTTGAGGCTGAGGATCGTTTGTCAAGCAGATTGTGGTTATTGCAGATGAGGGGAACATCAACCTAGACAAGCTGCCCATTTATAATACTAGAAAGGGCCTTTCCAGTCAACAGAGCTGCGTGTTGTTGTGGTGAATTATTTGGCTACATTACTGTCGTCTTACACAAGCAGGTGTTCCCTCCTCATCGTGACTCCGAATATCCTTCTCTGCGAGTCTCTACATTGCTTGGCTCTTTTCGTGTTACCGAGTTGCAGTTTTCATGACATAGAGGATAATTCATGCCCAATATTATTATGTAGTGACATGATTTCGCTCAGTAAGCGAGATCTACATATCCACGTGTAGGCAGTCCAGGGCTTTACAAGGCTATCTGTTCGGTGCACTACAAATATTGAGTGCACAAAAGCAAATTTGACAAGACTTTACTTTTTATAAGCCTTTGAGTGGTATAACAAGTTCCTGAAGTTCTCTCAGACAATCAATCCAATTACCTTCGGAGTTCCAGAGTGTGTCAAATTGATGTCCGACTTAGTTTACCGGCTATTACGTAGACCCCTAATTAAGACACCCCATATCGTTGAGCATTAGTCATGAATCATGGATATGGCCATTTTCAGCCTGAGAATTAAAAAGCCTACCATAATTCGGCGTTCCATAAAATGGAGGGCACCACTGCTATTATACGTTAGTAGTCCACCTCGATTCAAAGCACCATATCTTAAGCCAAAAGCCTCTGAACTTTAGCAAAAGATTTCATAAAAAATATATCCTTTATTTGACACGATTCTGGTGGACGCTGGCACATGCTACACCATGGGATAAAAAGAGTCATTATTCAACAACAGCGATCTGATTTGATGGATTACCTAGACGGACCTCGGCCCAAAGTCGTCAAAGTTCTCCCTGTTATCCTGCTTACATTCATTCAAAAACAGCTCAATAACCGCCAGAGCGCATCATCGGACCACCACATTGTCTGCAATTCTTCGTAATGTGGCCACCGAAATCTGGTCCTTGATTACCCCCCAATACGGAATCATCCAGAGACGATACGGGACCGTCCAGCCGAGGCTGATTGCCCCTAGACTCCGGCTGTAAGACATCAACTGACCAGTCAGTATGTCTTGGTCCAGTGCACAAGAGCCTGCGTGGAGAAGCAAATGGTTTCTGCGCATCACTATCCCACCAATGAAGGCTCATTTTTACTTATGTAGACTTCAAGTGGTTGTTAGCTAAGTTGTATATATTTTGGTTTGGCTAGGTCTAGTGAGTAGGAAAAAAGTGTTGTTTGTTGTTTAGGAGGAAAGGAAATCTCCGGTAGCCAACCAGATATTTATACTCCTCTCAAGGTATAAATGATTCGGCATCTGCCTCCTTTTAGTGTCCTCATTTATTTGTAGTTCGGTATAATCAGATGCAGGAGGGCCATCGTTCTAGATAGTCTAAGAACTGAGTCCTTAGTATCTTGTTAGAACGAGACATGAGTTTATCATTCCGGGGATTCATTATCTTAGATAGTTTGAGCAGTCATAGCAGAGCTGTGTGAGTTTTCGCGGCTTTTAGACAACACAATCCAGACACAATCATCTCTCTCTGCCATCCTCGCCTCTTTCCCCTGACTTTAGCGAGACTTGGCGCATTTACGTCAATGAAGCATGCCAAGACAATCGAGGCGTAGACAGCTCAAATGACTCCTCCGGCGTTGCTTACACCACCGCCATATATAAATCCGAGCACAATCACCGCGCTCCTTAGCAAGTCCCAAAGCACCACAACCACAGTGGGGCCTCGCGCACAATGGCGCCATCCTCGTACATCTCCCTGGTCCTCTCACCAACCGCAAAAGACGCGCTCCAATCCCTGGCATGCGAAATCAACCTCGTCTCCCCCGTCGCCCTCGACCCAATGCCCTACCCAGAAATGCACATGACGCTCGTCTTCCTGGGCGCCAACCTCGCCCGGCAACCGCCTAACAAACGCACCGCTCTGTCCCACCTCCTCTCCACCTTCCCCTCCTGCCAATCCCCACCCCAACCCTCCCTCCAATTCACCGCTTTAGAGCTCTTCCCCCCAACAAAACGCAACCTCCTGATCGCGCGATACAATATCGACGGGCAGAACCTGGACGCCGTGCGGGAATTGCAGAAGGCGTGCTATGAGCAGGGGTTGGTGAGCGAGGAAGAGCATATCAAATCGCAAGGCAGTGATTTCGTGGCGCACGTAACGCTGGGGAAATTCCGAGGCATGCGCGCGGACCAGAGCTCCGCGGTGGAGAAGGCGGTACTGCAAGTGAGCGCTTTTCTGGGCGAGACGGGTCGGCAGGCGTTGGAGTTACCATTTGAAGCGGCGTGTCTTTGTGGAGCTGGATGAGCCCGTTGGTATGAGATCGAATGACCGACTTTTGGGGGGGGAGGGGGATAAGAAGTCACCCGAACGCTATATTGTGAAAATCTCTTGTCCAGAAAGACACCAAACAACTCCATTTGTCACGTGCACCTTGACATAGCCACCAAACGTCCTAAACTTGTTTGCCTGGGTTTACGAGCCTCGGAAGTCTATTACAGTGGTAGCGCATCCCTAAAGAAGCAATTCGTCCTGTTATATGAGTGAATTCTCACTCGCGAAATGAGCCTTAGTTAGGATATCAAAGAGCGGGTTTGGGAGTAGAAAGGAGGAAGCATCAGGGGTGAACAAATCGTTTCTTGAGAAAATTATGCTATGCAATCTCAGCTTGAAGTTGGGAGAGCGCATGAAGATTATGGGATATAAGTAGCCGCGAATATATAGTAGAGAGAAGTAATCCGCGATATAGATGAAGCGATCGAATCTAAGTCTTGTTAGAGCCGATCCTCACATGTCACTGGCTGATCTTCGTCTTTGGCGATGAGAAATTGAAACTTTTCTAGCTTCAAGCAGTCTTTCAAATTTGTAAAAAAATCCCTATATGAGCGGGTTATACATTTGTCTTTAGGACAATCATCATGATTAACGACCATTGCCCATTCGCTGAGATGTAAGTACTTTAGAGTAACAGAGTGGTTTCGGAAGAATGACATTAGATCATCTTCGTAAGCTCGCATGTATCGAAATCGCAGGCTCTGAAGTGATTGCCATTTATTCTTAAAGAAAGCATGTTGGAGTGTTCTCAGAAACGGCATAGATATCATATTGATGCGGTCCTGGAGGAAGTACCAACTGATGTCTAAGTGGGTCAAGAATTGGAGATGACTAAAGAACGATCCAATATTCCTGGCCATGGCTAAGGAATATCTTCCGTATCTATAAGTAAATCCAACACGAACATCTCGAATCTGGGCTGTCGTACGACGAAATTTATCAAGAAATTCCTTCTGGGTTTGAGCATTCCCAACCCTACTTATAGATTCTATTGGGAATGTATCCATACACAATTTTTGAATCGGAGAGGACATACTTTGCGCAGCTAATAAGATATCCCAGTAGCGCATGGTGACAATCTCACGCTGTTGAAAAGGTGCGCCTCGATATAACATGTGACTAAAACATTCTGGCTTGACAATATCTTCATGGAAGCCTGCGATCTGGCCCCAAACGGCTTTTAAGCCATTTCCAACGCCAGCAAAAGGAAATCTGGTAGACGTAATAATAATCTCAGAAAGGTTTCGGAAACGGGGAAGTATCTCCTGTAATCTGGCCCTATTGCAGTGTGCTTCTAGTGACTCCATGGAGAATGTATTCTTGAGTACCTTGTGAATCGCTGTAGGGGACCTTGGGCGGCGGGTTCGAGGCTAACATAAATCAGTTAGCAGCTTTATATGTAAACATGGCTGGGAGCTTCTCCAATCATTAGAGTAACTGGGTACGCCATACCCGATGATCATGGAGGAGCCGCCCAGACACAAACTGCCGCCGTCCTGGCCATTTTATGTATGCCGTGACTGCGCTAGATAAATCCGTAATGTGCATATCTCCTGTGAAAAGAGTCAAGCACTTGACACTACCAGCCATCAACGAGTTATTAGAGACTTTCTCCAGTCTCGCCATATCTCTAAGATGTGGTCGAACAGTGAATCCATCCTTGAACATATACTCGGCACCAAGTTTTGCACATTCCTTCGAGGTGAGCCTAACATTGAGAATATCTGTGCTGCATAGATTTTCCATGATCTGTAGTTTCAGCTCAGTTGGAATTGTTGAGAAGATATCCTTGGCCTGCTTGAAGGAACCAAAAGTCCCGGTACACCGAGAAACACCCGAGATTTTATCATTAGTCACTGTAATTGCTTCTCTAAGACCATAGCGGACCGCATGGCTCTCGTCATTTTGGCCGGCGGCGCAAGACGAATTGGATGGCATGTTGTTCGCGGCCGATACTGGAAGGATACGGTTGTTTCGTTCTAAGTTCCTGGGCTTCCGAAACCTTCTTTCGTACTTCAATAGCGGCGGTTAGTAACTGGATGGGACAACTCCTGTCCCGTCACACAATTTGGTCGGTTTAGGATGGGATTAAGTGCTTTTATCAAGTGTCCTGGTCGGCTTGAATGAACGTTTCATGTATGGGCTTCTAGATTTCGCTTTCAGATTTATTGAAAGGCGTATGGATTATGAAGATGAAGATTCACAAAGGCTATGCTTCGTTGACATGCTCTTGATGTGAGCCGAATATGTAGTTCGATTACAAGCACCTCAACCTAGAGGACCTGACCCTGAATCATTGGTTGAATAATTGTGGTGCTTGTGTGATTCGGATGCATTATGAATGAATGAGAAGCGGCAGCCTCATGATATTTGTATTGAACTGATTCATCTTGTTGCCATGAGAAAGAGACAGGCATAAGAGACCAAAAGTTGACGGAAGCTGCGTTATAGAGTTGCCCCACCTTATTGCGCTGTCACGTGTCAGGCCCCTATGCTGCTGAGTTAAGGCGACACTAGAGACCAAATTCGAGAAGTTTTGATGTAAAGGACTTAGTTATATTACGAGAGCAGGTTCTAGAATAAGCAATATATCTACTCGCATTGAAGTTTGGCCAACTTAAAGAGAGGTAAAAAGGGGGAAGGTAAAATCAGTCAGGGGGAATATTATCACGTGATTTTTGGATTCTAGGGTACACAGTTGTGCAAAGTAAAGCCACCGACCTCTCCACACATGACCTTGTAGACCACAAAAATTACGGCCTACGAGATTCAATCAATTTCATATCCTGGAAATGTTGTGGATATCCTCCATCCAGAGGCAGAGCACACCCTCGAGGATTTCCGGCAACTGGTAGATCTCTTGGCCCCAAGAATCCAAGACTTTCCAACCTGGTACAAACCTAGCAGCACCTTCTACTTTCGAGTATCTATGATGCTGCTCTCTGCATACCTTACGAACTGCGAGGCTCAAATGAGGAAGTTAGCAAGAGCCGATTGGATTGCGGGCTGCTCGATGTATGACTTTATCCGGGCTCCAATTATCGAGCCGGAGTATTGTGGTACAGTATGAAAGACTACTTGAACAGAGCCGCTTCCCAAGGCAACGTCAGTGAACGACTTGTCTAATTGTCTTTAACATGAAGCTTCTCCAAAGATCGTTCCTGGTTGTCGCATGGGCGACGATTGCGGATGCCAATTGTGGTGCGGACAATTGTCTCCGAGCCTTGCGTGCAACGCAGACCCCAGGCCGTCTAGAAGCAGCACAATCCTTCTGCGCTACCTTCACAACTGCTCCGGTGACAGCAACTGCTTCAATCCCTACGTATGCGATTGCCAATTGCGCCGGAAATATAGCTTCCAGAGTGTCAAGTGCATGTAGCTGCCTACCAACTCCGACTGCGCTTCCATACGTCTCTTCAGAAGCGCTCCAAAAGGAAATCACTTCTGATGGGTAGAGTTGATTGGTGCTCAAGTTTCTAATCACAAGCTAATAGAATTTCAGACTATTGAGCAATCTAGACGAATTATACAAGATTGCGCTTGCAAACGGCGGCCAACGAGCCTTCGGCTTTCCTGGATTTGCCGCATCACGAGACTTCATAAAAGCCAAATTGGAGAAGTTTTCCTCAACTTCAATTTCTTGGCTTCAGGACTTCCCTGCACTTTTCACGCATGTCGAATCAATCTCACTCAAGATTACTGGAGTTGACTACTACGTTTTTGGTTTGACATACTCACCATCTACACCTCCCGAGGGAATCACAGCACCTTTGGTCCTAGGCATACCCGGTGCTGCGGGCTGCAATGCATCCTCATATGCCACAATCGATGTGAAAGACAAGATTGTCATCGTAGAGCGAGGCACTTGTCCGACAGGAGGCACCCTCGCCGGTCGTGTGCGGCCAGCAGCCGCCGCCGGAGCTGCGGCAGTAATAATCTGGAATAATGTGCCAACCCATGCCACTGCCGGTACTCTTTCAGCTCCAGATCCTGAGAATTTTGTCCCCGCAGGGTGGATCGATCAGGTCGATGGTTTAGCGCTGAAGGCTAGGTTAGATGCTGGAGAGGCCATCGAAGCATACTTCCAACAGACCCAGATTATTGAGACAAGAATTACGCAGAATGTCTTCGCAGAAACCAAGGGTGGCGACCCCAATAATGTCATCATGCTTGGTGCACATTTGGATAGCGTTCCTGCTGGGCCTGGTATCAATGATGATGGATCAGGAACCTCCTTGATCCTGGAAGTCTTCGAGGCCCTTCAAAAATTCAACGTGAAGAACAAAGTCCGTTTCGCATGGTGGGGAGCAGAGGAGATTGGAAAGATCGGCTCAACCTACTATACAGCAAATCTAAACGCCAGTGCCGTAGACCAACTTCTCGCTTATCTGAACTTTGACATGGTCTCCAGAGGTTATTTCGGGGTATTCGATGGCGATGGAAGTACTCACGGTCTTGCAGGTGCTCCGGGATCGGAAGTAATTGAAAAACTCTTCGTAGATGACTTGACTAGCAAAGGGCTTAATGTCACGCCCGCTGTGTTCACGGGTGGGAGCGATTATGCAACTTTTATGACCGTTCTGAAAAAACCAGTTGGAGGACTTCATACAGGGACTGGCGTTGAGCAGGATAATTGCTATCACCAAGCTTGCGATACTTATAATAATGCTAATTCAACGATAATAACTGTCAATGCTAAGGTGGGTGATTCTAGAAAATTCTTGGTACCAAAAGCTAACATAATTGCTAGACTGCTGCTCATGTGCTCTCAATCCTGGCAACTGAGGGAGAGAAGATCATTCCAAAGACATTGACGAGCTCAAGCTCGGTGACCGGTGCAGTGGCAAGAGCTATAGATGACTTCGAATGGACAGTCTTTGATGGAGAGAGACACATTGGAAGTTGTGCTCATGAAGAGTAACGACCCTCATGCCACGGCCAAGGATAGTTAGATCAAGCGCTCAAGAAAATATGTTCCAAACATCCAATAATATAGAAGCTCTCTACCGACGACTATTTCTGATAGATCTGCTTATTTGCGTATCTGAGACTTTAAAAATTTCAAACCTCTCTTGATCCGATATTCTCAAATCCCTCTCTTACTGCGATTTACTGTCATATGATCCTTGCCTTAACTGAGTTGGAAGGAACGAGCGCCTGCACTGTACCACACCTCTTTTTCAACGCGTGAAGCTGATCTCTCACCACCATCTTCTTTCCTTCATTACTTCCAAAAGCTTCAACTCACATCAATAATCAACTTTCCACCTTGAGGAATAACAAAGAACGCTCACCTATTCTTCTCAATTATACACTCATTGTGGTTTAGCTGTTGAATCAGTTTTAGAACTTATTCTAGAACTCACTTTCTTGGTCGGTAAAGAGTAACAGGGCTTGGTCACCTCTTGCCTCTTCATCTCAATATCTTATCTAGTTTATTGCTCTCCCCGTTATACGGTCAAGGGACCAACTAACAATTTTGAACAGCCTGACGCTTGCTCGCTACCCCTCGTACTATCTGGCCGCGATATCTGCAAGTTCTTTGAACTCAACATGTCTTGGGCGTAAGTCTGCGGAGTATAAAGGACTTTTAGAAGCATCTCTAAAATGTGACTAGACCACTAGGCCATGAACTTATACATATCCGTGTTGGGCCCCATGGAGACCTAGTTCAACTTGACAAAACGCTCTTAAGTACTTATCCTGGGTTTGATAGCTGGCTCAGGAGTGGAATCTTCAACCGTGGGGCCAATATTCGGATGTTCCCCGAAGAACATAGCGAATCATTCTTCATGTTGGTTAACTGGTTCACCTCTGGACATTTGCCGCCTTTGAAAGAAGCGGATGAGTTACATAATCAGGCTCTCCTCCTCATAGCACTTTACCGACTGGCAGCCACGTTCGGCATAACTAAGCTTGAGAATCGCATCGTTAGCTCTTACGTCAGAACAGCCAATTCGCTTCGGTCGTTCCCAACCCCGGGGATTGTTAAGGAGATCTACGAGAAAATACCTACGACTTGGGGATTACGCAAGTTCGCTTCACATGTCCTCTACTATGTCTTAGAGGCAGGGCCCGAGCAAGGGGATTATCGGAGCTCCGGAGTAACCTGGTCAACAGAAGACATCGTGGAGTTACTGGAAATGAGAGATTTAAGAACTGACCTCATCTTACTCATGAGAAGAAAAGAGCAGGGCCATATAGTTCTCAATCCTCTTAAAGAGATACCATTATGCGTATACCATAATCACGCGTTGGAAATAAGAGAAACATGCCGTGATTTTCGCAAGACTGGCTCTTCTGAGGATTATTATCGTTTGAATTCATAAGCCTTACGGCATTTTATGTTCCCTTTTACATTCAGGAAAGCGGTAAAGTACAAGAATGGTAGAATTAAGGAGAGAATAACTGTAGCTTTGTAACATAACTTAACACTTTAGCGCAACTCAGACGTTGAACATCGGAGAAGATATTCACGTGAACTACTTTTCTATCTACCTACGCCAAACACCAACAAATGCAAAATGTCCTGACAATATCACATTCCACAAACACCAACACCAAAATGAACTAACTAGAAGAATCCGCCACCTCCACAAACCACTGCCTTAATAGTGTCGCCAAAACACTGGGCAACTCCTTTACATCACTAACAATCAGGTAATACTGGAATGGAAATGTATCCAGATACCTCTCAATTTTGACCTCGCCATTAACAAACTTGGCCTCCTTCAAGTCCATAACGCTCTCCCCTTTCTTTTTATTCTTCAGATCATCCACAATAACAAACACCATCATGATCCTCTCCTCCAACGCCTGTCTTAGCAACTGACGAATCGGTTCGTGTTCCGAGGAATTGCACACCCCATCAGAGATAATAAGCTCCATCTGCCACAGATCCGTCGACGAGTTATTGCTCTTCGCCCGTGCGGTACGGAAGAGCTCGATGCTCTCCCTTACCAACCTCGTGACGTCCGTTTTTTCCTGCTCGAACCCGAAATGTTGCACTACCCTCGGCCCCGCATCTGCGCTGAACGGCGCATCGAAATCATGCGCCACTTTGACGCTCTCCCCGAATCCTACGACGCACATCTCGCCGACTTCCAGCATGCTCAGGCTCTTGGCTACCATTACAAGCGTCTCCATGGCAAGTTCTCCAGATCCAGATTCGCCCATGGATTTGGAGTCGTCGACTGCAAGCATGATTTGGTAGTTCCTCTTTGAGGGTACGCTACGCCGCATCCAGATCTTGTCGCGCTTGTATTGCGAGGCGATGTATGGGATGATGCGTTTGATGTTGAGCCGCTTGCCGGTGCGGAAGTCGCCACGCATTTTGGTGGCGAGCGTCGGCGCAAGGATGAGGCGGAGCTGTTCGGTCAGGGATAGGGAGAGAGGCCGGGTTTGAATTTCGTAGCGCGTCCATTGCTGGCGGGCGTCGGCAGCAGAGCGGGAATTCAGAAACTCTGTGCTGTCAAGGTGGGTGCTCTCAAGTTGATTGTCAACTTCCTCAACATCAGACTCGTCCATGAGTTGCCGGGCATGGGCATGAGCGGCATCCATGTCCTTATCGCGGTCAGGCCAGGCTTGGTTGATTGAGGCGCCGGCACGGCCTTCATAGGCATCGGATGGGTTTGTCTCTCGGCCTTCGGAGACGTCATCAAGATCCATAACATCATCCTTGTCTGGTTCATCCTGCTCCAGTTCGTCAGGTTGGAATTGATCTGGCATGTCTTGAGTATCAGTATCAACTGCCATAGATTCATCAATTGCATGAGCTTGTTCTTCAGTAGCAGTGCCCATAGCTTGATCGTCTGCCTGTGCATCTTCATCTTGCAAATGTTGGAACTCGGAACTCTCCTTGCTCAGATCCCTATTCTTGTCTTGAGCTTGGTCTGGCTCCTTCTGTTCAGTGGCATCTCGGATTTGAGTTTGTTGTCGATGCCAGCTCTCAAGTGCATCGCCAAGCTTCTTGAATGGATGGGCTTCCGAGGCATCATCCATTTGGTCCAGAGAATCCCTGGGTGCATCACCATTTGCTTGACGACCATTTTCCCCATCTTCAGCGGAAGCTTCTTGCTGCTCCGATGACTCGCCACCTTTTCCTCCTTGTTCTCGCTGGGCTTTGTTGGCGGAATCTTTGTCCTCTATTTGGTTCTCTTCTTGATCTTGACCGGCACCTTGGACCTCGCTAGTGACCGCATTATCAGTGTCTGCATTGGCGTCATCATTTATATCCTGGAGAGGCCCTTGATCCTCGCGCTGTTGCTCTTCAAGATTCTCATCGGCATGTTCGCCAGCTTCCTCTGTCTTTTCACCCTCTCCCTCCTCCTCCTCTTCCTCTAGATCAATAATATCCATATCGTGTTCTATACTAGGATTCTCCTGAGGGTCAACATCTTCGCCTTCCGGCTCTGCCTTCCCATCATTTTGTACCTCTTCATCCCCTTCTTTAGTGTCCTCGGCGTCCGACAAGTCTTTCATTTCATCATCACTGGCTGGATCATTCTCCTCTTCTTGCCCATCAAAATTCATGTCTTCAGGCAAATCGAGGGCTTCTCCTTCTTCAGCATGTGGATCGTGCTTTTCGATATCATCCTGCTGCTTGACTTCTTCTCCTTGCTCTGCTCCCTCTAATTCCTCGTCTCCATCACCATTGTTTTCTTCCTCTGTCGTCTCTTTACTGTTTTCTTGAGCGGCAATTTGTTCATCTTTTTGAGCCTTTCCCTTAGAATCATTGCCAGTTTGGTCTTTTTCTGCTTCCTCCGTATCACCATCCCACATCTTCTCATCCACAGCTGTAGGATCTAAATCATCTACGTCGCCCGCTTCTTCGTCCATTTCATCGCCACTATCATCACTGCCTGAGCCATCCTCATCCTTGCTCTCATCTTCTGCATCTCCCATTTCGCCTTCCATATCACCATCAGCCATGTCGACTGCGTCATTTTCATCTTCGATTTCTTCTTTGTTGCCCATGTTAGGTTCTTGAGCAAGCTCATCCAAATCTTCATCATCTTGAATATCCTTGCTTATATCTTCAGCACCATCGCCTTCACCAAGGCCAGTACCACCTTCTAGTTTGTCAGTTTTGCCATCTTCCGCGTCAGCCTTTTCAGGTGGAGTACAGAAGCCTTGAGTAGCAATTTGGATAAAGGTCTTTGCGAGGATGTACGCAGTCTTGCAGGTAGCACGGTGAAGCTGCGCGTATCGAGTCACAGCCTCATGCGTTATATTGTAGTATTGTTCGAGGATAGGCATGGCTACGGCAAAGATGGCACCGGCTGTCTCGCTTGTCTTGGTGTTCGTGAGATCAAGTTTGCGGAGGACTTCAAAGGCACCGTCAAGCTGATCAATAATCGTATCCCTTTGATTTGTGATCGTATCACAGTATAATGTCTTGATGCTGTCTGAAAGTGATTTCTCGTTTTCCACAAACCACCTTGAGTTGTCGGTAGTGGTTGGGATGTTGCTAATAGCATCTTTATACTCTTGGATAGTAATAAGTACAGTATCGCAAACTTCGGTTAGTTTTGTGTTCAGGTTGGTGATAGATTCTTGCTCAGAATCATTAGTGAACGGAACCGAATCAATATCCATCCAGGGCAGGATCTGCTTTAAGATGAAAGCAAGATCTAGTCGATTTTCAGCTGTCTCCACGAGATAAGCTTTGAGCTGAGTGGTTATCTCTTCAGTCTGTCGTTCCAGCTGTTGCCGCTCAGTCGATATAATATTTGCTGGAAGGGCAGTTGAATTGCTCCATTTTTCTGAAAGACTGGAAATTTTTCCAATATATGCAGAGATGACATCCTGAACAGTGCAGTTATCGATCTTCCCCAACCTAGCTTGGACTTGAATTATCTCCAGCGCGACTTTTAGGATATTAGGCAACCATTGAAGAAGTTTTCCGTGCGTTGAGATCGCAACTTGGATTGTGATAGCATAGTGGCTTGGTGACCAAAGAGCTCGTGTCATAGCCAGCTTTTGCTCTAGCTTCAGCAGATTCAAGGAAGTCACAGCCAAAAAGGTTCTTTGAGATAGGGCAGTAGAAACCAATCCTTCTAGCCGAGCCAGGCTTCGGCCCACTTGATCTTTACTTAAATCTTCGGAATGCTGCCGAGTAGCTTCTCTAGCACGTGGTACAAGGTCTACTGTTTTATGGAAGTAATACTCAAGCCCCCAAGAATCAAAATTCTTGATGAGGGGCAGGTTCTCAGCGCGAGAGAGGATAGTAGAAATGGAGTCTTGTTTTGAGAGTGCATCGGTATCTCTGACTGATTTGATGCCCATGTGACGGAGCTCTTTCAGGGTTTCGTTAAACAATTTTGTCTTTCTTAGCTTCAAGTGCTTCACAATTGACTTATTTTCTTCAGTTAAAACTGAAGGTGTTGCCTTTTGAAGCTCAGCAATCGACGTGAGAATATTGGTAAGGAAGGAATCGATGTAAGTTGACCCTTCGATAGCTGATTCTGGTGGGTGGCTGAGATCTGACATGATGCCAACTGTTTTGGACACATTAACAAACCGTTTGTTCTTTTCTGTCCAGTTCGGGACCGATGATGTGCATAACTCTAATGCTATAGGATCAACCGAGGGAAGTAATTGCAATGAAGTGTGCGATGCCTGAGTATCAACGGCGGTTTCGTCTGGCAAGCCAACCTTAATAATTGCTTCCATGGGTTGACCGAGAAGAGAGCGAAACTTTCGCACAATCTTAAAGAGCTTATGATGAGATCTCTTGGCACTATCTCGTAGAGCGACAATGTTGGTGTCCTTCCAACTGGCAAGTAATAAAACATCCTTCATTGCTTTTTCTAATGAAGCTCTGCCCTTCTTGAGACTCTCCTGAACTGGCTTTGTGTATCTCGAATAGTACGCGATGAAGTTGGATAAAGCACCATGAATAATTGACAATGATGGAACATCAATTCTAAGGATCTCAAGATGTCTGTTTAGCTGAATGACAAGCTGAAGGCTAGGGACAAATTGGCCAACTATTGCAGTCGAGAAATAATTTCCGAGAACATTCAGCAGCTGAGGGGCGTAATCTCGAAGCTCATCGACGGACTCTGACTTGGAGAGTGGTGTCGCAATGATGATCTCGTATGCAGGCAACCACCACAGCTTAGCCACATCTTCACATCTATGGCTCTCCATGTCGAACAGTTTTGACCACGTAGATAATTCTAGTCGCCGCCAGCTGATGATAGTCTCCGTGAGGCTGTCGTAAAGAGTCTTTGCCCCATATACATAACTGGCCCAACCGCCGAATTGCCATTCGTGCATAAATGCATGTACTTTTTCAACCTTTGTGATGATTTTAGCAAGAGGTTCAGTATGCTTGAGTTGAAGTAGCTCTCGGCAGTGGACCAAGACGTCCTCAAGCGGCTGCATATGACCAATCTCATCAACACCTTGCAATTCACGAAAGCGAGTCTGAATCTTGTGAACAAGATTTACAAGCTTTCGAACCTCTGGTAGGTTGGAGTCAGCATAAAAGTCATAAGACTCAGAAGCTGCCAACGTAGAATTTAATGCCTCGATGTTGTGGTTGACAAGGAGCAAAGCACCAGGAAGCAGATTTTCGGTCAGACGGCCATCGGCTGAAGCACTAGGGTTTTCACCGCGAAGAACGCTAATCTTCTCAGAGATATGTCGAACGAGAGAGAAGACACTCTCAGATGAAGAGTGACCGTCAAGGAATATCTCAGAATGTGTCTTGGCAAGCGCTAGAGAGATATCTCTTGTAGTATCAGATGCCGCAACAGTAGAGCCTGCCGGATCTTCATCGTACGCCGGGAAGAGCCTATTGAATTCTTCCTGATTATCATCGTCCTCATCCTCAGCACTACCACGGTAGCTATAAAGCCCAGAATTCTTTTGGATAAACTCGAGATCCTTCTCACGCTTCTCGCGCCATTGTTCGTAACATACATGGAAGGTCTTGAGAAGCGAGTTTCGGGTATTCGAACTCAATGAAGACACGCCTTCCGTAGCACATGTAGCCGCTAAAAACTTCATGTACTCCAAAGGGTGGTGTGAAATAAAGTCCTCATCCACAGTTCCTGGGCGACCGCCCAAGAAGGGAGTCATCTCACCAAGCTTCATGATCGTCTCATCCTGCGCAGATTTAGTCGATCGTGCTAAGATAGCCAGGGACAAACCAATCTGTAGAGAGCGAAGCATGTTTATGACCGGGATAATTAAGTCATTGTAAGCATGGTATGCCACTGTCAAACGTCGTATAATCTGGTCAATATTTCTTTGCAGCAGCTTTAATTCTTTTGTCCAATCTTCGTCGCTAGAGAACATCTCAAGTAACCTTTCATGCGGCTTTGCTTGAGTTATTATCTTCAGCAGATTATTGAACTCTCCTTGGAGCTGATTTAGTCTCGAAACTGTTGGTCGATATATTTCTTGAAGAATCTCTGGTGGCTCTCCAAGGTCTCGAATGTCTTCCTCAAGCTGCTGGTATCGGATATTGGAGTTCTGCCCAGTGTGCAAGAGCTCAAACTGTCTCAGAGCAACAGCCTTATTTCGCAAGCGGTTGAGCAACGACATGTGCCGATCTCGCTCAAGACGCTGTCGCTTGTCTGGATCAAATGCTTTGTCAGGCACGTATAGCATAATTGCACCGACAGCGAAGGCAACCCAAGCAAAAGCTGATAGTTGTATACTAGACTCAGAGTGGCGCTGGGAGCCTTCAATTGCCAGTACAGCGGTGTTAAAGTGCCTCTTGAAGATAGAGGCAACATCGTTATTCGGGTCCTCCTGGGCCACGAGTCCCTGCATTCGTGGAACCCAGTCTCTTGGCATCGCTGAACCCGGCTTTCTCGAATTCATATACTGCTGTTTATTCTTTCCATGAGCTGACACGACTTCATCAAGGAGCTGCGATAATATTTCATTCAAGCCAAGAAGCTTGTCTCGGCTTATGAGGTTGCTCGCAGTTGAAATCTTCTCTCCAAGAACAGGGAGTTCGGACTCCAGCAATTTGAGCGAGTTTAACTCAACCACATCTACTTTGTGAAGTTGATGTAGCAGATTCACCGAGAAGTTGCCCATAAGAGATTCGATCCCATTGTTTGAACCCCACAAATAATCAATGCTGCTCAATGACTGACCCGTATTATTAATAGTGGCCAATTTCATCTCGTGCGCTGTCGGGTGATTGGCTAATACAACGGTATTGGTATTCACTAAACCACTTCTGTTGAATGTTCTGGTAGATTGAATAGCTTTCAATGTTTCCAATTGTCTCAAAGCTTCAAATTCGGAGACTAGGAAAGGCACGATCGCATCCTCTTCCTTCCTAATACCCGCTTCCAATTTATGCAGCTCCTCGGTCAAAGTCTGCAAGAGTGCTATTGTATCAACGTCCGAGGTTAATACTAGCCGGTATGCCTTGGCGAAGGATTGCACTACTGCTCCAAGCTCTGTGACAGAGATTGATATTTTCCATTTTAATGCATCAAAACGGGCAGCTAGAGTCTCCAGTTGTGACAGAGTCTCTGTGACTTGGAATTTCGACATAACAATTGGCCGGAACTGCTTCCAGAGTGTCTCCATGCTAAGTCCTGTGCTCAGCATAAAGCCATCCCCAAGGGTGATTTTCAAACTTTGGCGAACTTGCTCAAGAACTTGATTGTGCCCGACTGAGGTGATAAAACTCAAGACCAGATCTGTTCCCATGCTTACATGAGCTTGGAATGTAGCCTCCTCAAAGTTTGTCGCTGTAACCAAATCGTAGGTGTCCCACCAGTATTGAAGGAGTGCAGTAAGGGCTTTTTTGTAGAACTGAGAGGTGTCAATTTCATTCAGAGCGTACGGCAATTTAACTAACCATCCAATTCTGATCAATCTGAGATTGATCGGGCGAGAAAGCACTTAAAAGACCCAGCAGATTGGCTAAAAATTCGGAAACGCGTGCTGTTGTGTCAGTTGCAGCTCTAGGTATTCGGTTGATGTTCATGGATATTTGTAGGCGATTCATCTGCGAGGCTTTAAGTGTGTCGCTGATCGTTCGTTGCTCTTGCTGAGACTTCAGGGCTTTAGAGATCCCCAACTTTAGCTCAAACAGAACTGCTAGCCAGCACACTTGAGCAGAATTTGAAGATTTCGTCAATAATGGGACCAGTGGAGAATTCTGAAGTGGATGTAAGATCTACATTTTTATTATACTATCAGTACATTGTAGAATTATAGGAGAGAAGGCACGGTCACTAACCTGTGCGTCTCTGAAACCTTGAGCAAGGCCCGATTTAGCCGCAAAATTGTCCAAAAGCTTCCCCATAGCCTCTCTGAAGTTTTGACCTAATACGTCTTGATATACATCGACATATGGCTGCCACAAAGAAGATTCAACTGTAATATTGAGATGATTCTGTCTTTCGGCTTGAAAATATCTTGGCAGTAAAGAAAGGTCCGACCAAGCAAGATTCTCTAGGGCAATTTGTACTACAAGATCCTTGATATTTCGCTGGCTAGTCTCGATTTGTGTTACCTCGGAGAGTCGCATATATCGCTGCATTGTAGAATCTACACTAAAATTTGCGATATCGGTGTCTGTTGTGGCTGAGAGTGGCTCGAGGAATATTTCGATTGCTCGGTTCCTCATAGCCCTTGATAACTCCCCGAACCGAGCATCCATGGTAAGAAATATTCTAAAATCGGGATGAGGCCGCACAACTTTAGGCTCACCATTTGGCATAGGGTGTTCATTGATGCTAAGATAGCCATTTGGCTCAAGTAAGGAGTTCAAGCGATCGAGCACGGAGGCACTACAGAGGTTAGCATTATCAAGGACTAGCCACTCACCTTTTTCTAAGGCATTAATCAAAACTCCGTCCACCCATTCAAAGCGAGCGCTTTCTAAAGAAAGGGGCTCTTCAGCCATGATCCGGCATTTTTCTGCTGCAACTCCAAATTCCTGCAGTTGGGTTCTGTTTTCCAGTTCATGGAGGAGTCTGGCTAACTTGGTGAGGTGCATTGTAGATGATAATTGCTCTTCCTTCAACATCTCTAGAATAGATATGGCTTCCTCTGGAACTTCCATGGGCAAGGACAGCAAAACACGATTGTTCAATAGCTCTCGGACATGGTCTATAAGTGAGCTTGCGTATCTTTGAGGGTCAACCTGTTCGAATCCTCCGACCAGATCCATGGTGTCAATATCCGTATTTAAGGGAAATACAACCAGGGACTTTCCGCTCATAGCTGCGATATGTTGCAGGATTGTTGATTTGCCAGAACCAGGAGGCCCAACCAAGATGCAAGGAAGGCTTTGCTGGATACAGATCATAACAGATTCTATTTCTGGAAGCCGATGTATGGGGGGAATCAAAGGGAACGGAAAACGCTGCATCAAAGTGTCTCTCTGCATATGCGCTAGTCCAACTTGGTAAGAAGTCGAGCTCGTATTGTAAAAAAAATGGCGGAAAGGTACATTTGTCGCAAATATTTGTGCGAATAGTCTATCGACTTCCTCGCGATCTCTTGTCGATCTGAAACGTAGTCGAAAAATCAAATTCAAAAAATCGGCCGGGCTTGTGGCGGCGAGGAACGGTGCCGGAGACGCCAGAAGTTGTAACCAACGGAGTATATCACGCAAGTTGAATTCCCATGGCCCTCCTTGCGCACCAAATCTGCGATTATGGACTGTGTCTTGTTCCAGGCGTGATACAAAGCGGATGATAGTGCTAACCAGTTCTTCGGGAATAGCGGGATAGTTATGTCGACATATTAGCTCCAAATCTTCAGTTCTAAATGTATCTGCATATACAACAGTAAAGCGGTTGACAAAGGAGCTAGGCAGTCCCTTCCTCCCGCCGCCTTGATGATGCGGATTTTGGGCAGCAAACACGGAGAAATTTGGATGGCGTTTGAAGGTTTGGTCTAGTTCAGAAATATACACCTCTCCTCTATGATCAAGGCAGGCGTTAAGTCCTTCCAGGACTGATTGTGATGCTAAATTCATCTCATCCAGTAGCACCCAATCTCCGTTTTGCATGGCCTGGAGGAATGGAGCATCGCGCCATGCAAAATGCCCAGCTTCGGCCCCTTCAACAGGCACATCAGATCCGAACAAATCCATTAAGTCGGTCTGTTCAGAAAGATTGATACGCGTCAGCGGCCTTCCACACGCACGCGCGAGCGCTGAAATCAAAGTAGTTTTACCGACTCCTGGGCTACCTTCTAGGAGGATTGGCTTCTGGACTTGTAGGGCTCTGAGGACTCGCATGGCATTCAGTTTTGTGGTTGGTGCATTGAAGGCGAATCCAGGATCTGAGGCTGACCCAGCTTCTTTAGAAATGGAAAAGCCTCCGATAGACAGATGTTCTCCGTTGATATAATTCACTGGCATGGCGTACATGGTGCTGAAGTCATGATGAAACAGGATGCTAAGTTGCATCAAGCAATTAGTCCGCTCCTCGAGAATGTTTTCTGGATTGATGGCAAGAAGTGCTGCAGGGTTTGCGCCAAGCGTGTCGATGTACACCATAGCTGCGCCATGTAACAAGGGGGAATATGGGTTGGCAGGTGGATGCCCATTCATAAATTTGACCCATGCCAGAACATCTCGCACAGAGATTGATGTCGAGGCAGATGAGCGAAAAGTTTGACCAAACCATTCTGCAAACTGAACCATACTTTTTGCAAATGGTTTAAATCCTTGATTAAGCTTTGCTTCAATAATTTGCAAAACATCGTCATGATCCGAAAGTGAAGGCACCCAAATTTCCGTGAAACGGTTACGTAGAGCTGGAGACAGCTCACGTTTGCCATAGTCTCCTCCAGGATTCATCGTGGCAAAGAACTGAAAGCCATCTGCTGCTTTTACAAACGAATCATCTATTCCTTTCTCAGCCAGCAATATCGTTCGCTGAGTCTCCAAAACAGAGTTGAGGCGCTCGAGCACAGAGTCATCGGCCAAGGAGATCTCATCGAGAAGAAAGAATTGACCTTCTTTTAGAGCTTGAACCAGACTGCCATCTGACCATTCGAAGAGTGCCTTTGCCTTGACTTGGTTTAATGTAATGCGTGCAAGTAGCTCTTTCGGTGCTTTTTCTAGCTCTGGAGCATGCAGAGATAAATACGCGTTCAGAAGTGCGTCCAGATCATCAGCTTCTAGGTCCTTTCGATCAAGGCCATTCAAGAGAACAGTAAGATCAGCTTTCAGCTGGTCGAGAATGGCATTTCGATTTCTTACAGGCCGTTGGGCTCCTATCAAGTCACCTGTTTCTGTATTTTGATGTGCATTGACGATATACAGCTCCCTGCTGAATGCTTCGGCTAACATTTGACATACGGTAGTTTTTCCGCATCCAGTTTCACCAACAAGTAAAACAGGCTCGTTGTGACGGAGAGCTTGGGCAACCAACACATAAAGCCTACGCATAGCCCGTGTCCACACAACGCCTTGTTTGTTCGTGGTCGCATTATACGCAGAAATCTCGGGAGAGAGGTTGGCATCATAGAGATGAGTGGTGTCGATCTTCACTTTAAATACACTTTCGATGACATCCTTGACAACGTGCCTCTCTTCTATGTTGCGCACCCTCTCACCTAGAAGCATATAACCATTAGCAGCAAGTTGCTCTCTATTTTCGGCATCTCTCATTGCCCATCGAAACAAGTCTCGCAGTGTAGCAAAGCTGTCCTTTTGCTCGAAAAGACGTTGAGATTGCCGTAGTCGGGACAGCTCCTTATAAACCGAAACTATGCGTTTGCAGTCTGATGGTGCAACTTTCTGGCTCCTCTTCTCCAAGATAATATGCAGTTCTTCTTCTGGTATGTCATCAAAATGCAATTCGAGAAAACGATTTCGGAAAGCCCGCGAAAGAGTTTTGCGTCCACCATAGAGGCCAGGAGGATTTTGTGTAGCAAACAGCATAAAGTTCTCATGTGGCCGGACAATCTCTTGAGTCTCTGGGATGAGCAGTTCCCGATTGTCGTCCAGAAGCCGATTAAGTGCTTCAAGAACATCAGTAGGAGCAAGATTCAATTCATCCAAGACAATCCAATGTCCTTGACGAAGAGCCTGCACAAGGAGTCCTTCCTGAAAATGGAGCTTTCCATCACTTCCAGAAACATAGGTTCCCAGATATTCTTGCAGATCAGTGTGCTCATGGTTGTTGATTCTGACAAACTTATTGCCACTGTACTTAGCCAGATATTCAATCATGCTGGTCTTCCCTGATGACGTTGGCCCCTGCACAAGGACGGGAAATCGTCTCGTAGAGGTTGCACGAACAAGATTGAGGATGTTGCGCTCAACAAAGGGAGTTATGATGTAGTGCGGCTGTTCTTCATGAGGTTCTCTGCCGAGAAGCATCCAGTATTGTCGGTCTTTCTTTTGGTTTACGAATCGTATATATTGTTTTCCGTCTTCTGGATGTTTTGGTGGCTGCGTCAAAAGTGATCTCGAGTTACCATGAGGATCCAGAAGATGATGATTGATTAACGGTTCAAGTAGTTTTTCTGATTCCCGATCCAGTAGAGTAAGGAAACCCATAGCAAATCCCTCATACAACGCTCTCCGCAATCCATAGGATGGGGCAATCTCAGTAACATAACTCAGGACTCGAGTGAGAGTTCGGAGACTGAAATGTGGTACTT
Organism: Bisporella sp. PMI_857; assembly: GCA_021307315.1. Taxonomy (NCBI): domain Eukaryota; kingdom Fungi; phylum Ascomycota; class Leotiomycetes; order Helotiales; family Helotiaceae; genus Bisporella; species Bisporella sp. PMI_857. The sequence continues at coordinate 124,973 of JAJSPD010000024.1, forward strand.
GGTTTGCCCCATCCACGATACGCTTTTCATCTGCATAGCGCTTCGTATTGATATATAAACTAGCAACATCATCGGCTGCACGGATCTCACTGCTGCTGGTCCCCTTGATGTATGCTCGAATGACCGCGAGGAGGTCCTCTTTGTCTCGATCTGGGCTTTCAACGTAAATTTCGGTAAATCTAGACCTCAGGCCCATTGGAAGGTCTTTCTTTCCCACATCTGTAGCAGGATTCATGGCACCAAAAATGCGGAAGTTTGGGTGTGCATAAATTCGCTCAATCTCTCCAGTCTCAGACAGAAGAATAGAAGGAGTATGGCCAGAACCATTATGTAATAGGTCTGCAATACTTTCTAAAGTGTCAGGAGATGCCAGATTGATTTCGTCAAGAAGCACCCAGTCGCCATTTCGGGCCGCCTTCACAATATTGCCCTCAATAAATGTAAACGCAAATCCCTTGGAACCTCCTGAAAGTTGAACTTGGAACTGTTCCAGGCTCTGAGAGAACTTTGCCCACCGTTGCTTCAGCGGCAGGAAAGACTGTAACCTTGATGTTGTCTTTCGGCGTTTTGCAGGTTGCTCAACGCCCGAATTAGAGCTAGATTTCTCCTTCTTTATCAGCTCGTTAAGTATTACTTCAAACATCTTTGGTCCTTGATGCCACAACTTTGCGGCTTTCTCCCATTTTGATTCTCTGATGTATCGTTCAAGCTGCGTAACGTATTTCTGATTTTCTGTGCTTCTCATTGAGATACCCGTTGCTACAAAAAGATCATTGAACTCCTCAGCCAAAGGTATTGCAAGGCTTCGAACATTCACAGGCTTGAAGCCTCCAAGAAGATCCCCTACTTCGCTCTGTTGGGACAAATTAACAACCGTAAGGTTGAAGCCGAGAGTATCAGCAAGCTGTTGCACGACAGTGGTTTTGCCTATACCAGTCTCCCCAACAAGCAGAATCGGTTCTGACATGCTCACAGCAACGCCGACTTGTTCTAACAATCGCTTTGCGTGATTTGTGTTTGCGAAAGGTCTCAACTTCCTGCCAGGTTTTGTGATTCGGCCAGCGCTTCGTTTTGGTAAACGGACCCTTCCTGCCACAAGCTCTCTATCACCATTTTGGTAGCGGGGTATATGTGCAGTCAAGAAATGTTCAACAGTCTGCGACGGAATGTTAAGTTCTTTGGCGATGGTAGAAACAACGAGAGCACGAGCATCTGCTGTCTGCAAACTCCCCGCAAAACAGTCGGCGGCTTCTTGGAACATCTGGTAGAGCGTCGCTTCACTTACTGCCTCGCTACCTGTTGTTGATCCAGCTGCTTGCAGCACACTGACCAGTCTGCGGCACCATTTCAGCAAATCTCGAGGACTTATCGGACGACCAAGTGAGATTCGACTCTTAAAAGCGAAGGATGGTTTGTATGATAGAGCGTACAAACGGTCATAAACATTAATTATCTGGGGAAGAAACTTGTGAAGGATGTGATGCAATCCTTCAATAATTGTACGAAACTCGTCTTGAGCAGGAACATGGACAGGAACACGCTGCCATAGACGGGCACCGAGCATGTGCAATGCAGGTGGATTCTCATGGCCTGTCATGTTTAACGATGTACGTATACTGGCGAAGAGTTTGAAACCAGAACCTGCCCTTATGGTCTCTCCGCGACTGGGAATCAACAGCTCTCCTCTTTCAATCAATGGCAATATTACACTGATAACCTCATTTGGAGCTCGATCAAGATCTTCAATGAATACCCAGCGGCCTTCCTTCACTGCAGTCGTGAGTACACCTGCTCTCCAAGAAAAGGAACCGGGAGTTGAATCCGTTGTGTACATTCCAATTAACATCTTAGCATCTGTTTGTTCATTGAGATGCAAAGTAACCATATTAGACTCTACACCAAGCTCTCTTGCAAACTCGTTGACCAGTGCTGTCTTGCCAGAACCTGCTAGTCCATGCAATAAGATTGGCGAAGATGAGAGAAGAGCTTTTGCAAATGACGCCATATTAGAAGCGGTGGTTCTTGTTGGTATCAGCGATGTAGGTTTCGTAGGTGGTCCATTTGGTCTAGGAAGTAAGATGCTGGAGTGGCGGACCACCAAGTCTGACAGTCCTTCTAGATTAAGACTGTTGAAAGTCTTATCGTCTTCCACACTGGCCAATCCTTTCCGCATGAATTTTAACCTCTGCGCTTCTAGCAGACTTAAAAAGCAATAGTCGACAGATCTCCCATCAAAGTCTCCAAAAACAGGAAGTTCGTTTCCAACATGCTCCGCGATCATCTGCTCCAGCTTGAATTCCGCTGCTGATAGAAGCTTACAAAATATCCGAACTGCAAGATACCGCACTGGTTTGTTTTCATGCCGAAATAATCTCTGAATCGATACGCCTGAGATTGTGCGGGAGTATGTGCGCTCGTCGAACTCAAGTAAACGAAGTGCAGCTAGCAGTATTCGCTGTAAATGGAGTGGCGGGTATCTTTCAAGCGATGCATCATGGAAGTTGTGCAAACACTCTAGGAGGAGAGGGCCGGCGGATTCGAAGCTTGAGGAGATTCGCAGGTGCTTCTCAAGATAAGGCGCGAGATGTGGCGCAAGAGGCAGAATTCTTGCAAACGCTTCGATAACTTCGTTGTTCTGTCCTTCGGTAATTCTTATCCATCTCGAGCATGAATCTGCGAAAACGAAGTGAAACTGTGTAAAAAGTTGCGCCGTCAAATTTGGTTTGAGAGCAGCGATACTCAATGCATGTAGGAACTGCGGCGACTTTTGCAGTTGTAAAATTTCGAGAACTTCTTCGGGCATGTCCTTCAAGTTACTCGAATCTCGAGGGACGATATGTTGCCCGTTCATTTTCTCATTGTAGTCCATTTTGTGTATATGGGCATACCAAACCAAGTGACTGGAGATACTATGTACAAAAAGTTTATCCAAAGTACTTTTTTGTGCAGGGGTCATGATGCGGTCTGTAGCCCGCGACCACGCTAAATTTATTTGTGGAGACTCAAAATGCCTTCAGCAACGACGGAACCAGAACACCAACAACATTTTGAGATCTCAATCCACAGTCATGTCGTTCACCTGCCAGACTGCAGCGAGAAGCTGCGTGCGATCACTCCGCTCATCGCCCTCCATTCGAGCCTCCTCCCTGATACCACGGAGCCATCCGAGACGATGGGCATCGACAGCAACAAATCCAAAAGTTACAGAAATTGTCGATCAAATCAGTCAATTGACTTTGCTTGAGACTGCAGACCTAGTTGCAAGCCTCAAGGTAAGATTGGAGCATTTCTCGTGCCCCTGTCTTTGGTTGAGATGTTGAAGAAATACTGATGAACTTTTGCCAGTCGCGATTGAACATACCTGATCTGCCAGTGGGAGGTTTCGCCGCAGCTCCTGCTGCACAGGTAGCTGCACCTGTCGAAGAAGAAGAGGCCGCGCCTGCGAAACAGGAAAAATCTCTATTCAACCTGAAGCTTGAATCCTTCGAGGCCACGTCAAAACCAAAGATCATCAAGGAGATTAAGAGCATGCTAGGGTTAAGTTTGGTGGACAGCAAGAAGTTTGTCGAGAGTGCACCGAAGTTGATGAAGGAGGGTGTACCAAAGGAGGAAGCCGAAAAGATTATTGCGACACTTAAGGAGCTTGGTGCGGTTGTTTCCATGGACTAAAATAGTTGATTGGGATTGTACGGATATGGGAGACATATAACATGTATCACTACTAGAGTTGTGTATAAAAGGTACTTTTGTGGCATCTATGTGTCAATAGGTGTTACTAGTATTGGTGAAGAAATGGTGTGACTTCTGTGCCAAGTGGACAAGAACATTTCAAGGGGTGGTCTCTTGAGTCCCATCACTAAAAAAGAATTGGTCTACATGCGTTTTCGCACTATTCCCTGCCACAGATGCATAGATGTGGATCAATGGCCGGAAGTTTGGAATGAAGGATACTCATCATCGACGATGCTCTTCACTCCCCTATGGCTCTGCACTTGGCTATTCCTGCCTAGTCATCCTGGGTCAAGCCATTTTACGTTCATATTCCCAATTACCCGGCTTTACCCTGTTTACTTCATATACCTAATCCTCTCTTTTTTTCCCCTCCTTCCAGCAGTGGTTTCCATTAGCCAGCTATCGCGTATTACTACGCTTCAGAAGATTCAACCCTCAAGTAATGATGTGAAATAAAACTTCTGTATTCAAGTCAGGGATGTTCTGAAAGAATCTATTTATAAGATGAAGCAGGTGAGTGATAAAGATATAGGCATTTGATAAATAGGCACACCAATATCCAGCCCTTCAGATACCTGATCATTGGGGGGAAACCCCTTCGTCTCAATATAAAGGATATGGTGGGTATGTATTTGCATAAGTATCGACTCTTCTCGTCTTATCCTACAAACGTACTACGACCTAGATGCTACGTGGTATCACCATTCTTTCCATATGCGCCTGTCAATGCTCCCTGTATAGAAAATACCATGGTCAAACTTTTGCTGTAGCCTTTCGATACCCGTCTGAACGCCTAATTCCCATGTAACACCTCTAGAGTATAACGCCGCGCCAATGATTTCATGAGCAGCCCAACTCTACCATTCCGTGATGCTTTCTTGCTTGGCATCGTCCTCTTCCTCGTACAAGAGGTAATCGTCATCACCAAGATTACTAGATTCCTCCCACAACTTGCTAAACTCTTTCTCCTCTCCACCAACGGGGATCGCCCAGATATGTTCTCGTAACCGCTTGTGTCTTTCTCGATCCTCCTCAATGCGCTGCTCAATCTGTTTCTTGTCCAGTTTAGCAACACTTCGGCCGTTCGTTCTGGACACCTTTGCAACGTCTGTCATTTCAACATCAGCCTGAAGTGGCGAAGAGGCATCCGGATGCGTATCACGCTCCTTAAGGCACTCCTCAATCTCCGATACTGTTTGTTCCTGGAGAAACTCCTTCGACTGTAGTCCTTGGAGCACCTTCCGCACAACTTTGATATTAGCTGCACCAGAGCCATCTGCCGGCGTGACAGCATCAATAATTTGGACGATATCACGTCGCATCATAAGCACGTAACTATCGTGTCCTTCGCGCTTCGCCATATCACAAAGAAACTCTATAAAGTACATGATGTTTGCCCTAACGTTCATACTATTCTAAGCCAGCTTGTCAGTACACGTTCATAGAGCTTTCTCAAGGATGGCACAAACCCTTTCTAATTGTTCTAAGATGCAGCTGTGCAAATCCTCATCCATGTCCTTAAACTTTAGCGCATATTGCGCCGCCTTATTAGCGCTCGTAACAGAGGCATTGAGATTCTGTAGATGCTGTGTGAAGCGGATTCGAACCTCGAACGGATCCATTCTCTTCCCTTTCTTGGAGCCGCTAGTAAAACTTTTCACCCCTTCGTCGCTGTTATTCTTCTCAGGAAGATGTATCAAGTCTGGCTGCGGGCCCCGGGTCGAACCATCACCATGGAAGCATAGATTTCGATTCTTGGCTAGCTGTCTGTCACTTTGTTGTAGTGGAGTGGAGTCTAGGTTGGTGGGCATTTTTCCGCTCGATAGTCTAACCGGATTTGATAGTGGGGGAGCAGGGGTTCCGAGACCGCTTCTTGTTGCTACAAGGTGGGGTACAGAAAGATTCCCTTCTCCAAAAACAAAGCTTCAATACTGTACAATACCTGGTGAAAAGAGAGCACTTCAGTGAGCCAGATTGTGATAAAAGTGCAGGTGCTGCCGTCCAGTTAATTTTGCAAATATGGGTGCCAATGGAGAAGGAGAGCTCAAGCTGGCAGTCCTTGGGTGCGGTATGTGCCTGCTCTGTTCGAAGTGTTTGCTTCCGCTTTCGAGCTCCCTGATGCTGTATGTTTGAAACTACGCGCAATGTTTATGCTGGGTTTTCATTGTAATGGAGGAAATGTGTGTTGAAAACCCATAGATTCACTGTTCTGTATCATGATTGGTTTCTTCTGCAATCACTGCATTCCAAACTCTGTCAGCTTTCATAATGGAACGGTTGAAGTCTTAGCTTGTACGACTATGGCTGACATTCATCAATCTAGGAACCCTAGGAACATCAATTCTCTCCGGTATCCTCTCCTCCCTGTCTGAACCTCAAGCCACCAAACCATCTGATGAAGAAACTCCCAAACGCCTTCCCTCGCGTTTCACCGCCTGCGTCCGCAGTCCTGCATCGGTAAACAGGATCAAGAAAGCTCTTGCAGACCACCTAGATGTCGTCAACATTGTACAAAATAACAACGTCAAGGCATGTGCGGAAGCAGACGTGATAATCCTAGGATGCAAGCCATATATGGTGAATGATTTATTGAGAACCGAGGGACTGAGGGCTGCATTGAAAGACAAGCTCCTTATCAGCATATGCGCGGGTGTCCCGGTTCAGCAGATGGAGACAGCATTATATAGCACAGGCAGCGAAGCAGATAAAGCTGTCATCGTGCGAGCAATGCCCAATACCGCGTCTGGAATTCGTGAAAGCATGACGGTAGTAGCGATCTCAGAGCCGCCTCTTGCACCAGAGCAGACTGCTCTTATAACATGGGTTTTCAAGCGCATAGGTGACGTAGTCTTTCTACCAGCCAATGCCATGGATGCCTCCACCGCTCTCTGCGGGAGCGGACCTGCATTCTTCCTTCTGATGTTGGAGGCTGCTATTGATGGTGCGGTTGCAATGGGCTTGCCACGAGCTGAAGCACAGAGGATGGCGGCACAAACAATGAAGGGTGCTGCCGGGATGGTTCAGGCCGGTGATCATCCTGCGCTGTTGAGGGAGAAGGTTTGCACGCCGGGTGGGTGCACCATTGGCGGTTTGCTGGTCCTTGAGGAGGGAAGCGTCAGGGGAAGTATCTCGAGAGCGGTCCGCGAAGCCACTGTTGTTGCGAGCCAGCTTGGGAAGGGTGTCCAAGGCGTTAATGGGACTAGATTTTAAGTACTGTTCAGAGTTTGATACGGATAGAAAAAAGTAATGATCTTACGATGTAGCACGAGAATCTTGCTCAAATTGCATTGAGACATATGAGTATGTTTCAATCGACAAACTTAGATTCGATATGTAGAATGCAGTTCGAGCCATTGGTAGTCTAGCATAACCAGGTTTGACACTCTGTTTAGCAGACGGTGGTGCTTTTTGAAACGAATCACAGAGGAACAGCTCTTAAAGAACGGAAGATTATTATTAATGCATTCATCCCTAGTATTTCATGGTATCCACTCCAAAATCACAACGCCATAACCGGGACGCTGTGGCAATGCATTAACGCCTTCCATATCATGCTCATATAACTTCAATTAATAAACAGCCTCCCTACAGTTTTTTCGCCACTCTTCTAGGTGAATTTGACCTTCTTCGACGACGGCTCATCAGCTTCCTCGTCCTCCTCAAAATCTTCCTCAATAGGAGCATCAAGCGATCTTGGTTTGGTTCTTGGTCTTTTCCCATTTGTTGCTCGCGCTTTTGGCTTCGATCGCTCATCAAAGCTCAAAAGAAGTCGAGCATAATCAGCCTCAACGGCACCTAGAGCTTGGTCAACTTTGTCAATTCGCTCAGTTCGGTCTAGCTGCGCTAATGCCTGCTTATTATGTCGATAAAGCCGCTTCTTCACTAGAATCTGCCACAAGTGATATTCATGTTCCTCTGTAAAATGACCGGTCAGAGTTTTATCCCCATAACTGTGAACTCTGGATGAACTTACTAGCTTTGCGATCTGCCACCGGGCCTTTTGGCCTCTCTAATATCAAAGATTGCCGGATATCTGTGGGAATCAAAGATAAAAGCTGCATTTCAACAAGACGGTAAAACTGCCTTGGGGCAATCTTGACCTTGAGGCGAAACTTCTCAAGACTTTCCAGATTCACGATGTCATTCGGAGATGGCCTCTTGCCTCGGGGTATGGAAGCTTTTGTATTTATGCGGATCGAGGTGAATTCGGGTATTGTCCGTAGGAAGGCTAGATCGTTTATGTCTCTCATATCATCAAACGCTTCGTTGGGGTCTTCTAAAGTGATCTCGACTGTCCTGTACAGATTGACGATCAGTAGATGTACTTCTTATGCTGCATCATTCCGTCGCCACAAGGAAATACAAGTAGTCCGCATTCTGTAGAACTGGGGAGTAAAAATAACTTACTGCTTCTCTTTATAGTAGAACTCGAAGATAGATTTATAAAGGCGCGAACCGAAGCCTCCTCCCTGAAATGGCGGCAAGATGACAAATTGAGATATCCTTGACCGACATGGAAAACTTGACAGGGCGAGTTCTGTAGAAAGCATTTCCGTGTTTGATGGTTCGGCAGGTTTGCCAGTCGAGTTTTGGGTCCTTTCTACACTTCCTGTGGGAAGGTAGTACCTGTAAACCGTGCAGTATCCCATGAAGTTATAGGGTGAAACATTCGAGTCAATAGCAGCAGCGTTCTTTTTGCTTGATTTAAGGTTAGTGAATGTGCTGGATACCTTACAACGGGCTGAGACTCCCGGCTGCAAGCTTACTATAAGAAGAATGCCGTCCAACGTTTCAATGTCTCCTCATCTTCGTCCTGGCCAGGCGGGAGAAGTAATGTGCCTCCTTCAATAAATAGCGGAACCAAAATTTGCAACCGTTTGATCATTTGCCGCACAGCAAGATCTGCCAAACAGCCTTTCCAAATCTCGTACTTTTGATTTTTAACCTCAAGGCTCTGCCACAATTCTCCAGGGGGGGTCAAATCCGCTAGGGAGGGATCCGAAATTGCGGCCTCAAACACTGATGTCTTCTCAAAGGCAGCCTTTGGTAGAAATTCCTCCAGCGCAGCCTTCAGATCCGTTGGCTCGGTATCTCCCACAGCTTTGAATTTCTTGGTGTAGGTGATTTGTAGCCCCGGGCGCATATCACTTGAGTTAAACTTTAAGTTTATTTTCAACCCATTGTACCCAAAGATGCGCTCCTCCTCGCCAAAGATTGGGTAGGTCCATTTTGGATTGAAAGTATGTAGTGCCGTAACGGTACTCACACCTGCTTCGGCGCTAGGTTGAACAAGAGAAATATTGACTGCCGTATTGGAATCCGTCGACCCTAAACCCGGTGTCAGTATTGCTCTTGTGGCATCAGGGAGATGCACGGTTACGCCCAAAGATGTCGCTGATTTCGCGCATATCCAGGCTCATTTTGGATGCTTAAGATGTGAGTTTGCGCCTGGTGTTATAGGGAGAGTATATAAGGAGAAAATATACCTACAGTCCGCTAATGCGTCGGCCATTGTTTATTGTTAAGGTTTCGATCTGGAAAAGAGGATTTAAATTTCTACGAACTTGAGGACGTCTCGAATGCGGTGGTAGCGCGTAACCTAGACGCGTTCGAAGTTGAAGTGGTGATCGCTAGGGATACACAAAAGTTGATAGAAAAGCTCCTGGAAACTCCGAAAGCCTTATGACAGCAGCTTCCTTTACTTGGGATTTTCCGCTAGACACTGTAAAAAAACCCCCAAATGCTTATTCCAGATGTAATCATCCTATCCACTAAACACTAAGAAGTTCCCTTGTATAAACGAACCGTTGTACTTACATTTCTTAACGAGCAATCGCGTGGTTATATCAAAATCCAGGTTGGCGTCCATGCCGATGCCAAGCACATCCCTTTCAGCCTTGTGGTGTTAATTAATCTGTTCTTCAGATTGACCTAGCAGCTAAAGTATACACATGATTGCCTTGGATATAGCCGTTCTGAGCACCTTAGAGACGAAGTTGAATCGCATATACTAGAGAGACAACGCAATGAACCGGTGACAACACCTCAAATACTGCGAAGTAGTACTGGTTGGCACATTGAACTAAGGGGTCACAATGGGTTTGATCATTTTAGTTGTGGTGAGCGTGGTGATGGCATTATCGTAAGTCGTACAACTGGCATGTATGCGCCACTGTGCTAACATAGATCGAAGTTGTTTTCTTGCCGGAGCACTGCCATTGTCAATGACCCTGTCGTCATCGCAATTACGACTTATATCAACTATTGGGATGGGTGTTTTGGTTGGGACTTCCCTGATTGTCATTATACCAGAAGGGATCGAGGCAGTATATTCTGCTGATACTGGCGGACACTCACATGCAAGAAGGAGTTTACGAGCCCGTGTACATGCAGCGGAAGTACAATGGCCCTCAAGCAGGGTGAATGCTATTGTTGAACGAGTCAAACTCGAATCACACGCTGGAAGTGAAGTAGTAGAAAGGAGTGTGGAAGCACTCGACTTTGCAAGTAAGCTCGAAAGGCGTAAGACCACCATATTTGTAAGGGAAGATCCAGCGACACCACCACCCAAAGACGCAGAGGGAGAAAAGGATAAGGTTGAGCCAGCAACACCACCTGAGAACGAGGCAGATCATCATGAACAGGAACCGCCGACTTTCTACATTGGACTATCACTCATTTTGGGCTTTATCCTTATGTTCCTTATAGACAAGCTTCCAAGACATGCGTCAGAAAACTTTCAATCCGCACCTGCGCCGCGACATATATCCCTAGACAACCTTTCACAAGGGCTTCATTCTTCAATTCCATCGAATGACGATATTGAGTCAGAAAGCTTTCTTCAATCGCTCACACCATCTCCAAAGCAAACTAGAAGCTTAGCGACGACGATTGGGCTTGTGATTCATGCTTTCGCGGATGGTATTGCTATGGGAGCCTCAGCGTCAAGCTCAGATAAAAGCCTAGGATTCATCATTTTCCTCGCTATCATGGTACATAAAGCTCCAGCAGCATTTGGTTTGACATCTGTGCTTTTGAAACAAGGACTATCAAAACGTGCTGCACGTGGCCATCTGATCGTCTTCAGCTTGGCATCACCGTTTGGAGCCCTCAGTACATGGCTTCTTGTTGGCCTGCTAGGCGGGAAGCACATGGAAGGTCCTGCTGGCCAATGGTGGACTGGCATGCTGCTATTATTCTCAGCTGGCACATTCCTGTATGTGACTTCCTCACAACATTCGGGTGCATACTAATCAAGATTTAGATATGTTGCAATGCATGCAATGCAAGATGACTCTGGGCACAATGAGCACTCAACCAACGGATATACCGATGGGACTGCTTCTCAGAGAAAGCAAAGCAAACCGCAGGTAAGAGATACCATTGCGGCTGTGTGTGGGATGTTGATCCCTTTACTCACACAATATGGCCATCACCATTGATTTACGACGAAATGTATGAGATAGGCGTTTTTCAAAATCATTGTATCATATTGTAAGACATAGATGGCGTTATAGTGGACTCGGTACTTGTAAATATCTCCAAGAAGTGTTCGCAGTCCTGTTTTCGTCTCCTTCGAGGCATCAAGCCCAGCAGCCGTATCAGCTGAACAGTAGCGTGGTTTCCCCACCGCGTTTATGCTCCATTTTCGTAGCTATACGACAGATATCCAATTTGACAAATAAACAGAATAAATTCTGAAAGTTGAGCTACACCTGGTTTTGGGTAATGCAGCTTCAGTTGCTATTTAGAGCAATTGCTTGCAAAATTTCCTGGCTGAGCATTTCCAACGAATGTTACGCATCCAAACAGGCAATTTGGTGTATCAGGCGGCCCGGATCTAGTTTAGAATCACGTTTTCCTCTTTCATCCAAGCCGGAGCGGCCTGTTACGAGTGTTTCGAGAGGTATTTCAAAGCACGAGAATGGTTCTTTAAAGAGGAAGCTGGAGCTGTGCACAAACTGATCGGTGCTGGGGGGGCGCAGGTCCCGCTGTTACAGAATGCCTTCGCCCCCTGCATGTCAGGTGTAAGCTTGAATTGCTTGGAGGACGGACCGAGTAAACCTTGAAACTCGTCTATTTTGTTTCGTCGAAGAAAGAGGGGCCAGCTTCAGCATGTTAATTGCGGTGTAGGTTCAACTGAAGAAAGGAGAATTTGCGGTTGTAGGTGAGAATGGACGTAAGAATGGCGTAGAGGCAATTGGATAGACATCTCACCGCTTCTACATGAAAATTTTTGTATTTTTATTTTTTTTCTGCGACGATGCGAAACGTCAGATAATGCATAATTTGTTCATCTCGTTCTTAGGCTAATAAGCCTGAGCCCTGAGCCCTCAGCCTGAGCCTCTCTTGCGCACCCATCCTCTCGATCCTTATTTTCGTTAGGCAAATGGCTTGGGCTTAGAATTGCGTGCAGCCTCTAAACGCCAACAAACCCTGTAAAAGTCCACTCGGCGTCGTTACCCAAGCGCAACCGCATCAGACCAGACCAGAACGTCCCCAGCCCGACTGCACCTCAACTCTCATCACCTCTAACGACTCGCTCCAGCATTGCGAAAACCGATATTAGGGAAAGACACTGCGAGGAATTCGAAACGAAACAATATCTTTAACGATCACTAACGACATATCTGTGCTTTTACTATTGCTTGCATGCCACCTTAATTATTCATCCGTCGTTTTAACCTCCATGTCTCCTACAGACTGACCTATACGACTGTCGTCTCTCTGTCTTCTCTATACCATCCACCTCTCTGCCGCTCGCATAACATTACCTGCTTCAAATCTACTCTAATACTATTCATATATGTAAAGGCGTTGAGTGGTCCACAGCTTGGCTATCACCAGAGTTCTCCTGAACTTCCTCCTTTTGATTGTGCCGGAACGGTTACATTATTGCGTGACTACGACCAGAGAATAATTACCAACAACGCACCGGCGAGAGCAACCACAATTGTTCGGCACAAGTAAGAAGGATGAACGAATATCGTCCCCTTAGCCTGACCGAACGGAGAGCCTCCATGGTCCTGGATCCAGATTCCCCCACCAAAGCAACCTTGACACTCAACACAAGTACTGGCAATGTTCGAATGCCGCAGCGAGTTGAGAAGATAGGCCAGACAAGGCCGCGAGGACCTCCCACACCTAATATGACCACACCTTCCGCTGACCCAGACTCTCCTACACAATCAAGTCATGATCCACCTCCACCCCCTACTCCAGCCGCAAGTCCTGGGCCGGAACAATTGCGGCCAGATTGGAGTGATGCGGGAGATGAAGAGGATCTGTTTCTCTCCCAGATGAGGCATTATTTCAAACAGAGCTCTCATTCGCAACGAACACGAATGTTAGGGGATATTTTGAACCTATGTACCAGTCAGCAGTTGAGCTTTGTGCGGCAATACGTGGATCCCCTTCTCAAAAAGGATCCATTTGTGTGCCTACCAAATGAGCTGTGCCTAAGGGTAAAACCCATCCTTCTCAATATGTATGCTGTGAACTGACAGTGCTTTTTAGATCCTCTCTTGCATCGACGATCCCAAAGTACTTGCACGAGCCTCGCAGGTCTCCAAAAGGTGGCGAGACCTACTACAAGATGATGTGACATGGATGAAGCTATGCGCAAAGCATGATTACGGCAGAAGACTCTCTGAGGCACATATAACCACGCCTCCGATGTCCACATTTCGCCCACCACCAAATCCTGTACTATCTACCTATTTCGATGGGACGATGGACACAAGTATGGCTGTGCACGCATTTACAGGTAGTTCCGCAACCTCGTCTTATACACCAGGGAATTCCAGAAGCTTTGACAGTACCATGAGTTCGCACGCTTTGAGGAGACCAAAAATCCGGTCATACAAATCACATTTCAAGCAGAGATACTTAGTTGAAACCGCTTGGAAACATGGCGGACAGAATATCGCCAGGCATATCACTCAGGATCCGGGCGTTGTGACAAGTCTCTATCTCACTTCCAAATACATTGTAGTGGCTCTGGATAATGCAAAAATCCATGTATTCAACACAGACGGAAACCAACAGAAAACCTTGCAGGGACATGTCATGGGAGTTTGGGCTATGGTTCCTTGGGACGATATTCTCGTTAGTGGAGGATGTGATCGTGATGTTCGAGTCTGGGATATGTCCACGGGGTGGGTGAATTGGCAAAAACCTGGAGGAAAAACACGCTAACAAATCTACAGAGAAAGCATACACACTTTACGCGGGCATACGTCCACTGTGCGATGTTTGAAGATGTCAGATGCGAATACAGCCATTTCTGGGTCTCGAGATACAACCTTGAGAGTCTGGGATATCAAGACTGGACTATGCAAGAATGTGCTCGTTGGTCATCAAGCCAGTGTAAGATGTTTAGAGATAAAGGGAGATATTGTGGTCTCTGGAAGCTATGATACAACCGCCAGAGTGTGGAGTATTTCTGAAGGAAGGTGTTTACGGACTCTCACTGGCCACTTTTCTCAAATTTACGCCATTGCATTTGATGGTCACCGAATAGCAACAGGCAGTTTAGACACCAGTGTCAGGATATGGGACCCAAATAATGGGTGAGCATAAGTTTTCAAGATTTAGCGAAGTCTACTAACAAATTATAGAACTTGCCAAGCTATTCTTCAGGGGCATACTTCACTAGTTGGACAGCTTCAAATGCGCGGTAATACGCTTGTCACCGGTGGCTCTGATGGTTCAGTCCGAGTATGGTCATTGGAGAAGATGGCTCCTATCCATAGGTTAGCTGCTCATGACAACAGCGTAACAAGCTTACAGTTCGATGACACTCGAGTTGTGAGCGGAGGTAGTGACGGTAGAGTAAAGGTTTGGGACTTAAAAACCGGGCAACTTGTCCGTGAATTGTCAGCACCAGCTGAGGCTGTTTGGAGGGTCGCGTTTGAGGAAGAGAAGTGTGTCGTCATGGCAAGCCGATCTAGCCGAACAATCATGGAGGTGTGGTCATTCTCTCCGCCTGAGGATCTTCTGCCAGATAGGGAGCCTACCACAGCACAACGTTTGCTTGAAGGTGCAGGACAGAGGCCATCCAGGCCGCTCAGCGCCGCTGAATACCGAACGAACACGAAGGGTGATCAGCAAATGACTGATATCTCGAGGCACGAAGTGTCATGTACTCAAGATGATATTGACATGGCTGATGTAGCGCCTTCCACCGCACCTCCACATGCAACGGGCCCGACATTTTTTCACGACGATGATTAAGGAGATGACACCGAGAGACCACCTAATTCGAGACCCATTGCTTTGCTAAACCCATTCTTTAGAAGATTGAGAGACGACTTCCATGTCTGCAGCCAGGGCTCACATGCTATTACGTCCACTAGCAACATCTTTGAATTTTGCATCTTCGGCGTTTTCTTTGGGGAATTGAAGCTAAACCAGCATGACTCTGAGTGCATTAAGACCGGTGGATTGATAAATGGCAAGTCTCTTTGAAGAGTATTATATGGGGCATATGGGGCGCAGTATGGCGTAGCATAGGGAATTCGGAATGGCATCAGCGTTGTTTTTGGTGGAGGTCGGGATGATGGATAGTGAAATATATGAGATTGAATCATAATGCTATTGACAGGAGTGAATTGATTCTGGAGGTGACTGGCATGCGTTCAGGTTTCGGGCTAGTGACATCTGAATCAGAGGAGAGCCTTGTATGCAGTTTGGAGAAGGTTGTGAGAGCAGATGGTACCAATCTACAGTGACTTTGAGATACGCAACGGAATCTGAGCCATGCCTTCTCACACAGGATTTGATAGGTATCTTTTCCTAGGAAACGAACAGTAAACCAAATTCTCTGAAGCCCAAATAACCCTTCCAACACACAGTAGACATTCTAATACCTTTTCTAGCGTTCTTATCACCAGTACTACTCTCCGGGCTTCATAGGTAGAATGATATGAAGCTCAATTTCCGAGGAGGAATGACGGTAATAGAGATAGTTCCCGAAGTCAAACTGGGCCGTTATAGGTAGGTTTAGTAGTGGTAGGTAAAGTTTGGGAGAGCTGATACAGGTTGTTAGGCCATTTTAGCAGGCTCAGAAGTGATTGGATTGTTTTGAGGAGCTTGGAGCCACCTCCTTTGTGGCTCGCCAAGTAGAGCCGCTGTCGGATACTTTGAGGCGCTGGGATACATTAGATGGGCAGGAATAGATGGGTAGGATAATAGATACAACTTTGTATATATTTGCAGTTGCTGGAGGACCAAATCCTTGAACCTACTCGTAATCTAGGGGTAGAATCTATTGTCCTTAGATACCTGTTCCACATTTACAGAATTAACGTGAAGTCCACGGTCAGCATCGGCAATCTTAGATCACGGTTAAGAACAGAAGTCGCTACTATTGGCTCTTGCAATAATATCTAGCACTCTCACTCTCTACGTCAAATTTAGGCTGTGGCAAGTATTCCTTGGTTCGGAGCCTAAAGGAGGAATTAAGGCATTGAAAAGTTCAACTATGGCCTTGAATCACATATCAAGCATACCGCATTGAAAATGCAGTGAAGTCCATTGATTTTTCCACTTGAGAAAATGCCACTGATATTATAAAATCTTTCCACATCCATCCCACAGATCTGTTGAGGTCGGTGTAGTCGGGACTTTGTTGTCGGGGATCATCCACCCTTGGCGCGCTAATCCTTACTAAGCCTAATCTCAAGATGTTGGGTAAAGCTTTGTTCAGAGCAATAATTCTCAACATCACTCCTTCAGACATATACACACGATGTTTTCCAAGGCATTGAGGGCAAGCCGCGGTGCGCCTTTGCGAAGCCAGGCCTTCTCACAGGCTCTCGTAAAGAGAACCGTTACAACTGATGCCGCGAGTGCCGCACTCAAGGATTCCGTCCCTGGGGTAAGTGCTGATTCTCAACATCGATCCCATACTCTCAATTAATGCCAATGGCTTGCTAACACGTTTACTGGAACAGGAGGATGACAAGCCTTTCACAGTACACCTCTCCGATGAGAGTTTCGAGACGTACGAGCTCGATCCTCCTCCATACACTCTCGAGACCACAAAAAAAGAGCTGAAGCAGATGTACACTGATATGGTGTCTATGCGGTAATGTTTCCCGATAGTCTGGAATGATATATGCTGAACTATTGCAGACGCATGGAAATGGCCGCAGATAGGCTGTACAAGGAGAAAAAGATCCGTGGTTTCTGTCATTTGTCGACAGGTCAAGAAGCCGTCGCAGTTGGAATCGAGCACTCGCTCACCAAGGAAGACGCTGTTATCACCGCTTATCGATGCCACGGTTTCGCACTTATGCGTGGAGCCTCCGTCAAATCTATCATTGGAGAACTGCTAGGTCGCCGAGAGGGTATTGCCTACGGAAAGGGAGGATCCATGCACATGTTCGCAAAGGGATTTTATGGAGGTAACGGTATCGTTGGTGCTCAAGTACCAGTAGGTGCAGGTATCGCTTTCGCTCAACAATACACTGGCCAAAAGAACACTACGGTCGCATTATACGGTGATGGGGCTAGCAACCAGGGACAAGTCTTTGAGGCTTTCAACATGGCCAAGTTGTGGAAACTACCAGTTCTTTTCGGATGCGAGAGTGAGTCCGGCAAGTATTGAAAATTGTGGGTTATTCTAACAAGTGCTAGACAACAAATATGGTATGGGTACAGCAGCCAACAGATCCTCCGCCCTTACGGATTACTACAAGCGTGGCCAATACATTCCCGGTCTCAAAGTCAATGGAATGGACGTTCTTGCTGTCAAGGCTGCCGTTCAATACGGTAGAAACCACACTGTAGAAGGCAATGGTCCAATGGTCCTCGAGTATGTCACCTACCGTTATGGTGGTCACTCCATGTCCGATCCAGGAACCACCTACCGTACCCGTGAAGAGATCCAGCGCATGCGTTCTACTCAAGATCCTATCGCAGGTCTCAAGCAGAAGCTGTTGGAGTGGGAGGTCACAACCGAGGAGGAGCTCAAGAGCTTGGACAAGAGCGCTCGGGAGGCAGTCGACAAGGAAGTCGCAGAGGCCGAAGCCATGTCACCACCAGACGCTACCCCACAGATCCTTTACGAAGATATCTATGTTAGGGGAAGCGAGCCACAGTTCATGAGAGGCCGTACACCAGATGAGAACTACTACTATTAGGTGGCGATGTTCCTGGACGATGCATGGGATTGTACACTAGACTGGAGGTTATGAGCGTGCCGCCGCATAGATTATAATGATATCAATACTGGTTTGCACCAACGGGTTCAGTCCTTTCAATTGACGTTACCACAGATTCACACGTACTGTTTTAGAAATGGTTGCATCTCACCTAATGCAAGAACGAATTCGTTCGCAACTCAATCTTCCCCATTAGCAAGTCATTCGATGTACTCTTTCCTGCCCTGCAAAATTCGTAGTTGGACGCAGAATTCCTTTAACGTTCATTTGTCATAGCGTTTTAATTAGACCAAACCATCTGTTGATGAAGATGTACTTTTGGCTTTTTATCCTCACTCAAGAACCCACCTCTGCACGATCCATTAAAGGGGTTATTCCTGGCTCATTCTGCTTAAAAAAAAAAAAAAATACATAAGTAGTTCGACCCCCTTTCCCCCAACAACCTGGCACATTCCCGGCGTTTAGGGAAGAGCGCTCTGGCCCAACTCCATTCTAAATGGAAATTTACAAACTTACTAGGCCAGCCACACTTTTATAGACGGGCCATCTACGGAGAGAAACTCGCGCCAACTCATCTGATACCACCGCCTACCAAGGCAATTCTCCGTCCTTGTTCGAGAACTTCGCGTTTGGTCCGTCCTAGCAAAGCGTAGGGGAAGAGATGCTCCGAAATTGAGTCCAGGATCTCGACTGCCTAGGAGGATGTAGACATCTTGAGGAGGCAGAGAGGGTTGGTGAGAAGTATCTTGTGGAAATGCTTGTGGTTTTGTGGTATGAGGTGTGTTGACCGTGGAGGATAATGCTGTATCTCCGAGCGAAGCAGCAACGTGGGCGGCAAGATCCATAATACTGAATTCAACCCGATTTCAGCTGGTGCCGAGTCTAAATGTTCCCAGATGCGTTGTGTAACAGCTCTTTTGCCACGTTCTGCTCGAGCTAGTCTTTGTGGAACTCGGATCGGATTACCTGGCAAAGTTCATAAGGATAAAAAGTATTAGAAGCCAGCCAAGCTTTCATTCACACATCCTCAGGAATTAGGTGACGATTAATTAGCTTTCTATTTGATTCTACCCGCTTGTTGACAAGTGCTGTTGTGAGCGACTTGTCACTCCTCGTCACTTCAAAAATCAAGTTCCGTATCTGGAAGTTTTGTAAAGGGTGTATCGAGTTAGAATTTCAGAAGTTTAACGCTCACGCACCTCTTTATATTCTCATGGAAAATGAGTTACGTGAGACTGGGGTGTTCTGATTTCTAGATAATACTGGAAGCAATGAGGGAGTGCGAGGATGTGAAGTGGGTATTATGCGCTTTCGAGGAAGCTTGGCCCTTGGAAAAGAATGAATAGTCTATTGGCGGTGCTGCTGCAAGGAAATAAAGCGTCCTCCGGATGCGAAGCTTCATTATCAGAATCAGTCGGCGGAGACAAGTTGAAAAGATGAAGGAAAGCTCACGCTTGAGCAGTGAAAGCACAACCTTGATTAGTATGTCATCTTTCCCCGGTTGATATGCTGCTTGACGAGATGCTCTGTCTAATTATATCTGATTGCAGTGAAGTCGAATTCACCGTGATGGCCATGGAAACAATCAATTAAAACGCCTGGCTATGCCGCAGCTGAAACGGAGAATGAGTCTCAGTGGAAAGAGTTAGCAAGAATGCATTTCCTAATCCAATTACCTTTCCCATCTCATATGATCATTTGAGACGTGATTCGGTCTCTAAGAGAATCCCATTCGCTCTGTTTCAAGGAATCCTTTTGAGGGTCGATCAGAAGCTTTGCTTAGGGAGGAACTAGGGGTACGACTGAGAGGCAGATTTATGGCCCGAGTCGTATCAGGTGAGTGCGTACCCAGAGGGAAATGTCTGTTGAATCAAAATATCTGATCATCGTAATGCCCGTATTGCGGTTATGATCGTGACTTATCCGTGAGGATCATATGAATAACAGAGGATGTTGCGAGCACGGTGGTGTTTACAGCTCCGAGTGAATGCTGAAGTGGAAATCTTACTTAATGGTAGGCGGCCAGTATGCATACCTGTAATAATATAATTAGCTACTATTCTCGATACTTCTTCATATGTTAACTGCATTATGGTTGGATTGAAGGGATACTACAATGAATAATAATATAAAACAAGAAGTGGTTTTAGGGTTGAACTGTACAAGTAAATATATATTGGCGATTGGGTATTTACAGTAAGATTAAAATTAGCGCTTTTACAGATTGATTATATCTTTACTGAGATTGTATTAAACTTACAAAATTTGTTCTTTAATGTATTATTACTAGAATTATGTATTGTATTTTCAAATCTCCCCCAACTTTGTTAACATCTGAGTCCCCATCGTCATCCTCAGCAACCAAGAAACACTCTAACCTCTCTGCTCTACCTATCATCTACCGCCACTACGTACTGCTCGATATCTGCTAACTAGATACCACTGTGAGACGCTAGTTCGCCTGCAGGATCAATGCGGCCTTCGCTGCCAGTAATATTTATTGACTGTGCTCCGAATCCTTTGCGAGGAATATGGCATGGCGAAGGAGGAGGTTGTTATGATTGCGTGTGAGGAAATCTTTTAGATTCATTCGGGGCGGAGGACAGTACTGAGCAACGAATGGAATGAAGTGAAGATGAGAGTTCAAGCGGACATAGTTTAGCATGGTTTTGTGGCGGTGGGTGTTAGTCAGGTGATTTGACTACCCCAGCAAACGGTTTTGTACGTTTGGTTATTGCGCTTTCGTTCTATCTCCTTTTCTATCATTTGCCTCTGCCCCTTATACTTACAGCTTGTATTCTGTATTAAGCTTGTCCACTTCGTGCGATCAAGAATCAAGATGATTCGCCAAACAAGGCATGGGGAGGCTATTCGCCTCGCTACATCATGCACAGAGTGTCAGCGACGCAAACAAAAGGAACGTTAGGTCTATAGGAACGATACACACCAAACAGAGCCTTTCTAACTATTTCTTTAGTGTAGCCGCGAATGGCCCTGTTACCATTGTCAGTCAAGGCGGATCTCCCATCTTTGTCAATTTGTACCAAAAACCTCAGCCAGAATTGCTAGTGGAAAGAGTGGACATGTAGAGTTTGTATAACATTTGCCTTCAGGCTTACTTTCATCTAATGGGTAAATAGTGCGACGAAGGGCGTTCACCAAAGATCCAAGAATTCAGGTGGGGATTCTTTGTCAAATGTTGATGCCCTAAACGTCACAGAAGATCTCAGAGTCTTGGGATACCTCCCGGACCCCCAAAACTTGCAAACAGGTTACAATGGCCCTGGCGTGAGCTATTTATAAGTCAGCTCCTGAATTCTTGCTGATGTTTTTGAAGGTGTCTAGCATTACTCGGGATGAGTCTCAGAGGATCTTCTCTCCCGAGATGGAAAATGCGCTACAAGCTCTTCCACCAAAGCCTTACGCGGGTATGCCCTTTAAAGCAACCATAATCTATGAGTTTGTGCTCACGGTGTTCTAGATATTCTTGTCCAGCAGTTCTTGAATGACACAAATTATCATTATTATTGTCTCTATCCGCCAACCTTCACGAAGGATTATTCCCAGTGGTGGGCGGATAGAACCAGCGGCCAGACTCTCAACATAGAGTTTACCTGCCTTCTGTTGCGTGTTTGTACATGTTCTCTTCAGTTTTTAGGAACAAAATTGCGCCAGAAACTCGAACTGGAATTGGGGGAAACAACTCAATGTCTCACAGAACGCTCCCATCGCGCTGCTCGACTGCTAAGCAATACTATCTCTCCGGGTAAAGGCGGCTTGACCCAGATTCAGCAGCTGTTCCTCACCTCGTTCTGGTTCAAAACCGAGGCTCGGTTCATTGAGTCCTGGCACATATTGGCTGCCGCAATTCATGAAGCCCAGGAACTAGGCATGTTGAAAATTTACCTTTTGTATAAATCTTCAAGAAGCACCATTGAGAGGTAAAGAGGTCTAACTCAGCATCTTCGTTAGGCATGTATAAAGGTTCGTTCGGGGCAACGATTACCGAATTTGATTGCGAGATGAGAAGGCGAGTTTGGTGCCTTCTGTATGCCTGGGATTGGTAAGGATCTTTTGTCAATCCATGAATTAGGAATTTGCTGAAAAGCAGCAAAAGGCAGATGTCTCTATTGCTTTCCCGTCCTCCAATTATCAACGATATCTGCTGCTCATTTGAATTGCCCAGGATTCAGCTGGAGAATACCGATAGCTTTCACGAAGTACCCTCTCCGATAGCCCACATGGTTCTTCAGTGTCAACTTGGTAGAGCAATATGCAAAATTCCTGGAGTGGTGGGTGGGCTCATCTCCCCAGCCCAGGCAGAAACTATACAGCAAGAAGTTGAGAAATGGCTCGCATCCTTTCCTCCTACCTATCGAGTTGCAGATCCTAATATACAATGGGACAAGGATTATCAGTACGTGGCGTTACAGCGCTGCCAGCTACATGTCGTTGGCTATATGATGATACTTTCACCTTTGAAAGGTTATCTTACTAGAGATCTGGGTTCAGGCTCTCCAGGTTCTGAAAGCAGTTTTCGAACCAGGGCCGTCTCCATTTCACTCAAGCTAATGGAAGCCTCACATCGACTTTTTAATTGCATATTCCCTGCCAGCGCGAAGTTCCATTTCGCTACTTTCTTGATCTTCGATACAGCATCATTCCTATGCTCTGCTCTCATTCACGATAGCGCTCGCGACCTTCCACAACGAAAGAAGGTAATTGAGGCCGTTAGATTGGCCCTGAGCCTGATGGAGAAGCTGTGCAGACTTACGAAAAGCGGTGCGATATCCTATGCAATACTTAGGAGATTAATGGCTAAGCTCTCCTTATCTCCCGAAGAAACGCTCATTTTGCATGCATTATCCCTTGAAGACTTAGGCATCGGGCAGGAGCCTCCTAATATTCAAGTGGATTTAAGCTCAGGCTCTCCTAGGCAAACCTCTACACAGAGTGTAGTTCCAACTTTTGAGATATTTTCAGACATACCAGAGACCTCCAATTCACTAGATTGGGCTATTCCTGGAATGGCGGCCACTCAAAATCCGAATCTGAATGATCTCACAGACATTGACTTCGGCGAGCTGGATCAAATATGGGACTGGGAAAATCTCGATCTAAGCTTTGATATCTCCTCGCCCGTGGTTATGTAAAGTGTACTTGGTAGAGAATCCTGACAGGCGATAATCTTGCCATCTACCGTTGGGCGAAAACTCGTACAATTAAGTCAGAACCCGTCATTACTGGTACCTCCTGTCACTTTTGTCTTTTTACAGGTTTAAGGTAACAGTTATGGGGTTATAATGATATGTTAATTGGTTGCTATACTACAGACATACGTAGCCTGCATGTGTAAGGACCGTGGTCCTTAATTTCACTGTACCGCATGTTGCAATACAGCATTCAAATCTCTGGAGTGCTTAACCTTCAACACCTCTAGCTTTATTTAAATGGCCAATTTTACAGACTTAGTTATATTTAAAGCAAGAGCCTTAAATTTTTGAACAGATGACCTCCAACTAGTGTGAGGCCTTGGCTTATGATGCTTGAGTATGTATAGTATTTACATTTGTAATACTAAAACTGCACAGTAGTATTACAGTATAAACTTTTGGGCATAATATAATATATAATACTGTAATATTAATATAGTGAAATTTCATCACCATACGCACTGAGGCGCAGTATGCCAAAACACTAACTCAGTTGGCGATATGATTTAAGGTTGTCACAAAGAAATAAGGCTTAATGCCGAGTATAAGCAGTCCACCGCAGAGTTTTTCATAAGCAATGAACATCGCACTGGCAATTCGAGTCCCTCTTTATTTTCGGACTTTACGACTGACCTAAGGGAACTCGCTTCAGCCGAACTGTCATTGGCCAGAGATGTCTCGTTAATACTACTCCAACCCCGAAAATCTTCGGAAATTTCGCAGTTCCTCCCAAATTATGACGCCTTCAGGGTTCTTTTTCACAACGATATCAAACCTAAAACTGTCGGGATTTTGCAGGGAGCCAGTCTTTCCCAGAAGTATATATATCACGATGTTGGATCGTCTAAAGGTAAGAAGGCACCGAACACATTAAACACATAAAAGGACATCATACAAATCTTTATCTCCATAAAAATCTTTCTAATACCAACGAACATGGGAAGCCCATCTAAGGTCAACTTCCTCAGTCGAGGCATCAGAATCGCTGGGGATCTTTACAGCCCTTCACTAGACGCACCCGACCGCAACGGCGCCGCCATCGTGGTGGCCCATCCCTGGACCAGCGTCAAAGAGCAATCATCTGGTTTATACGCCAAACTCCTGGCCAAGCATGGATTCATTGCTCTCGCCTATGACGCCGCTTACCAGGGGGAGAGCGAGGGGGAGCCTCGCCATCTGGAGGATCCAGGCCAGCGTGTCGAAGATGTCAAAGCCGCAGTCACTTTCCTAACCAGTACGGAAAGCGTCAGCGACGAGCGCATCGGCGTTTTGGGCATTTGCGCCTCGGGTGGTTACGTTTCCAACGCAGCTCAAACCGACGTGCGCATCAAGAGCGTCGCCACCATTGTTGCGGTCTGCACCGGCGTTATGGCCAGAGAAGGGTTGCCGAAAGGAACCTCCAGTCTTGAAGTATTGAAAGGACAGCTAAATACCGCCGCAGAGGATCGGAATGGTGAGGCCAAGGGTGAGCAGCCGACTGTAGTTTCAATGCTTCCCGACAAGTTTGAGGATGCACCAGCGAACATGCCATCTGCGTTCCTAGATCTGGCGAGCTATTACCGCACACCACGTGGTAATCATCCACGAGCACCTAATGTCGCGCTTCCACGGAGCTGGGATATGATGGCAACTTACGACGCGTTCCGATTCAACGAGCTCATTTCACCCCGTCCCTTGCTCATGATTACTGGTAGCAAGGCCGAGTCGAAGAACTACAGCGAAGACGCCTTGAAATTGGCTAAGGAGCCAAAGGAGCTCTTCGTTATCCCGGACAAGACTCACGCGGATCTCTACGATGACTATCATGGCGTACTCCCTAAGCTTGTCTTATTCTTCGAGGGTTCTTTGACTAAGTAAACGCCGATTGGGTGTCACGTTACTTATTTTTCCATCTAGGTAGTTTCAGGAGACAATGTTGGTTCAGCTCAAGGATTCGTTGAGAATGTCCGCACTCCGTAGCGTAGTTCAGCAATTTGCACTTCACCCACTGCTCAATCTCTGCTAATGTTTCCGATTGTGAGCTCTTTAACCCAGTTAGGATTTGGGTCTCTAGTTTCTCCTGCTTTGCTGAGTAAGAAATATTTCCCTTGAAATTTCGAAAATTTTATAAGGCAAGATGGAAAGTGACAACTAAATTATAACTTCCATCTGAAACGTTATAGGCACATCATAAACTGGCAATTAACTGCATTTTGCTCATTTGACTTTATATTACTTGTTTCTATTTAGGTAATATCCAGTTATTAATTCCATCGTTCCTGAATTGAAACTCCCGCTGTTGGTAACTGTAGTGTAGGTATATCTGCAGCCTTACCGGACGAAGTGCCATTCAACTTGCAAGTCTAGTCAATGTTTCTCTTCTTCGCTCATTCTCTTAAGCGAAAGTATACCTTACCTCATCGAAATGGCGTGAACATATCGGGGGAACACTACTACAAGATAATAGCATCGACACTCTAGGCGATATCGGCAAAGATGTTCAAGTCCGCGCACGATTTTAGCCTGACAAAGCTAATAGCGACGACAGATGTCCTTCATTAACCTTGATTTTTTATTCTCGAGGGGTTGGTTAAGACGTCACAACTCTACTTTATCTGAAATCTCACCGTTTGTACAGTACTGCGAATGCATGACTTTGCAGCCATTTATATCAGGCTACAACCTTCTCCCACTCCATCTGACTCTCCTCCTTCCAATACCCCTTCCCTGGCATCTCTCCCCTTATTACGAATCCTAACTTTTCAAGTACCTTCCCACTAGCCACATTTCCCCTTTCCGTTTCCGCAATAAACCTCCTAACATCTCTCTCCTCCACAGCCCACAGCATGACTGCTTCTGCAGCCGCCCTAGCAATCCCCTTTCCCCAATACTCTTGGCCAAATCCATACCGCAATTCCACCATCTCCTTCCACTCGGGCAGGATATAATCCCCAGCCTCCCTCTCCGGCAAAGAAGTCGTAGTAGCATCCCTCACGCCCGCATAACCGACCCACTCCATTCCCTCCAGCCCTTTCCCATCTGCCCCAAACAACTTATCATACCCAAACCCATCAACAATCCTCAAACCCTCCTTAATTACTTTCCCAATATCAAAACCAGCCCAATCTTGCAGGCGTTCAAAATTATTATGAAAGTGCGGGGGGAGAAGACCAACTGCGAAATCGCCCATCCCTCTTCGACCCCAACACCGGACTACATCCCGAGTGCGTATTACCTCATGGACCTCTTCGTCGCTCCACGACCGTGCGGGGAAATGGTGCGCGAATGCCATTTCGCAGAATGAGGGGTTGCCGTGTAGGCTGGAGTAAAGGTCGCGGTAGGTCGAGAGGGAGATAGCTGTCGGTGTCGGGACTAGAACCAGGTTCGGCGTCAAGATTACGAAAGGGGAGAATGGGAATTCCGGGGGTGGTGGAGAAGATGTCATCTTTATATAAAGCAGGGTTTGGTTTACTGGTGATATGAAGTGGGAGAGAGGGAAGGGGGGAGTGTGAGCACGTTGTTTCAAAAGGATGATGCTATTGTTTGGTAGTGGGGTAGGGTAATAATAAGCAAGTTGATGAAATTTTGGCTCAACGTCTAGATCTTCAAATGGGAGTTAAGGTTAAAATATATTTACACGACGTTGGAATTAGCAGGGGTAGTTCCATGTGGCTGAAGAGTTGCGTGGATCGCAGCGCTAGAGGTATTTGCACAATTGACAGGAATGCCATAGTTATTGACGCTGTCGGTACCTCCAGTTGCACCATTGTGTGCGGCGGCTGCACTAGCAACACTCCATCCCTCTCTCTCGTGAGGGTGGACCCGATCGTCATTATCCCTAATATGCAAACCAAGCGAAGCAGGATCGATGCTTCTCCATAGCAACAATGCACCAAACACTAACTTTCGCTAAAAATTTCAAGATGCTGTAAATGACTACCTTGTTGTTGGCTGCAATTTAGTTACCTCCTTCACATACCTCTTACGCGATAGGATATAAGAACTTAAGAGCAGTGGCAAGGACAGGGCAGTGCAGGTAGATGGAGGAAATGCGTGCCAGATGTTGGGTGTGCAGAAGGTCAACCCAGACGTGGTTCCAGACAACGCCAGAATAAAGGCGATGTTTCCAAATACATAGACTCCGAAGAGGCTACAAGCGCGCTGACGAAATCGGCAATGATTATTCTTCATCAAGGAAGATTGTAAAGATGATTCTGGGCCGCGAAGGCCGGTTGTTAGATAAAGATTGAGAAGCGGGAGCTGGAGTTTCTAGCGCAAAGAAGGAGGGCTGGGAGCGGGGTAAAGGAAGGGGATAGCACTCAACTTAAATGGCTGTATAGCCAAGGTTGGAGGCCATTTTGAAGTAAGTATGAAATGGCTACAGGAATGGTGTAGTGGAATATACGGTTACGGGTAGCAACAGTCGCACTTATACTGTTAGAGATAGATTGAGAGTGCATTGCATAGATATGGATCGCATACTATAACAGCGCAGACTGCCCAACACTAATTAAAACTCTATGTGGTTTTCCTGATATTTAAGAATATTGAGTAACCAAAACAGCAAGGTTCACGTTAAGTATTGTTGGGTTGTTTTGCAAAGTCTACCGTTTTTTCTACCGTTTTTAAGCTGTATAACAAGCTTAGAAAAGCACAAAGAAGTATATGAAACTTTATTAAAATAAATGCATTTTATTATTTATATACAATACAAAATTTTTAGATTAATAAGCAAATGTTATAATATCCAAAAATTAAATAGTAACGCTGATAAAAAAGCGCGACTGCCAGTCCCCCGTTTGTGGATTGGAGTACGCTTAAGCTTAGCATAACGCAACCAATAAGCACGTATACTTAGAGTGGTAGGGTATTCTGTTGTACGTCTTAAGAAAAATAAGCCTGTTTAAGCCTAAAATCAAGCTGTTCACCGCTAAATCACTATATGTATGAATGGTGTATGAGATAATTGATTATATACGCGAAAGGGAAACACAACACAAACAAGTTAGAAGCGTTCTAACAGGGTAGAAAATTATATAACAGCGGCGTGTAACATTATTTCATTATTTCATTGATCTCTCTTCTTCCTCCACCACGTAACCGCCAAGTCCTTCCTCCAGGCCGCTGCGTGAGGCAAAGGAAAGGATTGCTCGTCACCACGTCGTACGACAAAATTCTAAACCACAATGGCTTCATCAAGCTCCTCCTCGATAATTAGAAGCGGGGGATCTAGCTCCCAGCAGAGCCAGATTGTGGTCTTTCCCCAATCAGAGCCTGATCGCTACTTTCGCGAGCATGCCCTTTTCTGTGGTTGTTATAATTTATAATATTCTAACACTTTGCTCTAACAGTACAATTGGCAGCACTACCGTAGTGATTCGTGTTGGCCCGATGCGGGAGGTATTCGAGTTCACAAAGCAGTACTCGTCAAGCATATTCCATACTTCAAAGAAATGTTTGATGGAAGGACTTGCCAGGTCATCGAAAGCTAAGTTAATTTCCCATCAGATGACTGCGACGCTTTCGATACTGTGCTTCAATGGGTATATACCAGAGCTTTGCCTCCCCTATACTCGGTAGAAGAGGCTCAGAATGGCGATGCGGTTTGGAGTTGGGACCCATTGGATGTTTTGCACGTCGCATATAAGCTATCCGTCGTGCAACTACAAAACTAAATCATTAGTCACTGGATAACCTCAGCAAAAGCCAATGGAAAACTTCCAGCGGCAGCGATTATCCTCGACGTTTACAGCAAGTCTCCTGTTGGTTCGGGTATACGCAAGTATGCCGCTCGCATGCTTCATTATATTCTCAGCGAAGAGGAGGATGGCAACAACTATTGGCCAGTGGAGGATATCAAAGACATTCTTCATGAGAGTGCAGATCTGACCGTCGATCTTCTTACTCTGATGAGAGCCCAAGTACCAGGTGAGCGTGTTAAGGATCCAAGAGATATGCCACTCTGTGACTTCCATAGCCACGAGGAGGGAGAGATTTGTATAGATGCTACGCCATGGTCAGTCTATTGAATTCAAATGATATAGCTATTAACTAATAACCTTTATTCTAGAGTGGTATTTGCCTCTTCAAGTTACGATACCTAGCCTCACGCATATATTCCTCTCAGGTCATGGGGCAATGATAGAACGTCAATAAACTGACCACTGGACCAGCCATTAATTGTTAAGTCATTTAGTGACCAGGTCACTTCATTAGAATCACTTGTCTAATAGGCTTCTTTCAAAGAGCTACACCTTTTCCTCAATATCTTTGATTACTGTATCTTGCATCTAAACATCTCTCGTTGATGTGGCTAATCCCGCACCTATTGACAGTACTGACCGACAACACTATCCTGGAATGGGCTGGTGGAGGAGCAGCTGCCACGACTCAGCCACTATGTATAAAGCAAGAAGAACGCCATCTTATGGCGGAGAATAAATTTCATACTACGCTGGCTAGCTTCTTGTAATGGTGAGCCGTGAATCTCATTCGATCCTTTTCAGTGTATTTTTTTGGGCTACATCATGTAGATTTCCTGATTTCTTATTGTAACCCATGAATTCCGAGTCTATGGTCTGCACCACAGCCATCCTATTAATCGAGCAAGATTAAACACGATGAGGCCGCAAGAGTACATGAAAACATTAACATATATATATATATATATATTTTGGAAGGCCTATGGGATTCTATTGTGCATTGGTCTTTTAGGCGAATTTCATATACAACTTTAGTAGGACATCACGCTATACAGATGAATTAAGTATGTATTATGTCTGGAATGCTCTTACCTGAAATTATTTACCAGAGTTGATGAGCCTCAAGCTGATTACTTCCCTCTTCAGACGTTTGAGCCCGCTCCCCTCCGAGAACTGAACTTAGCTGAATTGAAGACCGAAAAACTTTCCAGATTTACAAGAAGCTATCCATCAACAACATTACATACAACACATTCTTACAAGTTATCGATCTGAAATGTCTGGAGCGGATTCTTCATCTTCTCCTAAACCAGTCGAGGCTGATGCTGAGACAACCGAGAAAAAAGAAGCGATAGAGAGCCTGCGTCCTCATTCTCGAAGACCACCCAACGAGTAACTACGTGAATTCGTATCTAAATTTAGTGATTTTAACACCTGGCATGGGACCCTCGGCCCAGATATTGTAGCGCCTCAGATCGGTGCAGAAAGGAAGCTGTATCGGGTTTACAAGTCCTTCCTCTCTCATAGCGTTCCATACTTCCGCAACATGTTTAACAGGATTCCATCGAGGCTGCTGAGAATTCTGCTAGCTTCATCAATGATAATACTAAGGTTTTTGATGGGGTTTGCGTTGAGCGGATCTACACTAGGCATTTACTACTGGTCTTCAGCGAATCAACGCTATGGCATAGCGGTAAGCAGCGGAGAGCTTGCTTCAATCCGTTAAAACACGAGCATTGATATCCTGCTACCCTTTCTCTTAAGGTGCATGTCCAAGCACAATACATGTTATTGGATGGTTGTTTCGGCGATTACTTCTACAACGTGGTATGACAGCTGGAAACAAGAAGATCCAGAGTTGAAATGCTGGAGGAAATAGGTGATACTTATTACAAGAAGGTTACTAATGTACACCTCCAAATCAAATATTTCCGCCTTCCTTTTTGATCTCTTTACATATACATCCGCCTTCTCCAATCCGTACAACACACTCCATATAATCAAAAATTTATCCCTTTTGTGTCATCTTCTTCTGGCTTTTTCTGATCTCCTTCTCCTTCTCCTTTTCTAGATACTTCTTCTGCGCCTTTGCGTCCAAGCCTTTCAGATCATTATCTCTCTTTTGCTTCTTCAACTTCTCTCGCTCTAGTGCTCGCTCCTCAGCCTTCTCATCCTCGCTAACCTTTTGGAGTTGTTTAATAGCATTATCACGGGTCGCTTTGACTTTGCGCGTAACCTCAGGGCGGAAGTGGGCGGATTGTACTAGGACATCAGCGAGGCGGATGAAGTATTCAAAGAGTGGCAGAACTTTCGAGTAATCTCCTGAGGGTACCTTGCAAGATAGGTAGAGTCGCTTTTTGGGAACGGTATCATCGAGCCTAAAGCATAAGTGTTAGTAGATCCGTCGGTGAGTTATTAGACAATACCATACTTGAGTGGCTGATCAATTGGCTGATCAGTGATAATCAGATGCTCTAGAAGGTCGCCAGCGTTCTCAACAGCCTTAATGAGCTCAGGTGTGAGAAGCAGGTCGGTGACCTCTGCGCTTTCACTCATAACCGTGACCCAGTTTGGAAGCTTTGCGCTATCCTTGGTGGTGGTGATAGAGACATCATAACGCTCATCGCGCAATTGCTTCATGGTGTCCTTGTTTACAATTGCCCAAACAAAGTTATCGTAGCTGCTCTTGTCCTTGCGTAGCTCTTGTGAACCGGGTAGCTGGCCAGGGACGATCGAGGCCTCTCTGCCATCGAAAGGATATAGAATGGCTTCCATACGTTCAGCTGGGGCTGGCATACTCTCGAAGAACAAGCTCAATCCATACTCGGCGATCAGAGTAAGGGGGCTATATCGCTTGAGCAAGGTCAAGTTGAAGTCAAGGAACGCGACATTCTGTCTTCCGGTAGCATATGTTGAGAATTCCTGAAGAGACTTCTCCTTGATCAAGTCCTCGGGCAATTCCAAGCTATCACTGGCAAGTGTCTTGGCCAAACTATCCTCACCATCTGCGACAGTGGGGGCTTTTCGACCACCAAATCCAACAAGAGCAAACTCCTTTCGTAGAACAGGTGAAATTGCTTTCGCCCATGACTTTGCTTTCTTTCGATTTACGCTGCTTCCAAAGAGATGGACAACGATGATCACAGCTAGTATACCAAGAATCACACCCTCTTGCTTGAATTCGTTCAGAGAGTGACGCTCATGCACATTGTACCATTTCGTATAAGGGACACTTGCAGCTCCTGTGGGAGCAGCTGAATCTCCTGGAAAGCCAGCTTGGCTTGGGATCGCAGAAAATGAAGCTGGAGATGGGTCTGGTGCGCCAGCGAAATCCGCAAAGTCATCTAGTCTTGTGAGCTTTTGTTTTGCGTCGCAAATGGAGAGAGATTACCCGAGTCGCCAGAAGGAACTGCAGTGTCTGATGGCTTGGAGCCTCCAAAGAGACCACCTAGGATTTTTTGTGCCATTGTGTCGGATTGTCGACCGTTGTGTGAGACAATGTTAGGGTGCGAGGAGCTGGAGCTCCAGAAGAATTGCAACCAGCGAGGCTAGTCCACAAATGGCTAGACCAAACTGACATATCTACTAGACCTATTTGGGTTTATTTCAGTCTCTAGACACCGCCACATAAACTTTGCCACATCACACCGCCACATCACACCCGCCACACCTAAAAGCACCAATCATCGTTGCTGTAGCAACAACAAGAGTCAATATGGCAGTTCCAGCATTATTGAGACTCTGCTATTGCGTTTGCGACAGCGACGACAAGTGAGTTTGATGCGGACACCTTATTTCTCATCACCTGACAGATCTGTAGCTCTGAAGACTATTTGCAACCTCTTTTCGAGTAAGTCTCTATTTCATACGAATCCTCTGCTCTGAAACCGGGGAGACCTGGTCACGGGACCTACAAGTACACAAATTAACGATGTAATAGCAGATCATCTTCAGGGAGCCTGATGCCGCCTCCAAAGCGTTATGGCAAGAAGAAAGGGGGAGTTGGAGCCAAAGCTGTTGCGATATTCGGAGCTAGAACCGATGCTCCTAGGAGGGCACCATTAGAGGACCTAACATCTGGGCTCGCAAATCTTCAGGTAGACATTCGAGCTGAAGCAGCCGACCTGGAAAGACCAAATAAGCCAAGACGAAAGGTCGAAAAATGGCTTGACGGCATACAAGCTCAGAAAGATACCCTGAATCTTTCCAAAGACGCTCCATTGTCTGACGACGAACTACCATCAAGAGGGACGTTAGAAGAAGACATTGTTCGAGAAAGCCTTCCGCAAAAAGTTGCTGAAGAAAATGAGACTCAAAGAAACAGTTCCGGAATTGCTGCTACAGAACAGTCAGACTTTGAACAAGGATATGCTGTATCACGGGACAGTGAGCACGATAACATTGGTGTGGATCCTGTAGCTTTGGAGCTAGCCTTGAAATCTATCCTCAAGACTCAACCTGCTCACGAGCCTGCATCTGTTCTTGACGAGCTCGAGCCTTTGAGAGCTGCATATGAAAAGGACTGCGGCAACACCTTGGAAGTGATAGGATGGGATGAACTCGGAATCGATGATGATACCCCAGTGGTAAAGCTTTCAGAGGCAAGTTTCGCTGAAGTCTACCGGATTCGGGACTCGATATTCAAAGTCTGTCGCATCAGAACTCAGTTCGATGCTAAGTCCCTGCAAGTTTCGTGCAATGCCATTCCAATCGGATGCCTCATGTCTGAGTTTCGAATCATGAACAGTATGACAGTGATCCCTGGCTTTGTTAGCTTCAGAGAAGCCTATATAATCAAGGGCAAAACCATTGAGCCAATGATTAAGGCAGTTGAGCTATTTAATACAATTTATCAAGAAGCCTCAATTTTCGAGCATCCGGACTTTTATACAGATGACTCAATCTTCTTGGTGATCGAATTAGCCAACGCAGGAGTAATCTTGGACAGCATACAGATCTTCAATCCAGCTATGGTTTGGGATGTCTTGATTGCTGTGATCATAATTCTCGCACGCGGTGAAGCGCAGAATGAATTTGAGGTAACTTCATTTTTAATTTCGTATGACTTGAACTAACATATTCTATAGCATCGCGATCTACATGAAAATAACATCTGCATTGCTCAAAATCCCTCGATGATCAAGGTTCATGAAGACCCAGGCGTAAAGTTTGGACAGTCTGGACGCGGCTTGTATGTCACGTTGATTGATTATGGCCTTTCCAGAGCAAGGTTGGGTGAAGGAGACATTGCGTTTTCTGATCTAGAAGATGCCATGTTTCTTTTCCGCGGCCCGCCAGGAAAGTCTCAATTTAACGCGTATCGAATGTATGTTTTCAATCTCAAGTTTCTTGCTGATTCAAGTTTGCTGATCGATCTTTTCGCATAGTATGAGACACCATCTACTTACTGGTAAGCGTACACATCAAACCGCATCCTGGCATGACAAGCACAGCGACGAATCGAAGTCTTGGTCGGAGTTTATCCCATACACCAACGTAGTCTGGATCCACTATCTTTTGGGTGTCCTTCGTGACAAGTACCAGAAAGATGGAGCAGACTCAGAAAACTTTGTAGAAGAGAAGCGGCAATTAAACAAGGAACTGAGGGAGCTGGAGTCTCGATTGGGTACGAAGGCCAACGGCTTTCAGAATGCGATGGAAACTCTAGAGTATATCTTCGAGCAAGGATGGATCACGCAGGAACAGTACGAGAACTATGGCATTGAGCAATAGGTGTGGAGTATGGTTGTATTTGGGAAGGTACTATAGCATTTTCAAGGCGGCGTTATCCATGGATGGCATTTGGGACGGAGCATAGCAAGGCGCCGGCTAGATATCATGACAGCAAGACTTTGTCTGTACTATAATGAAAATAAACTTAAGTTAATGCTTCTCTCCGGAAATCTTGGCATTCGCTGGTCGTTTTCGACGTTCCACGGCCCATGACGCATTATCAGTACTTTGGAGTTACGGAGATGGGTCTTTTTCTTTGGGAGGTGAGCAGAATCTGACAAGCCGTTGTTCCAAAGCCCAAGATAAAATGGCGCACTACCTAGGGTTCGAGATCCATTCTTTTGGGCATTAAGGCCAAGTCTAGTGGGCTTCATGTATACTAGACAATTGACTCAATGAACATGATTGCTTTTCGACGCAAGGCAGAACTTGGATGATCTGGAATGCGATTAAAGAGCACCAGTTCAGCGGAGGCAAACGAAAAACCTAAGGGCATGGTAGGAACAATTGCATACATCGCATGATCAACTTCTGTGCTTGTAATATGGAATACATCCATCATATACATTCGTCATCGACACAACAGAGGAGTTCATAGTTGGAGCAGGGTTTGCAGTTTGACACCTCCAAATTGAGCCAGTAGTCTTGTATCAGGTTGACAGGCTCCACTGTTTTGGACAGTACGTAGTGACAACTGGATAATGTCCGATGCCTCCGTGCGCTTTGACTTTTTTGAGGCGTGTTTTGTATCTTTGTACTTACGTTGTAGGACATTTAGGCCAATGAGTGTGCAGTACGGTATTGCGATACCAAAGCTGATGCAGAAATTTCAAATCCAACGGCCGGATTCTTCGGGAATGGGAAATACATCTACGCCAAGAGAATCGTGGCCTGCCAGCATCCGGCCTTGGCTGCTTCCTCTCTCTTTAAATCACAATAAAGTTCATCAACAGAATTGTAACTCCTCTCGTTCGCATCGGAAGGTACCGATAGATGCCCTTGGCTGGGGCGGCTGACACGGGAAATGGCCTTGGGGCTTTGGGGATATGGCCAGCTTTATCGGGGATTTCTCATCTCGTGAGACACTCTTCATCGACGAACATCTGATGTTCTCAACACAAAACAGCAGGCCTGCATGAACACATACCCGGATGCATTTCCGTATTACTGGGACATGAAACCTCGAACAGCTATGTCGTAGATTTATCTCGGCTAGCACTGGCCGAAAACCTTTTCTTAATCGGGACCGTAGGCATTTTGGTGTGTTTGATCACCATCACGGACTCTGCAAACCGCATCAGATGTTCTAGAGATAGCAATGCCATAGCAATCCGAGTGTTTTTGGCCAGACACTCCAATGTCATTCCTTGGGGGGGTAATTCTGGTAAGCTTGGGAGTCTTCGGATGGCTTGGATACGATTTCCCATATTGTTTCTTTCTTTGTCACTTCTTGTTGACCATGGGCCTTCTCCGTCATTTCTGTCTGTCCTCGTAGTCGCCTCCATTCACGCTGCTCAGCAGGTCATGATGCGCTTTTCGCTTCTTCTTTGATTTATGTTTTTTTGTTTTGTTTTTTTGGCCGTTCTTAGACCATATTAATAAGAGCAGGCCTCATGGAGGGAAATACTTCGCCGGAGCGACCTTCCAATCTATTTAATTACTTCTTCGAGGATCTCAGGAAAGAGAGTTCGCCTAGCACTGTATTGTGTATCCAACCGTCAGCAACTGCATCTTTAGCCAGCGCGACACAAAACTCCCTTCCACTCATAACCCCGCCGCCGGAACTGCGCCGTCGAGACGCCTTACCGGAACCACAAGCAGATTGTCAACAAGCTCAGCAGAGCGCTGATCAAGCGATACGGCAAGCAAATCAATCAGCTTCCGAGTCTATAAGGCAGGCATCTGAGTCTGCACGGCAAGCCTCACAACAGTTTTCACAATCTGCGGATGCGGCTTCACGATCAGCGACTGATGCAATACGACAGGCGAATCAGTCGGCATCGCAATCGATTGCTGCTGCATCCAGAACTGTTTCGCAAGCAACATCATCAGCAAGCTCTGTGGTAGCAAGTATACAAAGCTCGGCAGCAGATGCGATATCGCGAGCCAATGTTTCCGCTGACAGTGCCAGAGCTGCCCAGACTTCCGCGCAGGTAAGCACATGTTATTGGATTGATACGCGCACTAATATAGGATTCTGAACTGACCAAACGTATAGGAAGCGGCATCAAGAGCGGTTCTTCAGGCTGGAGCTGCAGTAGCAGCAGCAACTGGTAAGCATTCGTTCTGACCAGTCCGTCCGGAACCTACCGTTAATTGCCAATAGGTCAAGCTGCAGCAGCAGGATCATCATTTCTACTTGCCGCAGCCAAGGCCACTGAAAGTGCCAGTGCATTTGCCTCAGCGCAAGCTGTGAGTCGCCATTCCTAATTACACTTACCGTTCATTGACACAGTCTCAGGCTGCAGCTGCAGAACAAGTTTCTCAAGCAAAGCTTCAGGCTTCAACTTCAAATACTCTGGCTATCACCGCCACCCAAGTAGCAATAGCAATAGTTGGCAGTATCATTGCATCTGCTCTTATCACCATCTTAATCTACTTCCTCATCGCACGACATAAGAAGAAAGCTAAAAGGAAGACAAAACAACAACCACATACAGACCTAAAATCACCTGATACGGCTCAAGCTTTCGAAACAGTTCGGGGCTACACAGCAGATTCCAAGTTTCCTATCTCTGATCAGACAGCCACTACAGTCGCTGGCTCTAAGCCAGGCACGGCTTCTGGAAATCGCCCACCAAGTTCACAAGCGTCGTTCTCGTTGTTTCCCAAAATTAACCAGAGTAGCGGGAATGATAGTCCCATCAAAACCACATCAGTAAAATGGAATCCAGAAAATCCACCGAAACCCCCTACCTTAGGATCATGGCTCAAGCTGCAGAATACTGTTTCTCCATTTGGACCAATCAACCTTCCGATGGACAAAAAATCAGACTCTCCATTAGGAGGGCAGTTGAAGTCACCTCTGCAGAGCAAGGATACTAAGCCGGCAAATCTTCAACCTCCTCGATTTGTCTCCTTTCTTCCCCTGCGAAGCCCCAAGCTGCCAAGCCTATCATTCCGCACACCAAAAAGTCCTCCGGTAGTGGCACGTCAAGATTCTTTCAAAGGGAGACAAGTGAGCCCTGAGGTCCCTGAGGGCTCGCTGGAGAGGGGAATAGAGAACCCAAATTACAGAGCGAGCAAAATAAGTGTATGGACCGATGATCTGGTCACCGACGACCCAACACCCAAGATTAAGTCGGGACGTGATACCAATGACCCACCTACCGTTAGCAAGGCCTATTCAATGCAGCTCCCACCAATAACAAAACCCGTGCGCACCACTGCAGAGTGGCTTCAAGACCAGCAGCGTGGGCCATTGAAAGACCCATATAGCAATCCAGATCTTTATCGAGACTCCAATCGGGATCCCCAGCAACCGCTAAGTCCTCGGCAACAAATACTCAGTAGCCGCCCATCCTTTTCAATGGGTTTGCCGAAGAATCCAAAAGCGGGAGGATCGAACGGACTGAGGTCTTCGCAACAACAGGGGCTGGATCGATTTTTGGATGGAGAGAAGGGGAGCCGGCTTAGTGGATACCCGTCGGCTTCGACGCCTGGTGTCGGGAAGGCACTTTGAATAGCTCATTATTAATACCCAAACTTTGACTTGCTCGTTCGAAGTCGCTTTTTTATGTAGAAATTCTTTGGTGGAGCGATGTTGGACGGCAAGTGCTGGCGATCCAAGACTAGGGACTGAGTTGATCTTCACCAATCCTGTTGCAAAACGCTTGGGAGATTGTTGCAAATACCAACAGCCCGCATAACGTTGCATTTTCCCATTCGTTGACCGCTTCCAAGCCACTGGGTGTCTTTCATGTAAAACTTGTTCATAAATTTGTCTTCATCGTCTCTTCGTTTTGTCAGTCATATGCATATGGCCCGTCACAATTCACGAACTCCAGATAGTATGAATACATCGAATTCGGTGCTTCCGTTGCCAGAACCGAACCTTGGTGTTTGCCTTTTTTTTTTACTGCAGACATGATACCATCCCACCCACTCCCCAGTTATTCAGTGTTACACTGCAGGGCCACGACAGTACCCCAACCCCTGCGGACCACTCGACGCGGAAAGATTGCATCCCCCCATTGAGCAATGACAGCGGAAGCTAAGTAGGATAGCTGTACCAGCGTCGTATCGGCTTATCTGGGGTCATGTTTGGAGTTTCCAATGCCTCGATTCGCAATGAGGGTTTCAAACTTCAATTGATTCTCCTCTTCAATTGAGGAAGCATGGGATACATACTTCTCGCTTTCGCAGCGCTGGTTGCTTATGCGATCTATGGAGCGTACTGGAGGTTGTACTTGAGTCCAATCGCGCATATACCTGGACCGCGACTTGCTGCTGTCACATTATGGCAAGCGTTCCTGAGTTTGTGGTAGAAAGGGAAGGAGACTAATAGGCGACAGGTACGAGGCATACTACGACCTTATTTTAGGAGGGAAGTATACGTTCAAGATTATTGAGCTACATAAACAATATGGACCTATCATCCGCATCTCGCCGTGGGAGCTGCATATTTCTGACCCGGTAGGAAGCGCAAAGATTATATTTATTGGTAGATATATGGCTTACCAATTAGTAGGACTTTTATGAAACAATATACGCATCCTCAGCCTCTCTCCGGCGCACGAACAAGTACAGCTGGTTTACAAAGAGCTTTGGTATGGATGGTAGCATATTCGCAACAGCTGAGCATGATCTTCATCGACTTCGCCGCGCAGCATTAGCGCCTTTCTTCTCCATGGCGAGCGTGCGCAGACTACAACCAGTACTACAAGAGCGTGTAGATGTGTTGATGCAGCGACTGAAGGGATTCAAGGATACCGGCGAAGTTTTGATGGCAAGTTGGATGTTTGCTGCGTTCACGAACGGTGTGTACTTACATTTAGAAGCTCAGATGGAAGGGAGCACTGGTGTCCGATTATGTAATGTTCGCTGATTTTTTGACCAGATGTGGTGATGCTGTATTCGTTTGCGAGGTGCGATAATCGACTAGGTATAATCGAACCACAATCAAAGGCGGAGGTTGGGACTAATGCTGACTTCAATGTGCTCTGTAGAAGCACCAGACTTCGACCCATCATATAGGGATGCATCATTCTTCGGCTCAACCGCTGGATCATTCATGAAGCATGCTCCGTGGGTTAACAATCTCATGCAATCTCTTCCGGACTCCGTGGCAAGGCTGTTACATCCAGCCATGGCCTCATTCATAGCCCAAAAACGCAACACCCTGGCTCAGATTGCCAATATTAGAGCAGGCAAGAATGACAAGTGGAAGGATAAGGAATACCCTACCATCTTTCAGTCGATACTGAACTCAAAGCTGCCGGATGAAGAAAAATCTACGACAAGATTATCAGATGATGGGCAGGTATTGATGATGGCTGGCACATTGACGACAGCCTGGGTACTGGAAGTCACAACATTCTGGCTACTGTCTAAGCCCGAGATCCTTCGTAAACTCAAGGGCGAACTCAAGGAAGTGTTCCCAAATCCAGATGATGTTGGAACCGTTCCACTTCCAACACTGGAAGCATTGCCATATTTGACTGCCATCATCAAGGAGGGACTGCGCCTGACATATGGCGTCTCTTGTCGGCTTGCGCGCATCGATCCTGATAACTCAATAGCCTTTACCAATAAAGTCACAGGAAAAGAATATCTAATACCAGCCGGGACGCCGGTTGGCTTTACCTCAGTGCAGATTCACCACGATGAGACCATATTCCCAGACTCCAAAACATTCTCTCCAGAGCGGTGGATGAATGGCAAGGGCCAGCATCTGGAGAAGTACATACTATCCTTCGGGGGCGGCAGCCGACAATGCCTGGGGATGAACCTCGCGTACATGGAGATGTATCTGATCTTGAGCGCGATTTGGCGGAGGTGGGGGAGTGTAGATGTGCAGGAGGGTAAGGTGGACGGGACATTGGTGCTATATGAGACTGGCCTAAGGGATGTTGAAATTGAGAGCGATGCGTTCTTGCCAATTCAGCAGCCTGGAAGCGAAGGGATAAGGTTGCGAGTTCTGAGCTGAAAAGTTGCAAATATGATACCAGGATATGTGTCACTGCCCGACATATGACCATTTCTTTCTTCACCATAGCCATACCAGACTTTTTTGGGAGGCAAACGGTGTATCTAATAAGCCTCTGATATGGATATTTTCAAGTTCACCCACCTTTCAGGTCTTCAGGGAGAAGCAGTTTCCTACCATTTTAGCCTCTGAGCTCAATCCGTGACAAAACTCCTTAAATTTCCTCGCATGGGTAGCTCACTATACCGCGCCCGGGCCCTGTAGTGAGTTCAAGCAAAGTCAAGTATTTGGTATGGCGTTTCCTCATCTGTGCCTTGCGAATTAAGACTTCGTAAGTCTACAAGAAATAAAAAACTGCATTTTTTGAAGCGATTGTGTGGTGCATTAAACGTATGGTAAGTGCTTAATTGCTTGAATACTTGCTCTCTAGCCACAACACCCATTCAGAACAAAGTCAGCGATCGAATTAGTCAACACGACGACTACAATGGAAACCGATGCTTCGTCTCATGCAGTGTCGAGAAGCTCTGTATGGAAAGCCTGCTCTGACGCTAAGCCCTATAGCTTCTGGCTTTCCTTGGCTCACTGTGCCGGGAGAGATTTCCAATTCCTGCTTTTCTGCTTCATGCAGGTCATCAACCCGTTAAGTATTGCCCGAACGTAATTCATGAGATTACGTTATTCGAGCCGACGTCTCATAGGTCAGTTGGAAGTTTGTTTCGTTTCAAGGACCATTGAAACCCCCGCAAATTCCGACACATCTTGAAATCCTTCCAATTCCCAGGCTTCCCAGCGAGATGATTGGCTGGATTTTACGTAGATCTTGAGCTTCTACTCCGGAGCTTCAAATTTATCGCGACACGATGACATGACTTTATTGTCATGCTTGAAGCCATGAAAGAAAACCCATCATGCCCTCTTTTGTGAGGCTGTGAGGCGTCAAGTACGAAGTAAGGTTATGGAAAGGCGACTAATATTGGAAGAAGCTCATTTACGATGCTTCTATCGAGAGCCAATGGTGAGACCCACACCGTGCCATATTTAACTGCTCTGAACCCATGAACCCCCTGAGTTCCTTTAGAATTGCCCCAAAAATTCCAATCAGACCAGGAACGGTAGCGATTCTTACCTTATCTTACGGTCGTGATGAGGGACATCATGCCTTGTAGATCTAATATCCTTGTACACGAGCCGTCCATGAATGTGCCGCAATTCAACATTCAAGGTTGAGAGTTCATGGATAAAATATTCATTATGTCTAAGTCTTCAAACACCGTCATCTAGGGCATTCTTTTGGTCTACAAGAGTTTCTGCGTATGATAGTTTTTTGAATATTTTCTTCAGTCCACTCTTTCTTTAGCAGATCATGATGCTGTCCACGCTCATTTCTTTGGCTTCAAGCCTATTTGTCCTTCCTCACGCTTTGGCATACTCGCTGGTGGATTCATACGATGC
Organism: Bisporella sp. PMI_857; assembly: GCA_021307315.1. Classification (NCBI taxonomy): domain Eukaryota; kingdom Fungi; phylum Ascomycota; class Leotiomycetes; order Helotiales; family Helotiaceae; genus Bisporella; species Bisporella sp. PMI_857. The sequence goes on from JAJSPD010000024.1 coordinate 167,103, forward strand.
AAGCAATTGGTATGATAGCTTTAACTTCCATGATGTAGGTTCCCCTTCAAAATTACTATGCTTGATATAAGCTGATTCGCCCCAGGAAGCAGATCCGACCAATGGCTTCGTAGACTACATCTCAGCCTCTGATGCACAATCATCCGGCCTGGCCAAGATCGTCGACAACAAAGTTTACCTTGGAGTAGATAATATGACTGTCCTCTCCACCGGGGGTTCCGGTCGTAAGAGTATCTGGATCACAAGCAAGAAACCATTTCTTCATGGTCTTCTGATTGGTGATTTTGCTCACATGCCTGGAAGCATTTGTGGCATATGGCCAGCTTTGTATGTAGTCCCCTTGCTGTCGGCCTGTGCCCTTTAACATGAACTAGTTGGACAATCCGGGAAGATGATGGGCCTTATGGTGAGATTGATATCGTCGAGGGATTCAATAATATCGAGACAAACTATGCTACACTGCATACACTCGATACGCCTGCGGGAACGTGTGTGTTTAACCCACCTGCAAATGCACAGACTGGCACAAGCAATGAAGGAAACACAGACTGCTCTAGTGACATTGGATGCTCCGTTCAAGGCCAGAGCGGCTCCTACGGCACCTCCTTTAATCAAAATGGCGGTGGAGTGTATGCTCTAGAGGTGATTGAGAGCCAAAAAAGAATCCTGGGTATGAATTTACTAACTGGAATTTAGTGGACAAGCACAAAAATTAATATTTTCTTCTTTCCGCGAAACTCTATTCCAGAAGACATTACATCCGGCCAACCAGATCCCACCCAATGGGGTCTTCCTCAGGCCAACTTCGACACTGTGTATGGAAGCTGCGATATTGATACCAACTTCCCTCGTCAGACTATCGTAGGTTCTTAAACTCTCGTCTTCATTATAAAGTGCTCCTAATAAATTTGACAGTATTTCGATACCACCTTCTGTGGCGCGAATGCAGGTGGCCAAGCATGGACGGACTGGACAACCTGCTCCGCGGACACGGGGACCTCGTCATGCGAGGCCTATGTTGCAGGAAATCCGGGCGCATATGATGAGGCCTATTGGCTCATCAATTCAGTCAAGGTTTACCAATGAGTTAATTCGTCAGCAAGGTGTGCGGCAGTCGTTTGGGATCTCGAGAACAGTATGGGAAACAGTAAAGAATGTCAAGGAGATTGGAAAATACCTATGACTACGATCTTTTCATATGGATAGAAACTTGCATCCGTGTTCGTTTTCGAGACTGGGGAAATGTCAACATTCTAAATACCCATAAGGATGAACAGTGTATATTGTATCCATTAGCTAGCAAATGCACTAGCAGTTTAGAAATTTTTGCGGAGACATTTTTATTGACGAGCTCTTAACTATACCAAAAGCACAGTCGCCTCATGCTTTTTATAGTAGCGGTAATTGCTTATCGGAACTCTGTATATTCCAATCCGCCTGAAAGTTGTATTATGTGGGCCCATCAATTTGTAAGTCTCAAACCGCTCTTGGGCTACCATATGTTTCTTTTTACTATCTTCCAAAGGCGGTGAGGTGGATCGAGCGACCTTATCTCCATACTTCCAAGGTTCATTCCATTGCGCAGGGGCGGCAGGGAGATTCCACGCCTCTAGCCTTTCCTGTATTTCTTTCATGGCTAGAAAGTCTTCATGGCTGGGCACGATAATGAGACCAAAATCAAAATGTTTCGAGGCCAATAAATGGTCAATGTGTCCTGGCTCTCCCAAAGCTTTTGAAATGTAATGAACTGGTTTCTGATAATCCTGGTATCCTACAGCCAACTTCAAAAGCCAAATTGTATTATTCGAGAACTTCAACCAGTCTCTGAGCTCCGTCTCAAGGTAATTGTCAAGGAAAACAAGCGACCTTGCATCCCGTCCAATGAAGCCTTCCGAATCAAGAATATTAATTGAGGCTTCAGCATCGCATGGTTGATATCTCAGTTCATCACGGGGCTGACCAGTTATTCGGATCGGTTTTTCTGTTGTGATTCTCAAAGTTGCTAGATCAACATGACTAGTGACCTGAAGAACACTTTTATTCGTTGGGATCTGTGGCCGGGATGATAAAATATCTGTGGATGTGAGACTGATCGTCGCCGTTTGAGCTCCAGGATGCCCTCCAAGGCTGATCGATTATTAACACAAGGTCATGGCCACAAAGGATATTGAGGAATGAAGATCTAGTTCAACTTATGCGAGACAATATATAAGATAAGGAAGAAGTTAGGAAAGAGAAAGACGAACCTATCGATCAGTTCTTTATCTAGAGGTTGATTTTCGTTGTAGAACTGAGCTTCCAGCGCGATAAATGAGGCAGAATCTCGCCACCCACCCCATGAATATGATGATGTATTCTCCCCCGGTGTTCCCCTGCCTCTAACGCCAGAATCCAAATACCATAGCAGGCTTGTTGGTTCCGAAAGCCAAATGCCGTCTTGATAGCAATCAGAAAATATCTGATAGGGCATGCCAGATTTATGCAGCGCTTGTGCGAGTCCAAAGATAGCGGGTAGCCTATCATTTACTTGGGTCAGATCTTTTCGTGTGTATGCTTCAACAAGTCGAAACCAATAATTGTAAAGAGGTGACGAGGATTCTTGATGGACCAAGTCCTGTTGTGTTTTCCTGATCTTACGTGGAGATTCGTACGGGTTGCTAGGATGGACAGGCTCCGCTTCAAGAAGGCTGCTAGCATTCAGAGCTAGATCATGGGAGTTGAACTTGACAAGTGGGATGGTATCTTCCTCCCACCCCCAAGGGATGGTCTCTGAAGCCGTAGTAGTGCTGCATTCCCAGAATATTTCCTCCTGTCCGAAGTAGACGGTGCGAGGAGACAAAATCCTCTCTTGCAATATCCATCCTCGCCGAGTCAGAAAGCCATTAAATACAGCTTTGGCGTATGACCGAGAGCTTAGATAAGCATGTATTGGACCCTCAAAATCGGATATATACTCTGAGAGTAAGGAGTCGGGCAGCTTGCAGGCTCTGCTCAGTCGCGAGGTTCGTTTCATGAAGATTCGCCCATCGCTTTTCTCCGATCCAGCGACAGCTATATTGAGCCAAGCAAATTCGTATATCGATCGCATATTACTGGCCTCTCGAGCCCAGTCCTCTGCCGAGTCTTGAATAATACACAGAGCATCAATCCATAAGTATCGGACCCCAAGTCGATGGGCAGCCTCTAAGGCATCCTGGAACGTCAAAGATAGAGATGAGACATCAATAGCTCCTTTTCTAGATTCATAATTTTCGAGTGTAGTTGAGGATGGCCCAGTGAGCTCTGTCCATCGATGAGTGAGCGTAACTAGCTGTGAATCAGCACTCTAGAGCAACCCGTGATTGATAGCGACCGCCTCTTCTCCCACCGGTAGTAAAGACATTAAATCCCTACGGAAAGGCACTAAATAGAACAAAGGCATACCGTATCGCCCCACGGCGCCTCTCGTTTCGAGTAGCTTTGGAGATATTGGTCCAGAAAAGGATCCAAGGTCAACAACACGGCTAGGCAACCAAGACACCGAAGATCTGGCAATAGAGCAACGTGAGTGCTTACCTAGGCAATCATTGCTTGAGTTTTATTAGTAAGCGCCAACAAGGAAAATTGACCAGAAGTAGTTCTGGCTGCCAAGCTTAAGATTGATGAAAAACAGCTTTCCACCGGGACGTGTACAATACATACTGCATACAACTTCCAAAATAAAACATAAAAACTAACCTCCATGACTGAATCTGAGAAAAGACTTGATCTGAGGAGGCACTACTGCTGACTTCAGAACCTCTACAAGACTCATCTAAACATAAAATCAGCTCAGTATATTGATATTTTGAACCACCTATATACAGAAACCTACTAACCCGTGCCCAAGTCAAGTTTTATGGGAAGGCCGACTCCATGATTATATGTCAGAAGAAGGGAGAGACTGCCCCCTTTATCTGAAAGACAAATAGACAAGGGGCCGCTTGGCAGACTTGATTCCTCATCCTCTGTGCCAATTGACTGATGGCTTTTCAAGCTGCGAAGTAATAGAGCACATAGATGGCATGGCTTTCCTGTAGATATTCCTGATCCCGATTTAACGAGATAGTCAACGCCTTCGTAGATATCGATGGCTAGTCTGGAGGCAACTGGTTTGGAGTTGGCATAAAGTTTCAACCCGACGCAAGCATCACAAAGATGTCTCATAGTGATGAGCAATTAAGCAGGCTATAAGCTAGAGAACATAGAGCGCTAGGTAGATACATGAAGTCTGGCAAAAGATATGATATTATTGACTCTTGCATTCATTGAGTGAGGATGCACTTGCTGAGTGGCGGATAGGTGGAGGACTATGGAAGTGGGGCGACTTGAAGCGGCCGCTGCTCTTGGCATTTGACGCGACTCTCGTAAACTCTCGCGATCTATGTGACCTTTCACAGATATTACAATTGCCATTGTCTCGCTGAATTTAATATAACTCTATGGCTTATCAACTGGTATTTGCTGAACAATATGTCTTCAAGGTGAATTTTGGGAAGGAAAGCACGCTCGCATCGTCATTTGAATGGCTGTTGGGCCACGAGGACTTGCCTGATAAGCTGAATTAATGCCCAGCAGGTCAACAAGATGTCAGGACTAGATTCGAGTAAATGGGCCATGCCCTCAAACAATCGAGGTTCAAACTGGGGTTCGCAGGCAGGTGATTGGCTGTGTTCTTCATGCGGCTTTTCGAACTTCGCATACCGTGGACAATGCTTCCGATGCCGCGCTGAACGACCCATTACCAGTGCAAGTATAATTCAAAAGGATAATGGTATATTGCCATCAGCAATTTTAGGACCTACATTACCTACCAACAAGCTCGTGGGAAGCGGGAAAGGCCTCGAAACTAGCCGTTTTGCGCCAAGGAACTATCACGGACAATATAAAGCAAAGGATATCTGGACTTATGTATGTGCGAGTCTCAATTGCGCGTTTGTACACGCTAATAATTTTGGGGGGAGGGGCAATTGGAACTCATATTCTACTCTCAATGCTGATATCATGACCAGACCGTACCAATTTCCAATGCAGACTGTGATAACCTACCCGTTCGAGATCTCGGCCTGCCATACGAAGTCCAACACTTTATACTTGAGATGATGAGGAGAATCCTCGAGGAAGGTTCCTGGGGTTTTGCCAAACGTGTGGTACCAGAAGTTATCCTCGAATATGGGTATACTTGTTCAGAGATGGTTGAATTGGCAAAATGGAGGGATATTCTTCCTGGCAGAGTTCCGCCAGCTTATATCATATCGATACCCGGTTACACTCTTCTACGAGGCCTGAATGATGCCGTCAAAACTCGCAATGCAGGGAGTCATAGACATCTCTGCAGCAATACCGAACTTCGAAACATGGCAAAGCACAGCCAGAATTTAATGTATAGTAAGCTACACATACCATCGTTTGCATGAATTCTGAGGAATGGCGCTGAACTTAAACTTCTACAGTGTACGGTGATGTAAGTCGGCAGAACAAATTTCAGTGGCTTTCGGATGAATTGCTACAGTGGGATAAGGATACAGGCAAAGATGCAGATATGAAACGATCCAAGCTGGAGGTGTGTGTTGTTCATAAGGCCTCTACCCCAAATGCGTATCAGAATGTCTTGCTTGCTTACGTCGTTTGTTATTTTCGCTAACCTGTATCTAAAGGAAGCGCTTAGACTCATCAGCGAGAAGCCGGTTGGCGACATGGACTGGACACCCAATTCTGTATCGCTTGAGGAGATTACGACCGAAAACATTCAATACCTGCCATACGAAGAAGATGATGCCATGGATATCGATTGACCGACTAGACGACAATCTTTATGTACAACTCGGCTAATGCTGGATTATCCTTCGGGAATCAGCATTTATTATGACATTGGGCAGAACGAAATCCGCTAAGCTATCAAGTACATTGGCCATGACTCTTGTCTTGTCACCACCCCGATGTCCTTACAATACAGGAATATACTAGCCCCAAATTCACGTTGATTTTTGTTATAGATTCTAAGCTGACGAGCTTGGCAAGGCGATGCTCTAGTTCTACAACACCCTCTCGCTTCGTTATGGCGCTATGATTACTCATACTCACGCATCCAGCTTCGCAGCTTCCGAGCTGGTCCATTTCGTAAAAGCTACAGATGGGTACACATGACAGCCGTACCTATCCTTTGAGTAGCCATTCATTCTACGAGTATTTTGCATCCTTTGAATTCTTACACTTCAAATGGATAGCAAAATGCTGCATGGAACGCACAATCAACAATCTAAACACACTCGCAACCTTTTCCCCTTTAAGGTGGTTCAATCAGTTCTTGACTTGTTGTGATGCATAGATTTTATTATCGTGATTACTGTGCCTTCTAAAGCTGTTTGCTGTCTGATGGGCTTTCACCAACTTATGACTCTAGCAGGATCTCGTTGTCAAACCGTCAGCTTAGCACTTCATTCGCTCACACTTCCTCGGCGCTGTTGCCAAGCAATAGAAGTTTGGTATCTCGATATGGCTCCTTGTCAGGGAAGATCCATTAAACAAATCCTCAATCCATATGGTATGCACCTGATAAGTTATTAGGCAGAGTAAGGCACTTCAACCAAATACATCTCCACCTCGCTCGTCCAAATTAACGAATTTAGCCATGCTTTAACTTTATAAGTGTGCGTCAGCGTCTTGAGCTTCGATCAAATGCTACTTAATGTTGTGATAGCGAATGCGCGGCTCTGTTTCTTGGTATGTCATTTCCACAATCCAAACTCACAACAGCGCAACGCCACATGGGATCTGGTGGATCTCAAGATCGTCCTGTGGCTGAATGACCCACCAAAATAGAGGGGCAGAGCGGCTCGGAATTTAATATCCACCACCCGTATCGCTGGTTTGTTTAAGCGAAAAAGCTTGTTTTTCATCCCGATCCTTTAGAGTGGCTAAAATAAGCAAATGGAGGCTGAGGAGCGCGTCCAACATGCTCCTGATCGCAAGATCGACAAAGTCAGGAAGCTCGTCACGCACACTGAGTTAAAGATGCTCAATATGACCTCCTACGTAAAAAGCGGTGTCGGATGAATGGTGTGTTATTTATCTGAAAGCTGCCGTGGGCTTGGGATGTCGCCCCGTACCTAAATGTTGTCTCCGTGAACTTTATTTCATCCTTTTGTTGGAGCATAGATCACATTCCTTTTGGCGTTGTTTATGATTGCATTTGCTTCCTCTTCTTTAAGTTCTTGTAGATGAAAGATAGATTGACAACGCATAGATCAAGATGTCGAAACTCTTCTGCACCTTAGCTTGGTACCATGACGCAGGTACCATGAAGCCACAACTGATCATCTCTGCAAACCCAACCACGAATCTTGTTGTCAAAGGCAGCGACTGGAAAGGCGCAAGATTTGGAAACATGAATGCCACAACCGGATCGCGGGATCGGTTCGAGTATAGTTTTACAGGTGGAAAGTCTGTTACCAGAGCGAGTTTGTGAGTCTTCCACTATCGTAAGGTGGTTCTAAAGATGCAATACTGATGAGGGTAGGGTCATGAATACATCAGCAATTCTCCCTCCAATTCTGTGGCTTTCCAGACATCCAACAGGCGCGCCGACCAAGAGGGGTCCACGTGGGGATCCGAAATGGAAAGCGGCAGAAGAAGCAAAGCGCGTCCACGAAGCCAAGATGAAAGGCATAGAATATATTCCGGATGACGATCCGGGCAAGAAACTTGAGACCCGCATCAAAGAGAAACGTACCAGAGAGAAGGAAGAGATGAATGGGGAGAATCTGCAACAGATGCTGGAGGATAACCCTTATAGGCGGGATCCATATCCTCCAAGGAGGAGAGACAGTTTGTATACCATGGGAAACCGGAGCTATGACTTTACAGACGAGGTTGTGAATGCGGGACGCGGGGCGCCGGATGCGGAGACGAGGAGGAGGCAGCGGCAGCAGAGACTAAGAGGCTCATCGGCGAATTCGAGCCCGGTGCCTCTACCTGGGTCGCGGAGACAAAGAGCGTCTTCATGTTCACCTGTACCGGTACCCAGCCAATCCTATAGGGAGAGTCCACTAGGGTATGAGTATATCGGCGCAGATGATACAATAGAGGGCTATGGTGCTTCACCTCGATGGAGAGATGACTATGTTGATTCAGACAGGCGACGACAAGACAGATATAATAGGCTGCGGAGCTCGAGCGATCCAGAGAATAGACGATATAGAAGGAGTCATCGAGAGTCTGGCAAAGGGGACTTCCGCGATGATGCAAATAACGATGGTGGGGATGGCGGGGGGGAGTAGATGGGACACTTCGTAATTGAAATAAGTCGTTTGCTTGGGGTAAGACTGAAACCGATCTAGAGAAAAGCTCCCAGCATACGTGATAGACCTCTGAATATGGCCCGTGGCGTGGCGTTTGGGAGAATGATTTAACGTATTTGAATGAATTAGCGCTCGGGTTCACGTTCTGTATATAGGAGTGGGGTTAGGTTTGCTTGTACATATGGGAGTAGGGATGGCCTGTTATATATACATCAGAATATAGTTACTATGCCCAGAGCACATCAATCCCTTGCCCCGTCTCTAACAGCCTAAAACCTTGTGTCGTGCTTAGTCTACTATTTTTCTCGTACTTTACGTGCAAGTATCGGAGTGCAAGGATCCCATCATGCGCTCCCATTGACCACCATGCCTATCAGCCCCCGTTAAGGGATAGAAGATGTCAGATGGAGAATTCTGCGAAGAGATATGGATGTCAGATCTAACCAGTGCCAACTGATATACTGAATATGAGGGATCTGAGCTCAAACATGAGCCTCAACCAGAGCTTGCGGAGAAGAGGAGAAGAAATGTGGCTTTAATACTTCTTGCACAAAGATAGTCCGATACAGTTCTGAAACAGGCTGTTTAGTGGCATTCGAAGACATAACACAAAATGACTCCACCTTCTTGAGCCCAACTAGAAAGTAATCTTATTGCATTCTCATGGTGAACCAGACCTCCCGATCCACCGTGCCTCCATTCGACACTAACGGTACGAGAAATTGCTCTCCAGCCCCTCTTCTAATCTTAATGGCTCATCTTTGTAGAACTATCATTGTCATGGTCAGGATGAATAACACCGTCTTGTAACGCTTTCTTCTTGGGTGACTCTGGCTCTTCGTCAGCATCATCGTTGTCTCCTTCTCCTCCTCCTCCTCCTCCTCCTCCTCCTCCTCCTCCTCCTTCTTCTTCTTCTTCTTCTTCTTCTTCTTCTTCTTCTTCTTCTTCTTCTTCTTCTTCTTCTTCTTCTTCCTCTCCATCGTCGCCGCTGTCATCTCTCGTCCCTGATATCACATTAGAGAGAACCTCATCAAATTTCTCCTCCATCTCATCCCGCTCGTCTTTCATCACAATGATCCTAGCCTCTTCGTCGCTTTCCGGGAACACAATCACCACCTGCGAACCTCGAGCCACCGCCTGAGCTGCCGCCCGCCCCCCCTGATCAATCGGATACACATGGAAAAGGTCGGCAAACAAAACGTCTGGCGTCGGTTCGTCATCCTCCACCGACCGCAATAGCTTCGGGTCAGAATGTGTACACAAAAAGTCCTGCCGCCAGATCCCAAGTACGGCATAGGGGCTCTCCTCCAACGCAACAACCGTGTGATCGAGACTCATGTAGTACTGGATTGAGCGCGCGACTCTGGCCGCGGATATCGTGTTTCCAGGCTCTGGTTCATCGAGGCGAGCGGGGTCCATGCCGGGAGTAGCGCCGCCAACGAAATAACATGCCATATCTTCCTTGCTTATAATATTCAGCTCATTGCGGAGGTCAACGATGACGTAGTCATTTAAGATGGCCGAGCGAGCAGCTGGAAGCCATTTTCGCGCGGGATCGCTCTTGAGCAGTTTGTTTTCGCTGCGAGCAGCTGAAATCGCGGTGAGTTTTCTCGTTTCTAGTCATGAAGAGGGATAAGAGGGGGCTAACCTCTATCACGGTCACACTCTATGCATGGATCTTCGTCTAGAGGTTCGAACTTGGGATCATCTGCCATATACGGACAGTTTTGTGGTTTCAGCCATTCGGTGTAGTGAGTCAATGCACGGTCAGAACATAGCCGGAGGTAACTTTTAGATAGATGGTTGCGAGGGCAGTCATAGTACTGCACTTGCAGTTGGCACATCTTGGCTGAGCAAGGCAGGCACGGGCTGCGTGAGTGAAGACAAATCTGACAGAACGTTCGATCTATCGTGGGACAAAATGTTGATATTACGATTAGAGATAATAAAAGTACTGTACAAGTATATGACCTTGTGTGATTTTGCGCATTCGCTAGACAATGGAAATTGATGTGCATTTTCTTTGTTTTGATGTTTTCGTCGATGGATGCAAGGTTGCCTCCAATTAAAGAAAGAAACTCTTTGGTGACAGCAAGTTCTTCTCAGCCAGCTATTAATATAAAGAAATCTCTTTCTTGAACCAAGTAGTATATTTACGCTTGAAGTTGCGAAGTCTGGGTTTACCTACAAGCTTTGGATCGTTCCCAAGTTTGGGAGCACTTGCTCACCAGGAAGTCCCATATCCCGTAGGTACTTTACTAAAAGGCTAGGTGCCAGTGGCATCGAAGATTGTGATATGAGAATTCATTCAGTGAGAATATAGGTTGGAGTGAGTAATTCTTTTCTATTAGATGCTTGAACAGACAGCATGTGGTATGGTGAGTGTTGTGCATCTCTTAACCCAATACACGTCGCTGCCGATATACCGGGGTATTAACACAAGGGTGAATTGAAGCTGCAGCGCAAACAAAAATGGGCTCCCAGATACGCACTTACCAGCATCAATGGGCGCAGAAGTTACAAATAGCCTGATTAGTCCTAGATGGTATTGATTCGTGTCCGCTCTAAGGAAATTATTGGGATTGGTTGAGCCTCTCCAGGAGAAGAAAGGCATCGGAGGCGTTATGAGCGAAGACCGAAAACAAAGGTGTAGTGAGCTTCAGCCAATAGAAATGCGGGGATATCCGTCCAAACCGGTCACTGCCGCAAAATGCCGGTAATCTTAATAAAGATCCTGTCCACACACACACTAGGATGTGCGTTTGCAATTGAAGATGAAGTCACAAGGACTATCGCTCAATTTTGGTGTATTTGTCAATTGTTTTCATACAAGCCGCCCATATACTGTACTTGACTCTGACAAACCAACATTGAGCGACAAAGTTGTGCTTGGGATATCGACTCATGAAGAGCTAGAGCTGAGACAATGAGATGGTGTGGTATGATTACGATTATTCTTCAGGCCGGCAACTCTTCCGGCCAGATCAGTAGCAATGGCATGCATGTGATGCGGTATCTGTACCTTGAAACGGACATTTGCAGTGGGAAGTGCATCCTTCCTTGCTGTTGGTTGGCATGACATACCATCTCTCCATTGGGCGACAAATTCAACATGCAAGAGGGCTACATTGCTTGACCTTGTCCCATCAAAAAAGGCTCGTTTCAAGTCATACTTCGTACAAAATGCAGGTTGACCCACTTTCTATTTAGTCTAAATGCTGGTTGCCATCATAGTTGCGTTGATACTACCAATATAACACCCTTTCACAACTTTGGGAATGATGCTGCACGGCATTCGGGTGCTTCTGGTGTCCGTTACAGATGGTAAGATTTGTTGTTGGGCATAAAAGAGATGGGCAATCTTCGCCGTCAATTATGTGTGCTTGATCATCCCTCACCACTTTACCCTGCGTTGATATTTGGACATCGCCATGGAACGCTTCGAACCTGAACAAGCCTATTTCGCCTTGGTTACTTTCTCGTTGCTATTGAGTGCTGTAAGATTGGCTGTGGGTTCTCATAAACTCTGCTAACTGGCTGAACAGTGGGTGTATTCAGTTTTGAGCTCACCTCTATCCAAATTGCCGGGACCCTGGCACACAAAATTCACAGACGCAGTGTTAAATTACTACAGAATAAAAGGGAAATTACCAAAATGGATCCATAAGCTCCATGAGAAGTATGGTATGGCGCCCAAGTTAAAGTCACCATAAAAGCATCACTGATAGTTCTGACAGGGCCTGTTGTGCGGATAAGTCCTTTCGAGGCGAGCATATCAGATCCAGAAGCTGCACAGCAGATCTACTCCGTGAAGGGAGAGTTTCTCAAGGCTCAATTTTACGATCACGTCTCGCCAAATGTGGAGAGCGTCTTTACTACTAGGATTGTCGAGGTACATCGCCGACATAGACGCCTTCTCGCAGCTGGAATTTCGGAGACAGGATTGATGCCTCACAAGGCTCAGGTTGATGCGAAGGTGCAATTGGCGATCCAGCGAATGAGGGAGGAAATGAAATCTCGTGGTGCTGTCGATGTGCTTCACTGGTTTATATGCATGGCTACAGATATCATTGGCGAGCTGAGTTTCGGAGAGTCGTTCCGAATGTTGGAAACAGGAGAGGTGTGTATTGTCTCTCGGCAACTGAGATGAAAAACTGATCACTCCAATAGATGAATCAATATATGCGCGATTTGAAGACGATGGGCTTTACCACAGGCCTGCGATCGACATTCCCTATTTTGCTGAGACTTTCAAGATATGTGCCTATTCCCATACTCAAAGACGTTGAGAAAGTTCAGCACCGAGTCAGATCATATGCTGAGCAGTCGCTACATCGCCACTACAAGCTGGTAGATAAGCTTGGCAATAGCGCCGTCCCCACCCTTTTCTCAAAGCTCTACAAAGCTGGGGACGAGGGCCTTGCATTTGCAGAGGTCCGTGACAATTCGATGTCATATATCGTGGCAGGGAGTGACACCACAGCCAATACTCTTACTTATCTAGTTTGGCTGGTCTGCAAGCATCCTGAGGTCAGAGATAGGCTTATTCGAGAGCTAGACACTCTGCCAAACGACTTTGGAGACAAGGAGCTGAAAGATCTCTTATACATGAATCAAATCATCGAGGAAACGCTCCGGCTGTATTCTGCTGTTCCGGTTGGACTCCCGAGAGTTGTGCCAATGGGAGGTGCGCATTTTGTGGGAAACTATATCCCTGAAGGCTACACAGTCTCATCTCAATCGTATAGCGTACACAGAAACCCGATCGCGTTTCCGGACCCATTAAAATTCAATCCCTCGAGATGGGAGAACCCAACGCGGGCGATGAAGATCTCGTTTGTTCCATGGGGTGGAGGAAGCAGAAGTAAGATCCCTCATATTTTCACTTGCTCCGCTAATAGTTCCAAGTATGTCTTGGCCTGCACCTTGCCCGCATGGAAATGCGTCTGGCGACCGCGCGCTTCTTCCGTACATTTCCCAATTCGAGAGTCTCAGATCTTGAAGGGTTTAGTGATGAGGATATGGAGCCGGCACTCTTCTTTTTAATAAGTCCGAAAAATAAGAGGTGCTTGATCAATGCTAGCTAGATTCTGTTTGGTGATTTCGAACCGGTATGACGGAATGAATATCGTATAAGTACAATGCCCTTTCTCTAGTGGCACGTTCAGATTGTTAAATTAAATCTGTTCAAACAAGAATTACGAGCTCGAGTAAAGCAAGCACTTTTGATTCGGATACCAGAATAGGGTATTCACTCGTTGTATCGAAAATGCAGTATAGGCAGGTCGCCAGACCTAATGAGCATCTGATAAATCGAGAGGGGAACGACTGCGGTGAGGCCAGGACGTGGACATGGTAATGCCAGATAAAATCGTGAAAGACGAAAAGGACTTACGAACCACGTCAATATCACACAAATCTAAAAGAGTTATCAATCTACGAAACATAGCAACTAGATTTGCTATGCCATAGATCCATGCTCGTGATCCTGACGTCATGGCGGGAGCCGAGGTGTTTCATTCATGTGTTGGATTCCAGATGCGGGGTAAACGCATATGTTTCTTTGACGGCTCCATGGCTCCTCAACACACACGAGCATCTTATCAACTACGTAACTCAGCGCCAGTCTAAAAAAGACTTGTCCTGCTGGCTTGGTATGTCCGGGTAAGATTACTGAGAGATTTTAAGCTTATTTTAGCTGCAGGTATATTGCGCATGAAGGGTCCTGCTCAGGGGAAGCGAGTCTTGGCGTAGACGACTATTCTTGCGTAACGGTGCGTAGGATCCTTGAATACGGACTGGGTGTCTTGTTCTTGGTGGCTTACGGGTAGGCTTTTTGGTTCTGGGCTGATGAGCAAGAGCTGTAGGATTTTTTTGGGGTGAACGGCTGGAAAGAGACATAATTTGGTGCTGGTTGGAAAGTTTGTTGAGACCAAGACCTCTGGTAAGTTTGTAAAATGATTTAGTTTGTGAGTAGTTTATTCTTGATTTCGAGTTCTGCGAGTTGCAGTTATTCTTTTCTAATTGTATATTGTGCCTATTTTATCATCAAAATTTTTGACATTATCGTATTCCCATACGATGAGGTTTGATTGAGGCTATTGAACCTGACGACGTTGACATCTCATTGGAAAATTCTTAGATGGCGTGCAGAGATACAATTTCTTGATTGAATTACTCTTCCAGGAGGAGGCTATTTTAGTGGTTCGTTCTTTACTTTTTATGAAACATCGTTGCTTCTGCAATATATTTCACTAGCAATTATAACATCATTTTTTTCTCATGATATCAACATCCGATTCTTCAATCCAGTTATCAATATGCTGCAATCACTGGTATTTTTTTGTATTATTATGGCATGTGCTAATTCTGCAGCTGTTTCCAGGGAGGCGGGCGAGCCTCATACTTTCTGGACCTTAGGAGCAGACTTTTACGCTCAAGACTACCGTGTCGTAGAACATCGCTTCAGTACTTTGAAGGTTTGGCCAAAAACACATATCATGGGGAGGAGGGATGCAGTGTATGTGTTCCTTTCCCCCGGCTCGCTTGATCGATTCCAGCTGACTAGTTGCGCTTTAGTTCTCGGCACTCGGACCCAGATGAGGCTGTTGATTCCTTTACTGCTATGATTGTTGGTGATAGCATTACTCATGGAGCTGAAGGGGATTTTACGTGGAGATATCGGCTTGCAAAGTGGCTTGAGGCGGAAGACGTGAAGTTCGAGTTCAAGGGACCATATATTGGTACTCATCCTCCAGCAGAACCACACGCTCCTCAACCACCACGCCTCGTCAATGAAACTGTATGTAAGCATCTTTCTTCTTTAATTCCGCAGCCCTTCATAAACCTCAGGTAGCCTGGGCGGGAGGTACACTCATGTCCAGACTTTAAATCAACCCTGACATCACTTAAGCTGATGACAGTTTAGGCACCTGACGAAGGGCCTCCAAAAACCAATGGAGAGTATGCTAAGGGAATAAGTTTTGACAGCCACCACTACGCAGTATGGGGAAAACAAGCCGCTCAAGTGAAGAGTACAATCAAAGCCGAGGTCTCTCGCGCAATGCCCAACTACCTACTAGTCATGCTTGGGTTCAACGATCTCGGCTGGTGGGTCAGCGGACCAGAAGGAACGCTCGAAAGTATCAAAACAATCGTCAACGAATCTCGCGCCGCAAAGCCAGATATCAAAATCCTCCTTGCCAACGTCGTCCACCGTGAACTCATACCGGGACGCGAAGATTTACCAGTCATCACCATGCAATACAACAAGCTGTTAGCTGACGCAATGCCAAGATGGGAAACTTCTATCAGTCCCGTGAGGCTTGTTGATGTCCAAGGGAAATATACATGTGCTCCAAGCCAACCACCAGGATCATGCCCTTCTGGCTATGACGGACTACATCCAAATGCAAGAGGCGAGTTTGAGATTGCCTCAGCCTTTATAGAGACTCTGGTAAAGATGGGAGTTGGATCCCGTCCCATGAGTCTTCCACCCACTCGCGGCTACCCTGTCAGAGCTATGCCTGATGCCAGTGCGTTGAATTTGACAGCAAGAAGTGCACCAAGCGGAGTCATTGCCGAATGGGAACACATCTTTGGAGCTTATGGCTACGATGTGCGGGCACGACTTAGGGGAACGGCTTGGAATCAACAGTACTCGTCAACTACGAGATGGTATACGACTTGGACAATCGAGGGCCAAGTCTGGGAATATCAGGTTCGAATATCTATGGGTAACAACCGAAAGTCGGCATGGTCATCTATCGTTAGTGCAGTCGCACACCCTCAAACTGCACCTGGTCCGAGCAACATTACCTCCACTGCAACAAATGATGGATTCACTTTGGCATGGGGTGAGCCAAGAGGACCTTATATGGGGGAGATCGATAGATATGAAGTCATTTTCTTTGATATGAGTGTCCGTGGTTCATTCCCCGGCGCCCACGGCTTCAAAGGCAATTCAGCTACTGTCACTGGTCTGAGAGCTGGCCACAGATATGGCATCTTCGTCGCAACATGGACAGAGTTTGGCGGCGGCTTTCCTGCAGGCACAAGATCCATTCGAGTTGGCGGTGGAAGTCCTTTGGCACCCACAAATCTCCAAGTCGTCAATACCAGTCCTGCTTCCGTGAGACTGACCTGGAAGAAATGTGAAGGCGCCGCAGGGTATCTAGTCTACATAAGAAGAATCGGTGATGGGACGGATTTTAAGCCGGATGATTATGCTGATACTACCGAGACTAGTTTTGAGGCCGGGTATTTGTTTCCTGGGACGTGGGAATTTGAGTTTTGCGTCAAGGCGTATAATGGGAATCAGGAGTCTGGTAGGTCGGATTGTGTAGTGCCACCAAAGTGGCTGGGTTCCTAAAGAGTGATAGATATAGACAGTGGTTTAAATACTGACGATTAATGACCCTCTCTGTATATATTGCCTCAAATAAGCTGACTAGAATATGTATGTGACATGGGCTGCACTTGAGATTGAGAAATAGGAAAGTAATGTTAATTTTGGCTGTGAACACAACAAAGATGTACACGAAGCATAAGGCTTTTCTGCTGAAATCTAATCGCGCTTTGGAAATGGTTATAGAACTATTCCTGATATACCAGCCTCGTACTTTTCTAAGATGAATCGAAGAGCTGACACGGATCAGAATGGCGTATGCAAGATATATATGACATCGGTGAGGTATTCGTACGATAAAGGTATTATCGGATCGATTTTTTGCATCTCTACAATCATGACATATTCTCCTTGATATCTGAAAAGAATGATAACCCCCATCATTCAATTATTATTCGAGATGCTACCAACAAGGATGCTTGGAGCACCAGAGTGAGAGGAACAGTTACTGAGAGAATATGCAAAGGTCTTGATATTAAACGAATAAATTTTAGGGACCCACGATATTCCCAGATCGAAGGCTTATTTGCTCAGCCGAGGCCTCAGCGATGCATAGTTTCATGACGCGAAAATTGTAGAAGCGTGTGTGCAGGCACATTAGTTTTCACAGGTATTCACAACACCATATATGATTCCTGCCTTCGCCAATCTTCCTCTCATGAATGGATTCTATGTTTGATGGAGTTCCCAAGAAAGCCGTGGATCTGGTATCACAATCTCCAACTTACTGAAGAGTTTTCGTGACCAAGAAAGCCTTGTGGAGGAGGCTGGTGACAGTTAGGTAAGTTGTCTTCCGATTAGATTTCGTAAGGAGGGTAGTGAGTGAGGAGAGATTCCCATGGGATTTCTGAAGTTCTTACATCAGAGAAGGTTAAGAATTGGAACACTAACTGCGGGAGAGCTGTTATTGGTTGGATGTTTCAACCAGGCTCGACGCAGGATTGCTGATTTTGTTCCTTTTGCATCTGTCCTCAGCGATGCAATGAGCATCTTCTAAAGACAGCATTTGGCGAGTGCTAAATCTCATGGATCGAAACACCACTCGTGGAGTCATAGCCTCAACAAACGTGGTAGTGCACCAAATTGCAGAAACAGGCTTGCCTCCTTGCTTCTAGCCCTCTGTTGAGTTTTCCCTTGCGTGTCAGAGGGTATCAGTACTCGATCGTGAGGAAGCCAAGCACTCGACCTCTGTGTGATACAACCTAGGGTTTCGCCTCATCCCCATTCTCTCTTTACAATCAAGATCACTCTGTAATTTTTCATTGTGCTTGTGACCCCGTTTCAGTATTTCTCCTTTCTGCCTCAAATTTCCCGTCACCAGTAATACTAAGTATGATACAATTGTCTCAGGCAAAGGCAAAAGGTTGAACAGTCCTAACCCCAACATCTTTTTAAATTTTCTCGTTTTATTATTCATGTCTAGGGCTACGGAGCGTCCGGATTGTCTAGGCTTGGGATATGACTCCAGCTAAGGAGGTCCGCATCTTGTTCTGTATTGACTATGAGAGGCGTTGTTTTCTCAAGCAACAGTCTTTGATCAGCACTTTCAGCATCTTGGCAAGAACAGATACTCCAGCAACCGCAGCTCCTCAAACTTCCCCCATATCCTGAGTCATGAGACAGCTCGTCAATCAAGCGATCTGAAAGTTGAAGATCGAGTTCGGACATGTCAGGACCAGCCCACTGATGTAGTGGCGTGACATCGGTAATTGCATCTAAAAACGTCGGAGCCTGATAATCCGCCGTGATGGTAACTTCTTGGGAAATATCTGGCAGAGGAGTTGTCCTAGAAATATCCGGTGGCCTGTTGGTCGATGTCTGAGTACCATTGCTACTCCCTGATCTTTGTCGATAGTCGCGCGAGATTCTTTCCTGGCAATCTCGAACAATGTCAACCAGACTTGCTATTAAGCTAGCTTCGAGAGGTTGCGTCTCGCGACGAACAGTTTCCTCTATGTTACGCCGGACCAGAGAAGGTAGTTCTCGTCGGATGTAGTCTTCATAATCTGCGAGTTCGCGGGCATCGGGAGATGATGGTGCATCGTCCTGGATAGGCTCAAAGTCTATATGTAATCAATCCCCTGAAGCCAAAAATTCGAAGCGAGATCAAACTCACATGGTGATGGCACGTCTTCGCTTGGAAATAGCATCCTGTAGATATCCTTCCATGTTTCCTCATCACTTTGATTTGGGCGGGTCTTCTTCCTACTCCGTAACCTTCGTTCGTCTACAGAGGAAATCCCTTCGGGTGGTTGACCGATTTTAACCTCGCATATTTCAGCTGCCGCCACAATCATGTGCAAATCTAATTGCTCTTGACTCTTGAAAGTAAGCCAGCATCTTTGACAATGAGGACTCTTACAGTGGCATCTATAAATGTGCTCCCTAGATGTTGCAAGAAAGGAAAACATAAGTAAACGAAAATTTTAAGATGATATAAAACACTTACTTCATGCGCCCAATGGTAGTCCAACATGATAAGGCACAGCTACGGTGAGTATACATAGTATATTTCCGCGGGTTGTGTTTCCGGAAAGGGCAAGCAAATCGAACAACCTTCACACCTGAAGAAAGCGGGGCGCCTGACAAGTTTGGTCTTTTCCTTTGCTCACCAGTATCATCGTCATCTCCTTCATCCCTTTCCTGGCGTTTGTGTTGTATAATTGGAAGTTGGGTACTACAGGAAACAGAAGAACGTGAAGTCATCACAGCATCGCTGCCATCATTAAACACTTGGTTGCCATCCACCAAAGGTTCTTCCCCGTCCCAATTATCGGTCCGTATAATCTGCTCAAAAATGACCCAAAACTCCTCCATCACCCTGTCCACTAGCTTCCGTCTCATCAAATCCAGAATTGGTGGAGCAAGGTCGTCTTGGTTTCGTTCTCCATCGCCTATAACACTACAAACCCGGTGACATAGGCAACGTCGGCTGCCACTATCAATACTATCATCCGACTCGCTAACATTCGTTTCTGAGATGTTGCTTGAATTATGTGGCTCATTTCCACAGGTATCAGTCACTCCAGATCCAGAGTCACTCGCCGACCCATTCCCATATAGGTCGATGGGAGGATTTATATCCGTCACTAGAGACTTTAATCATTATATCCAACATTGGTATATCTATAACATACTTGAGGGTTGGCCGGCTTGGCGGCACTTCAACTCAACCAAATACGCGCCATGCATTTTGTGATGTATAGTTTTCTTGTATTCTGTAAGCTCATTAATATGGTTCTCCTTGACTATGACTGCCTGCTGCTCAAATTCCTCTCTTTCAGAAACTGGTAAAGTCTGCCAGTTTTCTGTCACAAGCCCTGTGCTTTCTACGAAGGTTAGATTTTGTTCCTCGGTACCCTCACGAATTTGATTAACAGATATCACATATGCCGAAGGCGGTCTCTCAGGAGCATCCTCATTCGCTATAGGATTTCCGCTGTATTTTTGGTTCGCTCCGCCTGACCTTCTTGGATCTGTAGCATTTTTCTGATGTCGATTATCATTTTTAAATGTGGTCCTTTCAGATTGACCGACCCTGTAATGAAACAGATGAATGTCTTCACTTTCGCTTTTCATATCGATAAGGTTGCTCTGCTCAATTACCTGTTGTTCGTTGCTAGAGCCTATTGAATTGTTCGATTCCTTGCCTATTTGTGTGGTAGGGTTCAAGGCTAATGAGATTGTATCGTCTAATGCTATAACTGTATTCCTGGGCGATGTGGATGGAATCAAATTCTGAATCCTAAATCTCGAGTCTGTTAATGTTGTTGACGTACTACTGTTAGAATGTATCGACTCTATACTGCTTTCTGACTCTCCGGAAGTTGCACTCAGGCTTGATAAGGAGAAAGACGAACGTTCTGAACTTATGTGCCTTCGATTCTCGAGTAGGCCATTGAAATCAAAGAGGCTGGTCCGCATGCCTCCATCGACTGAGTAATTTTGGCATGTCGTAAAGGCCCGCATTGCCGCATTCTCTCGAGCTAATTGATCGGTTTCGTACACGACGTCTGTCCCGTACTCACGGCCAGCGACAAGTACTATACAAGTATAACCCGTGGAACTCTCATACGTCTCATAGAAGGGATCACGCCAGCCTCGGCGGCGGCAAAGAGCTATTTTCTGATTAATTACGTGCCGACGTGAAAGGCTGCACATCTTCTTTTCAAGGAGATATGAGCTTCAGATCACCTAACGAACATTCAAGGCATATCATATACGGTCCTTCTGTTCTTGGTACTTTATTTCCATTGTCAGGCCTGAGGACTGCCATGATCGATGGCTCATCAACATTTTGATTGGTGGCCCGCGTCATTTTAGCTTCCACTGGATTAAGTTTGAGTTGTTGTCCATCAGCCAACCTGGGCTGTTTACCGGTGATTGAGATATGGGCGTGAGCTTGTCACAAACAAAATGAAGAATCCGGCAGGACTATCGGTAGCATACACGAAACTTCAGCCTGGCTCGGAATTCCAGTATGAATTCTTCCAAGACTCCCGATATTCCTCTATTTTATTTGATTTAGTCTGAACCTCGACTGCAGAAGCACGAGACACTGGAGATAGTGAACCGTAAATTTGAGCTTGCAGATTGAATTCTTCATAAGGCAACATGATTTTCTCAGATATTTGCCGTTGCGGTGCACGGAAGGCGACCAATCAAGCATGTGCGTTGATGACGGGATGCGGAATTCGCAACTGCGCATAACTTCAGCTGGTCACGTGTCGCAACTATGTTCTGCAACCTGTTTTATGGAAGACAGCTCTGTGAGTATTGCCTGGTGTTGCTGTTAGCCAAGATGACAAAATTATCTTCTTTGAAGCTGACTCGATGCTAACATGGCCCTCTATCATTTGGAGATTGAGCTCATTCATCTTCATTTAAGAGACAGCATTGAACAATAAAACAAACACAACCAGGAAGATATAATGATTGGCAAATGGGTAATGATCGTTAAATATCTGCGTCCTGAGTCATATCAAAACAACACCTGTGCAAACGATGGTGGGTATTGTCTGTCTCAAGTCCGTCTTGCCCGACTCTAATGATTCAATTTCCAAACTCCAATCTCCATGTCCTTTCACAATCTCCTCCGATACCTTCCCAAATGCCCAATTCTAGAACTCCATGTAAATGATTGTGCGCCTCGTGATATCCGTGTTCCAACTCCGTAAAAATGATTGTGCGTGCGCCGTCTATTGCCTACAAATGTGTGTACCATCTCGATGTCATCGGTCCTGCAATTCCATCTCTCGCCCAAACTCTCTACTCAGTATTTAGAAGTTGCGCCTTTCCATAGAGTCCTCGAGTCTGTGGTCCTCAACCTGGAATCTGCGTTGCGCAAACCAAGCATAAGCTCCTTCCCTGCTGCTGACTCTGCGTGGTTTCTTGGTGCTTGCCTCACGCGGCCTATCATGAAGTGTTAGCATACTGTCGATGCTCCTATAATCACGGCAAAGATATCTGTTAAACCCGAAAATCCTAAGAAAAAATGTAAGAGTAAGGTGTAACCAAGAAACCTACAAGGCGGGAAGGTCTTTCTCTAGCGCGAATCGCACTTTGCGCCCATTGGCACTATTAGAGACTATGGTCTTGTCATTGGTGTCGTATTTGCCGTTTACGATGTCGTAGAAAGCGAGATCTTCTTGTCGCGGTGCGACTGCCTCGTAGGCAGAGTCGGATGACGCGACTGAACTGTATGAGCCAGATGAGTCGGAACGATTGGCACGAGTACTGCTGGTAAATGGCGACGTGGTGTATTGGTAGCTCATCTTGATGTCGCTATACTCGTCCTCACTCGCAGGCAACTTGGAGTATTTGTGGGAAGAGAAGAAAGAAGCCATTGTATAAGATTATAATTGATGTCTGTATGAATCAATCTCTGTCCAAGAAAATGGCAGGTGTTTGCTGAATATGTGCTGCTCCAAGGAAAACTTACTTGTAGATAGTATTGTAAGTCCTGGGATGTAGTATGTAACTGATAGTGTTTATCCAGGTGTATCCTGAGGATGATAGGAGTGCGTGGTGGGAGGAATCTGGAGTTGGAGCTGCATCTTCGACTTATATATCGAGGGACTAAGGGATCAGCGGTCTGATTACGTCGCTGAGGATTATCGTTAGGGTTGCTTGTATTCTGTTGACGACAGGCAAGTTGAGTAAGTCTCAGGAGTTGTTCAGGAGTGAGGATGCTTCCTCTGTGATGGTTGATTCCTACGATTGAGGTTACAACGAATGGTGGATGCGGCTCCGGCGCGTTGATTGGCTCGGATGCACCGCCTCAGATCCTTGTGGCTGGTGCATCTTAGGCCAACCACATTCCGTTTGAGCCTCACAATCTCACAACTACATAGTTGCCAATACGCCCTTCAATTGTCCAACAAGGGAATCTCCTGATGGATTGATCGACTGTATTGTCTGAGGTATATGAAGCTCAGAAAATATGCTAGAATAGGGAGAGTCATCAGATATTACGTATAGAAAGGCTCTCCCGCTTGTCATCATGCCTGTTTGACGGAAATATGCGTCTTGCACGATTTTGGGATGCCAACCTTGAGGGCCGAGAAGGTCTCCTTGGATGGCCTGGTAGGTTTTATTGATCCTTCAAATTTTACCGTCGATCCAAGACATTGCCAGAGTTTCAGCATCATGACCTTACCCACGCATCTCTTCCTAAAGGAAAGCTGTTTGGAATTGTAGTCAATTTCGTCATATTCCGCTCACAAATTTTGCGTAATAACCTTGTGTAAATGTGACATGAACTAAACTATTGGTCGATATTGCGTTACCGTCAAAAGTTGACCGAAGGGGGAGACGAGACGGTCACCGTATGCGATCCATCGTCCTCGCTGCTGCGGAGATTAGTCGGCCACCGCTTTGTCTTTCGAAATGTAAATGTATAGGATAGCTTGCATATCCATTCCTTCAGAAAGCATCTGAATAGATGGTAGCACCCTCGATGCTTTCCTTCGGCAAGATCAGAATAGATGCTGTCACTACAGTCTTAGTCACCTCATCTATCAATACGATATCTAAGTGGATGATATCCATCACAATGCGGTATTTTACCTTACACATTGTCTTGGATTCCTTTGTTAGTCATGTTTGCATCGATTATTTTGATAATTGACCAACTTCGTTCCAATGAAGCTTCTCGCTTAGATCCATCGATCCTTTTCATTCCCAAATAGTCACCACGTGCCCTATAATAGGAAGAAAGTTGCCATCCTCATGATGCAATTGATCCCATCAGGCACATTTCGCTCGTCTTTCATCTCATATATATTAAACAAGCACAGCCCCTCGGAAACTCTGCAGTTTAACAGACTCGAACAATTCTGAAGCAAGCTTCACATTTACACATGCAATCCTTTTGTCGCAGCTCGACGCTGAACATCATATTGTTTACATTACTATTTGTTACCACCACTACCGCCGCATTAATAAGCATCCATCCGCTTGCGGTTCG
Organism: Bisporella sp. PMI_857; assembly: GCA_021307315.1. Classification (NCBI taxonomy): domain Eukaryota; kingdom Fungi; phylum Ascomycota; class Leotiomycetes; order Helotiales; family Helotiaceae; genus Bisporella; species Bisporella sp. PMI_857. The sequence goes on from JAJSPD010000024.1 coordinate 191,296, forward strand.
GAGACCCGAGGTTTATGAACTGTTCTACGACGAACCTCGTCCCACCTATTCCCTGCCGCGTTCGCGCTAACTCCCCTCAAGAGGTAACTGCCCCCTACACTTTCATTGTGACTTCACATGACTTATTTAAATTGTAGTCTCTTCGAGTATATAGACACTATCAAATAATCCCGGCAGCCAAACCAGCGGAGACCGTTTATCCTACAACGACTGCTATTGCCAACCTTCTTGCCAAACATCTACCACTACCAACTCCTTCAGCCAGGGACTATAAAGACCAACCTACTTTCAACGCTTAGGAGCAGCTCAGCAGTCTATCTGTTGATTAGATAAGACATTTCCCAATACTTCCCGCTTTAATAAATATACTACACCCAGGGTCCAGAAGCCGGAATTTCTCAAACTCCATATCACGCAGCTTGCTGTTGACATTGATTTTCCACCAGCTTTTCCGTAATCGCCACTCAGTGCTAGTGATATAAACTTCTCAATTCTCAACGGCAAATTTAGAGTATTGCAAACAATCATATACAATATAGCAGGACTTGCAAAATCGGCAATTTTCAAATTCAGCCGCGACAGAAATATCACACGGAGATCCAAATTGGCCACACACACATAGGCTTTGATAGTCACGCGTGCATAGATCTATAATCGCTAGACACGACAGTTTCAGCAACAGCTCAATCAGTCTTTGGCAGATCACACTTCATCACAACCCATAATCAAAAACTACTTGGAGCCGCAGACAGCACCCACAACGAATCTCGGAGAGAATCGTCTTTGTTTGATACCTTATAATCAACACCAATCACTCCACTCAAAGTCTTCGATAGACATACGCTTCCTCTCCTGGGGACCCTACAACCACGAAGCTGTTGACAGCAACGACCAGTTGACGTACCAATCTTCGATAGATTGCCACCTTACGAGAGTAGACATATATAATCACCACATATAAGTCTGTTGACAGCAATCTTTGATAGATTTACGACGGATCTAATCGCATAACATGGCGCGGTTTAACCGGCCAGCTCCAGACATGGAGGCTCTATTATCACGGGACATCGCCCTTGGCGGCGCACCCCCGAATCGTAATCCGTTCCGGCGCGTCGGGAGCGGACTCAAGACGCTGCAGGCGAGGGCACAATATGTGGTATTGAGGGCCATGTACGTTTCCTAGATCGGTACGCTCCTCTTTTCACGTTTTATCCAGGAGAGGACGTTCGGAGCATGCGGGCTAACGGGAAACGACAGAACCGCGGGAGTTAATGGTATACTAGTCATGAAGGGGTACTAAGGTTTTTTTTGGGTCAGCTACAGCGTTTTGGAGAGGATAGATTTGCAGGCGGCCATGCTCGACGCTGGGGAAGGTCGCACGGTTCTGGAGCAGGGAGTCCTGGGGGTGTCAAAAGCCGGCGAGATCTGGATCTGACTAACTGTTTGACTGACTGGCACAGTCCCAGGTTTCCTACCCATCTCACATAACACTATTGTCTTTCGTTTTTACATATAGACTGTATCACCATCAGGAAGGACATGGAGGTCCGGGGGACTAACGAATGTTACGAATCTCCTTTTGCATGTATAGCTAACTCAGGTCATATTCTCTTTTCCCCCAAGGATCAGGCGACGGTGGGGACTTGTACACAGTTTCCGTTATATCATAGTATGGCGGCGGTGTGGGCGGGGCCCGGAAGCGGGAGTCTCGGAGGGGTGCATGCAGGGTTGGTGCTGGGAATGATGGATGGGAAAGGGGACGCAGAGACGGCAATGGATTTGAGATCTTCTTTCAACAAGGGATCCGAGACCATGACCTCACACACTCATTTGTATATACTTAACGACGGAATGAATCTCATACTCAGTACTCCGTTAGAAATGTCATTTCTAACCTTCTCCTGTCCAGCCCTCAAAAGCCTTCATGTTCTTGTCTCTATTGATCGAGTCTTGAGAAGGGATCTAAGCAGGCATTTATATTTCTTGGACAAGAATTCCTTGCAAGAGGAAATCTCCATACCTTATTCACGATTTATACCGCTGTCGACTCTCCATATTTTCAATTCTCCGTTCTTTCTTTCTACGTACGGAGTACGCTCCTCCACCCACAAAACTGAACCGTTGTGCCTAAACAGCACATACAAAATGCGTTCGAAGGTCGTAAGATGACTCCCCTCAAGTTCCTTTGCATCGTTTGAGTTTTTTTTGTTTTTGGATGAATTTGTGAGAGGAGGGGGATTTTAATCTTCTTCAACAGTTTACAGTCTCGACGACCGATTGCGCCGCCGAGCCGGCTTTCCTGGCAGCTACCGGACGCGTCTTGTTCGCGGCGGCTTGATATCGCTCTCTGAGCCACCAGCAGATGGGAAATTTGGCTTGTGGAAATGGCATCTGAGCGCTCCATAATGGGCCGATAATATGGCACACGGTCTATCATCCTGTCAGAACGAAAACAAATCGAAAACACAAAAAGTGCCACGGTGCGGACGTTTCAAAATATAAGGAGTCATAGGATATGGATGAAGTCTTCAATATTCCAAGAAATGGCTGAATGCCCAGTCGCGGGACGAGCAGCGCCATGATGGCCAAACAGCTTGGTAAAGCTTAACCCAACGAATTGCACCGGCAGTCGCAGCTTGGAAACATCATCAACTTTGATGAACGTGGTCAATTGTCAGTCAATTCAAAAACTCGTCTGCGACAGGAAGAAGGGCTACGCATCAAAATGAGAGGTATGTCAGAGCGTTAGAAGAGTGAAGAATTCTGCCTCCCTCTTTCCTCCCCAGCGGCTAGGCTGTTTTTCTTGGCCATTCATGGTTCATTGATGGTCGGGTAATTCAGGGTGATCAGCCAGGATGAGTTCGAAAATGTTTTCTTACGAGTCATAGATATCGATCATATCACTTGGCATGTTTGTCAAAAGTGGTCTCGGCCCTGGAAGTCATGGGTTGAGAAACTTCCCGCAAGAAGGCTAAGCAAAAGGTCTCTGTGCGTCACGGCGAAGGTCGGGAAATTTAGCGACCTGGGATGATGGAGACGAACTCGTTCCGTTTCGTTTTCGTGTTTGTCCAATTTCCTATAGGGCTTTTGAGGCTTTTTCTTTGGAACATTCGATGGAAGCTTAATTCTTGCGTTTTCCAGCACAAGATGCTTCTCTTCGGATCTTATGCTGTTCTCGGGTAACTAGTATGCACGATGGTGACTGGAAAACGCCGCTATGTTGCATGCAATCACTGGAGATTGGGCGCCATAAAGCCACCCTACACGTGGGTTGCTGCTCTGCACGACAATCACAGTAACTACAATACAATATAGTTCTGATACTGGTGATATCGGAACCACCATAAAGTTTTTTTTTGGCAGGGCACAACGCACACCGGAATTCATAGGAATCTTCACTCTGCGAGCTGACGGGTGCAGCCTTCGACATTCAATAGATGCGGCAGCGTTATTGCATCGATACCCTGGCAATCTATATTGATGAGAGCGATATTGACCGAAAACCTTGAGTTTGCAAATAAACGAGCGGTTGAGACTGGGAAGGAGAAAACACACATTTCCCCCTCGTGTCGCGGCATCACAAAGCTCAAGCGGACGCGAATTTCAGTGTTCCAAATGTCCATGTTTAGGGTAGCAATTCAGGTTGTCCCACAGTGCAGTGGCTAGACCACAGGGCATCCGCTATGTTATCCTGTGCACCAGAACCATCTTTCTCTGACACCTGGGCAAGGCTTGTCATTGTCGTCCACACACAAGCGTAACAAGCAACGTCTAGACGGTTGAAACTCGCAATTATTTTTAACGCTTGGACGTCACCCTCGACACGACTTCCCGACAAAGAAAGGAAAAAAATCAAATAATAACAAATCATCACGAAACGATAATCGAATGACGAATTTGAAAAAAAAGGGCGTCGGTCGCTTTAGCCCATGTTGGTGGCTTACGGACTTATCTGCGGGGAAGGCTTGGCTGTACTCTTTTCTCTCCCGCTTCCTACCGTGACAAGCAAGGCCTGTAAATGGCCCTACAATTCTACCCGCTGAGGAGAGAGCTCACTACCCCCAAATTCTCACCAAAACCTCAGATCTTGGAAGCTCTTTTCAATTTCAACTATGCGCAATTCTCGTACGAGTCCAAGAAAATGTATCAAGCAACAAGATTTATTGCCATGACGTTGGCAAAAAAGCTTCACGCCGCCATTTGCTTGGAAAAGGCGTTGCCCAGCGAGAACAAGCTGACATGGCTGACTTGCTCGGGGATTTGTCCGCCTTGGCCACTCAAACTTCATCTCCAGCTTCTTGGCCTCCTTGGCTGTGCGACTCGTGAACTGTAATTTTGCATTCTAATGGGTCAACAACTGTTCCCCAGCTCGGGGTCCCTGCCGCGTGAAGCTCGAGTGCGACGATGATTGACACCAGCAAGAAACAAATGACACCCACCCCCCAGGCATGCGAGCTAGTTCCTTCTCCGGACCCCAGAAAAACTACAAATACTCCCTTTGGTTCCTCCTCCCCAGATCTGTTCGATTCCCAAAAGCATTGCGAGGTCGCCGTCTATCCCCTCAATTTTCTAAGACCACTTTCATCTTGGGTGCCTTCTGACATAAATCAATATGGCGACTACTACAGGCAACGAGCCGGCAGATCCTATAGCCAAGGGAATACTGCCGACCGCGAAACAAAGTCTCAAAGACCTGTTCATCTGGAAGCAAAGAGTCCTTGTGACAAGCGACACTGGCGAAGAACATACCGAATGGCAAAGCCCAGCTCCTCTGAAGAACCCAATTAGTCTTTTGGCTCAATTGAGCCTTCGCGACGTAAGTATTTTTATTTCCCCTTAAGGACTCATGTGAAACCGGACGCTAGAGTCTCGTGATTTACACCAATATGAGCTGACATTGATACAGTGGAGTTTCTTTCTTTGCGGCTTCCTGGCTTGGACAGCAGACGCATTTGATTTCCACGCTCTATCTATCCAAACAACCAAAATCGCAAAGTACTATCACAAAAGTAACACTGATATCACCACTGCCATTACACTGACACTCCTCCTTCGCTCAGTTGGTGCCGCTTTCTTTGGTCTCGCAGGAGATCGGTTCGGACGCAAATGGCCCATGGTCGTCAATATGGTGATCCTGGGTCTTCTTCAGATCGCCACAATCTACAGCAAAACATTCCAGCAGTTTTTGGCTGTCAGAAGTTTGTTTGGTTTGTTCATGGGTGGTGTCTACGGAAACGCCATTGCAATGGCGCTGGAGCACTGCCCAGTCAATGCCAGAGGATTAATGTCCGGTATCTTGCAACAAGGTTACTCATTCGGCTACGTATTGGCCGCTTGTGCTAACCTGGGGGTTGGTGGAAGCACTGAATCCTGGAAGGTGAGTTCTGTCTCTATTTTTATCATCGAGGGAGGCTGACAATCAAATCAAAGACAGTATTCTGGGCTGGAGCAGGTATCTCTATCGGCATTGGCGCTCTTCGTATTTGCTTCCCAGAGTCCAAGCAGTTCCTCGAGGCCAAGAAAGCCGGGCACAAGGATATTTCTGCTAGTGATTTCTGGCGCGAGACAAGGCTTATGCTTAAAGAGCAGTGGAAACTTGTCGTCTACTGCATTATCTTGATGACATGGTTCAACTTCTACAGGTTTGTAAAACCCATCTCTCTGTCACCAATATCTAACATGAAGCAGTCACACTTCCCAAGACTCTTACACAACCTTTATGAAGGAAGCCAAAGGACTGTCGAACGCCCCCGCAACCCGCGCATCTATCTGGATGAAAGTTGGCGCCTGCGTCGGTGGTACAATCATTGGATATACGTCCCAATGGGTCGGTCGTCGCCGTGCTATTATCGGCTCAGCATTCATGTCCGGCCTTCTAATTGCAGCCTGGATCCTCCCCTCTGGCGAGCACGCTCTTTCCGCCACCGGTTTCCTCATGCAATTCTTCGTCCAGGGCGCCTGGGGTGTCATTCCCATCCATCTCAACGAGCTTTCCCCTGTCGCCTATCGTTCCACCTTCCCAGGTCTCACCTACCAGATCGGAAACATGATTTCTAGCCCTAGCGCACAGATCGTGAATGCGTTGGCTGAGAAGATTTTTGTCAAAGATGAGGGTGGGCCACATGTCAAGGCTTATGGCCCAGTTATGGGTATTGCCACGGCGATTATTGCATTGGGTATCATGGTTACCGCTGCATTGGGGCCAGAGAGAAGAGGTAGGCACTTCGAGAGGGCGTTACCAGCTGGCGCAAACTTGAATATGATTCCACAGAAGGAGGTGGACATCGAGCGCGCGGAAGAGGTTGAACGCGCGTCTGGATCTGTGCACCGTGAGAAGATCTGAACGATGGCCGGCTGGTTCTGGTTTATATGACAGAGAAGAGATATGTGTTAAGCAATATTACAAATTACTCATACTGTCGTATTTTCTTGGTTGTTCTTGTTTACGTCTAGCTACGTGATTGTTGCACATCGCATGTCTCAGTGATAGGCATTTCCCCACTTCTTCGAACAGCTTGTTTGTTGTTCATAGTTCGAGAGGTCTAAGTAGTGTCAGCGGAGTTTTGTAGGCGGAGGTGGAGGCATCTTTGACTGCGGACTTGTAAGCCCCAGGGTCGTATTTATGATATCTTGTGCCCGCTTCCACTTTCAATCTTTAATTTTATTAACTGCTCACCTTACGGCCGGTTAATAAAACGCCAATTCTTATTAATATCACGTTTACAATTATTAAACTAGCATGAAAATAAGTAGTTTTTTCAGGAAGCATTGGCTTTCTTGCCAACAAAGATTTTAATCGGTGCACAAAGACCTCTGCTATAATTTCTTGCGCTTTCATGCAGCGATTTTTTTTAAAGCAGCCGCAAACTCGAAATTTAACATTATTATTATTAAATATTTAAAACTGTACTTCGACTCTGTCTTAAGCCAACTGAAAAGTATGGATGCTTGTATATAGCAAGCTTAAGAACCGCGAGATGATCGTATAAGCAGTGATAGTGGAAAGTCGATTTGAACTTACAATTAAGATCCAATAGTAGAGCTAAAGTACTCTAAATCTTTTTAAAAAGCGCTGTTAAAGATTTTGGATGCCAAAAAATTGATTGAATGCATTTACTTCGGCAGTACTCTACCGAAACGGGCTAGGACGAAACGTTCTAGATTTATTCTAAAGGACAATGTGTCAAGGTACGTTTTTATTCGTTTTTTTCGCAAAGCCTTTCCTTTTCTATAGTGTTATATGCTGGCTTTTGTTAGGAACTTGCTCAGACAAAGCTGTTGGAATTTAAAAAGCATAACTGGATTGTTTTAAAGCTGGCAAGAGTTCTAGGCAAAAACAGAAGTGCTCTGTTAAAACGTTTGATGTAAAGGTTTTTGAGTGTAATCAAGTAAACTGGCAGCAATAATAGTAGATCTAGCGTTAAATAAAAGGAGTAAACAGCTAGTAGTTAATAATGTCATCATAGACAGAAGGAAGGAGTTCTTAACAAAACAAAAGTAGTAACATTCCAGGTTGATAATATTTAAACATTTCAACTATTCAAAGAACTGAAAAAGAATTCAACATACTTTCGGGAAAGGTGCTTAAAAAACCACTGCTTGCTCACGTGGTTCCGTCATCAGACTACACAATCCGTTGTGATTTGTAAACTCTTGCAGCAGTTTCAATGGCAGCTATTTTACTCAAAACTATCTACAGGGCTGTCAAGTCTTGTGAATCCCTAAGCGCCGACTCATTAAAGCTCCTTCAAAGATCGGTAGCTCCTTTTGACATGCCAATCATTTCAGCTGCGTACCGATGTATATGAGAGAAGTCCATGGAGGCACCCTGGAGAGCTCTGACTGTATGAGGACACAGAAATAGCACGAGTCTCCAATTTAATTTCCACAGATATAAATATCCGGTAGCACATGCGGAAACTACTCACAAGAAGGTTCGGAGTGTCAATTGCGGAGCTACCACCTGGTATGGGTGTCTTGGTCGATCCATGGCCGCCAGTATAATGGTATTAGTGATATAGTCTCAAAAGGGTGAGATGATAACGCCTTCAAATTGATCCCTACCATTCTAGCGATCTTTGAAATAGTTAGATGGTACATTCTTTTATTAAAGGTTTTCAAACTTGGAAATCTCTTTGGTTGGCTCTTTGGTATCAATATGACTTTAACAGTACCAAACTTATTTGATGTGCTTTACATAGCAATAGTTCAAACTGATGACTATATCTTGGCACGTATGATTCTTTGTCCCTATAGGCCATGGAATTTGACAAGGATAGTGTGCTAGGTTGCAACCCAAAGTCAGATTACTTAATCCACAAAAAACACGTGCGATGGCTGGCGGCACGTTAACGAGGATTTGTGGTAGCACCGTAGCAGGAACGCTAACGGATCACATTTTAACAATAATGTGGTACCACTGAAGGCGTTGAAGGACATCTCTTCGAAACATTCATCATGCGATAAGAAAACGCGCAAAATGAATGATCCATTTGAGAGTGATTAGGAGTACCATCGAGCTGCCAGTATACTTCACGTTTGATAACCTTGGAGCCAGAGAACAAAGCGAATGCAGCTTCGTAAAAACCAGACTAGCTAATGCCCTAGGATATTGCGGATATGCGATCTAATATAGAATTATCGAGAGCGCCAAGAAAGTATCGCTTTCTACTACAGTCAAACCTGGTTATATCGGAACGCTCGGTGCCAAACCAACATTCCGATGTATAGAGGCTTCCGATATAACGAGGTCCATTATAGCTGCCTAAGGCTCGGCGGATCCAAGATTCATTCCGATATATAGAGGTTTCCGATATAACGAGTTCCGATATAACCAGGTTTGACTGTATATGCAGGCGTAACGGCATCCACAGGCAACATTCGCCTTATCACAGAGTAATATAATTTAAATTTCTCCTTTGTTGAATTGCATTCGGAGTTAATTAACAGGTCATTTATGGCACTGCATCATAGCTTTCCAGCCTTCCATATTAAATTGCGATTGGGGAGTCGAAAACTAGCCTCCCCTCTTGCCAGCCAGAGTCACCAAACCGGTGCGGTTGGGTAAAGGCTCAAGGCTTTAGGTTTTTCCGAACGCAGATATAATACCCAGAACAGCTATTAAAAAGCCTCATAATGCCGCACTAAGGTTCACGCCTACTCTATGCGTGCTGAAGTAAACCGTTAGCCTGTAGGAATCGGCATATACAAGTCAGCAAGACAGTCTCTTATCACAAGCCCTTCTTGTAATGACACATGGTTTAAATATGGACAATGGTGGTTTGGTAGTTTGGAATTGACATTGTCTACTGATCTACAATATCTATCTAATCTATTAATCTACTTGTGAGCGCAGGTGTATGGAGCTTTAAACTCTAAGAATATACACAGCACAGGGAGGCCATCTTGAGAATCGACACTAAGTTCCACTTACGCCGGATAAAGATCCTCCTGCTTCTCAGTGGGGGCATCAATGTGCATGTTGAACTCTTGTTTAACGTCAGAAAGGAAAAACGCGCCTAATTCACAATTCGAGTCAGCCTGCACCGTTCCGAAACTCTCCTCGCTGCTATCCGCTGGAGATTTTGGGAGGCTCACCTATTACTGCAAGAAGAGTGAAACAGCCTGCTGCAACCCAAATGTAGCGAAAACCGACAACAAAGGTGTTTGACAAAGCTACGGCACCGGCTTCAATGATGTCGATGGTGACGCCTTCAACAGCCATAAGTTCCTTGGTGTTTTGAGTCGAGAGATAGCCGATGAATTCTCCAAGAGAGGTCGCTGGCAGCCCAAGTGGAAGGACGGCTTTGGCGATGTTAGAGCCTAGGTCGCGGTTCAAAATACTAGAGAGTATGGCGTTATCAGTAGAATTAATTAGCTTATTATTTTCAACCCGTGGAGAATGATCAGGCTTACAGATGGCTAATCCAACGGATCCACCAAGAGACCGCACACCGATCATTAAGCCGCTAGTGATAGCAATCAATTCCTTTGGGGTAGACAGCTGGGCAACCGTGATCAACGAGCACAAGCAGAGTCCGAGACCGATGCCAAGGAAGGCAGGATATACCCAGACAGGGCCGGAAGTGGTCGTGTTGGAAGTTGCCATGCAAATGAAGAAGATGATCATGAAAATAAATGCGGCAACGGTAGGCCATCTAATATTCTTGGTTTTAGAGCAGTAAAGCCCCGTGAAAATAGAGGCAACCCCCAGCCCGAAAAAAGTGATGCTGAAGCGCGCACCAGTGCGGAGTGGGTCGGTCTCATAAAAAAGGCTAGCTTGGAACGGGAAGTAGTTGTTGGCTGCGAAGAAGACGAGACCTTCGACAAAGACGCAAAAAAGTGCAATTGGGAAGTTTCGGCCGTTTTTGAACAGTCCGTGGTGAAGCATGCCGTCTTTTTTGAATATGGTCTCATACACGACCAGAGCAATAATTAGGGCCACGCCGATGGCAAACGGCGCTGAGATATGAGCGTTCGACCATGGATAGGGGTTCTGCGACCAAGAGAGACTCATACAGAAAAGCACGATACCAGCGGATAGGATAACATAGCCTACCCAGTCCAGGTTGGCAAGCTTCTCTTGTGTGGTCAAATCCGTCTGCCGTTTGGTCGGTGGTGGGTTGTACAGGAGGAAGGTGAGAACTGTGGCAATAGTGTAGACTGCCATAGATATGTACCAGTAGTTCCTGAATCCAGCGGGGTTAGAGTGTCTCGTCAAAGAACCGCCAACAAAAATAGCCACTATTCCACCAAGAGCAGCGGACACGTTATCCGCTGCCTGCGCCCATGGACGGTAGCGACGAGGCAAAACCTCTGAAGTCACAGTGTGAAGAAGAGGTTGCGCGCCGTAAGAGAGGCCAGTAATGGTGAAGCCAGCAATTGCCATACCTATACTTGAAGCTCTAGCAACGACAATGGAACCGATTGCACCACAGAGAGTCAATAGAATCAAGAACCAGCGGCGGCCCCAGTAATCAGCTGCCTGAGAGACAATGGGACTGAGGACCACGGTCATGATGGTGATAGCTGATGTGGGCCATACAGAATTGGTAGTGCCTCCCACGACTGCTACGATGTTTTGAGCTTGCTGGCTGTTGTTAGCGATTTAAGGGCATCAGTTTGAGGATTATGAGGTTTTACAGATCCGGAACCAACAATATTAATCAGTTGGGCTACATAGATGAGGCAGACAGCGAAAACTGCTAGAAAGGTCTTCGCGTGAAGGTGAGGAACAGGCACATCATCGTCATGAGTTTCCTGGCTATAAATAGCCGCCTGCTTCTCGAGATGAGATACAGGTGATTTTGGTAAGTCCAACTCGTGAGAGATTTGTTGCTGAACGAGTTTTGCTACTTTTATTGAATCCATGGTAAATTTGCTCGGTGGGTTGATATAGACCAAAATAGGGACAATCGAATGGGGAGAAAGAGAATCAGTGTGAGAAACGATTTGATGACTTGCTTACTGAGCCTAGTAATCAATATCAAATCAAATCAAATCAGAGTATCATTGATTATCTTGATTACTGACTAGTTAGGGAAGCGGTCAGCTGAATCAAGAAAGCGGTGACGGATTTTGCTCCGCATAATTTTTTAAAGTTCTAGTAACTGTCACAACGGGTGCGCTAGTCATGAGCCAAGGCTTGGCATACAGCCCAGAACCCCATATTTAAGCGAGCTAATCGACTAGGGATTCGGCTAAATATTAGGCCAACCCCCAAGGCAAGAATGATTAATGATTAAGTATATAATTTGCTAGTCGGCAGAGGTGAAAAATATCTAAGGGGGTGTATAGGTAAGGACCTGCTCATCCGAATTTGATAGACAATACTTGACCCATGATTGAACCTGTTCCCTTGTAATAAGTTAGTGGGCGCGGAGATAGAGCTTATCTGTCGAGACTACCCCACTACCCATCCTATCCGTGCCGCCCCTGGATCAGTCTAGTTTTTGAATGAAGAGGTGGGGTCCCGGGCCTCAAGTACAGCCGAAAAGTAAAATAACCTCAAACCTAACTAACCCTCAGAGCTTCGAGCCCAAGGTACGTTTAATACAACTTTTAAAATCTCTCGACGCAGCTTTCTTAGCTCATTTATTCGTATTTTATCAAATATTCTGCGGGCAGCAAGCCAGTGACGCTTAAGAAATTCATGCAGCTGAAGAGTTTACGGAGAACTTACCGACATACAGTCATACCCGGATAATTTGGTGGCTTCGGTTCCAAGGCAGCCTTCCGGTATATAGAGGTTTCCGGTATATATAAAGTGCATTATGCATAATTATTCGGATATACATAAAAACAGTATCATGTGTTGCATAAAATACATAATTATTAAACATAATTACGTGCTTTACAAATTTAGTGCATTACTAAGTTAGATTTACTAAAAGTATATATCGGAGCTTACTTAAATTCTTTGTACTTTTTCGGATTCCGAAATAAAAAGGTTTCCGAGCTACCCAGCCAAAAATCGGCCGTTCCACAGTTCCCTTCCGGGATTATCCAGGTAGGACGAGGTTGATGAGACTTGGTCGATGGGTTCGTCGTTATATTTTCCATTCTGCCTTCCGGAATTAGCAGCGCAAGTGTGATAGCTGAAAAGACTAATGCGATACGCTAGGAGGTGAGCTTGTGAGATGAGTAGTGTTCTTAGGTGCTAGACTAAACACCCTCGCTTGTCCCCGCAGAGCTTATCCCCCACCCCCATCTAAACCGAGCAAGCAAACCATGGCCGAATGGAAACATCTCAATAGCGTAGCATATGGCGTTTGAATATGGGACTTTCCCCAACCTTTCTATTTCCGCCTCCACCTTTGCCTATTGCGCCGGTGATCCTGCACTCCGGTCTAACAGTTGGTGGGCTGGCCTTCTGAGCTGCGAGCAAGGACAGAATTCAATCTGTCAAGTACGAAGCTCTGGCCCAAAAGTATTGATACGCGCTAGCAGGGGCAAGTCAAAAGTAGCTTAGAAGGTAGGCTAGCCGGGCAACCACGAGAAGCCTATAAGTAAGAATGGTGGAAATCTTACTCGCAGATAACTTAGCGGTTACACGCTATAATTTAGCGAGTAAGCCCTGTAATGATCACTAAAGTAAAGAAGTCTAGGCTATGAGGCCGTTGCTCCGCCAGCACCACCCCCTGTCACTTTCTCCCTCCCCTTGCTAGCGCAGTATCAATACTTTTGGGCCAGAGCTTCGTATAGACGGGCAAAAGGACCACTAGCGCCAGGTATAACGCGACGGCTGTTCCAAAGTGTGTATTTTTGCCCCTCAGCATCCAGTGTGACGGTGCAAACCCGGCGCTGCTCTTTTCAATTACTTGATGGCAACCTGACATCACTTGTTAGTCAATGCAATGCTCTATCACCAATAGAACCGAATTGGGTGAAAATATCTTGCATTTACGTTTGATTTTCTTTCGGACCTTTATTTTCGACACCAATTTTATCAGCCACTAAAGGCAGGAAGCAATTTTCCTCTACATTCGCCAAATCCCAAAATCTTCTTTCCATTTGTATCTTCACACCAGGCTTCCAATATAATCTCATCTCCATCGTCAAGATATTTCATTTGAGTCCCGTCCGTTAGCGTCACATATTTTGACCCGGCTTGAGTCGCTTCGTACAAGCAGCCAAGCTCCATTTTCCTCCCCTGGTCATCAACAGCCTGTGACAAACAAAATATTAGGGCTCGGACTTTGTGTTCAAGATTTCAAATTACTCACGTCGCCAGAGATGGTGCCCGTCCCAAGGAGATCTCCAGTCTTCATACCGCACATAGCAGAAGCGTGATGGGTGATTTGCTGGAAAGGTGTCCAGTATAGATACTTTAAATTACTAGTCCCCAAGACGAAGGTTTTATTCTTTCCTATGTACAGTTAATACGGCATCTCAATATATGCGAATGGTTGTGCACGAATAAACTTACTAACGAGCACTACACGAAGTTTAATATCAATAGTACCACTTTCGCTTCTGGGCCATTCTAGATGAGGAAAAGGAGGAGGGTCTTGCTTCGTCTTTGGTGAACACCGAAAAGCTTCTAGAGCATCCATTGTAACGATCCAAGTAGAGATGCTCGTTCCAAATCCTACAGAAGCAATCAGCGACTAGTCATATTTTAGACGCAAGAATATCAGACTACCTTTTCCATGAAAGGGTCCGAGAGGCTTCATTTCAAAAACCTGTAGATCTCGAGCAGACCAGTCGTTAAGCAGGACGAATCCAAAGATGTGCTCATCCGCCTCCGTAATACGAAGCTCTGACCCATATTCCACCGGTTTAGACACAAAATATCCCATTTCCAGCTCAAAGTCTAGTTCTTGGGACGGGCCATAAGTTGGAACATCTCCTTCTTTATAATATACACCTCGTGGGCGGCGAATGGGATGTGGCGATGGCACTACGCTCGAAACCCGCGAATTGTACACCGATGGAGCATAAAACCAATTTTTAGGAATTGCCGCACCAACAGCCATTGTAGAGCACTACGATTGTAGCGGGTTATATTGGCACTTCCGTAGCGGAGAAAAAGAGGAGTCCTTACATTGTGGCAGTGCTCTAATGAACAATAGAAATCAGAATACCCTTCAATGTGCATGGGAAGATGCATCGTGACTTGATCTAACAGAACCAAACAATCTTCCTCGATTTGAGAGCTTGTAATGTCTCTAATGATAGCCTTGCGTACATCTCGGCGGAAGCTATGGGGTAAAGCGGCGAAAGTGTTTAATGTCGGCTTTGCGATGTTGTGTCAGCGTAGTGGAGTTTGGGCTCGAGCAGTGACATGACGCTCACCTGATTGAACACGTCGACAATTGAGCCTTCGAAGATTAAACTGCTTAGATAACCCTTCTGACTATATGCGGCAAGATCGAGTGCAAAGTTCCCAATTGCGGTAGCGCATCGCAGGTTTGGATTGGCGTTGGTGGAAATGATTCCAAATGGTATGTTTGCAATCGTGAATGGCGAATCTGGTGGTATTTCTATTTCGATCCCCATCGCATCGTTTGGCCTTAACGTCAAGAATGGACTTTTGTCTTCTTTAGAAGATCAAAATGACTTCGAATATCATAGTGTTCGAGTGTTACGTTACGCGAAGCTGCAGTGGGAAATGCATCGGCTACCGTGGAGTCAGCGAATCGGCAGGAGAATGAATCTCCGGCGAGTGATACATGACCTCCCCCCTTCACTACACGAACCCCCCCCTTGTCTTTCTTATACTTCCTAACTTCAATTTCAACTTTTTGTTAAAATATATACTAATATGGGGGGGTCAGACACCCCCCCCCCCGAAACTAGCCCAAACCTAACCATTGACTTTATTTACCTTGCTTGTTTGTTTCTTGGTTTGTTTGATAGTGTGAGACAAAGTCCTGCTGGTTCCTGCTACCTCCATCTCTTGGGACTTTTCTGCAATCAATATCAACAGGATCATGGGAGGGTCGGTCTCACAAGTGTTTTCACCAACATCCGCCATGGGCCGTTCTGGACCTGACTTCCACTAGTGGTGGGTGGCTTACCTTGCGTGTATTTAACCCAGCATCTTCGTCCCAGGTTTATATGCAATAGACTTTGCTCGGAAGCGTGTGGGTGAGGGGTTGGGGATGCACAGCACGCTTTGCAGCAAAAAATCGGCGCTTAAAAGTAAGACGTATTGGCACTTAAAAGTAAGGCTAGCGGCAGTGTAAAAGAGAAACATTCTCGCTTCTCGTCTCACCCCTCACTTCAATTCAATACAAAATCGTCTGACCAACCCATTCTATCCATTGCAATACATTTCGATCTATTATATTTATATTGAGACATTAGTCATAGCTAACACGATGGCTTCCTCGGATGATCGACCACAACAGCCAGGTCAAGTTTCTAATCTACCAGGCCTCACTACCTACATCACCGGCCACGACGAGCTGACCGGTAAAGCAATCGTGCAATCCAAGCGTCCCGGAAAATGGACATCCTTTGAAGACAACTTGATGGGCTTCAACGTCATTTATACAACCTCCGAGTTCCCGGCATCACTCAATTCCAACGCCGACATTACGAGACATGACGAGGTAACAACCTCCGGTAAACTCGGCCTCGTCCAACCAGGTGGAACCGTTTGCCGGATTGTAGATTTCGCTCCTGGATACGACTGCATAATGCATCGGACACAGAGTCTTGACTACGGTGTGGTGCTGGAAGGCTCGATTGAGTTGGTGCTGGACTCGGGAGAGACGGAGCTAATGCACCGTGGCGATGTCGCAGTTCAGCGTGCAACCATGCATGCATGGCAGAACCCGAGTAAGACGGATTGGGCTCGGATGCTGTTTGTACTTCAGGATTGCCAGAAGTTGGTTCTGGGAGGAAAGGTTTTGAAGGAGGACTTGGGCAGGGGCGTCGAAGGGCTGCCGCCGAGTGGGAATGATCAGTAGGCGGTATACCTGCCGTGAAAACGAAAATCTTGAAAGTTCTGGAAAGTTGTCTTACCTACTATTAAAATGTTATATTAAATAGCAGAAATTAAGAGTTCAATCCCCTCTCCATCTCCGGGCATCCCAATCTTCGGGAACTGATTTGATGTGGACACTGCTCAGCCGTCCTCAATTGAAACTGTAACTCGCCCTGAAATTTAGGTTGGCGCTTGTTGAATAGACGTTATATATGACTTGCTTTGATAAAATGAATCGCGAGGTTATACACTCTCAAGATCCAAGATGTGGGTTTATGGTCTTGCAAATATCATCTATCTAAATAGGCTGTGATGTGAGCATGTAGATTACACAAAAATATAGGGAAAATAAATAGCATCACGTCATATCTTAGTCTGCTCAGCACATCAGTTCGTTTGACCAGCTACCCCAGACAAACTGATTGTTACACATATGTTGCAGCTCCCAGGTCTGTGCTGTCTTCTTTCCTTTTGTATTTTCTTCTGCAACAGCCCCTCCAATAACAATGAGCGGATAGAAGTGATCATCAGTCGGATGAGCATCCTTATACCAAGGACTTTGGGTTAAACGAATCAAAGCTCCAGCTAATTTCGGTCCCTGTACCATCAGTGTTAATTTGCAGATAGTATGAATAGAACATGTGAGTATCGTAACTACTTACAGCGGTGGATATTACCACATCATTGACCGACTTCTCAAATTCAATTGCCCACTTGGCAGGCTTGCTGCCCAGTTGAAAGTTATCACCCTTAGCAAAGAGTGGGACCCAGTTGTTTCTGTAAAGGTTGTGAACAGCACCACCAGTACCACAGAGTAATATTCCTTCTTTGCGAAGCTGGCTTAACGCATTGCCGATCCTGGCGTGGAAAGTGGAATTAAATCGAGCATTCAGACTCACAACCGTCGCCGGTGGTGTGCCTTCAGGAAACATCCATGTCGAAGGAGTAACGGTGTCGTCGTGCCAGTCAAACGTCGGATCTTCTTCGACATCTCCGAAGTCGTTGTCGCGAAGCAATTGAATAACACGTCGGGCGAGGCCAAGGTCAATATTGATTTTGTAGTTCTCCCAATAGGAGCGAGGAATCAAGTCCATCTGGGCTATCTTAGGCTTTTCTTTGGTTGCGACGCGGATGCGATCATCCAGTTCTTCCCAATGTGCTCCGATGAAGACCAGGCCTTTCACGCCATGAGCGCTAGCTTGTTTCCCAAACTGATAAAGGTCAGCCACTTAGGAAGGCTAAGATTGCGGAGACGGTACTGACCTCTCTCCAATATTCTGAAGAGGCGGACTGTTTAGAACACATCCACGGCGACCCATGCGACCAGAAAGCAGCAGGGAAAAAAGTCTCTGCACATTTGGCATGAGACATAGTAAAGGAATAAAGTTGTCATGGCCCCCCCAAAAAAGGCTGAAAGAGAAATCTTGCTCAAGTCAAGGCTATATAAGTTTTAGGCCATAAGCCTGAACCACTAGAAAGCAAGACGCAAGGGTTCCTTTGCCGAAGGAAATACCAGAACACATCCATTGGCTAGTTCCTAAAGGTTGTGTTCTTTTGAAAGGGAGATGGATGTCAGCCGGGTGGGGTGGAGCAAGGGGCGACGAGACCTGTTTCTGATGGTGACTCGGCTACGGTGGGGTTATGAGATATACTGAAACTACATTCTAAACATAATTCAAATTGGCGTCGTGTAGCTGTAGATGGAGTTCGCCGAACATCTCCCAATTGGCGGTGACGTAGATTATATAAACTTACTCTCACATCCATGTTCTGGGATATTCCACTTATCTTCTTGGTGCATGTTGCCTTAAGATGTTGCGTGTTTATTTCCTTTCATCGTTCCATTTTGACTTTCTTCAAATTAAGAAATTGCTTCCATGGCTCTCTTCCAAAGCACAGTGGAAAAAGCGAACGCGGCTTGGCTTGCGAATTACACGGTTGGCGACAAGCGATGGAGGTTGCAACAGCTTCATGGTCTCCATCGGTTAGTCATAGATAATCGGGATGCTATAGTATCTTCTCTCGCACAAGGTGAGGGGGTCTTAACTACTAACTAGAAAGTTTTACTGATACGAAAACAGAGTCTCAGCAACCAGCCTTCCTTTACGAGAGAGAAATCGCCGTTTTTGTTACAGATCTCCAGAGCTACATTTCAAAAGTCAATAGCAACAAATTTACGAGTTCCTGTGTGCGTTCTACAACCTTTGGTCCAGTCACCATTCAAGAACGGCCTCGTGGAGTGTGTCTCATTATATCCAATGTGCAAAATTTCATTCGCTTTGGGCTTGCACCTTTGGCAGCGTCCATTGCTGCAAACAATGTCACTATAATGGCAACATCTGCGGATCATAACAATGCATTCATTTCACTGCTCAGTCAGAAATGGGGCAAATATCTTAGCCCGAACACACTGTTTTTGGTTCCAGGAATCAGCGCTGCAGACATCAAAGAGGACGCAATCAACCACATCGCGGTTATTGGTAAGACTAACTTTTAGAGGGAGAGTTCATATTCCGGCGCTTACGTTTCTCCAGACAGTTCGACCGCTACATTTTCTACAATTTTACAATATCCGGAGACTCACTTCTACTCAGTAGCTGAGGGCTACAATGTTGCCATAATTGACGAGGGGAAAAAGGACTGGGAAACTATTGCCAAACAGATATATTCAAGTACGGCTAACATGAAACTGCCGTCGGATAATCTCTCTGCAGTCTTTGTTCGTCCTGAAGACGTGTCTGAACTTCGAAACGAGTTGAGGCGCCAACGAGCAACCGAAAAAAACTCTACGGATTCTAATGCTTGTCAAATACCGGATTGCACTTCTTGGGACAAGGACACCTTTTCTTTGAATAGCAATTGGGGGGAAGGGTCACCCGGCACTACCGATTCACCACTGGAATCCAAGCTGCGTCAAACCCAAGCTGCCGGAGCATTGCTAGTAGTCACAGTAACTTCATTAGAGAAAGCGCTCGATCTTCTCAGCGGCTTGTCAAGTCCAATTCTACAGGTAGCCCTTCTAGCTCCAGGCTCTAAGAGAGTTGTGGAATATGCATCTAGATGGACAAATGCCCATACCTTCTCCGTTGGCAGCATTCAGTCAGTCTTGCACCCTAGTAAGTCCCTGGTACCTCTCCAGACTAGGCGGTTCACTGACACCGATTATAGCCTTCAACACCTTTATATCGCCAGAACCATTGAGACCCGTCTTCCCAACCACCCTTTTCTCCCGAGCCCAGATTATTGCTACAAAGTCGTCTGAGGCTTTGCCATCTAGTGTCCCAGCTATTCGTGCCAGTTACGAGAAGTTGATACCACCTCTTAAACCCGAGCCTCGAGGAGAAAGAATTGGATTTTTCACCCAAGCTGAGTATCTGATAAAAGGGGTGGTTGGTACAACAACCATTCTAGCAGCCGTCGGCTTGTATTTTGGAGCCCAATCCTTCAAGAACAGATACTAGTGAAGACATCATAGTCTATAAGCGTGTAGATTTATTGTCTTCTCTCTCCTCTAAATGCGCCACCACAATGAAGGCATAGCCTGCGCTGACAATCTAAATAATTAGGATTTCGTATAACTACAAATGCTTACTTGCAGCAAGGAGTCACAGTGTTATCTTGCATGTAAAATGAAGTGGCTGTTGAGCGTTTATTCATGCTACGCGTGTTTTGGGCTTACTTCCATCCTTTATTATCAAATATACAAGCAGTGGCTGCTATGTAATGATCATGCACAATCATCCAAGGTTTACGCTGCCGCATGGATGCTAAGGCAGAAGCCAATATCACTCATGACTTTGACGGATCTGCCGTGATGCCAAAGCACAGACAGACAAGTCAGTAACTTTGCAGTAGTAAGACCTGACACATTGTCTTGAAGTCAGGCTGTAGACCCTCTCCACTGTTCTTGGAAATAAACCTTGGGTTGTGATTACTTGTACTTGATTGGTTCGCATACTACAAATAAGCCCAGCGTTTTACTAATAGAAATCTAGCGCCAATTCTAGTTCTTTCTATTACTCTTCCTGCTATGTTCGCTTGCTTTATCTTTCCTTTTCTCCTGTCTCACTCACGCCTTTGTAGCAGTTTTTACCATGTGCTCGAAAAAGATTGTTGGTATCCTTTTAGACACCTCAACAACTGTCAGGGGAGGAGATCATGCAAAAGGGTTGGTTTGGTTGTATTGTAATTGATTGAATTAAGAGAGAGAGAATGACGTGTTAAATACAGGAATGTGGTCCTGTGACAACAATCGTAGCTTTCTGCGAAGTCGAATGTCTCAATCTGTAACCTGAAGTATAAAAGCGCGATATCGGGGTGAGTATTTTTATGAAGAATTCGCCAACTGGCGCCGCCAGATTATTCGCGGCAAATACAACGGGTTCGATAGCGTTTGCCACTTACTAATTTCGCTTAGAAGTCTGAATTAGCTTAAACGTTTGGAAAAAGAAATATAACTTTTCCTTCTAGCGTAAATAACGTTAAATAATTACGAGTTTCTAAATACTGTACTTGCGCAAAAATAAAGAAATATTAAACGCACTTCTGTTGTGTTAATGTCTGCTATGCTCATGTCTGCCGCAATCTGCGAAGTAAAGTGAATTTAAAGCAAGTCTAGAGAATGCCGCTTGTCTACTATGACTTGCGAATAGCTCTAACCGCCCTATTCTTCCGTCTTGAGCTGTGCGGACTAGGTTCCTTTAACTCGCTTTAATTACAGCTATTCTAACTTATTTTCACGGGTTTATTACACCAGTAATCAACACCGGCAAGGAGTCCGCTATTCCTGACTCTTTTGACTTCCACTATTATTACTGGATTTGTAACAGTTGGGCATAAAACAAAAAATGTTGCTTCACGATATCTGCGCCTCCTGGTAAATAAATTCAACAAAAGTGTCGTAATCCATGTGGGCAATGTCTGTACTTTTCACGACTTCTTGCCAGGCAGGACGCTCGGATTTTACGTTGTTACATTTAAGAACTATAGGCTGATTGCCTGCAGTAACGTACATGTCGGCAATTGCGTCGCTAATGTTCATAAACAACTTGAAATGAAGCAAAACTTTGTATTCTTTGTGGCTATGCAAAAAAGTTTTGTGGCTGGCGTAAAGCGATAACAGCGGAGCCAATTCTGCTTTTTCTCCAGGAATTCATTTTTATCAAAAGTCTTATTCTTGTCAATGTTGTATATAAGCAGACAAGTAGTACTGAAATCATCGAGAATTGCTTGAAGTTGTGCGTTCAATGCTGGTTCTTCTAAAGCAGGAGGAATTTCCATTACAGCTGCCGAAATTGCAAGGGTTTATATTGCAGAGGATCGTTGTAAAGATTCACAGTAAAGTTAAATATTCTTTTTTGTTGCACATCGAAGTGTCTCGGGGATAGGCATAACTACGTTTTGCTGACATTGGTTTTTCATCTGTTGCACATCGACACATCTCGGCAATAGGCATGTACGCGTTTTCTCAACTCGACACTCTTTTTTGTTGCATGTCGACACGGCTCGCGGATAGGCATACCCGCTCCCCTGAAGCTCTTTTCTTTTTCTGTTGCATTTCGATGCCTCACGACGGTAGGCGGTATTTCAGATATTCTACTTTTTTTTTTTTGTTGCAGATCGCAGGTTTCGGCGATAGGCTTCGAGAATGAAATTCAGACGAATGGACGGAATAATGCCAAGAGCCACAACCCTTTCCGTCACTCATCACCACGTATGTCCCGGGTACTTGCCGCGCATTCTCTGAATCCATGAATTGCTGATATATTCGGTATTATCTTGTTCATGCAACTTATGAGGATGGCTGTATGTAGTCTGAGTTATAGATTACAGCTTTGCTCACTTTCTTGGCAAGGTTTCGGCATATTTTCTACGGCTGTTGGGTATAATATTGTTATTGCTTTAAAAGTTTTTGTTTTATGGCGAGAAATTTGACTATTAACAAGCTATGGAAAGGCTAGCTTGCATTTTGGAGACGTGAGGGGTGTATGGCAGCTGGGGAATTGAGGTTTATGGCGATTAAATTTACAGGAACGCTAGATGTTAGGAATGAAGGAAGGTCTTCTTCTACTATGAGACATGGATCTCAGTTGATTGATGGGTTATCTTCGGATAATGAATTTTCATCTCAGAGGTCACCCATCTACGCCGGAATTGAACCGGAAGTAAAATACGAATGCATTTACTATCCTATAGCGGTACAATGCCCCCTGCCCCGCCCCAAAAGCTACTACTGATCGGTTTGCCGGAGGTTGTTCCTGAGCGAGTTGCGTAGCAAATAGCCTCGGCGTCTTTTCTGTAGCCAAGAACCGAACCAATGACGCGTTTCCAGGGAATATTTCATGCATTCACTTGCCGCGTACCAACATATCAGTCCCGAGAGTAAAGCCGACCCTAGATAAACTATATTGCGAGAATTACCCGCCTGGCCATTGCCACTCTCTGCGCCCTGGCGCTCAGGAAAAAGAATTGTGGCTCCCTCGCTTATACCCGTTTGAACTACCGATACTCCCCTCATCCTTGTCATCTCTACTTCCGCTTCTTTCTCATATCTAAAAGACAATATGTGTGCATGATTAACGTCCATCCCTGCGTGGCGGAAAACCCTACGTGCCGGAAAAAATGATAGGTACTTTGACTTCAAATGTCATAAAATCTATACACACCGCTATACCTCTTATGATTTTTGTGAGTTATATTCCGTGGCCACTCTTAAACACCCTAAATGCCTACGACTGGAAAATCCACGTTTGCGTCGTCGCCTTTACGCTTGATTTGCAAAGAGTCTCCTTTTATAATATAACAAACTTCCTCTACCATAACTGCACCACCGAACTTACACCGTCCCTAAAACTTGTAAAAGCTTCTCAGCCGAGCTCTTAGGCCTACTCACTAGGCGGGAGATCGTCAACGTCCTTGTGGCGGCTGTGGCGTGTAGATTTATACAAGGTCGCTACACGGATTAGTACCTTGGATCGAAGCGAGTGATGATCTTAGTGAGGAACAGCCCCGCACGTGCCACGATATTTATGCTGTAAGCAGCACTTATGTAATATCCAGTGTGACAGGCAGGTATAGCTTAATTCATCCAGATTCCACAATATATAAGTCCAAGGTGAAGATAATTTTATAACTGAATGTCAAGAACATTTCCACCAGCAGCATAACTGCTGTTACAGGCGCGCTCAATCGTCAAAGAAGTCCTTCCCGCCATACTTATTCCCCAACAGACCCTTTCCGCCCTCTTCCACTTTAATACGATCAAACTTGTGAGACGCCCCTATTGCACCGCCCTTCCAATCGTTACTAAACGCATCACCGGCCAGACCCTTACCACCAAACGTGATATTCGAGTACTGATGACCTGCGACCACTTCCTTGACCGTCTTTTGAAGCAGGCTATCGATCCCAGTGGCCACATCCTCGACCAGCTGAAGAGACTGCTTGTCGCTAGTCTCTTCGCCAATCTCTGCTACTTCTTGTTGAACAAGCTTTGTTTGGGCCTGAGGTGCCGGGAATATCTTTTCGATTTCGTCGAGGAGTAAGATAATCTGTTCGAGAAGGTCTTTCAGAGTGGACCTGTGGTAGAGAGCCCAGCTAGTAAGCTTCAAGAATCGACCCTTTTTCTGACGCTGTATAGCCAAGCCTCTCATCTTATTGTCCAGCACGATCATCTTCGGATCCATATCGCCTGTCGAATACGCTGAGAGATCCTCGCCAGCCTTCGCAGTCAACTTGTACTTCTTAGAGATGCTCTCGGTGTCCGCGAAGAGCACAATGATTTGGAGCAACGCATCCTTTGCAAGTTGGATCTCGATCGCAGTAGCATCTTGCCTGCCTAGTTTAGGATCGTCGTAGATTTTGACAGACTCGCCCCATCGCGTAAGACGGAGTCTTGCGCAGTTGAGAGCAAGCTGACTGGTCTGGAAATCTCGACCGAAGTGGCGGGCAAACTGGACGTACTCGAAGCAGTCAACACAAGCAGTGAAAGCAGATGCAATGCCAATGGTACCAGTGACAATGCCGAACGGCTCTGCCATTGTCAAGGCAATGCGTTGCGAGAGAGAGATGGGATGTGGGTAGTTCTTCATTGGAACCTTCAGCTGAGCCTCACAATCCAATGTGCATGGTCCGGTTCCTGACCCCGCCAAAACGATCAGCACAATCGATTATAGTAATGCCGACGGACAACAGCTTTGGCTTCTTGCTTCTTGTCCCACCAGCGACAGCGGCTCCAGTCTGTGCGTTTATCCACTCTTACTGCCCCTGCTATAGTGATATGCGCGGATGATCTCCTTCGCCATGTCAGTTCACGATGTGCCCAGCGTGCCCCGCTGGCATCAATCGTCGCGTGGCCATGATTACAACAATATTCAAATCAACGAAAAGGCCCACCTCGGAGACACATACAACATCAGTCAGTTGATCATAGCTGCTGAATGCTAGCATTACAGAAAGTTAACTATACTACAGGTCAAGAAAACCCGCTTAGCCTTCTACCGTTCGCAGCAAATGCGTCCTTCAATTCGTCTACCCGCCAACACGAATCTACCTGCCTTCCCAATACACGAGTCGCCGTCCTACAAAAGACATCACAATGGGCGGATAGCGAAGACCAGCAATGCCTTTTCTGGCTGAGCGGTATGGCCGGCACAGGAAAGTCGACGATTGCACACACGGTCGCACGCAACTACTTCGAGCAAGGCCGGCTTGCGGCCAGCTTCTTCTTCTCGCGGGGCGGTGGTGATGCCGGCAATGCTAGCAAATTTGTCACGACTATTGCTATACAGCTAGCGGTGCATATTCCGCCAGTTGAGCGGCACATTCGGGACGCTGTCACAGCTTGTAAGATAATCGCAAGCCAGTCTCTCGCAGATCAGTGGCGCCAGCTCGTGCTTAAGCCGCTTTTGAAGCTGGAGGGGAATGACACATACCGATCATATATCATGATTATAGATGCCTTAGATGAATGTGAAGATGAAAAGGACATACGAATCATTCTACGACTATTGGCTGAAGCTCGATCGCTGAAGAAAGTCCGGCTGCGGGCGCTGATCACAAGCAGACCAGAGGTTCCAATCCGAAACGGGTTCTGTAAGATTTCGGATGCTGAGCACCATGACTTCATCCTTCACGACATGGAAGCGGCCATTGTGGACCATGACATCTTTATCTTTCTAGAGCACCAGATGGGATTGATTGGTCAAGAATGGTGTCTTGGGGCTAGCTGGCCGGGCGAGCAGGCTCTCAGACGGCTGGTTATAAATGCTAGTGGTCTTTTTATCTGGGCTGCAACAGCGTATCGGTTCATCAATGAGGGAAGACATCGCGCAGCGAAAAGACTGTCGATGATGCTCAAGGGCAGCACATCGACTCGAACACCGGAACACCATTTGAACGATGTCTACCTAAAAGTCCTCAAAAGCACGATTCACGAAGAGGACCTGGAGGAAGACAAAGAAGATACCTACTCAATGCTAAAGCAAGTTCTTGGGACCATTGTACTCTTATACTCACCGCTATCTACCAAATCATTATCTGAGCTACTCTCTTTTCCTATAGGGGCTATAGAAGGCGGACTTGCGGATCTTCATGCCATCCTCAATATTCCAAAGGATACAAGCCGGGCGCTTCGTTTACATCATCCTTCATTTCGCGACTTTTTGCTCAACAAAGATAGGTGCAGCGATCCAAACTTCTGGATAGATAAGAAGCAAGCGCACCAGGCATTGGCCGACAGATGTGTACGGCTTATGTCAACTTCTCTGAAGCAAGATATCTGTGGCCTGAACACTCCCGGTGTGCTTGTAAGCGACGTCGAGAGCAGTCGAGTTGAGCGCAGTCTCCCTCCTGAGGCTCAGTATGCATGTCTCTACTGGATTCAGCATTTTCACAAGAGCGGCGCTCAGTATCGTGACGACGACCAAGTGCATCAGTTCCTCCAGGTACATCTCCTTCACTGGCTTGAGGCCCTTGGCTGGATGGGGAAGACTTCAGAAGGGATTCATGCGATACTTTCCTTAGAGGCTCAAATTCAAGTAAGCCTTCTTTATAGCTATAGAATCCTGACTAATTCATACGAAGGCCGATAAAAGCCCGAGTCTACACGCATTCATTCATGATGTGAAGCGATTTGCTCTATACAACCGATTAATGATTGAACAGGCACCCCTCCAAATATACTGTTCTGCCCTTGTTTTCGCCCCAGAAAAGAGTATTATTCGGAGACGATTCGAGAAGTATATCCCACCTTCGATCCAAATAAAACTGAAAGTGCAAGGAGATTGGAGCGCTGCTCTACAGACGCTCGAGGGCCATTTGGGCTCGGTCAACTCAGTGGCCTTCTCACCAGACGGCAAGCTAGTCGTATCAGGGTCGTACGATGGGACGGTCCGGCTTTGGGATGCCGTAACGGGAGCGGCGCTGCAGACGCTCGAGGGCCATTCGGCCTGGGTCAATTCAGTGGCTGTTTCACTAGACGGCAAGCTAGTCGTGTCAGGGTCGGGCGACAGGACGGTCCGGCTTTGGGACGCCGTAACGGGAGCGGCGCTCCAGACACTCGGGGGCCATTCGAAATTCGTTAGATCAGTAGCTTTTTCACCAGACAGCAAGCTGGTCGTATCAGGGTCGGGCGACAGGACGGTCCAGCTCTGGGATGCCGTGACAGGAACGGCGCTGCAGACGCTTGTGGGCCATTCGGACGCGGTCCTATCAGTAGACTTCTCACCAGACAGCAAGCTGGTCGTATCAGGGTCGGCCGACAAGACGGTCCAGCTCTGGGACGCCGTGACAGGAACGGCGCTGCAGACGCTCGTAGGCCATTTAAACGCGGTCCAATCAGTAGCTTTCTCACTAGACGGCAAGCTGGTTGTGTCAGGGTCGGGCGATAGGACGGTCCAGCTTTGGGATGCCGTGACAGGAGCGGCGCTGCAGACGCTTGTGGGCCATTTGGACGCGGTCGAATCAGTAGCTTTTTCACCAGACAGCAAGCTAGTCGTGTCGGGGTCAAGTGACAGGACGGTCCGGCTTTGGGATGCCGTGACGAGAGCGGCGCTCCAGACACTCTGGGGCCATTCGAGATGGGTTAAATCAGTGGCCTTCTCACCAGACGGCAAGATAGTCGTATCAGGGTCGGGCGACAGGACGGTCCAGCTCTGGGACGCGGCGCTGCAGACCCTCGAGGACCATTCGAGCTTAGTTAACTCAATGGCCTTTTCACCAGACGGCAAGCTGATTGTGTCAGGGTCGGACGATAAGATGGTCCGGCTTTGGAACGCCGTAACGGGAGCAGCTCTACAAACATTCGCAGGCCATTCGAGATGGGTCAAATCAGTAGCCTTCTCACCAGACGGCAAGCTGGTTGTGTCAGGGTCGGGCGACAGGACGGTCCGGCTTTGGGACGCCGTGATGGGAGCGGCGCTGCAGACGTTCGTAGGTCATTCAGACGAAGTCCAATCAGTAAATTTTTCACCAGACAGCAAGCTGATTGTGTCAGGGTCGGACGATAAAATGGTCCGGCTTTGGAACGCCGTAACGGGAGCAGCTCTACAGACATTGGCGGGCCATTCGAAATGGGTCAAATCAGTAGCTTTTTCACCAGACGGCAAGCTGGTTGTGTCAGGGTCGGGCGACAGGACGGTCCAGCTTTGGGATGCTGTGACGGGAGCGGCGCTGCAGACGTTCGTAGGCCATTCGGACACGGTCCAATCAGTAGCTTTTTTATCAAATAGCAAGCTGGTCGTGTCAGGGTCAAGTGACAGGACGGCCCGGCTTTGGGACGCCGTAAAGGGAGCAGCACTGCAGACACTCGAGGGCCATTTAGGCTTAGTGACCTCAGTTGCCTTTTCACCAGACGGGAATATTGCGCATCCTCTATTTGTGTCAAATAATTGGGTAGCGGAAGGGGGGTCAAATCTTCTCTGGCTTCCTCCTACTTATCGAGCGACTTGTTGGGCTGTCTGGAACAAAATCATTGTATTAGGACACTCGTCAAAGAGAATTTCTATTCTTGAATTTAAGGAGGGGTTATAGGGCATACTACAGAGTATTTGTGAAGTTGTGAAAGCCTTATATATAATATATATTATTTTCTTATATCTTTATTTCAGAGAGGATAAAGGGTAGCATATGCCTTTATACTGTAATGGCCTGTAGTTACCACCAGAGTTTTGGCATGTTTTATGTGTGTGATAGAGGTGTGGCGCATATGTATAGGGATGATGCAGCTAGCGTCTTGGCAATATGGCTTAGTTTATAGTAAGGCCTTAAAGCTCGGATAAAACCCTTTTATAAATATTAGAGATAGTATAAGCTCGGTTGTAGAACTGTGGTGGAGGAAGTCTATTACGCTATAAAAAAAGACTCTTTGTAAATCAGGCGTGAGGGCGACGATGCGACTATGATTTTTTAGTGGAAAGGGTTCAAGGTGTTCGGGAGTGGCTACGGAACATAATATATAAGAAAATATAGGAGATATCAAGGTGTACACAGATTTTAAGATGCTTGAAGTCAAAGTACCTATCATTTTTTCCGGCACATAGGGTTTTCCGCTACGCAGGGATGGACGTTATTTATATATATGCGAGTTCCAGAAGTGGGATGTCCATTCTTCCCCTGGCCTCTTACCCTTCTCGCGATAGGGAGTCATGCTCGTAAAGCGGACAGATATCTGGTGCTGCTCCTTGATCGTTCGAGAACTTTTGGATCGTAGAAAGTCGTAGTGAATTGAGCATCTGATTCATAGCAGGGGTACCAGGTCACGGAAAATAGAAAGAATAATTGCGGTTTGTATGCTACTGATGTCTTTCACTCATTCCGTCACCGTTTCTTTGTCAGAAAGGTCCTTCGTGTATACTATGCTATGTATACGACAGACTAATCCGGTGATG
The DNA here is from genome assembly GCA_021307315.1 of Bisporella sp. PMI_857. Taxonomy (NCBI): domain Eukaryota; kingdom Fungi; phylum Ascomycota; class Leotiomycetes; order Helotiales; family Helotiaceae; genus Bisporella; species Bisporella sp. PMI_857. The sequence continues at coordinate 220,618 of JAJSPD010000024.1, forward strand.
TAAGCATGTATATTCAGTCTTTTGGGAGCACAATGAGCACTCTGTTCATTGTTTAACCGAGCATATAATTATGGGATAAGGTATGTATGTGGAATGGTCTGCATATAATCAGCTATATATTGATGCCAGCCCCTCCTTTCATTTTTATTTCTCAGTGTTTCCGAGAATGAAACTAGACTCGAGTTCTGGTGGCCAAAAAAACTCTTTCTAAATCTCGCCAACTCTTTTCGATAACCTCTTCAAAACTTGAGGCTCCTCCGCGTAGACCTTCGAGTATCCTGTGCCTACGGGGGCGTACGTGGGCACCACGCAATGTGAGCTTCTCTCCTACAAGAAGCTTCATGGATTAGTATCAGGTCTCCAGTAGTCTTGCTATCTTTATTCTGTAAATATACAGCAGATTTCATAGAAATAATGCAGAAGTCCCCGGCTATCATCTCCATTCTTTTAGAAATTTTCATCGTTCTATTGCAATATTGATCTCTTTATTTCTCGGTGCCTCGACGTGATCGGCCTCCCCAGAATGGATTTGGATCGAACGGATGGTCCGATCCAAGGATCAGTGGCGTCTTGTCGTCTGGAAGCGGCGAGGGGACTCTCATTTCACCTGGAATTCATCAGCAATATTACCTGCAGCGAAGCAAGCAAACTCACCTCGGTATATTTCGAGAGCAGAAATAAGCGGTAGCAGCAGCAAAAGCACACCAAGCAATTGACCGAAACTCCAATCCTTCTCTCCATTATCCGCCAGCTTGACAGACGGTGTGCCAAATGCCGACGACAGTGTAATGACCCTCACAGTCGCGCCAACACCAATAGCCATAAGGAACACAAAGCTTATCGCACGAGTAATCTGCAGCCATCTCTGACTCTTGCTATGCAAATACCACACGGCCATCGCATACACAACACATTGTCCCACGATCACGGCGATAGTCCCCGCCAAAGACCGCGGAATATCATCGCGCTTCACGGTCGGCGAATCCTGCCAAACGCACGCGATAGCCAGAGTCGGGGCGATTTGCGTCGTGATGTCTTTCAGGACGAATACGCCCGAGGTGCATGACAGGGCAAGGTTGACGAACATCAGGAACTCTCTAAGCCACCGTAGGACCCAATCCCGCTTGAAATCATGGTACAGCGCCAGCAGCGCCGCCGAATGCGTGGCGGTGGATATCGACGACAGCATCCAGATGATGAAGAAGTGGTACGGCACCATGGTCCCCATCTTTGCCAGCCCCACGCTTTGTAGCCCGATCCCCGTGATGATCTGCTGGTCGGAGAAGGACAGCAGCAGCTTGCGCGCGATTTTGGTTTCGGATTTGCGCAGGAGCTCCGAGAAGATGATCCATGCTGAGAGCACGAGCGCTATCCCGGCTGTTATGATGAAGGAGAGCAGGACCTGTGGTTGTTAGTTGGTTTTCTATTAAGAGAACTGTGGACGTACTCCTGCGCCTGCGACGCCCGCATCGCTCTTTGTTTCTGTTGGTACGGTTGTACAATTTTGAGAGTCGAACATCTTGAAATTGTTAGTTGTGAAGAGGTTTAGTCTTTTGGAGAGCGCGTCGCGCCGCGTAGATAGTGGTGAAGGTCCAAGATTTGGTAGGAACTTGGGAGATGGGGATGTGCGCCCTTTTACTCATTTGCAGATCATTACGTCGTTGGAGTTATTAATATCTCGGCGGATGCTGAAACCTCAGGGGTCAGACTCCAGAAGACCGTTTGGATGGTGGCGCTTAGGGGGGTATGTCGCTTATCTTGTGGCTGTGTTAGAATGGATGATTTACAGCCAATTAATTGCTTCCTCCAAATGACTCTACAACAACGCGTCATAAGGTTGTTTGGTCTAGTTACAAGTTTACAATGCGCCAGTATGCTGTCGGCGCTTGGAAGGCACGTGATTTGACATGTTATTTTAATTTACAAAGATGAAAATCTTAATAGAAAATAAGTAATTCCTTGGAAGACGCCTGAGTCTATGCTGCATACTTGAAATGCCTTTGCGAAAGGTCTACACTTCTTACCAAATGTGATGACTAACACTCGTACTGGATTGAACTGCCGTGAGTGAAAGCTCATGAGTGAAAGCTAGATCATAAACCGCAAAAGAAAGGGCATCTCCAGTGCAAGCTTTGGTAATCAAATACATCATTAGATTTCACGAAACTCACATTGCTTAAACCATTGTAAGTGAGAATTGCTAAAGCCATCGTTTAATTATCTGTATCCGCTCACATAGCCTCTGACTATGCCATGAGTCCTAGCTCGAATGCCCAACCATACGGCCAGAGAATGAGGCGATCCTTGTGTCTCACGATTCAAAATTCTGCCATCTTAATATCAATCAGAATGCCCAATTTGCAGATTAATCGACCCAAAAGTGATTAAAGCCTTCATGTGCAAACTGGGTTCTCTGGTGGCAAATTTTAACCCTTTCGATTCTTCGTACCAATAGTCCCAGTTGCATACAAAAATGCCAAGGCTGTTCCCCTCCGGTGTAGCCACAGACGCTCTGGGCGGCAACTCTTCCCCCATCCGCCAGTCTTGTAAAACTTGAACCGTTTTAATCCGACTCAGTTGGAGGATGAGGACTGAAATGTTGTAGAAAGCCTCGTTCTCCCGCAGAAGGTCGCCCCATGAATGTTGAGTCATCGCAAGATGGTGAATTTTATGACCCCATACCCGACCAATGTGATAGAGTGCTGATATTGACGAAAAGCGAGCGAATAATATGATATCTTTACCGAAATCGCAAAAAGCTCCATCAAGCCTTATGCGAGGAACCTTGAGCACAGAATACTTCTTCAAAGCTACAGCCCTGGACTCTCTACAAACGAACAACGCTACCGGTGCTGCTTCCCGGACTCTAACCTTCGTTTTCTTTTCAGTTTCCAGCCGTACCACTTCTAGGTAGCGAGGGCCCGGCAAGCTGTGCTTCCATATCTTCAAGCGGAGTTCGGTGGCCAGTTTGGGGAAGAATTGAAAGTCCTCGAGTGGTAGGACGTCAATTTTGAACAGCCCTTGAGGTGTACATAGCACGTCCCAATACTGAGTGGCACCCTTTCCAGGAGGCCCACTTGTTACGGCTGGCATTTTAGATGAGGAATGTGCGTTCGATGCTTGAGTCTTCTTGGGATGTTTGCAAAGTACTGAAAGTTCTAATACTGTGACGGATTGTGAGCATTCAAAATCGCGCAATTTCAAACACTTTGCCTACCCCTTGAGAGCTTTCCCCAGCGACCATATTTCGAGAGGCTTTGGCGCTCTCTTGAGTTTCAGAAATTTTCGTGATAATGAGGGCAATTTAAGATCGATTGACAAGGCCGAAGATATTGATTTTTCTCAGTTGAAGATTAGTGTTATGGGAAACGTTCGAAACGTGTTTGTAAATTTGAAGAAGTTTCGAGGCAGGTGAAGGAGAAGGGAATTACGAAGTCTTGAGGTTCAGGCCGTCTTGTTATTAGAGAACAATTGTAGCCGGCTCCTACCATGAGACCCCGATCAGAAAAATAACTTACCTACCTATTTTCTAGGCATGGAAGAGTGAATAAGTGTAGCCAATAGTCGCGACAGAGATCAAAATACTACTGTCTCAGGGGCTCTAACATGTATCACAAAACAAGGACTACCTTTTGATGTTTCGAAGATAACACACCAAAGTCTTGATATTGAAAGCAGGGAATATGTTATTTCATTCCATGAGTCACCTGATCATCAAGTAAGAAGTAATTAGATTGGACTAGAAGTTAGAGGCTGTGTTAGATGAAACTTCCTCACAGTCAACGGAAGCATTGCAATTTTAGAACTTTACTCATTATCAAGAATGCACCAATTTTTTTTCTAAGCTCGTCCTTACTCCGTAAGTACAAACTTCTACATAACGCACACGCGACTACCCTTGATGATATCAGATCATAACTCTGAATATTCGCCGACTGCTGCTAGCTCCGCAAATAGCCCGGTGAGTATTTCTGGGTCTTGTTCAAAAACACGGCGGCCTTTCAGCAGCTCAGGTTCCATAGACACCAGCTTGCTCGCTAGTCAATGAATATTGTAACGCTGTGATAGCTCAAAGGTATGAAATAATTGCCCTGGATGATTCAGAACCCGAGCGTGTCATTTTTCCTCGGGCATCAAAAAGATAATATGCTGCCCGTAAATGCTTGAAGCGGAATGTCCACACGACCGCCGAAAGCCGCACCGTCATCCCTGTTGATGACCAAGCTCCAAATCAGGAAGTCCTGAGGTATCTTGAGCACCATATGAAGGAGGTTCTGGTGAATTATACCATTTTGGCAGCTATCATTCCTAATAGAATATTCCCGTACTTAGAGCCATGCTCGTTATAGCGATGCTGCTCAGTCATGCTCTTATTCTAGGCTGGAACAATGTTGAACAAAAAGGAAGTTTCTTTTCTCTCAAAAACAAAAAGAAAAAGAAAAAGAAAAAGAAAAAGAAAAAGAAAAAGAAAAAGAAAAAGAAAAAGAAAAAGAAAAAGAAAAAGAAAAAGAAAAAGAAAAAGAAAAAGAAAAAGAAAAGAGAGGCTTGGAATGCCAAAGCCTCAGCTGCAAGCCTCCGGTTACTACAGCGCATCAGTGCTCGCCACCAGCCATCATTTGAGACATCATCGAGAATTTATCACAGATATTGTATGTAAGTTGATGCTGAAAGTGGTGAACTGTCGATGTATTAAATAGAGTTTTGGTCTCTCAACGAGGCATGCTCTTAAGAGATTGACTTGATAAAACATCCCAGCACAAGGCTCATACCTCATGTGCGAATACATGGGCTTATGCAGGCCTTTACCATAGCTACTATCATAGTGGCAGCATCTGGCCACAAATTACTACATACCGCCTAATGATAAACTTATCATATTTGTACTATAGGTCATCTAAGGGTATTTGCTCATTGCTGTCCATACTCCAACCATGCATATTATCTTAGCTCTGGAGCTCTAGGCATCAAAAATCTCATTACCGCTCATCATCTCGTCAACCCCGTCGGGGCTCCCCATGTTTTTAAATTCGCATCTCATGAAACATGTAACTGTCCTGTGTCTACATAACTTGTGACTTAGGATATTGTTGCCTCGCTGCCACTTGCTCTCACCACTCCATCTACTGGTGTGTTTGATGGCATCGCTATAGGTTGATCACGTGTTCTAGCTGATAAACTGACCAGTTCTTTGAGCATTAACTCCCGTGTGTCCCGGGTCAAATTCTCGACATCAGCAGAAGTCAAGTTCTCGGTTTCGATTGGCTTCAATACTGAGCGGTCATTAGTAATCATCCAATTTTGAAGGCGACTAGCCTACCTTTTATTGGTATTGATCCTGATTTAAAATTCCACGCTTTCACATAGAGTACATCGGAGTAATTGGCAACCACCACTGGCACAATCGGAACTTTGGCTTGAACAGCTAAATGAAATGCACCTTTCTTGAAGGGCAACAGCATTGGCTCCTTGGAATAGCTCCTTGTGCCCTCAGGAAACATGTAGACACTTTGCCTCTGGCTACGAATCTCCTTCGCCGCGCCGGCCATCACATTTCTCGCATTTGAAGAGTTCGCCCTATCAATGAAGACTGATTTGGATAACCTCATAAACCAGCCTAAAACAGGAGTGTTCTTCAATGAAGCTTTAGCGGTGACGGAGCAGTACTTCGGGAACATGGTTCCAAGCATCAAGACGTCCAACTCTGTCTGGTGGTTCCCGATGAAGACGGCTGGCCTAGTCTTGCCCAGGTAATCATGGGGATCTTCGATGGTAAATTGTACCCCAGTTGTAAATCGCATTACGTATTTGAAGCATCTGCCTGCGGCCCATTGTGAGATGCCACCATAACCCAGCACTCGGAGGACTATTGAGGCAAACACTCCATATAAAGAGCATACGACGAGAGAAATGTATGCGGCGAGAAGGCGTGCAAAGAAGCCTGCGGCTGGAATGCGAAGGGAAAGCATAAAGAGAACGAGCATGAGACCTATATATGAAGCAGCCGCGACCCCAAGGTAGAATAGAAGGGTGGACATTTCGGCATTGACTGAGGCTGATTGAGCAAAGTTTGTCGGAGATGTAAGAGTCTAGGGGAAGAGACGCCCTCTCATAGATGAGATAGAGCTGGAGCGCACATAAGATGTTGTGAAAAGAGGAAGAAAGGCGGTGGAAGTTTTGCGATTTTTAAATTACGTTGAGAGGCCCCTCGATGCAAATTTGGGTGAGCGCGCCAAGGGAAGGCGGGGCATGCAAATTGCACCCGTGGACCAGGCTTTCAAGCTTTTTTGAAGCATGGGGAAGAGTCACAAGCCTGGAAGTTTTGATTCTTGATAATCAGATTCCGCAGGATGATATATAAAATTCTGCCCCAACGTTCCATCGTAATTGCTTGTATTTGATGAGTAGCTAGGCTCAATTAGTAGAGATGTCAGGCGGTCGGTATGTGAGTGCAACACTAACCGCCGTGGCAATATCATCCCACCCCAACCCCATCACAAGCTTCATTTATTTTAGTTCTAAGCAAAGAGAACCAATTTGCACCTCTCGTGTGGTTACTTGAGCGGCAGGACGATCTGGATAGCAGGTATGCCTCCCGGTACTCCCTATTTGGACATCTCGGTTGGAGTATTAGCCCTACAAGGGGCTTTCAGCGAGCACACCCAGTTGCTCCGAAAGGCTTCACAGCTTCTACAGGCAAAGGACAATCCCTATCGGAGATGGACGTTCCTCGAGGTCAGGACGCAGGCAGAGCTTGCTCGATGCGATGCCTTGATCATTCCAGGAGGTGAAAGTACGGCGATATCTCTGGTGGCTCAGAGATGTAATATGCTAGAACCTTTGCGATCATTCGTCAAGTGAGTCATCACATACCTAAAGTTGTTCAGATCTAACAGAGATGCAGAGTGTCTCGGAAACCAACTTGGGGAACATGTGCTGGACTGATATTGCTCGCTGAATCCGCGAACCGGACAAAAAAGGGTGGCCAGGAACTGATTGGAGGTCTCGATGTTCGTGTTAACCGCAACCATTTTGGACGACAGATAGAAAGTTTCCAAGCGAAACTAGATCTTCCATTTCTGCGGCAGATTGCAGCAGATCCTAATGCGGTTGAGAAACCTTTTGATGCCATATTCATTCGGGCTCCAATTGTGGAAAAAATACTGCCAAATATTACAGGGGAGCAGCAAAGCGAGGCTCGGGTCGAGGACACCGTCATTGCACCGTCGCGGTCGATTGACAAAGCCATAGCGGATAATTTATGTTTGGGCGAAGTAGAGGTCATGGGAATCCTACCAGGCCGGACCGCCGCCGTTAAAGATGACCAGACAAAGGAGAAGCTGGACCCTGAAGCTGGGGATATCATTGCAGTTCGTCAAGCCAACGTGTTTGGCACGAGCTTTCATCCTGAATTGACTGGAGATCCAAGAATACACATGTGGTGGCTTGAGCAAGTAGCAGATTCTGTTATATTAAGAAGAAAACTTGAGTCTGAACAAGAACGGTTCCAACACCATTAGCGGACCTCCGTCAACCACGGTTACTTTAATTTCTACTAGAATTTGTGATGGATATTCTTCAACATAGGAGTATAATATAGGAGCATAGCGGAAGCTAATCTTGCGAGTATAGAAAGGTGCATTTGCGATAGACGCAAAACAAATACTCGAAGTATAGACCTGTTTTGGCAATTGCAGATACAATAGACATTTACAAAACTCATCAACTCCATTTGAATAATGCTCAAACCTTCAGCGAGTATCATATGTCTCTTATGATCATGAAGTTACGCGGAAAATTACTCCCTTTCGCCCAGGTGCTATCACTGGTAGAAAGCTGTCTGCCCAAAGCTCTACATCTTCGACCTCCGTGTCGACCAACTCCAGAATTCCTTCATCGCTTTCAAACCTCACATCTTTGGACCCAAAACTCCGGAACACTCCAGCAAGCCATAAGTACAGTTCAGCATGCGCGAGATGCATGCCTGCGCATTGTCTACTTCCTTTCGAGAACGATGCAAGATATCTTTCTAGGCGTGGATTGTCTAGCCACCGCCGCGGGTCAAACTTCCTTGGATTTGGATATATTCTTTCGTTGTGGTGAAGAAGCACGCTCGTCATGCTTACAGGTGTGCTGGGAGGAATTACCCACTCCTTTTCGGCAGTTGCGAAGATCAAAGGCTCGTGTGAGACGCGGGAAAGTCGTGATGTCGCCCCGTAGCTCAGACGTAGTGCTTCTTTGACGACAGCTTTCAAGTATGAGAGATTCTCTAGTACAGGCAATGGAGTCCTTGTGGTCGGGTCCGGTATCATTTCAAAAAGCTCATTCTTCAACCTGCGGAGAACAACTGGGTTGGCCAAGAGATGATAAAGAGCAACTGTAAGTGTCCAAGCTGTCGTTTCGGAACCAGCGACGATGAGCAATGTTGCTTCGTCGTTTAGTCTTTCTACGAATTTCTCCTCTGGTGATAGTTTACTATCAAGCAACTCGTCAAAGATTGTAAGGTTGTTTGTCCTAACGGTCCCCATATTTCTCTCTTCAATCGTTTTCTCCAGCTGAGATTTCACCTGGATCGTTAGGTCAATGAAACTTCTTGGTATTGGAGAACATACCATCCCTAGCTCTGCGAACGCATCACGGAGCATCTGACCTATCATGAACTGTGGTAGTTTCTTTACAGTCCGCAAAATCCATATCATGTGCTTCATCGTGCTGCCTATAAGCGCTCCTTCGTGCATTCCTTGGTAGCTTTTTTCGTCAAAATCAATAGCCTGAAGACGTTTATGTGTTCTTCCAAATGCATACTGCATTACCACATCTTTGTCAACTGTTAGCTAAGGAATTTCAAAGTCGAGGAGATGAGGTGTTACCATTCGCAAACGCAGTGGCCATGACTACACATTTGATAGGTTCCCCAGAGTCGCGGTGATCTCTTAGTCTTTTAATACACAAAGCCACTTTTTCGTCAATTACCGGTTGCAATCGTCGCACAACCATTGGGGAAAAGAACTGGTTCAATGCGGCTCTTCTTTCACGGTGCTTCACATGCTCCACGGTGGCCACTGATGAATTATCCATACCATACATCTTCGTGAACCAATACCACTTATCCCACTTTCTACTTGAGGAATACAACGTCTCGTAAAATTCAGGCGTCTCGATATGGAGCTCGTAGGGGTTGATTCTGACGACTGGCCCATACTTCTCGTGGAGCTTGGCAATATGCCATACGTACTGGCCAAAGTTTGGAAAGACGTCATAGTAGAATTCATACCTTCGCAATGTTAATCTTTTGATTCATATTTCTTTGGGTGTGTTACCAGAAGGAAAGCGCCGCCGTTTTTGGGCCTGGGAAATGCGAGATGGGACTAAAATACAGGCGCCATATTCCACCATAAATGGTGTAAATAACGATGCATGCAAGCGCAATGTAAACAACTTTCAAAGATATCAGCTCCAAAGGTAGTTCCATAACTAAATAGTCGGGTGTTGTCAAAGATTACACGACGTCTTGGGATGACCTCATGTGCTGATATGTGCGACGAGTTCGTATCGTTGACTTGAAGCCTCAAGTTTTGTAACAAAAATTCTCCTACTCCAATCTTAAAATCTACTGATTAGTCGTTTGATAATTGAGATCATTGTCAAATAAATATTTTGCTTTCCCTTGTGGCTCGGATATAAGAGCAAAGCTTCTCAGATCGTACCAACTTATGAGTTCAGTTCAAAAGATGACTGCTGAGAATATTTAACGATTTAAGATTTATTGATGAATTGTACAGCCAGATATCCCGAGCAAACTAAATACTTGATATTTTGGCATACAAGCAACCGGGGAAGAGGAGCATTCATGCGAGCTGCATTATTGGAACAGTGTTGTACAGATTGAAGCCTTCCCATTAGGCAGCACCCAGCAGTGCCCCAAAGTCCCTAGGCAGCCTGCTGGCTTTTTATAGAGCTTACCACAGGGCTTCTAGAAGCTAAAGTTGCCGAATGATTGCATCGAAGCGATTGGCAAGTTACAAACCATATTTGCATGATATGCGATCTCGCCGGCCGATGTTTTATATATAGTTGAGGTATCTCCAATGTAAACATGACAAATGATAGAAGAATATGACTCAATCCTCAGGTTTATTGCAGAATAGCACCGAGTGATTCCCTCCCCATGGGTTGCCTAAGCATTAAATTATTTCGACCATGGGAATGTGTACTTTGCCTGCGTAAAGGCTCTGCTCACCTTAGGATTGTATACTCGGCGATTCGGCTTAACTTTCGCCGGTTACGATTTTTAGACTTTCCAAATTCTAAGTCTAATTGAATGAAATGGATATACCAAGTAAGAATCTTGACAGTCATCGGAGATAACAAATTTTCCTTCCTCAGCCTCAATAATCACATGCAGTCATTAGACCTGTTTCAGAAGCTGACAGAGATGCAGGTTTGCAGAGATTGTAGCAGGCACAGCTCATGGTCCAGCTTTGCTACACTAAATGCTGAGGCATGATCAATATTCCATCATCTTAGACTAGATCAGGGACAAGAGTTAGCATTTTCGTCTTCCTAAGCTTTCAGCGCCATCTAGTTGAGTTGTTAATACCTCGGATATATCTTGCAGACTGCTTATGCACCAGAAGGCATATATTGAAGGACTGCAAAACAGTTCTCAATCGTTTTTGGCCGCCTTTCGGTTGCGACCAAGACCAAAGATTCGTCAAATATGTGGGCCTTCAATAGAGCCGAGACTTTGGTGACAGTCCATGGAACTCTATTATACTTACACAAGCTTACATTCCAAGCTGCGAACAGTGATTCTGAATGCCCTCGGACGTCAAAGAGACCGTCAGCTTACTCATTCCCGTCGGAGGACACAAAATCGCTTCACAAGCCATATCAGCCAAGACCTGTCAAATCATATGATGTTGTGAGGAACAGCGCTAGTGACATACCCCACATTTCCCTTCAGCAGCGCCTCATGGGCTGATCTTTCGGTCGCTGGTTTGCGAGTCTATTCAAACATTCAATCACAGCAATTGACATACCTACTGTTGTTGTAGAATTGCGACTAAAGCTTTCAGTATCTCGCGGGCCTCTCTTACCTGGCCAATACCCTCTCATATCCTAATCACAGGCGGTAGCTCGGATATTGACCACAAACTGCGCTCTCCTTCATTCTTCCCGTCAAGCCATTACAGTCAAACCTGGCTATATCGGAACGCTCGGTGCCAAACCAACCTCCCGATATATAGAGGTTTCCGATATAACGAGGTCCATTATAGCTACTTAAAGCTTGGCGGATCCAAGGTTCATTCCAATATACAGAGGTTTCCAATATAACGAGTTCCGATATAACCAGCTTTGACTGTATTACTTTTTTCTGCAGCCGGCATTACCTTCAGTATGGATGCATGCTCTACTACTACTCGAGGCTCATTTGTGGACGTTGCCTGGACAAAGATTGGCCGGCAAGTCTCTATAGGAAGTAGGAATGAATCATCTTTAGCATGCGTCTCAACATTTCGAGCTAGGTTATGTTAATATGATTTAGAACTCGGAGGAAAAATAGCGCTGTGTACTTAAATGGTCAAGCGCATCTAGCTTTACTCGTCGTCGCAAGGTCGTTCTGTCTGGGCAAGACATTATTGTTTCTTTAATAGCGTAGTTTCGAGGAATGACTCGCGATATTTCAGAGGGTACGGTGTAGAAGGTCAGAAACTCATGGTTCACGCTAGTAAGTATTCTGTTGACGAGAGAAATGGTTCGGATCTTTCTGAAATGAGCAGCTGCAAAACACGCTATCGGCGCCGGAGGTCGCTCATACTGATTGATTGATTGATTGATTATGTCATACTTCGTTCTAGTTGTTTAGCCAGCAGCAATGCCAGGATGTGTAGTATTGGTCTTACGGTGACCGGGAAATCGCTGCCATCGAGGGTAATCGAATGTGTTCGAGTTTCTGTTCCCCACGTGTGGGACAGGGCTACATGGCTAGGATTTTCGTCGAGAGAGACGGGCCGTAACTCACAAAGCAGAGGGGATGATTCATTAGGAGAGGATGCGAGAAGTGGGCGCCGTAGCAAGAGTTTCGTCGTCTATCTACATAGATACATATATGTCAGCCAAATCATCTTCTACTCCCAGTATTTAATGCCCTTAAACGAGTAAAGATAAATTGGCGAATTGTTTAGTATCCTGGGCTCTTTCTTTTTTTTGATCGGAATTGCCTCTTAGAAGCAGTTAGTTCTAATTTCGACATGTTAGTTATTGTGGGCTACACTTTCCTAAAAGGATAAATTAATAAGCAACAGATGGCCCAAGCGATGTGCTATTTTTAAAAACCCCTGACTTCTCAATCCCGTTCCTAGGTGAAGAAAATAACTGGGACTAAAGAAGTAACCCTAATAATAAACTGTACTATTTTGCAATACAATAAAGAGCGACTGCGGCTTCGTTTTTCTACGTATTCAATTACAATATAACTACCGCCAAGGTGACTGGGTACGTACTAAAACAAATCTGGTTAAGTTACCCCGTGATCCCATCGTTTTTATGTAGTTATTGATTGTTGCTTAAACGCTGTTGCTTTTCAGTACTGTACACTGTTGTCGACAATAAGAGACAAGATTCACATAGTTAGTAATTATACTCAAATTCTTATGCTTCTTTAAAAGCGGTAGACACTGGTCTGCCGCAATAGTTGACCCGCAATAAAAGAATACGAGGCTTGGTGGTTATTGTGACTAACCAGAGTCTTGGCTGCGAGAGTCATCAAAGTTTTATAATTTACAGACACGAAGCCGCAAACGTTCCTTACTGTAACCCTTTTACAAAATATTTAAAATTAATTTAGGAGTCGAGGATTTGGAAGCTATTTAATATATCTGAAGCAAAATAAAAACATATGCTTAGTTTGTTGTATTAATTGTAGTCGAAGCCGGTTTTCAATCAATGACTCGCTTATTTAGACGGCGTGTTGTTTTTTGGTCCACCGCGAGCCTAGTTTGAGGTGGGCAGGTCAGGTGGAGGTCCAACTGAGCTCAGTTGGACCTGCACGGGCCACATTTAACCCTTCAATTTTTTTTAAATTTCTTGGCCGGCCCAACTGAGGTATTCTGTAAACATTTACTATTTGTTTTCAATATAACCTCCACCCCACCTAACGTCTCCCTAGTTTGCTTACTTATGGGCGGGCGTGAGTTCCCCCGCACTAAACGAAACATTGTTGAGTTGAGCCGTTGCTTATGGCTGGGCAGTTTGCTTATGAGTGAGAGTTCCAAAGTAGTAATGAATTTTTCGGGCAAGGTTGGTACTTGGTGAACTGGATATGGTTGAAAATTTTGTTATAAAGAGAAGGGATCGCCTTGACTCCTGGGGAGATTCATACTACCCACCCTTTTCAGAGTTTTCAAGCGCGGTATCGAGGCCTCAACAGCCCTCCCTCCGCGCCGACCTCCTAAAAATATATATTTTAAAAAAAAAAAAAAAAATGCAGTTCACGCCACTCCTTCTCTTCATCACCCTCGCTGCCGGTGCCATCCTCGACGGGAGCCTCCTCCAGGAACGCGGCGACCTCGTGGAGCGCGCCTGCGTTGCTAACGGCTGCAAGTGCCAGACAGATATCAAACCAGGCCTCTACTGCGGGAACTGTATCCCGGACGAGAACTACGCAGTTACCACTAAGCGCGTCTACACGCACATCTACCAGTGCGGCGCGAAGGGCGCATGCTGCGATTACGGGGTGGCGAGTGACTGCGGGACCATACGCGCCAGGTGTGTGGCTGGCTCAACACGCTATCCTACATAAGAGGGATAGGTGGGATTGGGAGACGGTGTGTCGTGGCATCGTGACGCACGAGGGCGAGAGGGTGTGGCGGTGCTGACCATTAGGTCGTGCGCTGGTAGGAGGAGGGTCTGCACCGGAGGGATAGGGACAATGGAATTGTGTGGATTTTCGTGTCTTTCATTTCTTGACGTCGAGCTGGATTGGACCTAGACTTGGAGTGAGGAAGACGGGCTCTGCATTCATTCATACACACATGCATCGGAATCACCTTTAGGATTTAGCTTCATCTTCGGAATTTGCATCAAGGTGGAGGGAGAGCATTTAGATGTGTAATGTTGTCCATAGCATCAACAATATAATTGTACCATCTCCATTCCGCCTTTTGTAAAGGAGCAAGGCCAGAAAGAAAACCGGCTGGTTCCCTAGTGTCGTAGTTAGGCTGCACAGATATCCATGAATAATTCTAGCAAAAAAGCCATGGATATCCATTGCGCCGCCTAGTTGTAGTGGCACGTTTTTTTAGGTCTCGACATATCTACGACGTTGCATTAGCTTACCCGCCTTTCTCTGCATTCGCTAACTCGTATACAAATTTCTGCTAGCGAGCTTTCGACACGTGCTGCTAAACCGCTTTTTATTTCTAGTTAAATAAACTGTATAAGTTAAGTACTAGTAAATGTTGAGAAAGCCGCAGTTCGAAAATAAGTGATACCGGCTACTGCAAAAGCGCGATATCGGCAGCTCGTAAATTGCAGCTGCTAAACAGCTCAATCTGCGTTTTCAACAGCTGCTTTAAGTGTCGAACTCAGACTTTTTTTGTCCTGGCCAAAAGCAATAGCCACACCGCACAAAACAGCACTAGCCACTCTGGCAAGAACCATCTACTCACCACCCTAGCATACATGGACTGACAACAAAGAGGCATGGCCTGTAGGGAGCATTTTGGATTTATGGCGTAGGATTTATAGTGCAAATGGTCCGTGCTCCCCCTTGATTCGGGAGTATGTCGCTTACAAAAATTTGGGTTTACGGCGCGGACTGCTAGAGATAGTTAGGATGAGTATACTATCAACTGAACGTGTGCCTTCATTTCCAGACGATGTCCACCTTCCAGAACGCGACTACGAATCACGAGATGCCCTATTCAAGTCGGTTAACGTGTAGGTAGAGACTACGGGATACGCCTTTACAACAGGAAGCTCCGCAAAAGAGCGAAGTAGCAAAGTGACAATTACATGCACATACGATCGGTATTACCATTCTCCTGATATTCACGCTTGGATCCATTGGCTGCTTCCTGCATTATACCTCCGGCCTTCAATGGTTCATATATCGAGACCGATACCATGCATCATGGTCAATAGCACGTAATATCGCCTTCACACACTCGGATGCATGGCTGCTTCCTGCATTACACCTCTGTAATTCAATAATTCGTATATCGAGTCTATCCTTTCAGCTTATTAGCGACTCAGGCGCTCTTAGATTGGATAGACCTTCGGTATCAAAGCTAGTTCTACTACAATTAGAGAGCTACTACATTGTTGTTACTGCTGCTTACACTACACTACCAACGCTATAGCCCGAAACTCGTTCCGATTGCACTTTGGCAGTATCGCTTTCACAGGTATTCCAATTTTTAGGAAACAGTCAGATTGAGGAAACTAGATACGCAAAGTCGAAGTATGGTTTATTAGTAACGACAATAATGAACCCAAATTATCCGTAGTGGTAAAGGCGCGTACTCGTGTTGGCCGCGCTATTGGCGGCGCTGAAAGTTATCGACCTATTTCTAAACACGCTTGCAAACTGGAAGAGAAACCCCCCAACAAAAAAAGCAATAGCCAATCTCAAAAGCCGCTGTGACAAGAGAGCCTTTAGATTGGTCAAAGACGGTCAAATCATTAGTGATATTTTCGACACGCTAAAGGCCGAATTTGAGCCATGGCGCGAGCAGGGAGATGTATACATTGCCAGATTCTGCACGAACAACGTCTCTCTTGGGCGCTAGGCATAGAAGATTTGCAGCAAAATATATATCTAAATGTAGGTTTCTTGGGAAAACAGGACGATTAAACTGTTATATCTCTAACTTAGATTCTACTGTGTGAAAATATTCTCGAACCGCTAACTATATTTATAGCCAGTCAACATGTCACCAAGAGTGAAAACAGCTCTATAATTGCGTAGCGCATACTGATGGTCAGAACTGTGCACAGATATTCCGGGCCTCAAAACCATGCCTCATGGTGATACTTCAAACACAAATGTTCGGTGCTTAAGTTCTTCCGTCCGTAACACAATGTGAAGGCTGTATTAACAAAACCACATCATCTCACACTCCTGCTCCTCAAAAATCTCTCCTTTCATGACACCATGGATATAAGCCTCTCCAATTAGCTGCCAAAGGTGCCCATTTTGTCGAACAACTAGTGGTAACTTTCCGCCTTTGAACAGCCCAATGCAATCCCCCTGTTGAGCTTGACGAGGCACAAGACCAATGTAACCTTTCTGCGTCCTCATTATCCGCCTCAAATGAGAAGAAGCTGTGTTCTCTTTGAACCCGCCCAGCTCCTGGATATTGTATCCTCGGATTTTCATGGTCGTTACGGCGACAGCCACGAGGAGAATCTTGAACCATGGCTTGCTCCACAAGAAAGGTACTAGCCGGCCAAGAGTTGCTAGGAAACGAACAGTGTGCGTCATCGCATGGTGTGTGTAAAATTCTTCCCTGGCAAGGCGGTAACCTCCGGGCAAAAAACCGCCAGACAGTGTTTGCCAATAACAATCGAGCATCTTTTCTCCCGTGACGTACGTGGTCCTGCTGTGGATAGCTGCTATCTTTTCCCATTCACTGAAGAAATCTAGATGGAAGACACTCTGATTGCATTGTTCGCCAATGTTGAACGGATCTTGAAAATTAGGGGCGAAAGTGCTCCCAACTAATTCAATCTCATCGATGATATATCCGGAGAGAGCCAACCGGCGGTTGCCGTCGTAAAATTGGGGTGATGAAGTTGAATCTCCTGTCGCTCTAAAGCCAAGGCAGCAAATATCGGCGCGTTCGCCTGCGTGGTGCATTTCCAGGTGACGAAATGGCAGGCAACCATCTGATGTACTCCAATCTGGAGCCCATGATGGAAGTGTATTGACAGGCGAAGCACAATATGTATGAGTAGCTGAGAATAGATCTAGATTCCGATCTTTACTCAGGATGGCAACTGCAATGTTTGTGTATATCTCATCCACGGTGCCCTGGTAGTTTGGTGTCAGATGAAGGTTTCTCAAGTCAGCATCATCGGCCAGACCCAAAAGAGCGAAAGCCTTATCTCTTGGGTCTGTAGCCTCTTGACTGCGGTGTCGAAGTAAGAGTTTGAGTAAGCTTTGTCGATTGTTTTCGCAGTATTCCACACGAGCCCGCTCAATACTATGCACGCGATCTAGATCGAATGAGGCATTGTATAGAGGTTGAATACCTAAATCCATGGAGCATTGAAACGCTCGGACGAGCTCCTTCCAAGATATGGTAAGACCACAGCAGATGACCCATGCATTCACCGAGACAGCGACCTCCTGAATCACCCATATACGGCGAAACCAAGGCCTTTGAAAGACTGCGAAGAAAGCCCGCCAAGAACCATCAAAGGCAGGTGGGAGCTCCTCGCCTACCTCGGAATTTCGAGCAACCGTTTTTGCAAATTCTAGGCCATCCTTTACGTCGGCTGACTCTACTCCAAGCCAGATAAGTACATATTGGCTTTGATGGTATATGCTTCGCATGAGTGGGAGCTGTCGATTCCGCTCATCGATATCAGATTGATTAATGCAGATGGCGTCGATCCATAAGCATCTTGGCTTGTCCCAATCCCGCAATTCACAAAGAGCCGAATATAGATTTTGGGTGACTTCAAGTCGAGCGCCGTCACAGAATATTTGCCTAGGCTCTGCGTTCGAATCCCCCCAACAATAGGATAAAGCCGCATATTGCGGATTATCAGCCAAGTCTACGTGTATAATAGTGCACTCAACTTCAAAATCGTTCTCATAGGAGGCAATCCAGGGGAGAAGGACAATTAGCCGTATCGTGTCGTGTTTGGAGAGCAGGCGATAGCAGTATTGTTCCATCGCATTTCGAACGATAGAGCTCTAGTTCCTTTGATCGCATGTCCTTGATGGTGTAATGCAATATTTGGTGTTTCGTAGAGGGACGCGCCAGGATGGTGTCTTATATATAAGGCATAGGCAGCCGCTCCCCTAATGCAATTTTATGCCAGCCGACAGCGCCATCTAGCCACAAGTAGAGAGCGGCAGCTAATCCACAAAAGAGACAACTAAAGCCAAGCATAATTTCAGCGTTCGCGATCAAGAGACTTTCTCCTCAATATTGCTTTATTGTTAAATCAAAGTATTCTTAACTTACCTATAAAGTATGTAAATCAATTATTATTGACTTTGCTTGAGGTTTGAGCCACAAGAATATTGTTAAAGTATAATGAATTTGTAATGAAATTGATGTTAGGACAAAATGTTATAGCGTCAACATATTTTGCTGCATCTTTACAATAGTTCTCTTAAGTACACTCCGGCATATAGTAAGAAAAATGGTTAACTACCAGATTAGTGCGTTTTAACAGAATTATATAAATTTACGCTGAGATTTTCATGGTTTAATTGAAGGAGTCAGATTTACTAAGGACTTTCGCTTTGAGGGACGCTGGTCAATACGTAAATTTCTTAGTCTACAGTAAATTTCGAAACCGGCTTCTCCCTTAATCTCTTAAATAACAAGCCGGCCCTGTTTTCCGAGTTAACCTTTGATACAGCCTTCCCGTTTTTAACATGATGTGACGCAAGGGCATTTCCCCCATAACTATACCTTCCGGCATCTGCCGCCGTACTTCTTCTGGCCAAAATTCAGGCAAAAATAAAACAAGGGGCTATAGTAAACTTCGAAATCAGTTTCAAGCTTGAATACTAAATATTTTCTGTTGGCTCGCGCTAGCATCGCTTGGACTGCTGTCTGACGATTTGCTGACATCTGTGCATAGAGTAAGACGCCCGTTGTATCCTTTACCACATATATCAAAGATCCTTAGCGGCTATAAGACCTTCACTATCCAGTATTATCCGTCTATATTAGTAGTTGTCGGTCGACTGCATCTCACGGGTCGCCGGGCAGACTAGTGATTTCACTTAGTATGCTCGTTGGCGTCAGGTGTAAGATGTGTCGATTCTTGTTGTGTTCTAAGCTACGTGTCGCGAAGAGGTTGCAGGTCCCGAAAGGGACCCACAACTCTTCACGTGACTAGTTACATGGGTTCCAACAGTAGTTGAACTTGCAAAAAAGGAGTTGATTATATGTCCATACGTAATTAAATTGTATGAACTAGGTCCTTGATTGCTATCTTGTTGTCTGGCGCAATTATCATTATTGTAACTGGAAAGTAAACATGGAAATGTGGAGTGAAACTGAATACTATTTAATTAAACAGTTTCCGACTGCAGTTCCGGCCGGCTGGTTGGTGGCTGAGCTCCCTGCTAGCTGGCTAACTGGATAAATTTTAGCGCGATGCATAACCCTGCATCTGTGTCCGCACTCTTCCAGATCTCGCTCGTTCGATGATCCATCTGCGTTTGTCAATATTTCGTGCTGACGGGTCTTGATTGGCACTGGTTTTGGTGAGACACCAATAACTGGTAATTCTCTGCGCTTTGCCTGATGGGCACGCTGTTCAACTCCTTTTCCAAGTCCATATCAATTAGTCGCCCTTCGGGTCTCCTTCCGTAGCAAAAGTTATTATGATGATGTTTTTTTTCCCCAGAGATATACCGATAGAGCATCTTCCCATCCTCTAAAAGGGACCTATGACCACAACAGCATCGCGAAAATGCTGCCAAAGGCTCTCTGACCGATTTGAATGAGTGAAGCGATCATCCAGCTGGTGAAGTTATCAACTAGGTGTGTATTCTATTGCACACGTCTCACCCGTATAAATCAATCAATCAACTCGCCCTCTAATCTAGTGGCATGCCCGACCCTTCAGCGCATGCGGGATTGGCGGAGTAGCTAGGACTTGACTAACATCGTATTTACGAGGCTATTCAACAGGGCGTCATCTCTCTATATACCAATAGCTGCTGCTCTAGCTATATTTGGTCCCACATACAAGACGTAAAGGTGAGGAATCAGGAGTGGAATCATGCGGGAAGACCCCTTTTGAGCACTGAGCAGCATTTCCAAGCCTCCTCTTATGCCAGCACTAAACTTCATGCTTGGAGTTGCTTTCCTGCTTGATTTAGGAACAACTGGTAAACGCTAGCGATGTTATTGGGGGAGGGCGTGTTAGGGGTATTTACATGATGAAACTGATCAGGGCATGGCGCATGCGTGCCCCTGAGATCTCCTTGTCGGCCCGTGTTTTCTTTGCCGACCCGGAATATTATCCTTGTACGTTTCCCGATCTTGGTGCCAAAGCCAAGCAGTCCAGTGCCAGTCATGCGAGAAGCACCATACTTCTGGACTTCCCTGTTAAATTGGTGACTACATTAGAGATAGATGAGGCCACTATAAGTCGTGTGTGGTGCGACCAGTTGGGGACTGAGAGGATGAAGCATCCATTATTCATATTCTTATAACTTAACTTTCGTCATACCTTTCATCTACTAAAATATTTGCGAAGGAAATTCAAGAACGCAATTCTATTAACCGTAGTCGATTTTGTGAATGGTCAAACCAGAGAGCCTTCGAATTATATAGTTGCCAATACATGCCATAATATCTAATTTAGTGAGTATAACTGTAAAGGAATGGATGGGCGCTCTTGCAGAGTGCTGTGGTGATGGCGCAAGGAGGAAAGGGAACGGCAACCGGTTATTACATCAACGATACTTCCATGTCAACGGGATGGGTTTGTCAATCCTCAGGCATAAATCCATGTAGCAAAGCGGAACGAATTCTGACACTTCGTCGCCATCTTTTGACATTGTAGGGTGTGATCATTACAAATAGAACGTTTTAGGTCAAATTCGGCTGGCCTGGACCCGATGAGTATAAAAGGGACGAGGGCAGGTGGCTACTGAAGAATATGTCGAAAAAGAATCAAGGAATGTGCTTTAGATTGCATTAGAGTCTTTAAGTACACATTCACCAGAAAAGGAGCAAGTCGTCTTTCATCCTTAAAAAGCGGCGAAGGCTGCAACGACTGTATCCTCAAGTCCTTCACAACCGCGATATGTCTTGCAAGGTCAAACTCTCCGTCTTACGGTAAGCTAGCTGTAGCACCAAACTAAGGGCATTATGGTTAGCAAGCAAGAACGCCGCATACTCCTTTACGACTTGACGGTTGTTGGATAAGGACTAAGCGAGCTTGGGGCTTAGAAATGAATATTTTCAATATCTTATGCATAAGTCACAGTGAAACAAGAATTGAAAAGGCAGTAGATTATATATGTCCCCGTTCTATATGAATAGCAAGTACCTCCTAAATGTAACCAGATCTCATCCCACTCCTAAACAACCATGGCATCCAATTCCAGAATCTCCCTCGTCGGCCTGGGAAACGTGAGTACGGCTCTCGGCCACGTTTTCCTCAAAGCCGGGAGACAACTCACTATCTGGAACAGTACTGCCACTAAGCCATCTGTTACATCCTTGGTCGACGCCGGCGCTGTTTTTGAGCCAGAAATATCATCGACGATTTCAAACTCGCCAGTGACGATTATTTGCGTCCTGGATTGTTAGACCACTTACCAAATTCTAGACCATGTTGATACCTTGAGATCTAAAATTATTTTCAACCTTACCAATGGCACCCCTCGTGATGCCAGAGAAATGAAGGAATGGATGTACATACATGGCATCACTCATTAATATGATGGAGGCATCATGGCTACTCCCGAAATGATAGCGACTCCTGCATCCTTCATATTCTGCAGTGGAGAAGACGCTCAGCGATTCTCAGCTGTGGCAGATATAATTGAGACTTTGGACAGAGCCCAATATGTGGGTACAGATCCAGGCGCAGCCGCGCTATCCTGATCTGGACATCCTCTAGCGTAACGGAGTGAAGCTGCTCTCGGACGACCTTGGTTTCGGAGGGTTTGGATATTACAAGAAGTGGCAAACCCAAAAACCGCGGTAGTCTGTATTAGTACCGGATCACCTCAGTGGGCATCGCTGCCCTTACTCCATCATTACCAGGAGTGCAACTAAATCCTTATCGTCAAGCTGTCTTGGATACTATATTGGATCAGTCGAGGAGCGATTCTTGGTGGGCCAGAAGCGAGATCTTTCCTCTTGGTAAAGTTCAAACGAAGCAAAGCAACCAACCAACTGGACATGATACACGTTGCTCGGAATTTCTCTTAATGCGTGTGACAAAGGGATATATCTTGCAATGTTCAAGGACACTCGAGAGTAGTTATAGTGTTCTGTAAACAACCCACAGCTGTAAATGTTGGCTGAAGGAGCGAGGAGCTTAAGAATACAGGGTACTTAAAGCTAGGAGGAATGGGGCTCCTGCACGTGAGCCAAATGTATTATCCTATGCTCAAGAATATAAATTCAGTGTGCTTGAATAGCTGGGCTAGCGAACGAAAAGATACAGTATACGGTTATGTGCAGAAAAATGCTTCGAATTGGTATATAGTGCAAGACAAGAAAATCCGGTAAAATAAAGAAGAGATCTGCTGGTTGTCTTTCAAGTAGCTGCGAGGCTGAACGGAGAACAATTCATGGTGAGTAAACAAAGGCCTGACGACTTGTTGAAAGGAATGCAACTAAATTTCAGCAAAGGCGAATGAAACCTCGAGGAAAGAAGGCTCAGCTGAATGTATTATTGGCCAAAAGAATCTAGGCTTTTGACGTGGCGAAATGAAGTTATTCGCAGGTTCTTAACGCCGTGGCGTGGAGTCTTCCTTCCCATTCGAGGTTCAAGTGCATGTTTCAGCCGGTACTTTTGTGAGGGTGGTTCAAATACCGTGATCTCACCTTCAGCTCTCTTCTGCTTGCTCAAACTTGTTTGAGGTATCTAATGTCGTTCAGTATGTCCGTGAGCCAGAAACTCGATCACTTTTCGCCCCCTCCGACTATCGTAGTAGCCTCTAACGGAGCTGATAAGGCCTGCGTAGGAACCCCAGAAGAAGACTTGGCGAGGAAGGAGCTGTACCAAATCCGACACAGCAAGGTTTTCAGCCCCTCATATGCTCGCCAAGAACTGCTTTCACGGCTGATGGTCGCTCTGCAAAATTCCTTCTGCTCAGATATCTCTACTACGTGGGATAAGCGCTTTGGAGATCCTGACGAACTCTGCAACATCTGTTCCAATCTTCCTCTCTTACCGCGAGTGATTGAGACCCCTGGGCACTCATCAATAGCGCTCGCCTTGTCAGATAAATCTGAAGAGTATTTCCTCGGGTCATTTAACGAAGTGCAGAGTCGAACCTGGTGCGCTCTTTGCCGCATCGTCAGCGCAATAATATTAAAGGATCGATCATTGGGAAGCTCAAAGACGGCAAGGGAAGAACCGTGTATCTTACGGCCTGCAATAGGAACATTTCGCACCTACCTCGATCCTAGACATGTCGCTGACGTTTATCTTGGGAGTGATCCTGTCAATCACATCAAGGGACATATATCTTATAGCCGCTATTGTCACATTCCTCCAAATATATGGTACCGGGGCGCCGCCACATCAGGAACTAAAGTTCAACGTGCATGGAGTCATTGCTGTTCAAACATTATTGCCGCACAAAATGCCAGGGACCAAAGGATTGACTTTCAGCAAATCAAGTCATGGGTCGAGCTGTGTGAGAGAGGGCATGGCAGAACCTGTGGCAAACAGGCCTTCGCCTCTGACATTCGGAAGGCCGTGAAGCTCGTTCTGATTGATGTCGTTGAGAATCGACTTGTACAAGCCGACTCAAGTTTCAGATACATCACGCTCAGTTATGTCTGGGGCGGGGCCAACAAAAATGTGACAATGATCAACAACTTCAACGCTAGATGCGAGAGGGGCGGATTGGATGCCGCTTTCTCTGAGTTTCCGGCCGTGATCCAAGATGCCTGGAGAGTTGTCCTTGGCTTGCAAGAGCGGTACCTGTGGATCGACAGCCTTTGCATCAAACAGAACGATGACCTAGATCTTGCTGAGCAAATTCCACAAATGGACCGAGTTTACAACCAAGCTCTTCTTACGATTGTTGCAATGTCTGGTATAAGTGCTGCATCTTCCCTTCCAGGGATAGCTCCAAACTCACGAACACCTATCCATCCAACTGAGAGAACCACATCATGGATCTTTACAGCCGAGCCACCGACTTTGGATCGTATCCTGGCTGTTCCATGCTATGAAACGAGAGCATGGACTTACCAGGAGCGACTGTTGTCGAACCGCCGCCTCTTTCTCACGGACTGGCAGATGTATTTCCAATGCTATCGCTTCGTGTTCCAAGAATCCTACCCTGCCCCGAGGCAGATCGTCCAGGTGAACGCGAACATGAAAATGGATGGAGGGCAGAGGTCTCAATTCCTTCTGTCCCACAGTCGGCTGTCGCGATCAACACTCTGGTCCATTGCGAATATGAAACTGACTCGTGCAGAAACCAAGGAAAGGTTTACATTGATCGAATGGGAACATGAAAGCTTGAGAATGTACGACCAAATTGTTCGAAATCTATCTGCGAGGGACTTGTTCGTCGAGGAGGAGATTCTGGAGGCTTTTAAGGGGATTGTGAGTCATTTGGAAAGCCATAGGGCTGGCCCATTCTGTGAAGGAATTCCTATGCAGGTCCTGGATCGAGCGTTGCTCTGGGTACCAAGCGGGAAGTTCCAAAGAAGAAAGTGTAAGAATCAAAGTCTACAAATCCCAAGCTGGAGCTGGTGCTCCTGGAAAGGAGGGTTTAGTCATATGTGGGCAACATTCGGGATCTTGTCGGAGGCTTTGTTCTACGACTATCGGCGTCTTCAGACAAGAATACAGGATTTCTTCATCGAAGATTCAGAGATGGGGTCTTTTTCTCGAGTTGAGAGGTGCTCGTTCGATACTGACGATCCTTCCACCCCATCCAAGAAAAAGGCACCAGGAGATCTCGGTATTCATCCTCTAAGAATCCCAGGAAAGTTCCTCCACTTCCACGCTCTAGTGATTCCAGCAAACAGGTTCAGCATCAAAGGGGGTCAGTTGACTAAGAAAGATACCCAAGGAGAGTGGGATTTGGATTTGTCCGCTGAAGACATGAAGATCTCCTCCCTTGGGGTTGCTTTGGAAGGCGTGTGTTGTACCATGGAATCTTACGAGAAGGACGACATTAAAAGGACGTCAACTATTTTCCGACAGCGACCCACCAAATTTAATCCTGATGAGGAGAAAGACCCTCGTATTCCGGCAACGAGGATGAGACCCCGACGTGGCGGATATTGTGCTGGCTATTTGCTGGGATACGAGGATGACTCTTCTCATTTCTTCACTCAGGCGGAAGATTGCCTCTTGGTGCTGCTTTCAGTAAACAATCTCCAAACCGAGAAAGTCAAGCCGGTGATACAGAAAGCGAGAGGAGATAGGTATTTGCTATGGGCGTACGCTCCACGCCAGGATAATTGGCAGTTAGGAAATGTGTTGCTTGTTAAGAAGGGAATGGGGGAAAGGAAGCATACTTGGGAGAGAGTAGGGATTGGGATGATGCTGATGCCTGCATTTGAGGAAGAAGGGCCGGAGCAGAAGTACCTGGTGTTGGGATAGAACATTTACGAGCCATCCCTATACCGAAAGCGATCAGTACTGGGCCGAAAGAGAAACCTGGATTGCTTTTGGTAAGAAATACTTTCACGCATCACAACTATCTACATTTCAGATTGGGATTTGAACCGTTCTGGATGTATGGAGCGGGCTCGTTTTCTAGACTTCCAGATCTAACGTACAATACATAGCACAGGTATTAATTCGTCTCTTAACTCATTGACTTAATATGCCGAGTGAATTTCCGGACCCATCTGATGGCAAAGAACGCCTCTTTTATCGAGATGAGCTCAGCCACCGACCGGCGCTGGTCAACGAGCAAAAGTATGTCTCCGTGTGAGACTGGATCTTGCAAATGCCAGGTCCACAACGCTGCTTTGTTACTACGGCCGAGCAATCTCTCGAGAATTTCAGTCGCCGCTATGACAAACAGTGTCCGCTGAGCTCCCCAGAATGCCGCAAGTTCGAAACTGAATACGCTGTTTGGGTGACTTTTGGCAAGCTGAGCGTTTATTTAATGTTTATTTGGATGAGCAACTAATCGTGTGCTCTTTAGCTGGTTCTGATGAATATCTACATAAAGTATTTTCCGGCCGTCCTACACTCACAAGTGAATCATTAAGAGCCAAGCGAAAACTGTTTAAGCAACAGCTCTATCAAGCTAAAGACCTCCAAGATGCATATCTTTCATTGCATATAAACGCCCATGTTTTTCTCGAGTCGGATAAGTAGCGTATCACAAAAGCCACGATGCTATCTTGAGGTTCGGAAGCTTGATGTATTGGAAGAATATAATATATTTACGGCTCCACTGAAGGCTCATGATCCACCCATCTGCATACATGTCCAATTTCATAACAAGGTCGTTCCAGCTTGCCATCAGGATTCTGGCGTCCAGAAACAAACCCTCTTACTCTGGATCCAGCCGCTTAGATCTGAAGATGAGCCACATTACTCTGTCTTGTTATCAGCCTATCGTATAATTCGAGACTGGCTACGGGCGTTGAATCCAGGAGCGGCCATTGGTGGGGTTGACAGACTACTCAATGCCTGAAGGATTAGACACGTTGAATATTGCTTGCTGGGGTTGAATAAATCTTGGGAGGCTTGGACTCTAGATCATTGTTAAGACAAATAGTTAATTTGCGCGGTTTTCCAATTCGGCGTCTATCAAGAAGGTTCTCCTCTTCGTTGAATTCCTATCCCGCCTCCCGATGGTAATTCTTCTCTGTTTCCCCAATGGCCAAGTCCAGCGTGCTTGATCCGCCGAGATTTTTTTTCCCCAACATTTAGAGAACAACCCCTGATACAGAGGCTGCCTTAATAATTGTAAATATGTTTCTTCCCACGACTTGACGGAAGTTTCTTCCATGCCACAATTAACATCATGTATATTACGTGGATGCAATCAAACTAAGGTTTTATGCTGATGTGAGATTTAAATCTCCTCCAGAACCAGCTATTCGCTTTGTTTCTCGCTAACTAACCTACTTGTTTCTAACGTTTAATGAAGGTCAATTTTTGCTATGATTGGCTGATTATTGACAACCATGGGGCGGTCATCGCATTCTCTCGTCCAGTGAGATCAAACCAATCTCGCCCGCTCTAGTGATCTTCCTAAGCGACGCTCCTTCTACGGTCCCCCCAACACGACGATGCAGAGATCTCTTTTTAAACTTCCAAGATGGTGGTGAAAAGGATGCCCGGCGTTTAGGACCAGATCGTCGTTCCTTTCTTCAACACAGATTTCGTTCGAGGCGGAATTCATGATCCGGCGGAGCTTCGCATTTCCGCGCATTCGTCGAGAACTTGTATCGGTGAGAACTGTCATGGCGAAACGAGTGGTTGTAGTTGGCGCTGGTAGGCCAAATTAATCATATTTGAGAATCAACTAACTATTTCCAGGATGGGCCGGTCTGGTTGCTGCAAAGACGTAAGTTCTTTCTGCCTTGACGCTTTGAACGCTTGTGTAAGCTGAGATGCTCACTACGGTAGATATTTGCAAATTGATCCTACGATTGATCTCACTATTATTGATGCTGAAAAATCTGTTGGCGGTGTCTGGTGTGCTGAAAGAGTTTATCCTGGGTTCTATGCGGACAGTCCGGTAGGAAGTAACGCAATGAACTTCAAAATTCATCAGCAATTGTGAGAGACCGAGGGAAAAGGCAACGTTGACAGTGTGAATAGGTTGGGCTGTTTGATTTTTCGGATCTCCCCATGAGAAATGTGATCGGTATCAAGGACTGGGCCGATCTACCTGGGAATGAAGTGCATCTGTACCTAAAAGCTTATGCGGAGAAATTCGGGCTCCTTCAACGCTTAAGACTTGAGACGAAAGTGTTGCGCGTGACAAGAAATGAGGACTCGCAACGATGGGATGTAACCCTAGAGGACGGCAAGGAGATCGTGACGTGCGATAAATTGATATTGGCGACTGGTCTAACGTCGGAGCCTAAGTGGCCAGATATCCCTTATAAGGAATTCTCTGGTCTAGTGATACATTCTAAAGATGTTGGGATACATCACCAGGCTCTAACTTCGTCGAGAGTGCAGAGGGTCACTGTCTATGGAGGGAACAAGTCTGCCATTGATACCATCAACCTGTGTATTCTTGCAGGCAAAAAGGTTGACTGGATCATGCGGGAGACTGGAAATGGACCTGGAATGATGATTGAGACCAGAAGGCACGGTATTCATGGCGCCGCTCTCGTTGGACGCTGGAAGAATATCTTTACCCCATCTATTTTCTCCACGGACTCCTTCTGGTATCGATTACTGCACAGTGGGAAAAGTAGCTTTGGAACCTGGGTTTTCAAGCGCTTTTGGCATAAAGCCAGCACTGTTCCGCTCAGCATGGAGCCATATAAGACAAGAAGCGAGAACATTGAACAGTTATATCCGGAAACAAGAGAGTGAGTCTGTTGTTTTACATCAATGAGAGCATGTGGCTTATCATTAATTAGCGCCTTGTTCTTCACGGCATCGATATCTGCTCTTCACGGCAATGAGGAATTCGTCAAGCAGCTTCACAGCGGAGAACTGATCACAGTTCACCGAGCAACTATCACATCCGTCCATGATTCCAACGTGTCTCTATCCACTGGAGTTGACCTACCCTCAGACGCGGTCGTATTTGCGACGGGTTGGGACCACGCATGCAAGGTTCTTGATCCTTCGGCCGCCATTGAACTGGGAATCTCCGCCCCTTTAGAAGCGCAAGATGTCCAAACCGCAAATTACTGGGCCGATCTCCACACCAAAGCCGACGCTGACGTCTTGGGAACCCTCCCGGTTCTCGGCCATCCACCGGCATACAACAAGAAACCCGTCACGCAAACACCAACCCGGCTCTATCGACACATCCTCCCCACAGCTCTTGCAGCCAAAGACGACCATTCTTTGATCTTCCTCGGACAGGTCACCAGCATCATGACCTCTATCTACGCTGAGGTCGCCGCGCTGTGGGGTGTGGCGTGGATGGAAGATCTTTTGGGGAAGACACACCCGCTGCCATCAAAGGAGGACATGGACTATGAGATCGCGAGGGTAAATGCTTGGTGCGCAAGGAGGTATCTTGTGAGAGGGGACACGCGGTCGATTGCCTCGGCGGAGATCCAGCACGTTGTCGATCTCTTGATGAAGGATTTGGGACTGGGAGCGCATCGGAAGGGGTGGTTGATGGATGCGATCGTGCCATACCGCGCACAGGATTATAAGGGAATCGTAGAGGATGTGCTTCGTGGATCATGATTTGTAGGTACTACAGCTGCGCCTTGGACTGCCGAAATCTTCAGTCGGGATATTTGAGCGTTTCAAAAATGACTTGGTCTGCTTATGTCGAAGCTAAATTACTCTGCATATTCAGTAATATATTCTACAAAATCCACCTCAGGGTACTCCTCAACCTCCCTTTGACAGTCTTCTCCTCTACCTCCTCCTTCAGATCGTCGTCAGTAGGAACATAAACATCAGTATCCAAATCCATTTCCGCATACCCCACAATCTTCGTGCCTTTCAGCAACTTCCAGCCAACATACATCACCAACATAAGCGGGAGCTCAATATAATAGCTCACGAAGTCCACGCCATGGAATCCGCCTTTGAAACTACTCCAGCCCTGCACCAGGACCAAGACGATATTAAGAATGACACAGATATAGGGGCCCCAAGGGTATGTCCAGTTCTTGAACGGAAGCTTGTGCGCAAGACCACGCGATTCGATAGCGCCGCGGAAGCGGATCGACGCGAGTCCGATTGCGATCCATGCTAGCTGGTTGGAGACGCCGATGAGGTTCTGGAGCCAAGTCCAGAGCTGGCCGGCTCCGATGTAGGAGGCGCCGAAGCAGAGCCCGCTGATAGCGCTTGTTGATAGCACCGCAATCCAGGGGACGCGGTTGCGGTTTAATTTTCCGAAAATTTGTGGCGCGTGCTTGTTTTGCGCTAGTGTGTAGAGCAGTCTGGTGCCCGCAAACAAAGCGTGGTTCCCAGCTGAGATGACAGACGTCGTGATTACGGCGTTGATGAATGAGCCTGCGGCTTTAGAGCCGGCCATTTGGAATACAAGCGTAAAAGGGGAGGTGGCAGAGGATTTAGTGGAGAGCCCAGGTGTATTGTATGGGACGTTGAGGCCGATTAGAAGGACGGAAATGATATAGAAGAGGAGGATGCGCCAGAACACATTTTTGACGACGCGTGGAAGATTCTTGGTGGGATTTTTTGTCTCGCCGGCTGTGATGGCTATACTTTCTGTGCCTCCGTCTATATTATTTAGTATAAGTAAAACGTGCTTAGGAAGGTGCCATAGAGAACTCACATGCGAATGAAGCCGTGACAAAGACGGATGCAAATCCGCCTATGCCGCCTACAAATGGTGCATCTCCAATATACCAAGCTTTGTCGCCAAGATAGGTATGAGACGTATTTCCACCACAATTGACAACAATTCCTAAAATGATAAATATCTTGGCAAGTCAGTTTCGATCCAGTCGCATATGAACAAAAGTACCTACAATGATGGTAACAACTTTCAGTAAGCTCAACCAGTATTCGAGCTACACTAGTATCAGTATCAGTCGTTCATTAACACTCAATTTGTGACTCGCCTCGCCATATGCTCGAACAGTGATGATGTTCGCTGCAATCAGAAATCCCCAAAAGATCAGAGCAATCGCCCAGCCAGGAAAACCCGTGTCCCAATATGCAAAGACCAGCTGCAACGCGACCAAATCTGACGCAGTGCTGACCGCATCATTGAACCAGTAGTTCCACGTGAGCGCAAAGCCCAGACTATCATCGACATATCTCCCTGCAAACGAACAAAAGCTCCCAGCAATGGGAACATATGCAGCCATTTCCCCGAGAGCAAGCATAGTTAGGAAAACGATGGCACCGACGATAGAGTATGCAATCAGCATGGATCCTGGCCCGCCTGTCGCGAGAGACTTTCCTGTTCCTAGAAAAAGTCCAGTGCCTATCGTGCCCCCAATAGCTATCATTTGGACCTGTCGCGCTGAAAGCTTCCGTGCGAGCTTGTCAGAAACGACTGGATGCGCAGAGTCATCAAAGGCTTCTGATCTCTCGACATCTTGCTCCCAGTTCTTCCCAATTGGAGGGGGACCAGAAGTCTCCGAGACTCGACCCGCCATTTTGATGGTCTAGATGTGATTGTGCTCTTGAGCGATGCGCAGGGGAAGTGACATCTGGGGTTTTATGGAATTATAAAAGATAAAGCTGTAAAAGGAATGGGAACTCGAGTGGAAGACTGAATTTTTATCATGGTGGATTGTGGCGGAAGCTAGGTTATTGCGTGCTATTGTGCTGACACTACAGAATTTCGATCTCCACGCCAAGACCGTTTTTGAACTTGAAAAAGGCTTAAAGTACGTAAGAGGTCTTGGCGAAGAACAAGTTCGTTCTTGTACTGGACAATAAGCGCAATAGCGGTACATTGCTGGTGCTTAAAGTGAGTACCAGGCCAATCGCAGGTTGCTAATCTGGCATTGCAGTTCTGACGCTAGCATTCGCAGGTGGGTGTGAAGCTTGAACAAATCTAGCCGTACCACTCAGCCGGTACTCATGTAAGACGCCAGACTACTAGCTCATCTTATACATAGTCTCAGATCTAAAGAAAACAACCCATCTGAGCTTCCCTGGAGCCCCAAGGAAGTGACTAAAGTCCAAATCGAAGACATCCAAGGCTAAGCTTAATTGGCGCCGAGGACGGGAGTGGCGTCTGGAGAGCACTAGAAAGAGCACAGTCCAGTTGAGATATTGTTCACGTGATTAGTCGAGCTACAGGCGTGTTAGCGTTTGAAACAAATGTAAAGAAACCCATATAACTCTGAATCTTGTAATTTTGACTACCAATTGCGGCTGCCTCTTGATAGGAACTGTTAGGCGATACTGCAAGCAAGTTCACGTGATCAACCGATGTCAAGCTCACTATCCCAAGATCCACTCGCTAATCTGTGTCGAACAACAAATCGGCTTTTGCCGCGGATGGATGCGGGAAGATACTTATCAGTCATCCCTCATCCCACCGTTATTAAATATACAATACATTCATACACTAGTGCTACCAGGAACCAACACCTCGGAGACATGGGCTCTTTGTGTCAACAGCGTGGCACCCTTGACGGCAAGACGCGTTTACACCTAACGCACAAGAAATTGGCGAATGCGATTGGTGTCCACATACTGCACTGTGCATAACTCCAGGAAATATCCCAGCCCTACCCCAGCCCTTCCCCCTCATGGTCCTTGGATATTAGATTTTAGACCTTCCATCGTTGAAGAGGCGTTTCCGGGACCTCCCTACTCTTGCAAAACTGCTGCGAGACGAACTCAAATTTGTGTCGTTTCAGATGGGCAAGAAACGTAGGAGAATGAACAAGCAGTCCCGACCAAAATAATGCCTAAACCTCAAAGCACAACAAAGCTCCTCTGCTCTAAAATTTGTCGCTTTCGAATATCGGGACATACCAAGCATTGCTATAGACATGATCGGAGATTGTCCAAGGAGGGTGTGTCGTGGCACAATTATTGATTCAAGTGGATCATGATCCATCGTGTAGCCCGTTCTAGATGACCCAAACTATACAAAGTTATCCATAAGCACTTTTCTCTTTACCTCTTCACGTATCAGCAAACCTTCACCCTTTCTTTCTGTTCTTCTTTCTTTGGTGAATTCTCGCGATGCTCACTTCTGCTTTGAATGCGGGCTTGAAAGCCCTCACGATCCTGACTGCAGCAACGTTTGTTAAAGCAAGCCCTATTAGCAGTGGAATCGAGGCACGATCAGTCCTCCCTTTGACTGTCAACACGATATACCAAGGCGCGATTCCAACATGGCACGAGAACCTGGCAGTCCGCACCAACGGACAACTGGTCGTGACACGCATGGACGGACCGATCATTGAGCAGGTTGATCCAACAGGAGCCATTCCTCCCGTGATAATCAACACCTTCTCTTCCGCCTACGCAGGCTGTCTAGGGATCACGGAAACCAGCACGGATATCTTTTACGTAGTGGTAGCCGCGCCATTCGACAGCAACTTCGTCAAGACCAGTGGAAATACCTCGGTGTTCAAGATCGACCTCACATCATTCAAAGTCAGCTCTGCAGGCGCGGTGCTCACGCCCGCTGTGATCACCAAGGTGGTTGATCTCCCAGACGCCGGGTTCCTCAATGGCATGATCACGCTCAACGCATCGGCCGGCCTCCTCCTCATCGCAGACTCCTACAACGGCTGGGTCTACCGGCTGAATGTCAAGACCGGCGCCTACACCGTCGTTATAAACGACGCCAAGATGAAATACCTGCCCGGCGCCATCACCAACCTGGGCATCAACGGCATCAAGCTCCGCGGCAGCTATCTCTACTTCTCCAACACCGGGAACCCCATCTTCAGCCGCATCCCCATCAACAGCGTCGGCGTGCCCACGGGCGCATCTGAGGTCGTGGCCAGCATCCTGCAGGTTGATGACTTTGTGTTCCGCAGCGATGGCACGGCGTGGTTGGCCCAGAACCAGATCCAGAGTCTGAGCGTGGTGGCCGGTGGACAGGCGGAGCTGGTCGCAGGCAACAACTACTCAACCGTGTTGGCTGGTGTGACAGCGGCCCAGTTCGGAAGGACGAGCGCGACGTGCAACATCCTGTATCTGACTACCAATGGAGGTATGTGTTTCCCTTGGATCCTGTTTGATTTCGCCCTATGCTGACACTGTAAAAGGTTTGGCTGTCCCTGTGAATGGATCGGTGATTACTGGAGGCAAGATCGCTTACATCGATACCAGCGTTTACACTGGCATAGGCTCATGAGAAAAGTTATGATTTTCTAGCATTTATGAAGAATGACTTCTAAGGCTTCTATCATTTGTACATATTCTATAGACATGCTTTAATGTGACAAGCCTGAACGATACAAGCCCCGCTCCTTCTGTGCCTTCTTCCAATTGCCTCGCCCATAGCAGTAGAGCAAGCAGGACAAAGTGCTGCTCTATCCTGGGCATCTTGTTCCTGGCGTAGGAGGGCAATCCTGCAGGCTGCTTGGGCTGACTTGACCAACTTCAAACCCCACGATTTCTCGCCCCACCGAAGCCGATAATGTTTCAGGGAAAAGGAATATGGAGATTATTCGCTAATTAGCTTGGACCTGCACCTGAACAGAGTGCTTAGTGCGAACCGGTAATTTAGACTTTGGTAGTTATGTTACATAGCTTTTGGCCACGGGCGCCACCTTATCTTACATTTTTTTTACAAAAATGAAAAATATTCGGCGTCAGCGCCCCCATGTCCTCACCACCCGAGGAGAAGCAAAGTCTCTGGTACCCCGGTTTCTTGCTAAGAGTCCTGGGCTGAATTAAAACCAAAATTTCCTCCCATGCTACCTCCTCCCCATGCCCAACCTCGACTCCGCTCTCGCATCCGTCCAAGCCCCCGCCTTCGCTGTCGGTTCAGGCGTCCCGGTCGTGGAATTCTTTCGCTCGTAATTGATCTCATATGTCGTCTCCATCATGATGTTCTTCCTGATCTCACCCGTTTCCTTGTCGATTCTCGCGGCGTCAGTAGGCAAGATATTCTCCTTACTATCGTTCTCGATGCCCGTCTCGAGATCGCCGCTATGGAGTCGTGCGCCTTTGCTACCTTTCGAGGAGAAGCGGTGCGAGAGCTCGTAGGATTTCTGGGCGGCGGTTGTAGCGGTGGATTTTGCCCGCATGAAGAGCGGGCGGATTAGGGGGACAGACGCAGCGATGTTAACTAGTGTGCATTCGACGCTAGACGGAAGGTTAGGAATGGTTAACAGGAGGAAGGAGAAGAGAAGCCTTACATGACCCAGGTAAAGAAGGGAACTGTGTTAACTGTTGGCATTAATTAGTGATCGTCCGTTCGAAGGCTGGCGGCTAGTCTTACAGGTGAAATCTCCTCGTTGTCCCAGAGATTGTAGTTGAACGGTCTTGATTATGCATGCGACAAATGCACTGGTTTGTATATCAGTGACCTGACGGCCATTGAAACGACAGACAAAGATGCTTACAAGATACTTAGGCCGAGCAGGAAGCCTAAACCGATTTTAAGGCGTATGGTCATTTGAAGTTTCCAGAAAATAGCCATTGGCAATATCGTCAAGATGAGGTCCGTAGCAGAGTTCAGAGCTATGTGCTAGCTCAGTATAAGGAATATCGTTGGACATTTTATTACGTACCACCTTGGGCGAATCCAGTATACTGTATTGCGTTAGAAAATGGGTAATGATAATTAGCTAGGCACTTACAGTCTGTACATTCGGACTCCAGCAGCTTCCTGGGTGACCAGCGTGATCCCACAGCGTCTGCACATCTTCGCATTGGACATAAATCAGGATAAGAGTCAAAGCGTTCACTACTAAGGATTGCCAGAATAAAAACCAGAGACCAGCTCGTCGCCAGGCGTTTGTGCCGAAGAGCTGTAGCATCAGACAAATGAAAGACATCCGTCCAAAACTAGGCGCCATAACTCCTGTTAAGCATAGACGGTTAGTATGGCATTAGAGAAAGATGAAGGAAGTGTTACCAAATGCTTGTCCTATGAAGTTATATTTGATGGCATATATTCGTTGGTGGTCGTCAAGGAAGAAGAAGTGGCGGCCGAGACCATAGTGATGCTGTATGGTGAGGCACGTACACAGTCCAATGCCACAAAACTATGCTGGTCAATATTTTGAAGGCGGAAGAATGTCTTTACTCACCACACTAAGTGCCATCATTGCTTCGCCTAGGTGGGAGATCTTGCTCTGCTGCCGAACCACTACAAGTTGCACGTATAATCGCAATGAAACAACGACAATAGTGATTGCATAAAGTGTCCAGATTGTTCTTATCATCGCACCACCTACGCTGATATTAAGTGTGTGAGCTCACAATACTGCCATATTGGAAACCTACCGATATTGACATCAGGCCCATCTGGCTTTGGGATATCCATCCCGATCTAGAGAGAGTGGATGGGAGATAGACACAAAATGCTAATGTTCGAGAGAGAATGGGCCCGCCCCGTCAGAAGAGATGCTGATCTCACTCCTCTAGAGGAATGATCAGATGGAAGATGTGCATATCTTTAAAGACCCAAGAAATGTTATCTCTTCAGGGATGGATCTAGATTCTATTAATGCTTGATTTTTCCTTCACGATCCTTGACAGGAGTGATCTGCTATGCAGGCGGCAATACTCCCCATATGAGGAAACGGTTGCGTGGTCTTCACGCAGGCAAAACAAGAAAGGTCTGAGGGCCATGATGTGGGTACCTGAATCCTGGGGATGGATCTTGTCCACCCGAATCTTGATGAGTGTTTATTGGATCTCTCCGGAACCCTGCAGATATCGTTCACGCGAACTTTATCTTGCGCTGGGATGGCATACTGGAAGGTACCGTTGGCGCACAATATGGAGCCTGAGTGTTAGATCCCACGCGTTTGGTCGGTTCACAAACGAAGGAGCCAAACTCATTTGGCGGGGATAACCTTTTGTCGTACAGCTTTATTCCCATTGGTTAGAACCCCCTCCAATTTTACTCCATACATCAGACCATTATTGCGGCTGAAACATACCTGATATTTGAGCCAAAACGAAGCAGTAAGTAGGACACTAAGTAGAAGTGAGCGCAAAGCAATAAAGAGCCTTCTGCTACTTAAAGAATTAACACTTCCTGCATATGTCTATTGGGGACGGGGCTGGCCTTGGCGAGTGTCTTCACCCACAGTATATTTACTTTGCATGCATGTGAGAGGAGCAAGTCCTCCCCGCTTTGGGAATGCCGCCAAGACGGTTCTGAGAATTGAGGAAGACCCTTATGTGGCAAACCCATGGTCCCTGAGAAGCCATATTTCGGGGAAGTCCAACGGGGATCAAGGTTGTGTTTCCTTTCAGGGGAAACGACTTGGCATTGGAAGACCCTTACTTTTGGGAGTATTTCCAATTCCCAGTATACAAGGGTTTCGTTTGACAATCCTGGTTTGCATCCTGTACAGTACAGTACTTTGTAGCTCTACAGTACTGACCCCGCATAAAGCTTGAATACAGTACCGAAAGCTCGCCGGAAAACCTGTCACCATGTGCTATGTTCTGTCATGGGAAACCTACCAAGCACCAAGCATCCCGTTAACTCACCACGTGCACCGCAACGGGCCGGAAACGTTATCCCTGGGCGCTGCCTTGTGGAACGTGGAGTCGTAGCTCGACCCAAAAATTTATTTTCCTTCCCATGGACATGTCAAGCCTGATATCTAGTTAAGCTGCACATCTGTCTACTGGTAGACTTCTCAGCGCTCGACAATAAAAGTTGCAAAGGAGCTACCCAAATATCCCTCGCCAGTGACCCAGTCTTGCCTTATGTATAGCACATACTGCTAGTGTGGGCATCTTGTATTTTTCCTCGTCTTCCTTCATCTAACAATTATGGCCAAATGACGATATTAGTCATGGACATTTACTCAATATGTGCGCTCTGATACCACAATACCTTGTAGTGGCTGCATGCTGCAGCTAGTTCGGGGAACCGTTGGTAACTTTAGCTTGGTCAAAATTTCCCTAGATAGAGAGGATTCTTAGCCCCATCGCTTAGAGGTAATTTCGTACTTGGCAGATTTTCCATAATTTAAACAAACTGTAGCTTAATGTCTTACGCTCCAGGAGGCCATTCAATTTTAGACGTCTGAGGTTTTGAAATTCCTCAAGCCTCCAAGCAGAACAAGAGCTTGGAAAGGAGACGTATGCTATCCAAGAGTTTGAAGAACGAACATTGTTTACTTGAAGGCGAGAGTACCCCGGTCTTAATAATATGTAAAATTCTCCGTAAGCAAGCCACACTGATGGGAGTATTAAGGGGTGATAAGTGAGTACCAAATCATCTGCAGTTGCTGATTGGCGGTACGAGGACATTTTAACTTCGAGAAGCAAAATTACGGAGCATCATAGAACTGAACGCGTGGATGGGAACTAGACATATGACCATGGTGTGCTCAGGAAGCTCAAAGAGGCAGGTCAAGATATGGAAAAGCGGGAACTCCGTCAACAAGAGAGTGACATGGCGAAAGTCTCTTTCAGACGTGCATTCAAATCGATGAAATTGCAAGCACTCGAGCAGCTTGTTCCCTAGTTGAAAGCTCAATCCTCCCTCCGTACGTGCATGCCAGATATCAACAGGACTTCGACTCTCGAGTTTTGAATATTGCTGAGGCCTACATACATACTGTGCACCTGATTGAAGTTAATGTTCGTTCGCATGAAGTGGTGATTTGCCATATATGGATGAATATAGTATAATCCAATTTCTTTTGAAAGGACAACTGGACAATGCTGTGCAAACTCGCACTAACGCAAGCAATGGTAGCCAGGTCACAAGGCTGGGTACTAAGAAACCTGGAAATTGTGTATCCTCTAGACAGAAAATTTTGCTCCAACCTTCAAAAGCCATCACCAAGGGTCTCACGCCTGTTGTCTCTTCAACGTATGAAAGATTGTGGAACACTTGAATATGCCATCCTGCGCTGTTCGACGAGTTGAAAAGGCAACGCTGATGAGAGTGACCGTGCTAATTGTCTGACGCACTTGTTGAGGTAGAGAGTCTCAGGGTGGCCTCCTGCCCCCCACACAGCGTACTGTTCAGCAAGGTAGAGCCTGACGGCAACCACAGGCTTGGCAACTAGGACTTACTGCAACATTTGTATCAATTGAAATGAGAATTTGCATTCTAATAGGCCTGTGGTGATTTCCTAGCTAGTTTAGTGATAAAAGCTCTAGAGTTTTCAAAAAGGCTCTTCGTTCTCAAACAACACTTCGGCTAAACGCTGCTTAACTTGTTCGTTATCCCAGTCCACCAGAACCTGCTCTTTTGACTCTTCCAATTTTCGGCATACTGGCTTTGGTGTTTTGGGGCATCAAGCTTATTTTACACTACCAACCAAAATGGTACATTTTTTTCCACGAGTTATTAAAACAATTAGTGGTTTGGTCTCTCTTGTAATGTGAATTTTCTTCCGAGTTTAAGTCTTTTATAATGCTACTTTCAAACCCATACTTTGATTTTGAGTTCTTGGATCTTTATCTTAGTACGCGAATCTTACCTTTTGCTGCAGTTTTGTATTAAGCGACCAAGCTGGAAGACTGTGGAGGAAGATTGAATGCTCTTAGGATGAAATTGAAAGGTGCTTGTATATCTATAACTAGAAGAGAAGTGCGAAGTACTTATACTAAGTTACTATTGTTTATATTCGTTGCTCTAGAATACGGAGTAAAATAGCTTGC
The DNA here is from genome assembly GCA_021307315.1 of Bisporella sp. PMI_857. Classification (NCBI taxonomy): domain Eukaryota; kingdom Fungi; phylum Ascomycota; class Leotiomycetes; order Helotiales; family Helotiaceae; genus Bisporella; species Bisporella sp. PMI_857. The sequence goes on from JAJSPD010000024.1 coordinate 259,915, forward strand.
ACATCATCAGAAAAATCGATGAGAGACTGTCCTTGGAGATTATAAAGAATGCAACCAAATGTGTAGCGATCTACAATGGCCGAGAAATCTCGTGGGAAAGTTAAATATTGGGGTGACTAGTATGTGATTCGTAAGTCCCACCTATTCAATGACAAGCAACCCGAAAAAAAACAATTTAAGTTGCCCCGAAGCCCTCCTGTAATGGCGTACGTAGAAGCTGGGAAACAGGACGGTATGTCCTATGACTAGCGGATACAGGCATAACCAACGGTGTGTCATGAATGTCTGTAAAGCAAACGTAGGAAGTGTAACTGACTATGTGTAGGACCCGTCCTAGCCGCAAGTGGTTCGGAAAGAACTAACGTCATCCTGATAGACGTGGCCTGAAAAGTTCGGTATGCTCGTATCTGAACACTACACTTTAGGTGTCCAGTCAACATCCTTAGTCTGACAGTTTGGGCTGTCGTACAGCGAGAGGCAGCATGCGGTAGTGCCTGCAGAATCGGCATAATAAAAGTGCATAGAGAAGGCTTCGTTGTTAAGAGTGCCCAAGCTACCGAAGCATTTGGTTCCAGCGGCTCCTTCACCGGCCCAAGTCCAAATTTCTCCCATTTCGTCCTAGTTGTAGTTCTTGTTCTGGTAGAAGATCACACGCCAGGTTATAGTCTGGGGGACGAAAGCAAGAAGGGCAATTGCTGAAATAACGGAAAACTTCATAGTGGATTTTCTATTGCTTTTAATTAGCCCACTTGTATAGAATACAGCTTGTCTCGAAGCGATACTCACGAGCAAATATAAGAATAAAATAGTTTTTCGAGAAATACAATTTTTTTAACTATAAGACTGTGTTAAAGCTAGTAGTGCTCAAGAGATTTGACAATTGCTATAAGTTTTTACTTTGCTTTCTTTGCGAACTGATCTTGTTAGCTGTGCAGAATCAAACTAAAAGAAAACAAGAAAAAGCTACTTATACTCTTTTAAGGAGATTGTACGTAATAATATTGTTTAATACACTACAAATACTAAACCGCAACATTCTGCTATTCGACATATGCTTACTCGCTGCTTTCAAATAGCATATTATGTAACATGGTTAGAAGGACCCAGGTTCGGGACCAGTCACGTGATGGAGTCAGTAGGAGTCTTGGGAGTCCATTTGGACTCCAAGGACTCCTCAGGACTCCAACCCAACCATAGTATGTATATAAGTACTCATAGTTTCGTAGTTTAGGAGCTTCGTGCTCAACTTCATTATAGTTTAGCAATATAGTCTATCTTGTTATACTTGTAACGTCTCACTCCTCAGTGAGAAACAGTGTCTAGTCTATTTCATACATGCCATACCAACCAACGAGCCCCAAGCCCAGCTACCTTGGCCTAAGGCAACCCCGTACGTTACATTTTGAGGTCAATTTGTTATTGTCAGGTTCCGAACCGGTATATGTAGTAGAATAAGCATTCTGACAGGCGACGTCGGATATTGTATCTTTTTGGCGCGCTTAGTGCTGTGGTAAAGCTTATCAACCCTGGGCATCTACAGTTATGAAGTTGTAAAGTAAAAAAGTTATAAGTATCAAAAGTAACAAAAATAGTGGTACCTGAGATATTTTTACACTTTTTGATGGTATTTGAGATATTTGCCGTAAATATAAAGTCTCGCGGATGCCTTTTTTACCCTCAGGTTCCTACTTCTTGCTCAGCTTCTCCAGCACCAGCCTATCACAGCCTTTGGGAGCATTGATGGAATTACATATGGCGGACGCTCCGTTAGGCAGATTGACGACATAATCTACGCCATATCTCGCAGCCATTCCCCAACCTTGGAAATCCGTAGATACAATCTGGGCACCACTAGCAAAGGCTGCATCTCTCATAGAAGTAGTGTCATTGGAGGTAACGGTTGCGATAGGCTCGTCAGATCTAGTTCGCACCCAATAGCCCTTTCGAACTTGCTCCTGGATGTTTTTAAGGTTAGCATCCCCAAGCGGGTTGTTCAGTTTCTGAAAAGCACAATCTGGCTGTCCGGGTGAGGAATTTGGGAATATGACACGCCCTTCAGCGCTAGGGAAACCTGCAACGTAGGTGTCATGTGGCACGCCAGTGTTGTCCATTAAGAACATGATGCGTCCACGGGCGGACTCAAGTTCCGGCCACCCATACTTCAAAACAGACTCCTCGAGCGTGAGATTATCTCGACGAATATCATCCGGGGTAATCAATTCGTTCGCAGAGAAAACCGACCGGAATTCGGCGTCAAGTGAAGCCATGAGCTCACTTGTATTCCATTGGATGGGAGTAGCTCCTCCAAGGTAGGCCATGTCGGCTCCAGCAGTCTTGAATTCAACCATGCTGGTAAGCGGGACATGCTCTGGATTTTTATTTGACCAAGCTTTGATTAACTTGAGACATTCCACCAGAGTATGGCAAATAGTGCCAACATCAGCGTCCGCTATTGCAGTTTCGTTAGTTTTCTATTCCTGAACTCAAATTTTATGAGGCCTGGTCTTTATTCGAGTATACTTACAGATATGCAGAACCTTGATCCCCGACTGGTTCAACGCTGGATCACTCTCGAATGGCAGACCAGCTAGTTTGCGTACGAGTGGTGTCGCATATTTCCCACCATCCGGGTCTGCAAAAATATCCAACTCAAAGCTACGAACCGCTTGATGCTCCGCCTGGATCTCGAAAGATGGATGAGAATAATAGTAGTTGTCGGGATTGGCCATCAGAGTCTCAAAAGCATCTCTCTCCTTTGGACCAACCTCTCGATGGTAGGAATTGTGGGTACCAACTACTTGGATTTGATTCATACGGATGCCATTTCCCCAGGTAAGCCCGTTTTTGCTGTATACTTTGGCTGGAGTCGCTTCAACGTTTTGAGCAAGGAAGTCTTGAATTGATTATGGTCAATGATCCATCTTTCAATATCTAGTGAAAAACGGCTTACAAACAGCAGCCACGGACGCATTCAGCACAGCGGACTTGATTGAAAGCTATGAAATTGTTAGGTGATGTTTGTTTTAACAAACTGTGCCAGCACTGGTCTGCACATACCATGGTTAACGGCGCTGGACTCGATGAGATACTGTGCAGCGCTTTGCAGTCGAGTGCCGGGGACCTGAGTATTAAAGTGAGAGGCCGACTGATCTAAAAGTACCAAACGAGTGTTATATACACGATTCTGGAATGAGACCAAGCCTATTTCGTACAATATGTCATGTGATTGATCACATGACACATATGTCCTTAACGCTGAGCATGTCGTTGCAATTAAGAGCTACACGGCCATCTTTATACCTCATACGACATGTCACGGTACATCAAGAGCCAAGTTCAAGAACCACATCACCGGGTCCGGATGAACAGGATACACTGTGGAAGGTTGTTCTATGATTTCCTCCAGCTGTGATGCCTTTGGAAGAACGAATTATCGCCTGCTTTTCCTCCTCGTGCCTAGCACGTCTGGACATTAAGAGTGGGATAGACAAAGAGGTTTCTGGCTTGGCAATAACCGTTATGCAGAAGTCAAATACCCGTTGTAGCACTCGGAGTAATGATTGGTCAATTGTTAATATTTCTCCTGCAGAAGCGCCCACAACCTAGCGCTTTAGCCTGTCTTCCCCTCATCTTTGTGGAACCATCTTGTGAAGCTGCGTACACAGACGCCCTTATTTGCCGTCACGTAAAAATGACAACATCCATTTATTCCTTCACCTCGAGAATTATTAGGACTTGAAATTTAATCATATTATTTTCTATTCTCAGCCAAAGCAGCATTGTGTTCGGCAAACTGCACAAAACTCAACGGGGAATATGCGTGTGTGTGGCTGGCTGGTAGAAGTATTGACACAGTTCTTATGTTAATGCTGAAGCTAATACGGTAACTGCTATCATATCGCGTCTATCTTATCTAAATTTCCCATAGTTCATAGCACATTATTTCCTACTGTCAATGTGCTGAAGCCTCTGGCACGTTGAATGTGAGCCACGAGGCCATGCCTCAACAAGATATGTTTGTATATCGCACTATGTTACTCTCCCGATCCACCCTGCTTCCTTACAAAATCGAGAATCAATTGGTAAACAACTTTAGGCTTCTCATAAAAGGCAGCATGCCCTGCCCCTCTGATATCATGAAATTCTACTTTTTCGAAATTGCTCCTCATGAAATTTCAATCTTGTCGATTTACATATGTCGGTCTTCTGTGCCATGAATCACCAGAAACAGGAACGTTTCCTTGGCAGAAATGTTTCGTCCTGAGTTCTGGACAGACTGCTGTCTTACCAATAAGTTCAATTTCTCAGTCATTATAACAATTTCAAGATGGAAGACAAACCATCAATGCGACACCCCCAATCCAAGCCAGCCTATCTTCCTCGGGAAACCCAAACTCCTCCACAACACAGCTATACACGAATTTTAGTACCGTCGCGGCAAAGCCCACAAGTTCGTTGCTTAGCAACTCCGGAATAAGGGCCATAGCCACAGGATGCGCGATTTGTGGATACATGCTACGATACGGCATTCTATCTAGGAGGGTGCTTCCTGCGATGATATTCATTCCAAACTTTGATATTACATCTGTTGCGATGATTCCTTTGCGTTGTTTGTTTATGCTCACCGCCCAAAAAAAAAGACATATCTCCAAGACTCCTGTTTTCATCCATGAGTATCTTTGTTGAGCAAGAAAATCGAAATGGACGACACACCCCCTGCAACAAACGGCTACCTCACCCCGACCGTATTAATCACAGCCTTGAAATCCTCGGCGTGTCGTGCGCTCTAATAGTCATTCTCCTCAGGCGGCTGCTCGCTCCTCCCATGACTATGAACATCATATCGAATCAAAAACAGACTTTCCAAAAGCGTCAGATCGGAGAGCTGTTTCGAGATTGCGAGGCTGGTACAAGAGAAGCCATGAATAAAAGCACAGTAGGCTTAGCTGAGTCTCCAACTGCCTGAGCAAAGATCTTCGTCCCATCCGCTGACTGTACCAATTGCCCTTTGTTCGACATTTTGAGCGGTCGTGATCGTTGACCTACTAACTGCTCACACGAATGAAAACTGACAACCAACAGAATTTTAAATGCTCTTCCACATGATTGAGGTGACATACACCAGGCAACTTGGCGACGATTTGTAAACCGCATTGGTCTTCATTTGTGATTCGATTACTAATTAGTGAGTGGCTACATTTTGGCGTGTATGTTATGGCAATGTTTTCGCTGCTAGGGCTAGAGATGCGAGGCTTGGTCATGGTGGTTGCAGGTAATCCGTTTGTGAGAGATAATAAGCTATCGTGCGGCGAATCTGCATTTTGACGGCGATCTCGAGCCATTTAGCCCACTGATCTATGGCTGCATTCCGGATATACATATATGATCAAAGTGGTGAGACTGCCTTGCGCGAAGGTGGATGGGAGCGGCCGGGTTTCTGGTGCGATGGTCCATCAGAGAGAGGGTAAATAGACTATCCCAGATGAGAATGGACAAGATACCTCTCCTCTCCATGGATAAGCGCCAATGCTCAAGGGTTGATCATGTATTGTAAGTAGAGAATACTCTGCGGTTATTGCGTCATATATCCCCTTGACATGCTAACGTCAGAGAAGCTCAAGCCATGCTCTATATTTGCAATCTGTATTAAGCTGTCCCTCCACACCGAAACATGATCTGACAATCCTCGCAAGAAATATATTATCCACCATTAGGGTGGATTGACACTTTAGTTGAGCCTGCTTTTGTAGAACCAGAGCATGCACATACTTGATGGTGAACGCCTTCATGATATCAATACCGAAAATTTCGTTTGTATGCACACTAACCTTCAACCGGGGGGCATTACCTTCTCTAATTATATGGTGTGCATACGTTATTATATGTAAAATACTAGGACTTAGCCCGAGAGCGCATTATCGCTTCCCCTCAACCATGAATCAATGTATGTAGAACCAGAATGATGAAGGTGCGAGAATGGAAAGGCAATTTCATCTCAAGCACTAATACCTTCTTTGCAACACATTCCATTGGTTGGAGTGTTGGTTTTGAAGACCGCAGGGATTGTATGTACTAACGTGGAGCGAGAGGGAGGTTGTGTTTAGTCATCATACAACCTTGCCGTTGTAAATGTTGGGGAGCTAGCCTTGCACTTTTTTTCCGTCAGTTATTACGCTATGCCGTGAGGAAAGCTGCTTTCGTAAGCATAAGCATAGTGTGAGTGGGCAGGATGGTATGTGCGTCACAACTACCGATTTCATCTAACGTGCAGTGGGCTTATGTAAGAAGTTGATTGTGGTTTATTACACATGGTTAAATAAAAGAGTGGGGAATGCAAGCGGCTAAGACCATCATACGAGTTATATAATACCACTACTACTACTCTCCTCTTTGTCAAAGATGCACCAAAGATGCGTTGAACGCCTTGTCAAACACGCATCATGAAATTTGATGTCTTCACTTCTTCCACCTGAATCCAGGGTGTTTCCAATCCAAGTCCTGAACTTGCTTCACGCTCATATCCTGCAGCGCCTCGTCAACATCAATATTCTCCTTCTTCTTGTTGTCCCATGCCATCCAATACCATAGGGCAATACTCATCAGCAATATGGTGCTACTGGTAGCAAAGTTCAATCCGTTGCCAATATGATAATTTGGTGCATCGAATGGCAGGAAGCTCCATGTCGCGATCAAGCCGCCGATATTTCCGAACATAACATTTGTCGCAATGGCTGCTGAGCGTGCTGTATCAGAGACGACGTTTGCAGAAACCTGGGAGTTACATAGTGCTCCGAAGGAGAAGGCGCCTGAAGCTATGATGAAGGTTGCGCCGTAACGAGCATGAGGGTTGGTCGAGCCGAGAAATATGGCGTAGCCGACCATCATGATAGGTGAGGAGATGATGAAGAAGATGTTGCGACGATCGAAGCGCCAGCTCAAGAAGGGGAAGAGCATGGTGAAGAATGCGCCAACGATATAGGGCGGGACAGTTTTGAGTTGTTGATATACGACTGTGTGCTTGGGATATATAGTCCTTACAATAGTCGGTGCGAAGAACGCTAGACCTTGGACGGTAATATTGTCAAGCAGGAAGATCGTCGCGGTGGCCAAGGTTACCGGACTGAAGATGCCACGCAAGAGCTTTGGCACATCCATTTTCTCGAGAACGTCTGTTGTAGCAACTCGTTCGGACTTGACACGAGCAATAGCTAGAGCCTTTTCGTCCTCCGAGAGCCATCTCGCTGTCTCCGGCCGGTCCGTGAGTGTGAAGAAGGATATGACTGAGAGAATGATAGTGATGATACCCTCAATAGCAAATATCATACGCCATTTGTGGAGTCCGCCAAAATGATCCAGCTTCAAGATGCCAGAGGCGAGAAGACCACCGAATGCTCCGGCAAGTGGAGCCATGACAATGTACAGAGAAAGACGGAAGGTCAGCTCGCTTCTTCGGTACCATCTAGACATGTAATACGCGATCCCGGGCATCATTCCGGCTTCGAAAACGCCGAGAAGAAAGCGAACAGCGGAAACGGTTGCTTTTGTGTGGCAGAAAGCGGTACAGATAGAGCATATGCCAAAACCAAGTGAGATGCTTGGGAGAAACCACCCCGGCCCGATATATTTGCATGCTATGTTTGAGGGGATCTCCTGGAGTGAGAGCATTGGAGTTAGTCGGCTGTCTAGGTATGTATGGGAGTTGAAAATAAGTTTCAACGCTATGCATCGAAAATGCCTCAAGAGCTAGATGATAACAAAGTGTCTAGAGTAGGAAAAATCGATCCGGGAATCTCGGAACTTACAAATATGATATAGGAGATGTAGAAGATTGACAGTACAGCATTGTAGTCATATTTAACAAGCTTGAGATCTTTCTCAAAGTCGGCGAGACGTGCATTTCCTGTGAGCAAAGCGTCAGTACAATATTCCGTTTGATCAACGAGCTAGGAAGTCGGGGAAAAAACTCACCAATGTTCGCTCGATCGATGAAGCAGAACAGATACAGAAGAGCCACAGTGGGAACGATGAATAAGTCAATCTTGGTGCGTAATCTACTCTCAGCCACGGGATCAAACTGGATCAATGCTACACCGTGGCTGACTCTCAATCAGCCAACGCCTACCGGGAAGTTCGATACTGTGGGAAATGGATTACAGACCTATCAGTAGCTACTCGTCCAGCTTCAGCAGCTTCACGGGTAGACCCGAAGGCCTTCGAGTTCCAGGTTGGCGCGTCCTCGCCGCGAGCTTCTTCTACACCAACCTCGCGCGGCTTCTCCTCGGTCGTTGCCATGTTGAAGAGGAAGAAAGTTTCAATCTACCAGAACCCTGAGGTAGAGCTTGTGCACAGCTCAGATGGAGTCAGATGGAATGAGATGAATTGAGATCTGGAAATTTTTCCTCGAGTCATCATCTTATAAATATTGAGGTCGTCGCCAAGTAATCGCCAAGAAGGTCTGGGGTTGCGGGGAAGTATAGTCTTGTATCACGTGATTAAATTCTACCCAGTCAGAAGGGCCGGAATAGGGAGGCGGCAATCCTTTGGGAGGTGAACTCCGTTACTTTAGGTTTCAAGCTCCGACCATGGCTTGTCAGCCACGACCTATTCAATGATAGCTTCTACCTGGCAGTAGAAATCGGCAAACAGATTATGAAGACCAGGTCACGGGACTAGGTAATGAACGAAGTTCCATCCCCGATGGAGCCCACAATCATTAATTTGGGTGCTAAAACATACATATCCATCTGCCCAAGAGTCAGCTCTAGATCGGATACCGCTAGAGCTCATGAGTGTATTGGATTCAGAAGAGCCAGTCCCCTTCGGCACTAGCCAGATGCAACCATGTCGATGCAGCACGCTTCAAGACTCCCTTTTACAGTAAAATAACAGCCGCGGTCCATTTTCTGGAACACCTAGAGAAAGGAGTTCTTCCAATAGGGGTTCTTTGGGGAAATGGCTCCATTCGATCGAGGTTATACTTGGAAATGGAGAGATCAATACAGCACCGCAACACCTGATGCAAGGATCTCTTTCAATTGGCGCTGTTGGGAGCTTTTGGAACACTTAGTGGTCTTACCTTAGTTAGATTTTCAGCCCTATTCGGCCAAGAAGTATGCAGAGTTGATATATATTCCTGTTTCCGATTTCGATGATACAATGCCCACCATTTGAGAGTGTCCTTTGGTCAAGAGCCATCAGGACGATTTTGCAGATGGAGTACAGCTCCATCAAAGTTTTGAGTAGTATCCCAAACGTACCAAATAAATGCAGGCTTTTCGGGTGCATGGGATCCGTGGTCCTACATGTATGCAAGAGATTCGAGTCATGCACAGCACGCAAGAGCATCAAGCACATTACTCGGCATCACGCCGAGATAGTCATTCAATCAAAGTGATTTGGATAGAAAAAGGAAGTACCAAGCTTCAATTGCCTCTAACAAAAAAGAAGAAAACTATTCCAAGTATCACTCATTATGATGTGCCCTCTACGAACCTTCAGCGTTTTACGTCTGGAGAGCCGAGATTGAATTAATTCGAGCTGGAGTCGAGAATACACGGTACAACGCAACAACACTCGAAACAAAAGCCCTTTCAGCTCGAATCAAAGTCTATACAGCTGTATATAGCAAAACCTATTATATTTACTTGCCATTCAGTTTCCTGCGCGCTGGCAGAGCGACAGCCAGTCGAATACTCTCTAAAGCAAAATTTTCACTCGGCCCACTTTTATTTTGAGCCTCAATTCGACATGGAAGCAATTTTTTACAACTACATTTATTTACTTTTTCACGGTTTCTATGCTTTTCGCAAAAAAAAAATCAGCTTTTAAATACTTAGTACGAGCTATGACCGGTGTTGACTACTAAAAAAACGACGAGAATAAGCTTCGAAAAAAGACAGCAAAGCCGGCAGAAAAAAAGAGTATTTGTAGAAAAGAAAAAAAGTGTAAAAGTGGTTTTAAAAGTTAAAAAAAAGGGGGGAATTGCTTTAGTTATATATAGAAACTCGATCTTCAAAATTCACTAGAACATATTAAAAGTTTTTGGAAAAGTGTGTTAAGGCTATTAGTCTATTAATATTGGCTAGTATAGTCTTTGTAAAGTACTTGGTGCTCCTGCGTTTCCCCTTTACTCTCGGACAAAGCATATTCAGAACCACAGTATTTGTTACTGTTATTAGGATCGCGAAGCTCAAGAAAGGGCCTAGCCGTGTTACATAGTCCTCGACTGATACAGCACGTTAAAAGGAATAATAATAATAATATCACTCATCGTGACTTACGAATAAAGGCGTAAGCGATGAGAATCAAACCCTTACTGTACAACATGTCATCCCTAGCGATGCATTTCTCAGCATGCTTCAGCAACACGACCCCGCTTACAGATTGCTTGGTAAATGCGGTCCACAGTTATGTCGGCCGCCCACTTTGGGAGATTAGAGAGGTGGGAGCCGAATCTTTAAGTAAAGATGATAGGCTAAATGTTTCATAATTTGTGTTTCAGATTGAGGTTATATTAATCAGGTTATTTTCGCCTCGGTAAATACCTTTCTCCGGTAATTTTCCGATCTCATTACCGGATCTATTTCTACTTTCCGGATCTCTAAAAATCCCATAATCTTTCTTTGAGTATCTGGATATTTTTACGAGTAAATAGTGGGTTCAGAATTATTTAATCCTCTCCCCGGGTCCTCTTGACAGCAAGGTTCGGTCCCTTACTTTGTAAATCTAGAGCTGTTATACCCACCACTTGTTACAACATATATCGTCATTAACGCCGCCCACTTCTCGAAGCTCTGTCTTTTTACTTACACCCACGCGTTAGTCGGTAATGCAAATACCGTTTTGGGCATTTTTAACATCTATTTTCATAGCTCTTACGTGGAAAGAAATGGCGTCGTTGCTCGTCAAACGCACCCTTCCCAATTCAGTTTCAGCAGCTATAAAACCCTTCGTCCCTCCTTTGCTTTCACAATACTTCCCACGAACACACCAACTCAGTTCTCGTCCTCTTAATCTCCAAGCAAGACTATTCTCGCAAGCACCAGCAAACATGTCTTCCCAAGCTTTCTATGACATTGTGAAGAACAGACGGACCATCTATCCCTTGAAGAAGGAGTCTCTCATTAGCGACGAGAAGATCCAAGAGATCATCACCCAAGCTCTCCTCCATGTCCCATCCTCATTCAACAGCCAAAGCACAAGAGCCGTCTTACTCCTGAAGGATGAACATGACAAGTTCTGGGATTTCGTAAAGACTGCTATCAAGGCCGTTGTCCCAGCCGAACAATGGGCGAAGTCGGAGGAGAGGCTGAATGGATTCCGAGGTGCTTATGGAAGCGTACGTTTTTTCCTCTCCCATCGATTTTCCCATCCGCCACACTAGCTCCCTTGTCCGAAATCCCAACTCTCACCATCACGCAATTTCACGTGGCGTGACACAACTTGCTAACGCTGTCATTTTCAGATCCTCTTCTTCGAAGACCGCGCGGTCGTCTCTGGCATGCAAGAGAAATTCCCTCTCTACGCCGACAGGTTCCCTAACTGGGCCACCCAATCCGACGCCATCACCCAGTTCACCATCTGGACTGCCCTTGAGTCCGAGGGATTGGGCGCCAACCTCCAGCACTACAGCCCGCTTATCGATGCCCAGGTCGCGAGCACGTGGAACGTGCCGAAGACTTGGGAGCTCAATGCACAGTTAGTTTTTGGGACGCCGAGCGGGCCGCCTGGGGAGAAGACCTTCCAAAGCGTGGAGGAGAGGTTCAAGGTTTATGGTGCTTAGATGGTGGTGATAGGATTTATTGCATTGGCGATGATGCCGGGGAGTTACTAGATTTTTATGATTTATGAAGTAGACTATACAGAGAATAGATTGCTTTTATTTAAGATGTCCCATGTGTAACAACATCATTTGGCCAATCGTTGTGCATCCTTTTAATCACGGTCCTGCGCAAACCAAGGCAGCGTCACTTTGAGGATAACTGCAGTCGCGGAATCGAATAAATAGAAGCAGCAAAAGAAAGTTGATTATGACTCTTGTTGCGGTTGGAGAACGTGGATAGGGGGCCGCAGGGACCCGCATACATGGCCAGTAGAAGAGGATTGTGCGATTGAAAATGCATGATTGCCCCGTCGGTTCTTGGAGGGATTCAACTGTGTGCACCGAAGAATGTGTAAACTGTGTGGGAAAAGTTTACACTTGTGTTTGGGAAGTGATAGTTCTCAAGCTCGAAGGCGAGGGTTTAAAGCATGCTCGCTGAAGCTGGGTCGTTCGCACTGAATGATAAGGGCAACCCGTTCGACTTCGCCTTTAGTTGTGGCCTTTGATGAATCTGACATCTGAAATAACTGACTCGAGGCAGTCTCCTTTATATTTTTCTCCTAGCAACCTCTGCCACTTTACAATGAACAACTACAATCCTTCCCGATCATCAAGCCCACGAAATAGCAACCTCGCCAATTCCACAGTTCGGGGCTGCAGATGCTGAAAAATTGCTTGTAACTTTTGGAAATACGGAAAAGGCTCCCGAGGCTGTGTGTCGCCATTATATCATGATTTTTGGGGGGATTGTTTTTTTTTTCCTCTTTCCAAGTACTAATGGGATATAGCGAGAGCCGCTGACTCAAGCTCCATCCAGTACATGCGATAACTTTGATGATTAAAATTTTGAGGATGCCCTTATGTTTCGGGCTGACCCACTGGCTTCTACCTGTTTGAACGATTGGGTGCCTTGAATGAGACGCTTTTGTGAGTACATTGCCATCTGGTAGACGGATCGATATACGGCAATTTGCTAAGAAAAGAATTCCAGAGGCGCTCTTTTGATCGCCCGTAAGATGTCGCAAATTGAGGCACTCCTGGAAGGCAAGAAGTGCGGACTGCTCCCGCATCTACAGACCGTTCATGTACTTCGTCATCTCTATCGTCATAATAACCATCGTCGATATGGATGCCCTACCAGGCTCTTCCTACTAGATTAAGAGGGCATGTACTGGGAGAGCGCTGGGTTTAAGCCCCTCCAAGTGAGCGAAGTCTTTAGGTTGATAAGAAGAGGGAATATATAGGTGCGTATCATCATAAAGTCTTGCAGTAAATGCTAAACATGTTTTGCAGCTTCGGGGTCAGGTAGATCATCCATGACCAAAGTAAACAGACTACAGAATTGAACCCTGACAAGAGTTGTGCTGAAGAGTCTGCCAAATTTATAGCGATATGCTATAAATTCTTTATTTCGAGTCCTCATCTCTCTCTAGCCTTTTGAGTCAAAACAGGCAACAGCGCGATACATAAAACCCTCCAAGAGACAATGCCACATGCCCACCCTCAACCCCTTCTCTAAGCAATGAGCTCGAGCTGCTCTACCATAAGGACGAGATGGCGCATCCCCAGTCTGCGGCTCTAGCCACCGATTTCGAGAGTTGGTATGCAGCATACTAGGAAAGACAAAGAAGCACATTAAAGGAAGAAAACGTGTACAAACACGAATCTAATTGTATTGACTTGAAGGATCTCGAGAAAGGATGCTCTGCTTATTCCTTAGACGCTTTTCATCTTGAATAGAAGCTCTGCAGCTATATTTTGTCCCATAGCTACATCTGCCATCCTTAACGAACTAGTACTAACTTCGTATTCGTAGGCATTGACTATCGTAACAACGCCTAGTTTTGATAAGTTTGCTCCCGCCACTATCCACCGATCTACAGGGCCATCTGCGGAGACCTTTCATCCGTACCCACGTCTTCCTACAGAACTAAAGTTAAACATTTGGGGATGTGCCTTGCGGGAGCCAAGAGTTATTGAAGTTCCTGGGTGCAGGAGAATCTTATACAACAAATTCAGATAGGGAAGGTCATTGGACCTTCGGAAGTGGATGGGAGCAGTCTCTATTTATGGTCATCTCTCGCGAATCTCGCGAAATATTTCTCAAAGTCAACAAAAAGGTTACTCTCAGAGGTCCCAAGACAGCATTCTTGTACTGCAACCCTGAGCTTGATGTGCTGTTGATCAATACTGGCGTCTGGAAGACTTCATATTGGCTAAATGATCGCCTCTACATGCTAGGTAAGTAGGCCGCCGGGCCATCGCAATACGTCTGTTAAATAGCATGTATGCCACTGGCTGACCAATTTGCTAAAGGAAATTTCGTTCCACCGCATGCGGCAACTGGCAACTCTTGGGTATCGTGAACGACAAGGAAGCGGACCTTCCGAAGCAGCAGACCGTATTTTCTTTCTCCAAAGACGTGATCAAGAGAGATCGGCGTATTCTGCACACAAATTGCAGATCAGGGTTATGTCTGATCGACTCCATGGGCAAGGACTGGACACATCCTCGATTTACTCCAATCTATGAAACTGGTTCGAAGGAGGAATACGGAGTCGAGGTCAACGGGTCGGCTTGAACTGAGAAAGCAGAAAATGTGTTATAGCAACTTAATTAATTGTGGTACAAGTTGACGATGTATGCTTGAGTCAGAAAAAATTGACTTTTGCCCACCAGTAATAACTCTAGTTCAATAGAAATAAGATTACATGGATATTTTGTACCATAATTTGTTGTTACTGTGACACTTTGCTGGCGGAAGTATCAGCATCTGGTCTAGAAATCAGCCAAAGGAATTTGAAATTTCAAGCTACAGCATGACTCACTCATTTCCTACTGAAATCGTTGTCTTGACACGACCAAGCCTCCCACATACGTAAGCAGTGTCCAGAATATGCTTTTTGAGACGTTCATCATGAAGCGCAGATCGAAGGGGTCTCAAGGTGGTGGTACATTTTCCTCTACCGAACCCCTATTCCTCTTCGGCTTAACCATTAACAGAATGAACATGCCAATCACCAATAATATCAGAAGAAATATTATTCTCCTCTTCGTCCCCTTCTTCTGGTACCCACTCGCTACCTTTAACTCCTTGTCCGCGGCTTTCACTTCCACCGCCATGCGTTCCACATTATAGTCGATGCGATCCAGCATCGTCCCTTGATCAATAATCATACCCTGTAACTCCTTGAAAATGTCCGCTAGTTCAATGATACCCTGTGCTATATCTGTGATTTCGCGCTCGCGCTGCATGATGGCCGCATCGTTCGATGTGAGTTGTTTTTGTGAGGTTTGCTGCAGAGCAGATTCGGAGTATGATTTGTCTGCATCGGATTCCATTAAGGATGGGTCGTTGAAATTACTGTATAAGGGTGTCGAAGCGCGTTCTATCTGAGTGTTCATGCCGGAAAGCCCGCGAAGTTCTATGGATGTTTAGCTTAACCATGACACACAACTCGGTCAGAAACAACTCACTCTTTAAATAAGCGCTCTGCTTTTTCCTGAATCCAGCCGAAGCTTCCTGTACTCTTCCTGCCAAGGAAATCTGGATATTCTTCGCCATGGTTTCCTCTCCCTTGCTTATCCCTCCATGATTCCTATTCTCTTTCACGATTTGTTCTATTCTCTTTATGGCATTCTGGCAATCATGGAAGCCTTTGGTAATATCCTGAGTCAACCTCTCGATTTCGCCTTCTTCGCTCCTCTTCACGTCCTCGTCATCGAATCCTGGCAAAACATGCTTCTGATGTAGCTTCTCTAGCTTTACGCTTTTCTGTGCTATATCTGCAAGATACTCTGTAACTTCATCCGATATATCCGCCCATCTAGGTGGTAATAGGTCCATCTCAATGATTACATCTCCATCATCCTCGAACGCACCGGCGGACATAAGCCCCCGGCGCTCCTCTGATTGAGATCCGATTGCTTCGGAATAGCCATTGCCCGATGCTGAGGAGAATTTGGGTTTCTTTGCCGGATGGTGAGCGTAGGATTGGCGATATGATATATAGCTGTAGCTATTAGTAATCTAAAGGCTAGATTGTCCAGTAGAACCTACAGATTAGTGCGATCGCGCCACATGGCGGCCGCTGAGCTAGGTATGGATCAACTAAGCTGTAAAATGCTATTACTTGAACGATCAGGGGGTGTTCAAGCGGTCAAATATGGTAGATATGGTTGTAGCAGCTCCAAGGTGTTGTTCTACATACGCATGTGTCCTCAGCCTACAAGGATTCCCTGGGGATTAGCGTCACTTCCATTCCTTGGCAGGGCTGCTTGGCCACCAGATACCACAGAAGTACGCAACTTCTTTGCCCGCATCAACAAAGCATACAGGACGCACATACACCAAATCCTCTCCAAAGACGATAGAGTATCTTTCGCACATACAGCTTAGTGATTCGCATATTTGCAAGATCACAGCAACATGGTATGAAGCCACGAATCTAGATCTCAGGAGGCTTGACCCCGCGGTGCTCTATCTTCGGCAGGAGTCATGCCTCGAACTATGAGGTCAAGGAGAAAACATATGAACTATAGCTAATGTATTGGATGGCAGGCTGACTCTCTTACTGAAGAGCAAGTCTCCGAGTTCAAGGAGGCTTTCTCCCTCTTCGTAAGTTCACCGTCTTATCCTATTTTCAGCCTCATTTGAGCTGGCTGGCTTGTTTACGAAGTTGCTAGCTAACATGATTTCGTTGTCCAGGACAAGGATGGTGATGGTTAGTAAACCCCATAAAGCTGGAAATCTTCTACAAACGCTGTCCTCGCTCTCGAAATGCAGCTTCGCATTCCCACAGTGATTGCGCATTAGCAAGACTCATCTAAGCGACGACTGCTTCTAACAACGAGACAAAATAAATCGCGTATGTCAGGGCTATGCTGATGGATTGGTATTCAGGACAAATTACCACCAAAGAGCTAGGCACTGTTATGCGCTCGCTGGGCCAAAACCCATCTGAATCTGAGCTGCAAGACATGATCAATGAAGTCGATGCTGACAACAATGGCACTATTGATTTCCCAGGTAAGAGATAAGGCCAAGATTGCTGGTGGGCATGTGTGTTAATGATATGTCAGAATTCCTCACAATGATGGCAAGAAAGATGAAGGACACAGACTCTGAGGAAGAGATCAGAGAAGCATTCAAGGTACGAGCATAATAATACTGATTCCTAAAGCCGAACTTAGGATCAATGTAGGTCTTCGATCGTGACAACAATGGTTTCATCTCCGCAGCTGAGCTCCGCCATGTCATGACATCTATTGGTGAGAAGTTGACCGACGATGAAGTTGATGAGATGATCAGAGAGGCCGATCAAGATGGTGATGGACGAATTGACTGTAAGAGACTTTATTCCTTTCAATTGAAGCTGCATACTAACATAAACCTTAGACAACGAATTTGTTCAGCTCATGATGCAGAAGTAGAAGCTCGCATGATAGTTTCTTAGGCAACGGGAATGATTTTTGAGGATTGCAAAGGAGTACGCATCAGTGAAGGAAGGGCAGCTGGACTCGTGATGACTTCCGTGGTAGATCGTTGGTTTGACTCTGATAACGTGAAATGATTGCTGTCAAAATAAATGCAAAATTCCTCGTCAGTTCACTTTGTTTTGTTGTTATGTTCCCTATTATAAAACTCTTCGCGTTGGACTATTTTGACTGGATTGACTTGGGTGACCGTCGTATAGCTAGCTCTACTATGTACTGTGCTCCCACACATATGTGCATGTCTGTGTCCCCACCCTGAAAACATCCCTCTCACAGTGGCGAGACCCATTTTGGCAGCCGTGTCTTTTTAGCCTTGCTTGGCTCTCAGCCTTGACACTCCTGATTATATTTCCAGGACCACTATTCACCAAACATATACGCAATTGATTGTTGATTGCAAGTTCATTCATTTAATTATTTCACCTGCATTTGCTCTCTGAACCATAGCTTGCATGCACAATCACCCCTCTTTGATAGTTGTTCGATGCCACCTAGCCGAAACTCTCTCCGTTCAACAAAACATGTGAAACGACACGTCTTCGTTCATAGCAAACACCATATTACATCTCTACGATGCCTGCGGTTCGAAGATGGCGTATTGCCGCCTTGAGCGTCACATTCGTGATAGTATCTCTTTACTACCTCACGAATAAACAATATACCTGGAACTATGGCTATTCAAGCTACATCCCAGCGCCACCCAGGCCAGTTGTACAAGATGGGAAGGTACATTGGTTCAAACTACCTGAAAGGTACCCTGTGACTAGCTATATACCTCTGCCAACAGGCCGACCAAAAAGCATTCCAGCAGTTCAGACACGGCAGCCCAAAGAAGATGCCACGCAGAAGCAAGAGAGACAGAAGCGTGCAGACACTGTGAAGGAGAGCTTTGTACATAGTTGGAATGGATACAAAAAATATGCGTGGCTGCGCGATGAAGTTGCCCCCGAATCTGGCAAATGGAAAGATACATTTGGTGGCTGGGCCGCCACTTTGGTCGATTCTTTGGATACCCTGTGGATTATGGGCATGAAAGAAGACTTCGAGCTTGCTGTGCGAGCTTGTGAGCAGATTGACTTCACCACCACAGAATCAAAAGACATAAATGTGTTTGAGACCACGATACGCTATCTAGGGGGTTTTTTGGCTGCATACGACATCAGCGGCGGCAAATATCCCTTGCTATTGGTGAAGGCAGTCGAAGTCGGCGAGCTCTTGATGAGCGTCTTTGATACTCCCAACAGAATGCCAATCTCAAGATGGGACTGGCAAAATTATGTAGAAGGCAATAAGCAGACAGCGCCGGAAAGGATGCTTGTCTCAGAGCTTGGATCTATGAGTTTAGAGTTTACAAGGTTATCACAACTGACTGGAGAGCCGAAATACTACGATGCTGTACAACGAATAGCGGATGCTTTGGAGAAAGGTCAAAATACCACGAAGCTTCCTGGCATGTGGCCAATAAGCATCGATGCTTCCAAGCCATCTTTCGAAGACGATGTGATCTTCACGCTCGGAGGCATGTCGGATTCGTTGTATGAATACTTCCCGAAGCAATATCTGATCCTTGGTGGAGTTTTGGCACAGCCAAAAAATCTCTATGAGCAATTCATTGAGGTTGCCAAAACGCACATGTTTAAGCGATTCTATAATACAAAGGATGAGCCTCTTCTAGTGTCAGGCGATGTAAGGGTGCAAGGAGCAGCCTCTAACTCTGAGATCAAATTCGAAGCAAAAAACCAGCATCTAACTTGTTTCACCGGCGGTATGGTGGGCCTGGGATCTCGAATCTTTAATCGTCCGGATGAACTCAGTGTTGCTGAAGAGCTTACCGCTGGTTGCGTATGGGCCTATGATACATCTGCCAATGGTATTGCTCCAGAGATCTTTACGGTCTTGCCATGTCCAAAGAATTATGATTGTAAATGGGACGAGAAAGTTTGGCACAAAGCGTTGTTGGACGCTCATCCCACTACTGCTACGACCGACGCTGAGAGAGAGGCACATGTGAAAAATGCCATCTCTAGCCTTCGCCTCCCACCTGGATTCATGGCCCTCAACGACAAGCGCTATGTTTTACGCCCTGAGGCTAGTAAGTGGATTCCTAGATGATTTATCCTTTAGATGAGTACTAATATTCAATCAGTCGAGTCAGTGTTTCTCATGTATCGCATTACAGGTGATAAGAAATGGCAGGATGCCGCATGGCGGATGTTCCAAGCCATTGAGAAAGTCACCAGGACAAGGATTGGTGCAAGTGCCCTGTGGGATATCACGGTTGACCCGAAAGAGGGTTTGCCACAGAAGATGGACAGCATGGAGAGCTTCTGGGTACGTTATATTTTCTTGCACGTTCACTATTCTCCCTGCTAGGTGTTCGCAGCCTAGGAATTGTCTCGGGAGCTTCTTTGTCCTGAACTTCGACCACAAGACAAAGCCCTTGGACTCTCGCTGGACATTTAACTGACCATAATGCTAATTTTTTTAAATAGTTGGCGGAGACCTTAAAATATTTCTATCTTTGCTTCGCAGATTTTGATGTAGTTAGTCTAGACGATTACGTCTTGAATACGGAAGCACATCCATTGAAAAGGCCGGGAAGGTAATTAAGAATAGTCAATATAATGTTTTTCTGATTGTGTGTTACCTCAATTTGTAAATGATGACGCTGGGCGAGAATTATACTTGTTGTCACGTCTCTCTACTCTCTTCTTCCGCACATAATAGTGATACCAGAATTGATTTACGGCTATGGTATCCTTAATTAAACGTATCTGAGACTAAATGCTCGATACTAAGAAATTCCCCTTAGACTTTGTAGTTATGCTCACATAATCACGACCACCTCGCTTGCCTCGTTCTTTTCCATCTTATCAAGGATCAAACTGTGGGTGTGCTTTCGCTATGAGCATGTATCATATATATATGTAAGCAAAGCCCAATCACAAATTACCAGTCGAGTTGCCAGAGTGGTTAATGGGTTAGACTTGAATTGTTCCAAGAGAGCAACTTCTAGATATCTAATGGTTTCGGCCGCGTAGGTTCAAATCCTGCACTCGACGTTATTTTTGGCCTTTTCCTTTTTCCTCCGTTAATCAATTGTTTTCGTCTTACAACGTCCCAGTGATTCATACTTTTTTTGGTCGGGGTGAGGCGGTCAAGAAACTTGGCAGTTTCCGACTTTTGCAAGGATTGGCACCATAATTTAAGCGAGATGCCCCTGAGTGATACTGTGGTTCAGGATTATGAAGTACAATTTTTGGGGATCTAAGATCAGATATAATAAGATTACATCAAACAATTGGATCTAAGCCTTTTGACCTCCTGAACCAAGTTTCAAATTTAGCCAAATAAATCGTTACCTTTCTATTAAAATTATTCAGAGCGTTTACAACCATCAGAGCCTTTGCCGCTTATCTATTTGTCCCTTGAGTTGGGACTAGATAAATGCATATGTGGACTTCGCATTGTTTTTTGTAATGTATCAGTTGGATTTGTACGTACAATAAAAAGTGCAAAAGAACGGTTGGTCTCTACTGCAACTTCAAGTTTGGCGCAGCTTCAAAATTATTGGTAGGTCTTGAATTTTGATTTTGTCTGAAGGTGAATTCTGAAGTGGATTTTGGCGGCTACTATTATGCTTTATATATATATATCATGTGACTTGTTTCTGTCAATTCCATTTTTGTTCCGACTGAAATCTCATGCCCACACTAGTCTCCTAAGCAGAAGACTATAAATATCCAAATGCTTTTGTTGAACTATGAACTTCCACTACTCACCAATTTCAACATTTCTCAGCCACTTCTTTCTTCCTTAGATCAATTTATCAAGATGCCTGCCAAATTAATTATCAAGAAGAATATCACCATTGATACCATGGACATATCGCCAAAGAAGGTTCTGCAACTACAGAAGCGTATCATAAAGTTGAAAATCCCAGAGTCCTACCGCAACAACCGTCGTGCGCGCAACAAGCCAGCAGCTGATATGTCCCAAAAGGATGTTCTCGATGTAAATTACTCATCTCCTCAACTCTGCCTAATATCAGCGCTTAACTAACCAAATTCATAGGCTCTCAGCAATCCAGGGTTGACTTGGGGCGACATATGGGACGACCCCGATCTCCGCGACATCTACGCACGCTTCCATTACCACGAGCCACGCCTTCGCAAGAACACATCTGATCCCTTTCAAGGCTGCCGCGGACTCTGGAAGGATGAGTCCCGGATCGTCGCCAACATCCTCACTCCGCCCGTCCCCATGGATACCGATGAGCGCCACGAGTGGGCCGACGGCGACGGTTGGAAGCTCGAGTACCACCTTTACTATGCCGTATTTTGCATTCTTCAGGATTGCGGTGAGTTTTAATCCTCAACGGCTCGCTAATGGCGGCTTCTAACTTGATTGAGCACAGACTATAAAGTCTTTGACAACGATTTTGGGGTTACCAAACAGAAGGTGCGCGTCGCTCTAGGTCTTCTGCTCTGGATTCGGAGAGGCTGTAGCGATGGCTCTTGCATGCAACGGTTCGAAGTGAAGGGTCCAAGATCTAGAAGTAGATTGTTAATCCCTGCGGAGATGCAAGCCGTTACGGAGCAAACAGTTGGGGACCGGGTCCATGCCTGGCTCAGCAAAATCGATGTATGAACGCATTTTGATTATTAGGCATTGCAGCGAGGCGTTCATTGGAATATCAAGGCATTGGTAGTAAAGGAGGCGATAAGGATATACGCAGAGGTCATGAAGGCGTAGATAATGTGTCTTTCAATCCAGTACATAATTCAAGGGTCTTCACATAGATTTCAAGTGTACAAATATATCTCCAGTATGTGATAAGTATCGACGATTGCGTTCCTAACATCACTAGGGATTGCATTGTCTTGGGGATTTGGTCTTTCTCTAACCTCACTACACAAAGTACCTTTACTTTCACAGTTTATAAAAGTACTGATATCTTCAGACACCGACCTGCTAGGAGGGCGGCTTGGTCACAATGGAAGTATTGTTCTGGCATTCACGGCTATCTATCTGTATACGGCCACGACCCTAGAGCTCTTATTAAAGACGAACCTCTGGATGCCGAGTTCGGACATGTCTGGAGAAATTGTCTTTCCGTGAGAAGCCTTTCCCTTTCTCTATTGAGCGCTTGCAGCCACTAACAGGGCAGTAGAACACTTTCGGCTCAGGTGAGAGTTCAGGATGTACGGAGTCTACATGTCGGGTGAGGTCTTTGTGATACCGAAATCCCTTGGTGCAGTACGTGCATTGGTGAGGACGTGTGTGAGACTTGCGGTGCACACTACTTGCTTGTCAGAGATCAATTCATATAGCAATGCTATTTCGAGTGTTGTATTCTAGCGGAAATGCTCTCTCTATCGAACTGGTAAAAGAGTTCTTCCACTCACTTCAGTTGATGGGGTAGTGGGAAATTGGCAGAACAGTCTCCACAGGGATAAATGCTTTGTGGGACATCTGACCCTTGTGGTGGTGCTTGATTTTGCTGGAAATCGGCCGGATAAGAATGTTGTGGTGGAGTGAAAGTCTGATGTTCATCGTATTCCTGGTTGACAGGAGGTTCTCTTGATGTTCGATGTTAGTAAGTAATACAGTATAGATATATGTAGTCTTTGAGACAAACATATCCAGGACAGATACTACGGCCAAGGCGGCTACTCACGGAGGGATTTGGGTGTATGAATATGAAGGACTATGAAAGCATAAGTTGAATTTAAAGATATCCTAAACTTTGTCTTCGGACTCACATGTGTGATGTGCTGAATTCGTCCTGGTATTCTTCTGCCTGAGCTGTTGCGTACGCGGCTCCAGGCTCTCCAGGCGGATTATAACGTAGATCCAACAAGCGAGGATCGATAAATCTTTCTTCGTGATTGTTAGTGAAACTTGCTTGGTTGTTGTCTACTATTGGCTTGCTCCGGCCCGGGTTGGATCTCCTCTACTTGTAAGGGCAGAGGAGGCCCGGGGAAGTCTATAGGAAGAAGTTCAGCAGGAGACTTGGAGGTATTCCAAGTCTGAAAAGGCAGTTAAAGAGTGTTTGGCTGAATATGCCCGCCGCGAGAAGAGGCGACGGGTTCTTGAGAAGAGAAATGAATAGAAGAAGGCTTCGATCTTAAATGCTTGATCTACTCTTGATGGTTGGCTAGGGGCAGTGAGCTTGATTGGCCAGGTAGCCGGTTGTAGGCCTCATCATGCACGACGCCCGAGATGGCTTCAATTAGAGAGACAGGATCTGCACAGCAGTTCAGACATCCTTGAACAATGCACACCGAGGCCCATTGTGGTGATATGCCTGACGATCGTAGGCCTCAAAATTCCTCCACTTTTCGTATATTCATTATTTTGACACCACATATAGCTGAATAAGTATTCTTTTTTTTAATAAAAACTGCCTTAGCTATTATGACGCAATACGTTATTCATATTTTAGCCTCATACTCAGTACTAAGAAAAAGATTTCCATTGGATGTTCGTTGGGTATACAGTCTATTTTCTAAGATTTTCCGCTAATGTATCAAATCTTAATATTGTCATACTTCAGACACTTCAATAATATCAGAAGAAAGCATGCATAACGTGGCAAGGGCCGTGACGTCTAATACGCCTACTATGCGCTCTTTTCACAAGCAGTGAGCTTCTCGTGTGCCTCATTACTTGTAGAAAGTACCGACATCTTTTATGATTATTGGCTACCAATCATAGACCTATGCCTATCATCGGCTATTACCTCACTTAATTACACAGTAAAGACCTTCCACAAACATTCGTTATCAGTCAGTGCTTCACATTGATTCAGCCTGCCGCCTTCCATAAGTGCATATAGCCAAACTCCGAAGTCTGTACAACGCCTACCTGAAAACTCCAGGCGATAGGAAACACGACAAACACGTTTGACGAACATGGATCCAGTATCCTGCTGCTCTCAAGCCGAGCCCTACAAACCGGTAATCACAAGCCAAGAAGCAAACCAACAGTCCTTCATCAGATTGGCCCGAAATCCTGAACAAAATCAAGCATCATCTATTACACATCCTACGCTAGAAATACTATGGGACTCACAGTCAGCATTCGTGATCCAAGCCCTGTGAAGCAAGTGAACCACGGTCTGCTAGAATGGGAATGGTACTTTGTCAATCCCAGCGCTCCAGATGGAGGCTCCACATTCAAAGAGGTCACCAAGCAAGGCATAATTGACGCCGACTACAAGAAGTCAAATTCATACGCCATCTCCCCCCATTTCAAACTCGATGCCTAACACACACGGCGCAACTATGGGCTGATCGCCGTTCCTTTATCGGTACAAGAACTTCCGATGCCAAACGCACAGCAAGTTCTTCGAGCTCAACATGTACGTTCCCTCCACGCGCGCCGATCTCACATCCCCCACCTAGATCCATGAACTTCCAACTTGCTAACCCGACCTTTCTGACCAGGTACAAAAAAAAAGACCTAGCCAACACGCAAACTACCGCGCCAACTTCGCGCACCGAGGAAGAGATGTTGTGCGATGAGCCTAATGACGCCTTGCTGGCTCAATTACCCGTACCGCGTGATGTGCTTAGGGAATTTGCTGCGCTGCTGGGATATACAAGGGGATCGGACCGCAGGACAGGTAGGATGGGATGAGCGAGCGGCTTCCTTTGAATGCTTCTCGCTCAGCCCATGACTTGTAGGTCGATGTCTTTGCTTTGCGTCCGTTTACTGGATAATGTGTTTTGGTTGGCTTGTAGTGCTTGATTTCCAATGACGTATCTGGGTAGTCCGGTTATGGAAGTATGTTGGTGGATCTATTTTCGTGATTAGAAGTGTGGAACGACACGAAATGTCCTACCTGCTGGCAAGGTGATAATTTGTCTGACTTATAGAGACTGAACATGAGAAAATATAGACTGCACTCACGATTGAGTAACGGAATAGGAGGTGAAACGAAGACCAATTCCAGAGCACGAACTAGAAGTTTCTATTTGTTTTGCTGTACATAATCTTCAAGTACTTTGAGCAACACGCTTTATACAAGTGACTTTCAAGAGATGAATATCCGGACGAAATGTTGTTCATATCAAGGATAAACACCAACTCCAGGTTCCTTCTCAAAGAACGTCCCGGGAAGCTCCCAACCAGGGAACTCCGCCTTCATCGCCTGCGTAGAGTGCTTTATAATATCATATCCAAAGTTGTACTTAAAGAAGTCTTCCGGTGTTTCTGTTCAAGATCACTAATTAGCAGCTATCCTGCACTTACTCCATCGCCTCAAAATATAACAAGCAAACCACTTACTTGGCACCTCCTCCGCTGGCATGAATTTTGCAGCATCAGCATGTATCTTCTCGGGCTCTTCCTGCCCCGCGTTACTGAAGATCGTCATAACACTTGCTCGTTTCCTTCTTATTTCTTCATAGACCTCTAATCGTCGCCCGATAGTGTCTGGCGTGTAATCGGTTAGAACGATGCCTAAGGCGACGGCATCTTCGATGGCTTGAGCACCTCCTTGGCCTTGGTCTGCATTGACATTAGACAAAATCCAGAGTAGGGATATATTTGTGTGAGGGCTTACGAGGCAACATCGGGTGAGCCGCGTCCCCGCTCAAAACTAATTTATCTTTATGCCAAGTTGGGATTGGAGCTCGAAACAGGAGGGGCCATTGCTTTATGTTCGTTGCTTTTCTAGATAGAAGTTGAGTTAGTTCTGGTTGGCCGCGGTGAGTTTGGGGCACAATACCTTAATACAGCGAGCACAGAAGGATGGAAATCAGAATATGTTTTCAATAATGCTGATCCATCCACGGGAGTCTGCCAGTCTTCATGGTCTACGATCTCATCACTGTGAAATATGGCAACGAAGTTATGTATTTCGTTGCTGGAATGATTGGTCAGTATTTCTAGCTATATCATCTTGCATAAATACGGACGTACTTCCGACATGGATACCAAACCAATCTCCTCCCTTCTGCAACAACAAACTTCATCCGCCCGTCATCGTTTTCTGTGAAATGTGCCGTTTCCGGGTCTGCAGCGATCTCAGAGGATGGAATCAAGAACCTATATGCGAAATTGTAGTTCGTGGTAGGGAGTGCAGGATTGGGAGCTCCAAGAATAGCTTCGACGGCGCCTGAATGTACACCATCTGCGGCGATGATCAAGTCACCAGTAGCTGATTCCCCGTTTGCAAAATATATCGTGCCAGCTTCTGTATCCTGGAACTATTAGCTGATGCTGAGGTATCTACGTGGTATTATGTATTTACATAGTGTATCACTTGAGATTTCAGATGCACCACTGCAGGTTTTCCTTCTCCTACAGCTCCAATAGCCAATTCCTTGAGGGCTTCATGCAAATCCACCCGATGAGCAAAATACCAAGGTGCGCCAAACTTCTCTGTGATATAAGAATCATCCGCCTCATGGTATTTCACCATAGAAGACGCATGTGCTCTGAAGCTACGTTTGCAATTTACGAACCTGGATTTGACGGGGTCAAGCCCCCATGCAAGCAATCCTCGGGTGGCATTTGGACAAACATGAATAGCAGCGCCTAGTTCATTATTCAATGATGAGCGCTCATATATCTCGACATTATGGCCAGCCCGTCGACATGCGATAGCGGCAGAAAAACCCGCGATTCCAGCACCCACGATTAGAATGTTCAACGGAACGGCTTCAGCTGGAAGCATATTGAGGGACAGCAGACGTCGAAAGAGGCTTCAATACCTGATGTCAGGACAAGAGAAAAAGGAAATAGATCTTCCACGCAGCTCGGATTCTTTCAGCAGCGAAGACCGACACAGCATACACTCGCCATTCTGCAGCCGCAAGGATGTAATATTTGGAACAACAAGTTGGGACGTTTCTGGTTGGAAGCGGAGACTCATTGGAAGCCATCTCGAAGACGGATGGATAAGCCGAACTATGCGACATAATGGTCTGAGCAGGACGAGTTGCTTTCAGGCTGCAGATTAGGGTAGTATTGCAGCATTTCCAGCAGAAGCAAACCCCAATGAGGATGCATCACCGCCAAATCACCAAGTCCCCAGGTTATCAATCGCTAAAGTCGAGCACAGTAAACGCTAAACCTGAAAAGAAGCCCAGGGATCTTCCGCCCCCTGAAGGGACGCTGGAGGGGCATTGGCGGGTCCCACAGGCTTAGGGTGTTCCCAGTCACAGCTGCTGTATAGTAGTGCCCCGCATTTGCCAAGTTGGCTCAGAAATCTTCTTTCAACTTCCTGTGAAACATTCAAGGTCTAGTTGCCGATTGTTCCCCGTACGCCTATACCCATGCTTAAGTCCCCTGATGGCCAAGCTGTCTAAGTCTTTCAAGTTTACGTACTTTGTACGTAGAACCTGAACAACGTGGCTCTTAGGCTTATAACAGGCTCTAGTCCAGAATGAAGAAATGGCTATTTCGTCTTGCATGACTGGGTGTTGAAGCCGACAGCCTGCCATGCTTCTTGTCTTGGTTAACGGAACCTGTGGCTGCATCCTTACTATAAACGATCAAATAGATGCTCTCCCTAGTCTTGCCCCTTGCGGACGGCTATCAGATGAAAAACGGCACTGGAAAAAGCAAACAGGCGGGGCTCGGAGGGTAACCATGCCGGTCGAGACCTCATCTGGGGAGAGTTCGCAACATCAATAGCGTGAGCTACCCTTGAACGGGGGAATAGAACGATCTGAAATGGTATCAAATCATGCCAGGAGCTTCTGACATTAATTGGCCCACATCTTGTTGGATTCGAGGGTTTCCCAATAATCCAGGGTTTTCCAAAAAAAAGATAGCGTTGGCCCGGAGAAGTCCCTTTCCTCTAGACAAAGAATGCAAATAGTCTATGCATGAAATTTATGTAAACAGTCCTGGTCACCACGTTTTCCCTCATTGTTATCCCACGTTTTACCTTTTTTTTCTCTCTTTTTCTGAGCCGAGTGGTACCTTTCTAGCTTCGGGTCCGAGGTCAATTTTTTCGATTTTTGTGGTATTTCTTCTTAGCCTACTGTTGTAATCATTCGAAATGGAGAAAGTGAGCCCTCAGGTGACGGAGAATCAGCAGCCTCAGGATGAGAGAGCCATATCTTCGAGGTCGGGAACAGAGAAGTCTGAGGTAGAAAAGCCTACACAAGATCCATCCGCGGGCATCGAAGATACAAAAGGGCCTATTGCCAAAGTACATCTTAAGACCTACCTCACAGTCTTTGCGGTCTGCTTGATCTACGTCGCTCAACTCATCAACGTCGTCGGAGCAGGAGCTGTAAGTTTTGTCTCCTCAACATTGCGAAATGCTAAACATGATATAGCGTGCACAAGATATTAGTATCGTGCTCGGAAACTCCGAGGATAGTGTATGGTTGACTTCATCAGTCACAATCTTCACTGTTGTTCTGAGTCCACCGGTCTCACAAGCAGCAGACTATTGGGGAAGAAGATGGTTTCTTATTATCCTGACCTTTATGGGTATTGTGGGCTCGATTATCGTTGCTCGTGCAAATTCAATGAACATGGCGATCGCGGGAATGTGTATCAATGGGCTATCATATGGTGCCCAACCACTTCTACATGCAGTTGTTTCGGAGGTCCTACCACGCAAAGATAGACCATTTGCACAAGCAACAGTCAATGTAGCGGCATCCTTGGGAGGCCTGCTGGCACTGGTCATTGGGGGTGCCATGGCACGACACGATAACCACGAGGGATTCCGAAACTACTGGTATATGTCCACTGCATTCTATGCACTTGCCACTGCTCTCTGCCTGGTGCTCTACAACCCACCACCACGACCTACACAGCTGGGCCTGACAACTGGCGAGAAGCTGAAGAAGCTCGACTGGATCGGGTACTTCCTCCTTGCATCTGGTCTTGTCCTGTTCTGCATTGCCCTTTCCTGGTCTCAAAACCCCTACCAATGGACCGACGTTCATATTCTTGCAACTTTCTTAATTGGTGTTGCGTTAATCGCGGGTCTGGCAGTATATGAAACGTGGTTCAAAACCGATGGCATGTTCCATCATGGGCTGTTCTCTCGAGGATGGAACTTCGTTATTGCACTTATCTGCGTGTTCGTGGAAGGCTTGGTTTTCTTCGCCGCGAACAATTATTTCGCCTTCGAGGCTACGGTGCTATACGATCACGATCCGCTCATAGCCGGCACTCGCTATGGGATCAACTTCATCGTGTATGCCATCGCAGCCATTGTGGGAGGAGCAATTTGTGCAGCAACAAAAAAGATCAAGATTCCTACCGCGGTCGCATTCGTGTCGATGATTATCTTCTTCATCTGTATGGCAACGGCCACTACTGGTTCTTCCAAGGCGGTCTGGGGCTATCCTGTGTTCTTAGGTATCGGTCTGGGAGTAGCACTCTGCGCTTTGCTGTCTGTAGCTCAATTCAGTACGCCGTCGGAGTTGATTGCCATAACCAGTGGTCTCATGATTTCAGTTCGTTCTTTGGGAGGATCTATCGGCCTTGCAATCTGTAAGTTGATAATTCCCACCAATATACAATTTTCTAATACTTCTCTCAGACAACGCAATTTTCACCGCCAAGTTCACTGCAAACCTTGGTACAAAAATTGCAGAGGCGGTCTTGCCACTGGGTCTTCCACAGTCGTCGCTTCCGTCTTTGATCGGCGCCTTAGCCTCGAATAATCAATCTGCGCTACTACTAGTTCCAGATATTACGCCTCAGATCATTGGTGCGGGAGCTGGCGGCTTGTTTGAGGCATATAGTATTGGATTCCGTTTTGTTTGGATTTCTGCTGGATGCTTCACAGTCATTGCTGCTGCTTGTAAGTTTTCCTGCTCTCTGCCTTCTCGCATATTTTACTTGAACCATTGCAAGGGCAATTCTCTTCTTGCGCATGAATCACATCAGCTAACTAGATCTCTGCATAGTGGCCGTATTCCTTGTAGACCCAGTGAAGGAGTTCAACAGGCACATAGATGCACCTGCAGAAAAGGATGAAGAACTGTTCTCTGGCAAATGATAGGCATTTTATTGCATTTAGCGGCACAATTGAAAACCAAGTAATTTATATTTTACTTTCTTGAACAGTTGCATAGAATGCTTAGCATATATAGTTCAATCACTCTTAATGAAACCTCTCGAAGGTCATCTACTAGACACTTGAACTTAACGCGCGTGAGCCGCCTCTGTTGAAGACCAGATTCTCCAGATTTTTCTGCAACTGAGCTTCTACACTATCAGCCTGAGGCCCATTTTTATGGAAGGACCTTTTGCCAGAAATCGTATAGTTTACGAGTCTCGGGCAGTGCCCTAGACCGTTCAAATAACAATCTTACTGGGAGGATTCTGGAAGCACGAGGTAATAATAGTATGCAGGCCGTTTCATCATGGATGAAAAGCCCGGCTACGATACAGGACCAGGAAATGCACTTGCACCCTAGATAAAACCTTACTCGCAACAAGGGGTGACTTCCACCATCCAAAATCGCTTAACTGTCCCTTGTGGTCCCGTAGACGAACAAGGGGAGGTTTTTTTTTTGGGCCATGATAGGCAAAGATCTTCAACTTGAACTAGAATTAGCTCCATCAACTTTTCACAAGACGGAGAGCCCTGCCCTCCTCGACGTTCAACTGTGCCGGTCCATATCTAGAGGCTTGCTACGTATGCGATAGAATGGACAACTACACATGTTGCTGACAATAAATTATGGTAAGCGCAAAGGGGGTTGTTTCGATGAGTATACAGCACACCAAGGAAAGCTAAGCGGTCGCAGCACGTGCTCGGGAATAATTCTTCGGGTCTTCTTGCCGGGCCACTCATGATAATAACCTCCAAAGCGCAGCGCCCACTCAAGCCACTAAATAAACTTTAAGTAAAAAGAACGAATTACATATCGTACAACACGGTTCTGTGTACGATAGGGAGTACATGGCAAGACTCGCTTGAGCTATACTTACTTACGAACGAGTTCTTCAGATCTTGGCCGAAGCAATGTAACTTTACATTACTGCTCATCTAATGGGTTCACTCCCAAGCAAAACGGTGTTGGCCAAGCTCCAAATAGAAGGCTTTGCTTGAACTTGATCCTTCGCTTTATGTCTTTGTTCCTTGATTGCTTCCGTGTTGCCCCATGTGAAGCCACAATGGAAATTGCATTATCAGTTCCACTACTGTACTTACGATAGATTCCCCATGCTGGGGCAAGTACTTTGCAAGCGAAATTTTTTGAGGGGGAAAACACGGCACGAGAAAAACGTCTACGGGGGGCGGGACGCTTAGACATCCGCCTTCTGTAGTGTTTTTTAGCAAAAGACTGGCGAACCAGAAGCGACAGCATCCTTGCTCAACTCATCTTCTAACCAAGCAGCACTGGCCAAGCCTACGTATATGAAGTATTGGCAGGGCAGGGCTACCCTAGGTGAAAGTTGATTCGCTAGGAAGCACCGCAACAATTCCCGGAAACCAACTACTTATGTACTGATGAGACATTCATTGTAGGCTGCATTAGGGAAGAAACTGGGTTTGCGGTGACGAAGCTCAATACTTGATAATCTGTAGTGCAATCCGTAGGATTAATTAATATGAAGCTAATTTGGGCACAATAGTTAAGCTCATGCAACTCGCGCACTATTGATCTAAGATTTGCATTGGCACCCGGAGCATAGAGTTTCATCAGATTGCAAAGTTCAAACCAAAAACATTCACAACGAATTCAAGACTCAGCTGGAAACAACTCAGGCCAGAAACAAGAATAGACTGACTTTGAAACCTCTGATAATTTGGAACCTGACAAATAGTGCAAATGCCCTAATACAGCAGGATTTGTGATGATGGCCGCACCTCCACTTAGACTACATTTCACATTGATTTTAGGCAGGCAATCCTACAATATCCTTGACCTACTAGGGTATACTAGAACAAACGTCCTCAAAGAACTACCAGTACTTGAAAATTGTGCGGCTTTTCTCTAATCAGATGGCATTTTGGCGTATGAAGAGCCAAGGTGATTGCATTTGTGCAACGCAAGGTCACACCATCTGAGACTTGGCATGGGCTGAAGAAATGTCATCTTTGAGTCAGCGGCGTCCCAGTTGGGTTGAATTGACCCCCGTGTTCTGTGGCACCCCTTGATCCTGCGTTTGGGGCAGGGAGGCGGAATGAATCCTTACACTCTGCTCTACCCGTTCCTGAATATGGGAACCACACGGTCGGTGACAACCCGATTGAGGATCATTTCTCTTCTTGGGACACTTTCCGGGATGCTGAAAGCAATGAGAAAGAGATCTTAAGTGAGAAGAACTCCACTTGAATCGATCAACCAGATCATAACCCTATGTTAACGAGGAGAGAGATCTATTCATTCATTCCTTGCACTGGTTAATCTGCGTAAGATCGATCGTCAACAGTATTTCCTTTTGCGATGGGGTTTGCTCCAGCGGCTGTGCCGGTATGTTTGCTCTCCTGGAGGATATCGAGCAAAATCCGTAAAATTTGCAAAGCATCAAAGGCTCCAGACAAACAAAGACTAACAGCAGTGCAACATAGGTTGTCATCACCACCATACTCTTCACGAGTATAGCTTTCATTGTCGTCTCACTTCGAATATGTACTCGAGTGGTAATGCTCAAGAATGCAGGAGCAGATGATTATCTTATGCTAGCGTCTATGGTAAGTAGAATAGTTCCCTGCTGGCAAAAACTCAGATAGGAGCCGTCGAAGAGTAGAGCCTTTCATCTCCTATGGCCATGTCCCTGAGACTTCAGACGGCCCATAAGTGGCTGGTAATGGCTGCAGTGATTATGTTGCTAATTCGATGTGTAGCTCTCCTCCATTGGCTTTGCAGTTGTTGTTTTCATGCGTAAGTGCCTTCGGGCTCGACTTTGGGGCCCAAACAACCATAAACTGACTCTCTTGTAGAAATAAAGTATGGTCTCGGGTCGCCATTCGCGTCCATGCCACAGGAGCATCTGACGAAATTCCTCCAGGTCGGTTGACTAACATAGTGCATAGAGAATATGGTTGCGCTAACACGTCTCCAGTGTCTTTGGGCTACTATTCCAGTGTACAATTTAGCCTTGACATTCTCGAAGCTATCTATCATCTGCCAATACATGCGCATCTTCACACAAGAGAAGGTGGTGAAGCTATGCAAAATCATGCTTGGTATCCTTGTTGTGTATGGCCTATGGACTGTCATTGGATCAGCTTGCAGTAAGCAACTTGCAGGAGGGAATTCTTACTTGTTGGGCAAAACTAACTCCCTTGTGTAGTGTGCATGCCTGTATCACACTTCTGGGATCTGTCGCCCAAAGGTAGTTGCATGAATAAGCTGGCGTTCTGGTTTAGCAACGCAGCGCTCAATATCACCACCGACATTATGATATTTGCTATCCCTATGCCGCTTTTAAAACAGCTTCAGCTGCCGAAGAGACAGAAGATTGGGCTAATGTTTGTGTTTGGCTTTGGCGCCTTGTAAGTGCGGATGTTACCAGCTCAAGCTCATGTACTAATTCTTTGCAGCGTTTGTGTTACCAGTGTCATTAGACTCAAAGCGTTGTACGAAATCTCAGTTGCGACAGATACAGCTTGTATGACCTCGTCTTACACATACTGGAGAAACAATACTAACTTTTTCTAGTGGAGGGCGTTAATGCTGCCATCTGGTCCGGTATTGAGATCAACGTTGCGATTGCCTGCGCTTCCCTCCCCTCGCTGAAGCCACTGATCGGAAAGATCCTGCCAGGATTCCTGTCCACCACAAGCTCAAGAGATCGCTCCAATATGAATTATCTCAGCGATGAACGTGGTAGCCACCAGTTAAGCAATATGCGAAGCAAAGCTCGAGAGACAAATACCATCAAGGTTGAACAAACAATATATCAGACAAGAGAAGTCCGGGGCAGCCTTGATTCGAGCGAAAAGAGCCTTGTCTGGAAAACCGAGGTGGGCAGAACCGACGCGGGAAGCGAACAAAAGCCGCCACAGCAACAGCAGCAGCGACATTTGCCTCTAGAAACTGTATAAAGGCCACTAATGATATCGCAACGGATACTCACCGATGGCAATAGAAGTTGTGCATTTCCTTGAAGGAAACACCGAACAAAAGCGATGTATTATCTCTGTAGTCCATGTATAAATCTAGAGTGCGAATACTATGTTAGAATCCGATCATGAATTGGCGATCGTCCTTGATGTCTGTAATATTCAGGCGCTGCTTGACTAAAATATAATACCCATAGCGCCGTGGGTAAAAGAAAAGCCACGGACAAATTCATTGAAGATGAAGGATGTTTTTAAAATAAGAGGTGCAGTAACCAAGCCACGTCGAGAATTGCTCGGGATGATTGCCGGGTAGGATGACCTGCCACACCGAGTTACACAAAATGTCGCACGTGATTTCGCCGAGCATTATGACATTGCCCATCCGGAGGGACGAGAACGACAGCTCTACGTTTCGAAAGCAACAACGCATTGCTCACATCAAAGACAACGGACAACCAACTGGTGCTCAAATGTAGTTTTGCCTTTCATCTTCCGGTGCTCGTGCCGGCATGGTGCAAGCGCGTGCGAGGTAAGTGCCCTGTCGAACCTCTTCTCCCATATGGCTCGAAGCTGATCTGTTTTAGGGCGCTGATCATCATGGTTTATCTCGACGATATCTCGGACGTCTCGTGCGGGATTGGCTTTGAGCGTTTGGCCGCGAACCGGTGGTGCTCTACCACCTGTCGCTCAGGTGAGAGTTTACAAGACGCTGGTCGAGGAGACCGGATACAGACCGAAGCTATAGAACACTCGACTATTTCGTAACATGTCGGATTCGTGAAGCACTTTTCTTTCCCAGATTTACATCTTCGAGGTAATCACCTTGCCATTCTAATTTTCGCTTGTAGTCAAGTCGTGCTCTTTCCTCGGTTCTTCATGGTGACACAAGAGCCTCTTGAATATAAGAATCGAGATCCTGAATCGCCTCCAACGGTGTAATGATGGCAGAAATGGTCTTGACTTCCGAATATAGCCATTTCGAGTTTGTTGCAGCATCCACCCCTTAAATAGTGTCCAGGTTCATCTTTCCTGGCTTTGTTTATTAAAAACATTTCACTTTTTGCATTGCATACCTCAAACCTCTTTGTGCATGGCTTACTGTATATTTGTAGAACGCTTTCATTATAAGTAGCGCAGAATAATTATAGTTAATCTATTCTCTCTATATTTCTGCTCTATGCATCTTGATGGCTCAGATTGTCACTGTAAATAGTTATATGCTGCTTTCATCAACCATCTCCACCACCTCTTACCCCCATTGTATCAATTCATTCCCTCATCTGCCATGCATGTCTTGCAGACCGCGGTGATATGCATCGGCCAAGCCAACCTATCTCTCTCGGGCCGTAGCCGTCAACGGCATCCAGCTTTCTACCCAAGTGTTACATCCGCATTATCCGCCGCATAAATGGTAT
This sequence comes from Bisporella sp. PMI_857, assembly GCA_021307315.1. NCBI lineage: Eukaryota > Fungi > Ascomycota > Leotiomycetes > Helotiales > Helotiaceae > Bisporella > Bisporella sp. PMI_857. The sequence goes on from JAJSPD010000024.1 coordinate 295,658, forward strand.
TGTACTTCACATAATGCACCTAAAGCTGGATGCGGATAATCCACCACGGCCCGCAAAAAGGTCCTGCAACACCAACCTATAACCATCCTCCCACTTTCTATGCGGCTGTCTCGTCGCTTGATATGTACCTCGAAAGCCCTCCGCATCCCAGAAAAGAGGCAGCTGCTGCTAAAATGCCAGCGATTCGAACGTAAACCCACGCCGTATGGTGCAGTCCCAATCTCATTCTAGCTCCGAGGACACCATCCCTCCAGCCCGACCTTCGAATAAACGAATATAGCAGTACCGCGTCTCCCGTACAGACGTGTCCTCGATCCCAAAGTCAGATAATGTAGCTCCCCTGCCCGCACCTATAGACGACGCCATCCTCAGCTAAGTTTCCCAGTTTTGCGCCATGGAAAAAAAGCTCAGCCGCACCCAAGTTTTTTTTTCAGAATGAGCATAACGAATACTTTCGTCCCTGAGCTACGTGGATACCCTTCCTTCGACCGCCTTTCCTCCCCTCCTCTCCCCTCCCCTCTCGTATACGCATCTCACCAAGCGTACGCGCATCACCTCCATCTTTCTCCCCACAATGCGCAGGTCGATGCGTGAGGAGCGGATCCACACCTCTGCCGTACGCTTCCAAAACCTCCGCAGCGAAAACCCAACACGTCATACAGATAACATATGCCAGATTTCCTGGCCAAATAGGAGAATATGCAATCAGGACGCGAGAGCTTGTGCCGTATCTCGGGCATGTCTTGGCTTCATCCGGTCCTCCTCTCGCTGCGGAGGAGGCACCGGCATGTCTCACTTCTCATGTGGCTAGCTGAGACGCCATGCCATCGATAGCCCAGGCTCGCTGTATTGGCGGGCCTTAAACTTGTGATCGATCGAGTACGACATAGTTGGGTTGGAAATTGCTCTGGTTAGTGCTTTGTGCAGATCATGATCGAGCGAACGAACGGGGAGACTTTCGGTCTCAGGCACCTCGCTAGTTCCGTGCGTGTTTGCTTTTTTTTCTTCTCGAAGATTGAATGTATGTTAATTTCTTGGCGTGTTTGAACGTTAACCTCATGTTTCTATTTTAATATAATCAAATTTAATAGCGGATGGAAATTATCAGGTACGAAGGCCACTTCCAACTTGTTGAAATATTAGAAGTGTCCATACACCTTTTATGCAGCCGAACCATTTACAAGAGCATAATTGCATACAAGCCTGAATATCAAATATGTTGTTTTGGCGTAAGTATGCTACATACTATACTATCTTTCATCCCTCCACATCTACGAAAGCTTATCACCAATGTACACGAACGATAGAACAGCAATCAGCAGGCAAAGGCCAGCTACCACTGCATTCATAGAACCATATCCAATCGTATCTCTTAAGGTTCCCGCTATCAAAGGCCCGATGGTTAAGCCTGCACAGTAGAACATCGAGCTGAAGGCATATAACTGACCATACGGTCCCTGCTCGCCGAAGAGTCCCTTGTTCGCTTTATGGTACTTTTCAGCAACCTTGCTGGCTTCGACAATACCTGGAACGTTTATTATGGACAATCCAATTGAATTAAGGCCCAAAATTATGCAGAACTTAATTATTTCCTTGTGTCCTGCCGAGTCCGCCTGTGGGATGCGGAGAAGATTCAGCGTAACAACTAGAAATAGCATGCCGCAAACAGCGGCAGGTTTTGTTCCAAATCTGTCCACTGCTCTCCCTGCAAGAGGGCCGCAGATCAGATTCGGGAAAATGAGCGGGGCAAAGAGAACCCCAGCTTGTAGAGAATCGAAGCCATAAAGATCCTGAGCTTGAGTAGGAAGTGTTGCATCAAAGGTACCAAGTACTATTGCTTGCGTCAAGGTAAAGGACATCGCTACCAAAAGACGTGGATTCTTAAGACAATAAACCATGGGGAATGATCTGACCCAGCCTGGCTGATCTGTGGGTATGACCCATTTCTGCAAGTCATCCTTATTTGCAAGAAGTGGTGATGCTTCGCCCGCGGCTTCGTCATTGCTGACTCCCTGTATATCCTCGGCGTCATTGCCGAGATCTTCATAAACGCCAGCAATTTTCTTCTCAACTATTGCAAGCCGCATAAGCAGGTCGATTGCTACCAAGGCGAATCCTAATCCGAATAGGGCAGTGTACCCCAACTTCTTGTAGAGTAAACCTCCAACGAGAGGGGCAATCAGCTCTCCAACGCTTATGATGCTAAACATTGTACCGTTTATAGCGCCGAGGTTCTCGCTGCCCACCGTATCCATCACTAGGGCCATGCCAACCGTCCACACAACCGCTGCGCTCATTCCCTGCAGTAATCGTGCCAAGATCAGCACCGCGATGCTCTGACCAACCCATAGTAGAACAGTTGCAAAGAACAGTGCCGCAAGGCCACCTAAGAATGGCCACCGGCGCGAAGGCAACTTATCTGATATGATGCCTGCTGGGAGAGAGAACAGGAGACTAGCTCCGGCATACGAAGCTAAGAAAATAGAAGTCCATCGTTGTATCTGAGAATGGGGGAGATGCAAACGATCCCGAAGAATGAATGGTGTCACAGGAACCAAGTAAGCGTATAGGAATAGATCCGTGAACAGCCCTGCCAAAAGAACGATTAGAATATCACGTCATACCCAACTTTGTGCAACATGGAGATGTCATACCAATGGTTACAGTCGCAATAATGAAAGGAGTGCTAGCCCGCCAGTGCAGTCCGTAGGGAGGGCGATGTTGTGGCGACATAATGGTAGAGGTTGTTGTATCCTGGCCTCGCAATTCTTCATCAAGCAAAGATGTTACTGCATGGCTCAATCGCGGAGTTGTGACTGCTGCAGGTACTACGTAAGCGTCCCAACTTTCCGCTTTATCGAGCATAGGCTGCTTGAAGATTGTAGCTTTTAGAAACTCTCAAAAGTGGCGTAGAGTAGTTGGTATGAGTTGTTTAGCGCAGCATTGGGACAACGTGGAAGGAGGCATTGGTTTGTGTTTCTGCTGCTGCTTCTTGCTACGCGGTGTTCAGAAGCGGGCGATTCCCAGGAAAAGTCTATTTGATGTGTGGAAAGATCAAGGGTAAGTCCGGCGACCTTAGAAGACTCAAATGGTTGGGGGAGCAATACGATCACCGCTGCAGTGATGCCAGTGCCAGGCTTGAGAACGTGCAGCTGGCTGAGGCTGACAGGGTCCAGAACAATGAAATGTCCAGAATAGATGTTCCCGTAAACTTTACCACCACCACCAGAGTTGCCTTATCGCAATGCAATAAACATCTCGATAGCTCGACGGCTATCGCCTCTAATGCAGTGGGACAATCAAAGGGCGACGCTAGATGCAAGGCAGAGATGTGATTTTTACGTTGCGTTGCAGCCTGGTTGTCTGTCTGTCTATCTGTCTATCTGTTTGTCTGTATGTCTGTTCGTCTGCTCGTCTGTTGTGCAGCAAAGGGGTGAGGATGGTCGGTGGTTGGTGAATGATGAGTGGTGAGTGGGTGAGGATGGTAGTTCCGGTACAATAAGTGACGTTTTCTTGGGGGAGGGGAGGGTGTGGTTGGTGCGGAGGCAAGGTGGGATGGTGGATGGAATGAGATGGGATAGGATAGGATAGGACGGCGGATGGGGACTACAAAATATCCAGTAGACTAGTTTTAGATGCTAAGTTTGAATGACTACCAGATAGTGGTTCATGTTCGCCAAGACCCAGAAAATTGACCCCTGACATCTTGTCCATGCAAATGCCAACCCCCGCCCCTCTCTCTCTTACCACCCCCTTCTATATCTCATCCCAGTGCATTGTTGTTCTGGGGAAGCAAGTCTTCTCTTCCGGGCCCCGAATATCCCAAACTAACCCCCATTATTTAGCCTTATACAGTACTGTACCGTTCGGAGGCACATCCACCCCCTTTCTCCAATTTCTTCAGCAACCGCAATAATACCTCCACCAGAGAAGAAAGAAAGAAAAAAAAAAAACTTTAATTTATCCCTCGACCGCGCGAAATGCGCCTACAGCGCGAAAAATAAACTTCGGCTCCCTCAGCGCTAACCTATCCCATACCAGTCAAAAGGGCTGAACCCTATCTATCCAAAGTTCAGTGATTGTGGCCATACAGTACGGTGACAAGAGCAATGTCTCTCCTGGTATCAACCCTTATAGGCTCCCTCGCCCAACAGGTAGGCACGATAGGGTAACATCGTTATACTTGAACCATGGCTACGAAGTATCCTCCAGGATAAGTACTACTACAATCCTCTCTTTCTGCTCTCCTCTCCTCTCCTGTCCCATCTTTCCCACACCTGGGCATGATGATTATCATCGACGAAAAACAGGAGGAAGTCGATATATCGGGTTTTCCTACCCAAGCCGGCATTGTTCCACGACCATTGTTCGGCAGCACGGACGAGGAATCCCAGACCATAGACTTGGAACGCAGTTATGTCACCGGCCATGCAGTGTCACCGGAAAATAGCGTTGAGGCGTTACAGGAGTGGAATAATCCTCCGAACAACAAGTGGAGGGTCGCCGCAACCTTTTATTCTTTCTTTGTTTTTGGCATGAATGATGGAGCGTATGGTGTAAGCTTGATAATCTATCTCTATTGGTTTTCGTCATGACATGCTGATCTTCAATAGGCACTGGTCCCATATGTTTGAGCCGCTTTGACCCCCACACCCTATCTCTATTCTCTAACTGTTCACCAGCTGGAAAAGTACTACAACATCAACTACACGGTCGTCTCGCTCGTCTTCCTCTCCCCGTTTGCAGGATACACGCTCGCCTCTCTGGTCAATAATGCTACTCATGTCAAATTTGGTCAGCGCGGAGTTGCTGTGGTTGCTCCTGGATGTCATCTGCTGAGCTATATAGTCTTTGTGTTCCATCCGCCTTATCCTGTGCTCGTCATATTTTTTGCCATTGTCGGTTTTGGTAATGGACTCATAGACGGTGCCTGGTGCGCATGGCTCGGGAACATGAAGAAAGCCAACCAAGTGTCAGGGGTTTTGCAAGCATTCTATGCCTTGGGAGCAACAATATCACCACTAATTGCCACGGCCATGTTCACCAAAGGCGGGTTACCCTGGTATTCATTCTACTACCTCATGGTGAGCCACTCCATTCTTGTTTAGCTATTTGTCTAAAACACGCCTAGGTTGCTTCCTCCTTCGTGGAATTGGTCACCTCAGCATCGGCGTTCTGGGCGCAAACTGGGCATGTGTATCTGCTGGAAAACCCACGAGACCCAAGTTCTGATACTGGAAGGGCTAGACAAGCCTTGAAGAACAAACTAACCTGGATACTCGCTCTTTTTGTTTTCGCTTACGTTGGAGCTGAAGGTATGCATACTTTTGCTTCTGTTTTTTCGAGCTTCGGTCTAACTTTACTCAGTGGCTCTTGGCGGCTGGATCGTAACTTTTATGATCAAAGAGCGCTCCGCATCTAGTTTCGACTCGGGCGTGTCTTCAACTGGCTTCTGGGCTGGCATGACCGTTGGGCGGCTCGGGCTCTCCTTTCTCACCGCACGATTGGGCGAGTTCCAATCCGTTATCCTTTACCTTTCGATTAGTGCTGGTCTCGAGTTAATATTTTGGCTCGTGCCTTCTTTTGTTGTCTCTGCAATCGCGGTAGCATTTCTAGGCGTGTTCTTAGGCCCCGTTTTCCCAACTGCCATAGTCATGACGGCAAAACTCTTACCACGAGATTTGCATGTTGGAACTATCGGGTTTGCCACTGCTTTTGGTGGATCTGGAGGCGCCATACTCCCCTTTCTTGTGGGAGTTATCGCTCAAAATAGAGGTGTCAAGAACCTACAGCCAGTCATTCTAGCATTGCTAATTGTCATGGGAATGTTGTGGGTATGGCTTCCGGTCGTAGGGAGCAAAAAACGTAGCACTTCAACAGAAGATGTCACTCGAGACAACGATTCGACTCAGTAGAAGTGTCTAAGCTACAAGTCGAGAAATATGCAGCATGCCGCACAAGACGTATGACCATTCTGAATATCCGATGCAGGCAACATTACCATGCAACTGAAAAGATATATAGAGAGAAAAGGGGCAACCCACTTGAGCAGGACTTGATGATAGAAACAGAGAATCCAATAATTGGCTGACAACCGGTTCTCTTGTGACCACTCGTGATGGCCTTTGTTGTTTAATTTTCAAAATACAGAATCAATAACCTGTTGTCCCTGGTCTAACTTGAAGACGGTTCTCTGCTTATTAAATGAAAAGAGCGAAGCAAAAGGAAAAGAATGTATCAAAGTGCATCACCATCAGAAAGCATTGAGAGTTGTAGAGCGGGTTTCTAGATGGGAAATAAAATACTAGCCCGCTTGGGCGGCCGAAGTTCAGCCTTGTGATGAACTTCCCGGTCCACGATACTCTTTCTTCCCTCAACCTCTATGCGAATGAAAACATACTCCAGAATCGCGTTTCTTGCCCAAACATTGAACTAAAGATTTGAATATTGCTGTCTGTATCAGATACTTCTGTAGAGCCTCCCCCGACTAGTTTCGATCCTGCGTTGGCCACCACAAGGTACATTCAATAGTAAGGTTGCCGGTTCAGCCTTACGCACCACATCGCGAAGGTTGCGATCGCGACAAATGACCTGATCCATCACCAAACCCGAGAGTTACCCAAATTCATCCATTCTTTGCGATCAGTGATTATGGCAGGTACAGATCCCAGAACCAAACCCTTCTCCCAACAACATGCAGCCAGGGCTTTGCTGACGATCGCGTAGTGGGCAGCGATGATGAGTCCACAATAAAGGTCTCCACCAAGAAGGACAAGCAGCAGAAGTCCGGCACGATCAAACTAAAAAAGCCAGCTCCTAAGCATCGCGATCCTGGTAACTGGAAAGATGACAGTGTCGTGGACGGTTAGTCGTGAAATTTGCATTTCCACAACCCCACTACCATCCGCGACCGAGCCAAACTAAACATTTTGTGTACAGATGATAAGAAGAAAGGGTCCAGTACACCGCTCAAGAATTCAGGGCCTGCATCTCCCGCATCTCTAGTGAATCAACTTGATGATCTGGCGAAGGAAACATTTCCAACTGGCCGGCCGCTCGAGGATGCCCCCGAGTTATATAAGTGTAATAGTTGTAACAAGGCCATTCTGAAGTCGATTGCGAAGAAGCACGGCGAAGCATGCGCAAAGAGGCAGGAGGAGAAGAAACGAAAGAAGAAAGAGGCAAAGGATGCGCGAGAGCGAGCAAAGAGAGAAGAGCAGCAAAAGGACGCAGATGGTGATACTAGAATGGAAAGTGGTGAGGATGATGATGACGCGAGCCCTGAAAAGAAAGCTGGAGGCTTGAAGAGCACTAAGAAGAGTGCAGGCAAGAAGGTAGAGGTCGAGAAGAGCAAGAAACGCAAGGCAGACGGTGATGCTGAAAAGGGACCAAAGGCAAAGAAGAAGAAAGAAGAGGTGAAGCCTAAGCAAGCCAAACCCAAAGGTGTGCCATCTATTTTTATTTATCTTGCATTTCCTATGGTCCTTAGATCCTGTGCAAAGAAGAGACGCGATGAAAAGGAGGAGTGATAAGACATCTCTCCTTTTGAATCCTATCGGCAGGCGAGCTCTCTACCATTGGCTAGCTTGAGTCTAGATGCATCAATATCATTCCATCATTAAGCTTTCTGTGCTGATATGATGGTATGATATGATGCTTTGTTGTCTAAGTTGTCTATCACGGACTGATGCGGTCCAAATGCAATCACGAATAGACAATAAGGCTCACCTCCTCTCGTTGCTCACCGCCGACAGATTCATGGCAGGACCTAAACATATTCTCTAACATTTAGCATCTGGCTCCCTTGACAACACAAAATTTCTACATTTCTTCAACTAAATCCGTGGTCTATATCTTGATACCTTGTTACAACACGAAAGCTAATATGTCACAACCACTAGGCCCTGTCGATGTCGAACGACAATGCGGCGTTCTGATCAAGGAAGGTGTTCGCTGTGCTCGATCTTTGACCTGCAAATCCCACTCAATGGGTGCTAAACGTGCAGTTGGTGGTCGGTCACTGCCTTATGACATGCTGTTAGCAGCTTACCAGAAGAAGAATCAGGCTAAGCAACAGAGTACGTTTCCTTTTACCAATTGCTATCCTCCCCCTCAGCTCATTTTGCTCCGTGAATCATGCTGACACATACAAATAGAGGCAGCTATTGATGCGAACGCCCCTCTTGAAGACGAAGATGCAGCTCTAGGCCCCGTCGACTCAGATGAAGAGCTCACGGCCGTCATGCAGGGCCTCAGTAACTGGAACCCGCAACCCCTCGTCCCTCCCCTGGTTCAGATGCCTATTGAACGCGAGTATCAGAAGCGCCGCCTCTACGAGCAGCTTCACAATGCTACCAATGGCTTCACGATAAACATTTTCAAGGTGGAAGGCTATGGTGCGCAGAAGTTATGGCCTGGACATCCCGGCTACGTCGCTCCGGATGGTGAGGATGGAGCAGAGGTTGTTGGAGATGGAGGAGTGGATTTGAGTTCGGGTATGCAAGGCGTTGTGAATCGGCGGGCTAGTAATTTTCAAATGAGCTTGCCTCCACGACGTCCTAGCGCTACGGGTCGTTAGAGATGATATACAAGGAAATAGGTGTTTGGTTATATGGCGTTTCGAAGGAGGGACAGGTGCATGACATGGCGTTCTTTTTTCCGATGATATCCCGTATTTGCTATTGGACCTAGATATTCAAATGTCACAGCGTCACTCTTACCCATGCTGCGTTCCTCTCATATCTATCTATCTTCTCCCTACTTTCTTCTTTGAGAGATATATTACTCTAAAGCGGTTCACAATCAAACAGGAAACGGGCCACAGACCAATCCACCTACAATCCCGGATTCCCTCCCACCTCAACGCATCACATTTCTCCTTCAAGTCATAACACCGAGCGGTTTTGAAGGTACGTATTACCTCGTTGTCTCTTCACGCTGCCGCGGCCCGCGTCCTCTCCATACCCCGAAAGCGGGTTCCCCTCCCTGTATCTAACCGCTCTACTATCGCATGGCGGGGGGGGGAACGAGGAGGACAACAAAGATGTGGTTGCTCATATGTGTTTCTTTGGGGTATGCAAAGGTGGTCAACTGCCCTGTGAATTGCGGCTTGGGCTACGCTTTATCCCTGGCAAATTTTTGAACTTCGGGCGTTATGTTCTATATTATACAGGTATAAATGCGGCCGCGACCGACGCGTCCCTTATAGGTTGGGTACCCTCTTAGTGTTGCGCAACTACACTACTCGGATTAATCCGAAGAACGAGCGATAATACCATCTCATATCTATATATTGCCTCTTTGTACTTGGTACATTCCGTTTATGATACGCAGGAAAGAAGATGGCAGACTGGAAATACTAAGTCTAGTGATTAATTTTATTGCTATGCTTTTTTTCTATGCTAGGGTGAGTAGCTGGTATACACCTGATGAGCTACGCCAATTCGTACAATATGATACACTTCAGTGGCGTTTTGCCCGTTCTCTTCTTATTTATAACAAACAGCTCGTTCCTTCTTCATGTAGTCTTCATATCCGGCGTTGTAGTCGTGGTGGTGGGCGGCACCTGCTGCGTTGTTGTCACAGATTGGCCTTGTGGTGCTGCTGTAACTAAGGGTTGTGTTTGGATAGTCGTAGCTGGGGGTACGCTATTTGGCTGCGGCGGTGGCATAATAGGAGTACATCTCTCTGCTTTCGGATCCAAAAACCTCGGAGGTACTCCTCTCGCCGCAAAGCTGCTTGTGCCTACATATACGCCTACTAGCTTACTCCATTTATAGTCACCCCTCTTCAGCTTTTGGATCTCCTTGTATGCATAGCCATTGCAGTACGGCAGTCCCGTGCTTGGGTCGCGGTACTTAGCAGGGTAGGAAGTGATAGCGCAGAGCTCGTGGTCGCGCTTCTTCCTGACGGCTTTGGGGAACTTGCGCCCGAAGATGATTTGCAGTTGAGTTTGGGAGTCTTTGATGGCGTCTTCAGAGAAGTTTGATAGAATGAGGCAGTTCCGAGTACCCTGCTCGATGGGCGGTGGGCCTGCAGGAGGTGGAGGTGGAGGTGGTGGAACGACGACTTGTTGATTGAGTTGATTTTGTGGGGTTGTGCTGAAGGGAATTGTTTGAGAGGGTATTAACCGGGCCAAAGGTGGAGGACCAAATCCGGGGAGCGGTGCTGACCCATCCAGGGGCAAGGTTGGAGGACGCTGGAACTGAGGAAGTGGTAAGTACTGTTGTGGTGGTGCTAGGATGAATGGTGGATGTGTAGGCTTTTGTGTTGAGGATGTACTTGTTGTAGGTATATTTATTGGTTGTGGTGGAGGATAAGGATAATTAGGGATTATGCTCGGAGGTGGAGCAAGTACACTTGATACCGATGGATGCACTTGTGGAGGCAGATGGGGTTGCACAGGAGGCGCCATCAAAGGAGAAGCAGTTTGCACCACTTTTGGGAGAGGTGAACTCAGGGCAGCAATAACATTACCATTAGCTGTTCCGGTTGAAACGTCGGTCTGGCTACTGGGTGCTGCCTTGGTCTCGGGCGGAGGAGTATCGATTTTCTTTGGTGTAGCTCCGTTTGTGGACGGCGTAGCTGTCGCGGTGCCATTGGGAGCAGCAGCGTCTGTCATAACTTGATCGCCATCAGTAGTCGCATTTGGTGCAGCTGGAGAAGCAGCTGAATCGGATTCCATCTCCGCGGCTTTGCGCTTCCTGACTTTCTTTTCTGCTGGATCCTCCAACTCTAGGACTTTGCCTACTTTCTTCAAGATACCTCCAACCCATTCCGCCTTGCCGCTCCACCAACTAATGACCGGGCCACTCATTTGCCGGTTGCTCAAAGCAGCCAATTTTGCTGCTTGCTCCTCTTCCCTCTGTTGTTCTGCTTCTTCCCACCTACTCAAGCTCTTAAAATTCCTCTTCTCAACTCTTGCAGCTTCTGCCAGCCTATCCGCTTGAGTCATGGCGGGTTTCTTTGCAGCTTCCTTTGCGGCGGCAGCCTTTTCCATGTTGGCTAGTTGCTTCAATCTCTTGATTTCTCTGTCCACCATTTGCGCGTGCAGTTGTTCCTTGCTTTGTCGCGTGGTACCACGTTGCGATGCTCGCGTTGGGGCGTCTTCGGGTGTGGGAATCCATGATGCCCGTTCGGATTTCTTCTTTGGTCTGGGAGCTGGTGCTTGAGGATGTGCCGATGCTGTAGGGTCTATTTTGACTTTCTTTTTGAATATTTTGGGTATACCATCGTTTGCCTTGCGCTTCTTCAACTTCTCAGCTCTTTCTTTCCTCCGCAGCTCTTTCTCGCCCTCGAGGTCATCCGCACCGGCGGTCGGTCCCTGGTCTTCGTCGTCGTCGGACGAGTCCATTTGCACATCCGAGTCGGCTTCGTCATCTTCAAATCCCTCATCGTCATCTGCCTCTGCGAACAAAAGCTCGAGTTCATCATCAGGATCTTCTTGCTGAATCAGACTTGCGAGTCGATTGCCAGCCGTTGAGCGCCTTTCTCTGGTGTTGACTAGTAGTTCGACTGGTTCCTCTTCACTCTCACTTCCGCTTCCGCTTGCACTGCTAGACTCGTTGTCGGATTCCTCCTCGGTGCGTGTAGGCGTTTCCTCCCCTCCTTCGCCCGCCATATTGAGGTTGCTGAGGACCCCTGCCTCACTGAATGGAGGTCTGAACTAAGGGATGGTCAGACTATTTCTGGTATACGCGACTCCAGAGTTCATCCCCAATTTGGAGGATTTGTATGAGATGATCCGATAGGTTGTTAGTGAAAAGGTCAATAAGAGCAGGGGCTCTGGCTTTGCGTTGGGATAAATTGCGTGGATCGCTTCCGAAAAGCGGGATTGTGCTTAGTCATCTCAGGAACAACGTTCTGAGCCCAAAATATTTGAATATCCATTGAGAAAAGAAGACAGAGCCAAGTCATTGCCACCTATGCGCCATTCCTTCGTCTGCTCTGCCCCTCATGCCCTCTGATATGTTCAACTTCCTCGAACAGAGCCACGCTCTTCTCACTGTGAGAATTTCAAGCACCATGCCAACTCTGATCCTGGTCATGTGATCGTAACATATTCTCAAAGTCGTCTTACCTTAAAATAGAAACGTGGAGTTTGAAACTTGAAAAGAGGCTGGGAGAATCAAAGTCTCAAGAATAACCTTCTTACGAAAAACTTGCTCTAGGCAACCCACCTCAATCTCTCCGCAGTCGCAACTTTTGCGTGAAATGGTAATTGAGCCTCTTTCGAGCCTCGTTGCTATCCCGGAATCCGCTCTTAACTGCCCGTCCGCTCGCTTTTTCTCCATGTCTAGTAGTTGCCGTTCTCGTGGCGCCCCTGTCGTCTTGAATCTCGAATCAAAGCAGTGAACGGCTCAACTTGCCTGTCACAATGCACCCGCTAAGGTTTCAGATCCACGATCACCCAGTGTTGCATCAACCAGGAGCCAGAAGGCCAAGGGGAAGAGAAATGCACGCTGTGCCTATGCATGCTCTTGATCAACAGAGACACCCACCGTCCATCAATCGCAAACACGTTGATTCACCTTTTAGGTGTGCATTATAATTTCATGTTCTGATTAGCTTGGCCCCTTTGGGAAGGTTTTGGCTACCTAGAGGCCAAAGAACTCTGTCCAGTTGGTGTCCCAGAGTGCCTTGGCCGAAGCCTGGCTCTGCATCAAAAGTTCAATCACCTCCAAGTCGAAGCGAGGGAGAGGCAAAGCAACTTATCAAAGGACCTCAAACTGGCACGCCGTTCACTCACATAATCTCGACGGATCCTGCCCACATGTACCGTGATACTTACTGTAGGAGGCGAGGTGTGCTCTGAGATATGGGGCAAGTAAGTTTAAAGGATGAACGACGTTCCCGGCGAAAGCATTAGCGGCGGGCGCAGCCTGTGATATTATTACCATGCTCAAGTCATCATCACCTTAATCTGTACATTCAGAGGGGCTGTGATGAAGACAACCATTCGCTGACTCGTGGGTGTCCAGCCTTTCACGAAGGCGCGCTGTGTGGATTATGAAATACTGAACAGGTCACCTTTGAGAAGGATCAGCCTTCTGCCCCCCCTTTTGCCATTAGCAATTGCTCAATTGTCCCAAGGCTCGCTGTGCCATTGGGGCTTCGTAGATTTTGGGCCCCCCCGGGTTTGTTGTATGCTGTGCAGTAGACCGCCCCCCTGGTCAGCCTTCAAGAATAGAACTCGACCTTGGGAAATGCTCTTTGCTTTGGTCAGTCATGGCTGAACAGAGTCTTTCCGGACAACAGCCACTGATACGCCTCGCTCTGTTGACTTCTCTGCTACGCGGCGTTGCAGTGGCCGGTCTATGGATAGATGGCATATCTAAACCCTAAAGCCCACAGCCATTCGTGGATCAGTTGACCCTTATTATTGCAACATATTGCTCACTATTGTTATTATTGTATTCTCACTTTTCAAGGCTAGAGAAAGAGCATCAAATTTCATCCGCTATCCCCGTCACCATATTCAACCACATCATAGAGTCAGTCCCCTTTGATTGATCGTATCGTATCATATTATATCGGTCCTGTTCCGGTTCTCTGTCCCTGTACCCGTACCTGGATTTAGCCGTGCGTGGAAAGTTAAAGAGATTCCTGGGAAGGACAAGACCATCAATTGGCGCCGTTAAACAGCACCCCATTAAGCTGCCAGGGGGCTTCTTTGAAACGTAGCGCACTACCGAACCACATCATCAGAACGCTCATCCACGCAACATCAACCTCCTTACCACCACCATCAACCCCAACACTTCTCATCTCACTTCTCCTTATCCTCCTTTCTCCCATCTCCTTGCCATCACGTCGCCATCTCCATTGTCGTCTTCTGTTACATTAATGACGCCTGTATATTGAGCAGAACATCGGACTTTTCCCTTACTTGAAAAAAAAGCTTAATCCAAGCACAAATCCGACTCCTGTGCTTCACGGACGACCGACCCATTCGGCATATCAACCCTCCTTCAATACAGATCTTCTATCATCTCTGACACCGGCAGTCCATTCATCGGTGCAGGGCTCTGCCCATTTTAATAGATCAGCATTCATCAATTATTCCTCGAATCTGCCACACAATCCTTCCAAGTCACAACAAGGCAATTCGAAGCCTCAGCAGCCGGCGTCTCTAACAGTGAGGCTCGCCAACATAGACATTGTCCCTTGACATCGAGTCTACATAGTCATCTATATTACAATTAGTGGCTGGATAAGGGACCAAGGAGCTGTATTTTCAACATTAATCTCCTACCATCTCTCACAGTTAGGAGAGATTTTGGTGGACGGATAATATATAATGTCATCTACAAGATCTGATCATCTCACATTAGGCTACTTGCCAACGCCACAGACTGCTGTGAACCCTCCTCGATCAGGATCTTCGACAGCAAACACATCACCCACAGAGGCATCTAGCGGCAACTCTCTACGATCGCCATTCGGAATTTCAGGAGCATTCAATTCTGCTAACAAAATGGCTGGAAATACACGATCGGGGGCTGGCTCTCCATCGCATGAACCGTTAGGCAGTGCCAGCAGAATATACTCCAAGAGGTATGTACAAAGCGTCCTCGCTTTGTTGCACTAAGCTAATAATGATAAATCAAGAGCCCGTGAAATACAAGCACAAGAAGGTCTGCCAGTTGGTGTCTGGGGCCCCCCTACCAGCGGCGGCTCGACTCCTCTCCGTGAAAACATTCCAGAATCGCCGACCGATGGTTTTCCTGAATTTTCGCAGTTGCCTCCTCCCGAGAGCCTGCCACAAACACGCCGTGCAAGAGCTGGCACCGTACCATCTCGGTTTTCGCCAGGTGGCAATGCCCTAGGCGGACTTGGTCTTAGTCCACTGCCGGCACTTGTTTCCAAAACCTCGCGGCCAACACCATCTCCTAGTCCATTCAAGAGTCCCTCCCCGAATCTTAGCCAGATTGGAGATCTATCACGACTCCGGGCGGGCTCCATGCCACAGAGAAGCCAGTTTTCACAACCAAGTGGACCATTTGGCCCATCAGTTTTCTCGACAAACTGGGCTTCGGGACGGGAACGGACATCAACTCTTGCGAGCATTGCCAGCCAGCCATCAAATGGGCCAAGCTCGCCAGCTCAATCTTCTTTCTCTAAAGAGAATGGGGAAAACGATATGCAGATGCGAACCTTGGACTACCTTGGACTTGCTGATACGCCACAGCCACCAAGGGCGCAATTAGTTTCTAATCCGTTCTTAGCCAACATCGCGGATCTGCAAAAGCAGGCAAATCGATTCCGATCATACTCGGTAAATGCCAAGGAGAAATATGCGCAAGAGGAGGACGATGAAGAGTATGGGACAGCTAGTGGCCAGATGACCCCATATGAAGCACAACAAGCCCAGCTACAACTTCAGTTGGCTGCGACTAATGCTGCAATTCAGCAGCACAATCTTGCAGTGCAAGCTTTTGCGAATCAAGCATCATCGAATCGACCCAGAGCAAGGACTACCGGTGTGCTAGAATCACCAACAACGCGATTGCTACGAAACTATTACCCTACCGCATCTCGTCTCGACAACAGCATAAATATATCGGACATGGGAATGACAGAATCGCCTGAATACGAGAATATTCCGGACGCATTGGCAGCGATGACTTTGGGCCGCTCGAATAGCAGGAATGACAATCATTTGGGTCCAGATGACAATCTGGAAGGCCCTACAAGGGCACTTTGGCTTGGTAGTATTCCATCATCAACAACTGTCTCGACACTCACGGAGATGTTCAAGTCTCATGGACCAATCATCTCAGCTCGAGTCTTAACCCACAAGAACTGTGGATTCGTCAACTTCGAGCGTCTAGACAGCGCTATCTCAGCGAAGACTGTTATGAATGGGAAGGAAATATTCCCTGGAGCGGGGCCGGTTCGTATCAACTACGCAAAACCTCCCTCTCCATCAGTGTCACCGGGCCCGGATGGTCAGTTTCCTTCTCCAAGCCCTGATCCATTCTCAAAGGGGGCCGAAAACGGTACAAATGGCCTTACTGTCGGTGCTGCAACCCCAGGCATAATCTCAAGACCTGGAAGCGCCTCACTGAAAGTGGCAACGCTCGCAGACATGAAATCTAAAATTCTAGACATCGTGGGAGAATTTGGTGCTTCAGAATCGGACAAAGATAAGATCACACGTAGTCTTCAAAAGGCCATTGTATATGATCAATTCCAACCCGAGATCCCGCCGATTCAGGAACCTACCCATAATAGAATCCATGATGCACCCAAGCTTCGAGACATCAGAAAACGCATCGACAATGGAACTTGGTCTCAGGATGAGATTGAAAGGATCGCTATGGATATGTTGCCTGAAATTGCAGAGCTCTCTTCAGACTACCTTGGTAACACAGTTGTCCAGAAGCTATTCGAGCATTGCTCAGACGAGATGAGGGACGCAATGTTGGCCGAGATCACTCCTCATATGGCTGAGATTGGTGTTCACAAGAATGGCACCTGGGCTGCGCAAAAGATCATTGACGTTTGCAAGTCTCCTCAGCAGCTGAATATGATTGTGTCGAACCTTCATCCTTATACAGTTCCACTTTTCTTGGATCAGTATGGAAACTACGTTCTGCAATGCTGCTTGAAATTTGGAGCAGGATTCAATGACTTCATCTTCGAAACAATGCTCAGCCAGATGTGGGAGATTGCCCAGGGTCGCTTCGGCGCCAGAGCTATGCGAGCTTGTTTGGAAAGCCACCATTCTACGAAAGAGCAGCAAAGAATGCTTGCCGCAGCCATCGCGCTTCACAGTGTACAATTGGCTACCAACACAAACGGGGCATTGCTTCTTACTTGGTTCCTCGATACATGTACTTTCCCTAATCGTCGTACTGTCCTTGCTCCTCAGCTCGTGCCACATTTGGTTCACCTCTGTACACACAAAGTAGCCTATCTCACTGTGCTTAAGGTCATTAACCAAAAGCTTGAGGCCGATGCCCGGGATGTTATCCTTAAGGCTCTGTTTTTCTCGCCTAATGACGAGACTCTTGAGGCTATCCTCTCAGATCACGCCTGCGGAGCTACGCTCATCTTCAAGGTCCTGACAACTCCATTCTTCGATGAGAACATTCGCCCTCAAGTTGTGGAAAACATCCGGAATGTTCTTTTGAAACTAAAGGCTCAACCAGCACAAGGTTACAAGCGCCTTATGGATGAGGTGGGACTCTCCACCCGTACTGGAAGCACTGGACCGAGTCGTGAGCACGCCTCCGCTGAACGACCAAGACCTGGCTCTCAACATAGCCAAGCCAATGGCCAGCTACCACCACCTCAATATGGAAATCAATTCTCTTACCCAATGGCTCAGCCAGGGTTTGAGATGGGTTTAGGCATGCAACGAACCGAGAGCATGGATTCAAATCTAGCTACATTTGGGCAAAACCCTGCCTTTGGTTTAACGAATCCCATGTTTGCTCAGAACCCAATCGCACCTATCAATATGCAGCAATTGCAGTACCAGCAGCAGCTACTAGCTCGCGCTGCTGGTCCTTCCATCAATAACTTTTATCCCAACATGCAGTCCGGGTTTGGAGGCTACAGCAACCCTAGCCCGGCGGCGGATCATTATAGAAACAATCCAGTTCAGCCACCTCAGCAGAACATCACCCCAGCGCCACTGATCGGCCAAGGCTTTGCTCCTCCTGGATTTGGTATGGGTGCATATGGCTATGGTATGAACGGTATGGGAGCAGTTGGGCAACTGCCAGGTATGGGTGTTGGTGGCGGGTTTATGCAACAAGAGCAACCGGTCAATGGTTCGCGACGTGGACGGGTTAGTGACCTTAGAATATGATAATTGACCTACTAACCTGCTATAGAGATAACCAATCTTTCAAATGAGGGGTGAAGGGTGATGAACATACGGCTAGTTGTAACTCTTGGATCTCGTTTGGGTGTTTGGGCAAAAAGGAGTTTTGTGGTTCACATTCTACGATTACGGAACCAGCAATCCTCTGTGAGGTAAACTGTGAGGGAGCCTCTTCACGTATCTTTGCTCGAAAATCCCATGTTCGTGTATACATCTTAGTTGCAGGACACGGGATGGCCATGCGTGAGTCTGGGACTTTACTTAAAGATCCCAGGCACGGAAGAAGCTTTGTTTGCGAGATATGTTTCAAACAGATATGATAAAAGAGATTTGGCACTGGAGGATGTGCCGCGCTTGGATGGTAACGGTCTATTGCAGTATCAAATGATAGATTTATTGATGTGCATATGTACTGCTGCTTGACTCATTCTGGAGATGTCCGCGTGAATGTGTAGTGATCGTTAGTACTGTAAAGCTTATTACTTGGGCAAGGAAAATGAAAATAGTCATACGTACTAAAATCTTCACACCAAGTCTCTGCTTTTTGAAGTCGCATTATCTGGTAGAAGCAATTAAATTTAAACAGAAGTATTCATGTTAACGTAGCGGGCTTATACCCCAGACTTTCGTTTAAACCGCTGGATAGATTGCCATATGGAGTATGTAAGGGCGAATTGCTACTCTACTATGTATAACCCGCAATATCTCACCACTTCCACGCCTTCCAACCCTTCATAGCTTCCTAAGCTACTACAAGATTCTCTCCAACCACCCCTCAAACCCCAACACGCAACTCCTATCACCTACCGACTGCCTCGCCGCCTCAGCCACTTTCTCAGTGCCAGGCCTATAATATCCGAATGTCTCATAATATAACAACATCTCGGTCGCCGTATCTATCGCATGGCTACTCATGCCCCATACCGTCATCTCCCGCCTATGTGGCACCTCCTCAACTTTGTGATACGCCACCTTCTTCCCGCTCTTCCTCGCAATAACCTCTGCAATCTGCTCCAGGCTCAAGATCTCTACAGCCGCAGAAAGAGTCCTCCTCATAACCCTCGGGATCAGCGAGGATCTTGGTTATGAAGAAACCGCTGGAAGAGACGGGGTCAAAGAGCGGGATGAGCGTTGATGGAGACGCCGGGGACCGAATAGCAAAGGTCCCATCACCCGCTGGCTGCGGATGCAGACCGCCGCCCGCAGCGAAATTCTGCATGAAGGCTGCGGGCTGGAAGAATGAGGATCCGATGGGCAGGGTGCGGATGTACTTCTCCACCTCCGCTTTGGCATCGAAATGATCTACGTTCCTGTATTTTCCGCCCGAGATCTCGGAGACGTTCGGGAGCGTGCTGAAGATGAGATATGGGGCACCCGCGGCAACGGAGGCATCTGCGATGGCGCGGCCCTGGGCGATTTCTCGGGAGCGGCCGGTGGCATCCCAGATGGAGGACGTGAGCAAGAAGACGGTGTTTGCGCCTTCTAAGGCTCGGGGTAGAGAGTCCGGGATATCTGCGTCGCCGAAGACAACTTTGACCCCTTGCTTTTGGAGGGATATTGCCGGGGCTGACTCTGGTGTGCGGGTTATGGCGCGGAGGGTGTATTGCTCGGATAGTTCTGGAGATGTGAGGATGTAATCGATGAGGGAGCCGCCTTGGTGGCCTGTTGCGCCGAACACTGCTAGGGCTTTGGTCATGGTGGTGTTAGTGGATGGGTGGATTTGGTAGACGGGATATGATAAAAGAGTTTGGTGTCGGGGTAAGCAGAGAAGCATGCTGTTATAGAAGTACTCGAGCATTCAGATTGTATTTCATAGCATTTGCTATTTTAGCTCAAGTTGCATGTAGTAATAATAACATTATGCACTTATTGCTACGGCGATTACGGATAGATGACCCTGGCTCCCGCCTTAACAAGCCAATTATCTTATAGAGAATTGAAAATGAGTGCAAGGGCTTATATAACTATAACCTGTAATAAGCTAGTGCAATTACATATATTAGTGCTGTAGATAATTTCCTTACTGATCTCTCGGTATATTACAAAGCTTTGTGAAAAGGAAGGCGTCTTGTACCTCGCTTAAGCTTAGCGGAATTTCCTTTTTAGGATTACGAATAGGGGTCTATATCTTGGCTTTTAAAGTAAAACGATTCATTATCCTGGAATGCTTTCAAATATTTCTTGGTTCTATTACAACTTCTTCCTTCAGACAAGGACCCACGAAGTATATGATATAATATCGTCCGCGTGAGTAATAAATCTGGCTTCTAATGGTTTCCAAAACTAGTAAAAAAAAAAAAGGCTTAGTGTCCCCAAACTCCTTGTTCCGGTGTGAGTCCCAGATCCCCTAAGTAAACCGTAGTCCCTAAATTCATGTTCTATTTTCTTATGTCATACCTTACTAACGTCTATCTGTTGGGAGAGTATATATGATTTTCAAAACAACGATTGCCGGTGGGGGCAGAGGTTGAGGAATAGTCGTTTCGGATACTTGCTGGCTCGCTGCAAAGATATCATGCATCAAAATAAATACTTGAAATTTAAAATCCGGACAATGGCTGAGAAGAGAGATGGTTCTGATGCGGGTAATGAAAGTGTTGTGCAACAGATCGAGATATAGGAGAAGGAAAAGGTTGGCCCCAGGGCTGCATATCTTCCAGGTGGGAAGCCATGCCGAGAAACTATAAGACGGTCAAGCGAACTAGCTTCAGGAAATAGAAGATCAGGCAGGGACATCCCATAATTTGTACAATTTTGAATTGAGATATTTAGATATTGTGGTTAATGCGCTAAGATCCTTTGCCCTTTTGCATGCAGTATATTTTTCTTTTGGAATATGGCAGAACTATCATAACCTAACTTTTATTATCCCAAATGTTACAATACAGCATCGAACTCCATTCCGCCTGGAATCAACTCGCCATCCGTGATACACCCGTGACTAGCATCACTCACTTGCCTGGCATATTTTGCCAACGTGCCTTTCTTGTATTTCCACTCCTTTGGCACGAACTCCTTTCTCCGCTTCACGAGCTCTTCTTCCTCAACCAACAAATCCAACACTCTGTTCTCCGCATCAATAACAATCTTGTCACCATTTCTCACCAATCCGATCGGACCGCCTTCCTGCGCTTCAGGCACGATGTGACCAATCAAGAAGCCGTGGCTTCCTCCGGAGAATCGACCATCGGTAATCAAGGCAACATCTTGTCCTAGACCTGCACCCATAATAGCCGAGCTGGGCTTGAGCATTTCTGGCATTCCAGGTCCACCCTTGGGTCCTTCATATCTGATAACGACAACTGTCTTCTCGCCCTTCTTGATCTCTCCACGCTCGAGAGCCTCGATGAAGAGATCCTCTGCATCGTAGCACTTGGCTGTTCCCTCGAACCGTAAGCCCTCCTTCCCAGTGATCTTTCCTACAGATCCACCTGGTGCGAGGGACCCTCTAAGAATTTGGATATGGCCCGTCTTCTTGATAGGATTCGAGAAGGGTCGAATGATGGTCTGGTCAGACGGGAAATCCGGGACACCTTCGAGGTTCTTGGCGAGAGTTTGACCTGTTACAGTCATGCCACTTCCATCGATGATGCCTTCCTTCAGCAGAAATTTGAGGAGAGATGGAGTGCCGCCAATCTTGAAAAGATCAGCCATGACATATTTGCCAGATGGTTTGAGATCAGCAAGGAAGGGAATGCGGTCAGACACTGCCTGGAAATCGTCGATGGTGAGCTTGATACCCACGGCGTCAGCCATGGCAATAAGATGGAGGACAGCATTTGTTGATCCTCCAGTGATGTTAACAAGAATCATGGCATTCTCAAAAGCTTGTCGGGTCATGATATCTCTAGGCCTGATATCCTCCTTTAAGAGGTTTTTGATAGCTCCACCAGCTGCAAGACACTCCAAGTGCTTGGCCTTAGATTCAGCAGGATTCGAGGATGATCCAGGCAGGGTCATTCCAATGACTTCAATTGCAGTTGCCATAGTATTCGCCGTGTACATACCACCGCAAGCTCCACCACCAGGGCAAGCATGCCTGATAATGTCGAATCGCTCGTCTTCAGTAATCTCGCCTGTGATGAATTGACCATATGCTTGGAAAGCAGACACAATATCAATATCTGCATTGTCCTGAGTTTTAGCACATCCCGGCGCAATACTTCCACCATAAACCATAAGAGCAGGTCGATTTACACGACCAATTGCCATCATGACTCCCGGCATGTTCTTGTCACAACCTGGGATCGAGATATTTGCATCATACCACTGGCCACCCATAACAGTCTCAATGCTATCCGCGATCAAGTCTCTCGACTGGAGAGAGTACCGCATGCCTTTCGTGCCCATTGACATTCCGTCAGAAACTCCAACGGTGTTAAACTGATATCCAATAAGACCGGCTTGCTCTACGCCTTTCTTCACACGGTTGTTGAGGTCCAGTAAATGCATATTACATGGGTTTCCGGTGTACCATACTGAAGAGATTCCAACCTGCGCTTTATTCCGCCCTTCTTCTGTCATGCCTGTGGCATATAACATAGCTTGGGAAGCTCCTTGTGATTTTGGTTGTGTGATGGTCTGCGAGATCTTGTTGAGCTTTGGCTCGTCATCTGAGCGGTATGAGGGGGTAGAGGATAAAGAGCGACTGTGAGTTGTTAGCTACGTGCTAGTAACGAGTTTTGCAGGGTTGAAAGAATCGACGGTGAGCCACTTGAGCATCAACCTAAACAATGGATAGAGGACCCATGATCAAAATTTCTACAACATCGTTGCAGAAAATACTTGAAGGACCAAGGTGCAAGGTACATCGGCTCCTACCATGACTAGCAGATAGCGAGATATGACTCTTGAAAGGTATCTTACATGTATTGAGCTGTTCTTTTTGAGGCCAAAGCACTCGTCCGCGTCCTCAATTGAGAGAGCATGATCACGGTAGGGGCTCTGATTCCCCAAGATCAATCAATGCCCACTGGCGTTGTAGCTTGTACTATGGTATGATTAGAAAATGAAGGTAGCTCCCCCAGTTCTTCTTCAACTGTTCTCTGTATGAATCATACTGGATCAAAAAACATTTCGATATCGGAGGTGGACCCCGACATCAGCCTTGCTCAATTACCCCACCTGTGATTGGTCATTCTATTTCATGCTATTGCAGGGATCATCTCCACACTTTGCTCGAGGCTGAAATGTGTTGACTACGCTATGCCCCCTGAAGTAATAAGGTCGAGCGTGTCTGCCAGCCTTGTACCACTCCCTTATCCGCAATATGCATGTCTGGGAGGAAGTTAGGGAAACATAGCCTCACGCAGCAATATCCCCGTTCTATTCAATTCCTCTGGGCGAGGATCCGCAGCATGATTTCTCTAAGACGTCTCGTCCTCATGCGGGGCGCCTATCACAACACATGCTTCAGCATCCTCGGACTTTCGGCGTGCATGAAAGCATGTGGCAGAGTGCGTGGGGAATGCATCAGGTAACAATCAAAACACGACATAAATACATCTCAATCTGCCATCATTCATACTCTTTTTTTTGGTGAATCTTTGCGCCCATACTGAGTATCCTCCACCATCATCTAACACATTCGTTTCTTTTCTACTTGCAGAACCGCTTCTTGCTTTACCCCGCATCAAGACTTCATCAAGTCAACATGGCAGCACCAACAGAGAAGAATATCGGAGACCTGAACGGTCAATGGGTCCTCGTATGTCGTAACGCCATCAATAATCAGCTAGCCTAGCTAATGAAAACCTAGAACAAAACACTCTCTGACCCTACAGACCCTGTCCTCACACTCCAAGGTGTTGGCTGGCTCACTCGCAAAGCTATCGGCCTCGCGACAGTCACACTGCATGTCAAGCAATACGTTGAGGATGGAACCACCCACATTGATATCGATCAGACCGCAACCGGTGGCATCAAAGGCACAACTGAATTGCGTGTGCTGAACTGGACACCCAGGGAGCACGAAGACCACATTTTTGGATCATTGAAGGGAAAGAGCAGGTGGCTAACACCCGAGCTGTTGGATACATTGGATGAACACCTGAAGGAAGGCTGGATCGGCACTGACGAAGAAAAAGGTGGCCCAAATGGAGAGAAGTTCCTGGAGAGCTTCGTGGAGAATGAAAAGGCTGGGTGGACTGCACAACAGGTCTGGGGATTCGCAATTGTAGAGGGGGAAAGACGATACACAAGACGAGTAGTTGTCACGAAAGGAGAGACAGTGTTGAAGATTAGAATGGTGTACAACTGGTACAGCGCATAAATGGGAATTTGGTTTGTAGACACGCGTTGGTGTTCAAGGATTGGATTCTGGTAGCGCTATATCATTCTTCACATCAAGTTTCCTACAATATTCCATTAACGATCATCTCAAGCACTAACGCGAATGCTCTTTTACCTAATTCTCTCCTAAATGGGCTTACCAGCCACCACTAGATGGCCAACTCTAAGGAGGATGGGGAGGAAGTGGTACCTCCCCACTGCGGCCGCGGTCCTCCATTTTCGTGACATGAGATGCAGGTACCCTTGCCTTCCATCAATACAGTACTGGTAAGTGTGCTGCGAGAAACCTTACACTACATCCTAGTTGGTACTTATCCTGTCTGCTCCTTCTGCCTCTTTCGGGATCCCTGGACAATGCGGGTGCCCCGCCCGAGGCTAGCCGTCAGCCCACTTCCCACTACCACACCACCAGCCTATTTCGTACAACATCTCCATGAGATAAAGTACGAGAAGTACTTCGTATAAAGTCGCACCAGCTGCGCAATACTCGAGCATAAGTTCTCAAAGTTTCTTACCATCTACGCCCATCACGGATACACTGTCGTTAGGAAGCCGACGAAACAAAATGGCTGATGTGGATTCCATCTTAGCAGGCAAGTATCCTGCTAAAGACCATGCCAAACGTGTATGTGTGCTAGTTTGATATTGCTATTCTCTATCTACCTGCATTCTCCTTTGAATAGATGCTAACGGAAAGCAAAGGTAGTTGAATATATCAAGAATAAGAAGCCAGATGCGACGGGTGTGCTATACCTAGAGGGACAAAAGACACGAATGATTGAGGATAATGATGGGGAAGCACCATTCCGTCAACGGCGTTATTTTTACTACTTAACAGGCTGTGAGCTTCCAGATGCGTACTACACATACGATATCGCGACGGGAAAGAGCACACTCTTCATACCTCCCGTAGACGCTGAATCAGTCATATGGTCTGGCCTTCCGCTTTCCGAAAACGAGGCTCTTTCGCTTTACGATATAGATCATGTCCAGACTACAGACCAGGTCGGTGCATATCTCGCAAAGCCACAGGATGGGAAAGGGACCGTATGGGCCATAGCAGACCAGGTTTCAGACCACATAACCTTTCTACAGTTTGAAAATAAGGATCTTACGCTGTTAAAAGAGGCTATCGAGGAAAGCAGAGTAATCAAGGACGAATATGAGATTGCGTTGACCAAGAAAGCAAATGAGATAAGCACAATTGCACATACAGCGGTACTGAAAGCTGTCAAGCATGCAAAGAACGAACAAGAACTGTTAGCTTTGTTTTTACAGAAGTGTATTGCGAATGGGTCAAGAGAGCAGGCCTATGGTTCCATCGTCGCGGCAGGAACGGCGGCTGCAACTCTCCACTACGTTAAGAACAATCAACCATTAGAGGGCAAATTGAATCTTCTTCTAGACGCTGGTGGGGAGTATAACTGTTATGCTTCTGATATTGTGAGCGAAGTTAGGGAAATGGTGCTGAATAGGCTAATAACTAAAAAATAGACTCGAACATTCCCAATCTCTGGCAAGTTCAGCCCAGAGAGCAGAGCCATCTACGACATTGTCCTGAAAATGCAGCTTGACACAATCGAATTGCTGAAAGAAGGTGTACTCTGGGATGATGTTCACCTCACAGCCCATAAAATCGCGATTGACGGCTTGCTTGCCCTTGGCATCCTGAAGGGCGACAGGGAAGAGATTCTCAATTCCAGGACTAGCGTAGCATTCCTACCACATGGTTTGGGTCATTATCTGGGTATGGATACTCATGATACAGGCGGCCATGCAAATTATAGCGACAAGGATACGATATTCAGATATCTGAGAGTCAGAGGCAATCTGCCAGCAGGCAGTATTATCACAGTTGAGCCCGGTGTTAGTTTTTTTTAAGCCATGCAGGTGGGAATATGATGCTAATGAGGTGTAGATCTATTTTTGTAAATTTATCATCGATCCGTACCTCAAAGATCCGAAACACAGCAAATACATTGATGTCGATGTGCTAAATAAGTTCTGGGAAGTAGGCGGAGTCCGAATCGAGGGTCCGTATTTCATATCATCTATTTGGACTTAATACTAACTGTTGACCTAGACAATATCTTGATCACAAAGGATGGATATGAAAATTTGACTACAGCAGTCAAAGGTGTGGACGAGATGCTAGGGCTTATCAACGGATCATGATGATAACGACAAGAAATCAAAGGCATCTCTCTAGGAACAAAGCAAAATGACAACTAAGTTCTCGTAACTCACATTGCAATTTGCGCTGATTCCAAGCAAAGGGTTTTGCTCTGACACAGCATCGCGAGCGAAGGTAGGCGAAAAAAGAAAGAAAAAAAACAAACCCCCAGATCCCTTCAGATAGGCCCAGATTCTAGCTACATCCCCCGAATCCCCTCAAGTTCCCGTTTTGTGCCTATGTCCTGTTACTGCGCCGGCCGAAGCGGGCGAGTGAAGAGTGATATGTGGTGCGGCAGGGAGGTGGTATAGGATAAATTTTAACTTCATGATCAGCCCTGATCCCATTGCTACGTCTGGCTTTCACGAGACTTCACAACAACCTTTCCTCTAGTCTAAAGGGGGGCTGCCATGGACCAGGGGAAATCTGCAGGCTCGTTCCTCGTCCCATACAAGGGTTGAGCGTGGATCCATTCCATGAGAGTATGGCCCGCTACTTGCCTTGGGAAGGACACGGGTGTATGCATGAAAGCAAACAGCTGCGCCCAAGGTCAAGCAAACGGCTGCACCAAACTCGAGAGGAATTTTGCTTATTTGGGTTCTTATAGAGGAAGACGAAAAACGGGGTGAGCGTGAGACATGATTGGTTGGTGGATAGAGCTAAGCGACCTCCTATTTTTATGTGTGGGGGAAAGCTGAACCACCGATTATTCAATTTGCATAGATTATAAGTTAGAAAGCTCCAGATATATGTTCCCAAGAAGCTGCATCGCGTAGCATTACTATTAGCAAGGCAGATGGAGTATACTGTTTCCTAGAGTATCCATAAATACGGGGTTGGATCTATCAGATGTTCTTGTACAGTGGCAAATGCCATGAAATTGAATTCAACGTTTAATGCTCTGATACAAAGACACCAGCCATGCCCATTCCCTGTAGCAATGTTAGTACCTGAATCATGTAGGATGAGAAGGGTCAAAACATACCGTTCCAACACACATGGAAGTCACCGCCACCCGCTTATCTCGCCTCCTAAGTTCTGACAAGGCTGTCACTATTTGACGAGCACCTGTACATCCAAGTGGATGGCCCAAAGCGCTAGGGATATGTCAGCATACACCTTACAAGTATGTCTAGAATAACTCACATTGCTCCACCTCGTGGGTTCACCTTGCTCGGATCGAGTCCCAGCTCGTTAACACAATATACCCCCTACAAAACACTTTAGATAGGCCCTCTGATTAGCGTAGAGAATTAAACTTGCCATGGAAGCAAAAGCTTCGTTGATCTCAAAAATGTCAACATCCTCCTTCTTCAACCCGACCTTTCCCAAAACCTTCGGTATCGCAAGCGCGGGTCCGATGCCCATAATCCTTGGCTCCAATCCCACAATCGTCGCCGCACAAAATTTCCCCACAATGGGCTGTCCAATCTCCTCAGCCTTGGAGCGCTTCATCAGCAAAATAGCCGCGGCGCCATCAGTCAACTGCGATGCGTTACCACCCGTGGTCCTGCTCGGGCTCCATTGCGGGAATGCAGCGCGGATCTTTCCGAGCGACTCGGCAGTCGTCCCGTACCTCACGCCGTCATCCCTATCAACCACAACACTCTTCTCCGCACCCGTTGCGTCCTTAACCTTGACACTAATCGGGACAATCTCATCAGCCACCCATCCCCCCTTCTGCGCCTTTTCGGCCTTCTGGAAGCTCGCTGCCGCAAACTTATCCATCGCCTCCCTACTGATTGAAAAATCACCCGCAACATTCTCGGACGTCTGGCCCATAGGCTGTACGTTCTGCCCGGCGATCGGATGGGAGGTGATCTTGGTTGTCATGGCCGGAGCGCCATCGTCGGGCGTGCTGCTCATGGACTCGGCGCCGACTGCAAGGCCGACATCGATGGAGCCAGCGATGATTTGATTGGCGATTTGCTGGACGGCGAGGAGCCCGGAGGAGCAGAAGCGGTTAACTATCGAGGCAGCCGTTGTGGCTGGGAAGCCGGCTGCGAGAACCGAAGAGCGGGCGATGTATGCTTCTGTGGGAAGAATTCAAATTAGTGTTTCTGTATGTCACATGTCGGCTATTTCATTGGCTCCCGACGCCTCAGTACCCGGCCCGAGGTATCTCCAAACTTCATAGCCGAGCCTTGAGCACCTCGAAGACGTGCTGCATTCTGGGCTTTGTATGATGAGGAGGAGGAGAAGACGAAGGAAGAGGAGGATTCCTACGTACGGCCAACTGCCAGGACATTTCCTACGCAAACATCTTCGACCAGAGCGGGATTGATCTTTGATCTTTCCCGAACCTCCGTAAGCAAGGCAATGAGAAGCTCATCAAGATGAGTGTCTTTGAGAGCTCCTTTCCTCGCCTTTGTCAGAGGCGTCCGTATAGCCAATGTGATCACCTAACATCGTCAGTTTGAGCTATCAATATGGGGGATTTCTACGTACAATATCATCTGGGTGCTTTGCAAGCAGTTTGTTCTTCCCTGAGAGTTCCGATAAAGGATTCAGATGACTCAACACTGAAGATAATCTTTCTCCTGCAGATGCCATGTTGCCAGTCTGTCTCTCTGGGATAGGGAATTGTGCTCGGTAACAAAGATACTTTGGCGTTGATGAGTGATGATGAGAGCGCTGGATAAAATATACGGGAAGGAATGCGGCTTTCTTTTGAACCAGGGTGCCGAGTAAGACTTTACCCACAAAGCTTTCGGCTACAGGGTCGGTGTTTGGACTCCAGGCTCCACCACCCCTGAATACCCCCGCAATATAGTACAGCCACCCCGGGATGAAGTTTCGGCAGTGCTGATGTGTACTTCACCAACTGAGGTATGAATAATATCTGTTTCCCGGTCAAACATAGACCAATCTTACTTTTGACTCAATTCATCGTGCTCCCAAAATTCGGCGTTCCATTCTATCTCCTTCTTCAGCGTTAAATTTTTAGAGAGAATGGCAGCAGTTCCCCTCCTCTCAGCTGCCGCTGTGGCAGCTGGAGCTTATGTTAATGCAAAGCTGTCAATAGGGACCGACCTCCAGCAGCTGAGCTATGATCGGGAATTGAGGAGCAGGCTTGAGCAACGCATTAAATCCTATGGAGATACCTGCACATTGTATCATATGTTTGATCTTGTCAATCCCGATAACGAGGCCCTATGGTTTGAAGGCAAAACATGGACATACGGAGAGCTCAAAAGGGGTAAGTAATTATTGTTCGAGGTTCTTACGGAATACAGCTAATTCTGAAATAGAGGTTCACCGATTTTCCCATTTCTTAAGTGAGAAGGGAATACAGGACAAGGAGATTGTGGCAGTTTTCACCACAAATTCTCCAGAAATGTATGTCACGGCTTTGGCCCTTTCAAAGCTTGGTGCGGTTGCGGCTTTGATAAACACAAATCTTCGAGGTACCATCCTAGAACCCGTAATTTATTTAGATAATCTTACTAATTAAGCTCCGGCTCAGATGAAACTTTCAGGCATTGTCTCGATGTATCAACAGCAAAGACAATAATCTCAACCCCAGATCTCTCGGAGTTCATGACCGAGCCAATCCAGCACTTCTCTGTCAATTTATCCACCTTCACCGACATAGTTCCGGCAAATAGCCAGAAACTAGAAGCAGTCAATATCAGCAGTCTTCCCACTCCATCAACCATTACGCCAGCTGCAAAAGCTACGATTAGAGACCTGGCATTGCTGGTGTATACTTCTGGCACGACGGGGAAGCCAAAGGCTTGTGGTTGCCGTAACCATCTTTTGATGATTACTTCCAATGCCCATCCCCGTGATGTCCGGAACTCGAAGAAATATTTTCCCCTGCGGACGTACTCACCACTTCCGCTATTTCATGGGACAGCTTTTTTCACTGGCAGTGAGTTTGTTTTTTTGTTTTTTTTGAGATATGGCGACCGAGCGCCAAATGATCATGTGATTTAATGTCTGCTTACGGAAGGGATTCTGGCACTATCTTCTTATAATTTGTACGGAATGAAAATAATGTGTGATTTGATTTTCTTGGAAAAATTACTGACCCATAATACCTATAGTTAGTTACTGCATTGGAACATCTTCAACCCTTTGCCTCGCCCGCAAATTTTCTGCAAGCCGTTTCTGGAAAGATGTCCACGACTCGAAAGCGACTCGTGTTCTTTATGTTGGCGAACTATGCCGATACCTGATGGCTGCTCCACCATCACCATACGATCGTGGGCACAATTGCATTGTCGCTTCTGGGAATGGACTTCGTGGTGAGATCTGGGAGAAATTTCGAGAGCGATTTGGCGTTCCTGAGATCCGAGAGTTCTATCGATCAACGGAGGGTACTGCCAAATACGACAACATCGGAGTGGGTGCTGCGGCTGCGGGAAAGGTTGGGTTTGCAGGCTTCATTGGTCAGTATATGGAGAATGATACATTTCTTGTGAAGACTGATCCTGTGACGGGTGAGATATATCGAAATGTGAGTTTTGTTTACGCTTGAATGAGTTTGGAGGTATGACCACTAACTTTTTTCTGCAGCCGAAGACTGGGTTTTGTACGGTAGCTGGTGCTGATGAGCCTGGCGAATGTATCGGACGCGTAAAAGATCCGGCTCTTCTCATGCCGTATCTAAACAACGAAGCGGCAACGGAGGCTACTCTCTTGAGAGACGTATTTGTTAAAGGCGACCTTTTTCGGAGAATGGGAGACTTGCTTGTAAGAGAATCAAGTGGTTGGATACACTTTCACGATAGACTGGGAGACACGTTTAGATGGAAGGGAGAGAACGTGAGTGCAGGCGAGGTCCGTGATCATATTGCCAAGCTTCCAGAGGTTCAAGATGCAGTTGTGTACGGTGTAAAGCTTGCAAGTTATGATGGACAGGCTGGCGCGGCTTCGAGTAAGTGTCACGATCGTATCCCTCAGCATTTACTGACTCTGGGCACAGTCACCCTTGATTCACAGTCTGAAGCAAACTTCATGAGCGTTCTATTCAAGGCTTTGAAGAAGACGGGCTTGCCAAACTATGCGATGCCACGGCTTGTACGAATCACGAAAGAGTAAGGGACTCAAATCCTTGTAATAGTATACGTATTCTAACAAGATTCAGGATCGAGGCGAATGCAACATTCAAGAAAGCAAAAGGTGACTTGCAGAAGAAGAGTTGGGATGAGAGTGCCCCTGGCAATACCGACAAACTTTATTGGCTCAATGGGTCTGTATATGAGAGACTCGATAGGGCTAGCTGGGGCTCGATTGAGAGTGGCAAAGCTAAACTGTGAATTACCAATGTTTGGATTAGTAGAGGTCTTGGCAAGTAAATCATGCTCAAAGCGCTATGGTACTATATTTTAGATAGATAAGTTCAGAATCTCCTTACACTGTACAATGCAATTTTTGGCGAACGAATGAGGTTTACAATCTCCAAACAATCGTACAAGTGGGCTGGAAGAGAGATCAAGAAAACCAAGCAAGTGAGCCCCTGATACGGCATCTAGATACTTGTACTCTCTTTGTATGGAATATCACATGCCTTCTCTCTGACCGTTCGCCATGGGAGGAGCTCGGCCACCACATCTCCCATAAGAGGGAAGCGAATACCAACACAAAAGCTTCGCCTTCTTGAACAGAACTCAAGCCATCTTCTTCTTGTCGATAAGAAGCGCTCCCCTTGCCGCACCTTTGGCCCTCTCCTGTCAAGCTGAGCAGCCGCCATCCTGTTCCAGGAGATGAGAGTGATCTTACAACCTCTCTGGTTAATAAATTGGCTTCTCAAAGAGGCACTTTCAGAAGAGAGATCAGAATCCAAGAAGCTGAGCCAGGCAATGTTAAATTTTCTTCGGTAATCATTAAATTTCCTGAAAGCCGTTGACTCTAACCAGCTAGGCCGAGGTCTTGGCGTAAACCCATCTTGCAATGCTTTATGATTTATTGGTCATACAAATTAGAGCAGTCCTTGGGGAATTCTAGCCTATGAATGTTCTACGATAGAGTGTACATGCGCATTCATCTAAAACATCGACAAGCAAACCTGCTCAAGGTTCTCACTCTAACCATTTCAAATCTCTCCCCGCTCTTCCTGACTCTCTTCAGTCATAACCCGTAGCCAAGCAGCATACGCCCTCCACAAATGAACCTCCTTCCACCTTTCCTCCTCCAAGAAGTCCAGCATCGCCTTGTCTCTCTCTGGGCCATCAACAACCGTATGTCTCATCTCCACAATCGCTCTGCTGACTTTCATTAAATCCACCGGACATAGATACGGCGGCTGTCTTGCATCTTCCGCAACTGAAGCAGTGCCTTGCATACAACACGCGTAGTAAACGCAATGATCAATACCAAAACAGTGTCCTAGCTCGTGAGCTGCTGTTCTGGAAACACGGGCAAGCCAAAGGCCGTAAAGCGCTGCCGCTGATGGTTCGTCGTCCAACGAAGGCAGGGAGGCGTGCGCTTGGAGGGCTGCGTACATCGGTTTGTTATCTTCGCTTCCCGCAGCAGGTTTGTCTACGCTCGGTTTCCCATCCTTCTCGGGGCCTTGACCAGCCACTCCCTTAACATACGATAAGCAATGGCTAGTTGGCCACCCATGCTCTCTGTCTACTCGCTGTACCGTATCAAGATCAGGTCTATATCTCGCCGAACTCACAACCGCGATTCTGCTTCCTCCGTAAGCCCGCCCACACGCAAAATCATCATCTTCATCCTCGTAGATATCATGCTTCACCAACATTAATAACGCGTAGGCGTTTTCAGGCAGCATTTCGATCGCTGCATCTAGCAAGTCATTCAAATTGAGCTGATGTGTGAACTCGCCCTCGGGGGTCGCTCGGGTTCTGATTCCTATCAACTCTTCGGATACCGCAGAGCCAGTGCTGAACCATAGCGTCGGGGAGGTCTCCTTCTTCCTTCTTTTAGGAGCCGTCTTGCCAGTTTTTTTTTTCTTAGTGAGGGGCGGCTCCTCCGGCTCCTCCGCGCTCACAAAGCTCGGCCGCGTCGGCAACATCTTAACAGGTAACCCATGATAAAACGCCGCAAGATAACCCAAAATATCCTCCGTCTCCGGATCCCTCGCCGCTTCCTCCTTTCTCATCTCCCCCCTCTCCCTTGGATACGCCCACTGCTCTACAAACTTCAGCTCATCTTCTACCTCCGGAGGCCCAACTAGATACACTGTCCTCCTCTGCTTTGTCACGGGATTTCGATCTTTCTCACTAGCCCAGTCTCTCACGCTCTGCGCGGGGTAATTCGGATCATGAGCCAGCTCGTCGCCGGGTAGCACTAGAGGCGCGGGGAAGTTTGGGACATCGATGAGCGGTCGTGTTTTGAAGGAGAGCACCGTGGCCATCCTTCTAGTTCGCTCGTCTGGTTGTGTGTATCCAGCGTCTGTTGCATGTGATGAGGGCTCGAAAAGGAGGCTGGTATGTGGGCATGGTGGTGATTTCCTCAGCGGCATGGTTAAAATGTTAGATTAATTTGGAAGCATAAGAACAAAGAATTCCGGGTAGAGATGTCGATGTACATTATCGAGATAGGACATATAATTTTGAGCTTTGGTGCACGTGATGCGTTCTAGTTGTTTAGGCAACAACTCAGGGGTTAAGCGATCCTTCTGATGTTGTAGGCTTTTTCAGCTTGCTTATCGCCGCTTGACGATATGCAACAAAACCAGATCTTTTACACTAAGCCTGAAGCCTTGGGTCTCGCCCTTCCGGAGAGCCTATCGCGGATCAGCTACCCGCAAAAAAATCATTACATATGCAGTGGTACGTAGAAGATATCATCAGTAAGTTAGTATAGTTTGTTGTGAAATGCCACAAAAAAGGCTCCGACGCATTGTCTATAATGAGGAATAAGATTCATTTATAATCGAGAACGAGATGCAATAAAATTCATTCCTCCATTGGTCTTGTCATGGAATTTTCTCCGAGGTGGTTTATCGAGTAGATTGTGATACTGGGCTGCTTGAGAATGTTGAAACAAGCAGAGTATTGTGGTAATGTTGTCTCTCAACCCCTAGGATATGCACCTACAGAACCCGCAGAGCATGAACCACTCATGAAATGTGCAAGGCAAGCATATTCCAGAAGAGTGGCTGACGTGCGTGTGTGATGAATTGTATGGAACTCAGGTCAGACATCTGACGTCTCCGCCATATGAACTGCAACAGCCCCTACTATATATCTTAAATTCCCACCGGGATGAAGCCCATGGCAGAATTCCAATGCAAATCCGTAAAAATCACTGCGGAAGCTAGCATACAAGAGGCATCTCGCCTCCATAAAACTAAAACCCGATAAATCCTATTTTTATGCTCGGTACAAGCTCCTCCACCGTACACGCCATATACAAACACAATGAGAAACAAAGAGCCAATTATTTTGGCGCATTTTAACACATACAGTATTTAATACATGAAGTCCCCTTCCAACTGAGGGAAGACCTGCATAGGTATGACACCGTTTCGAAAAGTAAGGATGTGCGTGGTCTCATGCTAGGAATTAGATGCCGCTTTGTCTCGGGCGCTTGCGAGAGCTAGAAGGAGTAGGGTTAAGTTTCTCGTTCTTCTCGCGCTTGAGTTTTTCGTCCAAGACACGTGCTGGTCTTTATTAATGCATGTAGCTAGAGGAAGGGAAAGGAGCACATACTAAGAACATCATAACCAAACTGTGGGAACTCGAGACACATGCTACGGAACTCGTCTTCAGCCTCAGCACGCAGAGTATGCGATCTTGTAGCCCAGAAATTCGCCACTGGAGCACGGATGGTAGTATCGTCTCTCTCCGTGTGCGCGTAGACGTATCTAGCGTACGCAATTTCGCCTTTGGCGGTGGAGTTGACGCAGTGGATCTTCCCGCTGGCAAGGGACTTTAGACCTGGTAGATTGAGGGTTTGTGCAAGAGTGTATACACGAGCATGCTTGAGGAGTTGATCGCCAGTCTCGTCAACGGAAGGGGTTGTGTGGTCACGCTCGAGGTCGCGGGTGCCGGCTATCTTCCGAGGAAAATAGTCCCCGGTATATAGGTATTCAAGGAAGCATCCTACTGCGTCGAGGTCCTCATCTATAAGATCAATTCGGCGTTCCTGGCCTCGAAATATTAGTATGCAACAGAAACGCGTATCGCAGACAGCTCACAGAAACTTCATCGCTGAACTTCGCACAAGCATCTGCAAACCATGGGCTTGTAACTAGCAGAGCTTGATGCGCAGTAAGAAGTGCTTGCTCATCGCCTTGTCCCACCAACAGTCCGATGACAGGACTCTTTAGGTAATCGATATATGTAACTCGCGCCGGGAACTCTTGGAAAGCTTCGTCCTGAAATGGCAGGTTATTGTGCGCATTCTCTGCGTCATCTCCGTTGGCGGCCGGGGCATTGATCTGGACTTGAGCGATTGAGTCGGCGCTGCCCATCTCTATATCTGCGGAATTATTGTCTTGACCCTCGTCGGCGAAAAGATCCTCATGATCTGCCATAGTTGGTCAAAATGAAGCTTGAAGTCAAGCTGTGGACCGTAAATTGTGGTGGCTGGAAGATTTAAGCTGAAATCGGACGTCGGAACCGAATGCAGAAATGCACTGAGCGAGAGACTTGAGATGGAGTTATCCGCGAAACCGGCTCTCGCATTGAATCACTGAAATTATCAATAAAGTGTATGTTGTAGGTCGGTGATGTTGTTGAGTAAGAAATAGTTGCTTCGGAGCTTCCATCTCCCAGCCTTGTCTTAAGGTACTTGAAATTGCAGGGGTCTTTAAGGTTTGTAAACTTGGCGTCAGCGCCTTGCGCTTCAGGCAACAATTTATGTGATGCATAGAGCAGAAAATTACCAGCATATTGGTAATCTGCTTTTGACGTCTGGCTATCCAGTGTTTCGTCGTTAAATTATGAGACAAGTAGGTAGATGTTGACTATGTGCATTTATTTATATACAGCTCAAATTTGACCAAGGAATGCGTAAATGCTTCCTTTCTCCTCCCGCTTCCATACTATATATAAATGCATCCAAATGTCTTGGATGAAGGCTTTCCAATTTCCACAAGGGCTACTCATTCCCTCGATTAGAAGACCTGGTATGCAATCCAAAATATGGATCCGCAACGCCAATGCTATGCGATGTCCATCCCATGGTATCATCAATGTATCCAGGGATCAATTGGCCCATAAAAAACGCCGGGTATGTGTTATACTACTTTTCCTCTTATTAATGACGCGAAAATTGACGAAAACGATCTCCAGTTGTCGGGACAGGCTTTTCTAGCCTCAAACACCATAGAAACAGGTCCTCTAGAGGCAGTAGCACCAAGAATACCCTGTTGCAAAGATAGGCGGCAATAGCTACGAAGAATGCCATGAAGGCATCGAGGTAGTAGTGGTTTGCGGTCGCAACGATGGTGAGAAGAATCCAAGCTGGATACGCGACGCCAAGGAGACAGTATAGAAAAACCCAAGGCTTTGATTTTCGTCTTTCGCCTGTTTCAAGATTCCTTCGGAACACACCGGAGTGGTATACAAAAGTGCAACCAATGCAGAAAGCATAACCAAAGTGCATCGAGGGCATTGCCGCTAATGAGTTAACGTATTTGCCTGACATGAACACGCTCTCTCCCTTGTTGCGGCCAACACTGTCAAGAAAGCCATACTCCGGAGGCAGGAGCCGCGGTGGCATGCAGGGATAGCAGATGAAAATGGCGAAAGCAAAGAGATTCGTCAATGTCATAGTTCTACGAACTGTTGCAAAAGTCTCGTGTGACGGAGCGACGTAATACCACCA
Source organism: Bisporella sp. PMI_857 (assembly GCA_021307315.1). NCBI lineage: Eukaryota > Fungi > Ascomycota > Leotiomycetes > Helotiales > Helotiaceae > Bisporella > Bisporella sp. PMI_857. The sequence continues at coordinate 332,707 of JAJSPD010000024.1, forward strand.
AGCGATAAAGCTAAACAGTCAGCATGTTTTCGCGCTAGGTGAGGGAAGGACATACCCGACAGTTCCAGGAATATGAATCAGAGCATACGATCGATTGAGCACTGTCAAGAAAGTTTGATGACCAGCCATGAACCACTTCTGTACCTCCACCTCTCTAACGGGCCATAGGAAACTCAACCAAGAGAACTGCTCGAACTCCAATATCGCCAGCCCATGATCCTGTGCAACATCCCAGATCCCCGTTTTGGAAAATATAGCTTGCGAGGTTAAGCTTGTACATCGATAGAAGGCGTAGGTGATTATCCAATAAAACATTTCTATTAAGAACGGATACTTCTGCAGGATTCGGCTGTGGAAGTGATCCGCGAAGCGCGAAGTGTTAGGAGTGTAGATGGTGGTCCCGCAGCATCTCCTTTTCTTTGGCGGATCTTTCATGGTGGAATATGAGTCTATTGAGTCGTCATCTCGACCTATCATCCAGTCTCTGGCCAAGAGGTCGTCTGAGGATCTGGCGGAATCAGGGTCACCATCGAGATATCTGTATCCATTTCTTCTCCTGTCGAATATCTGGAAGCCATGCTTTCTTGTGATTACCATTGACCCTACCAATATACTAGCTACCATCTGACAAGTCGTTAGTATTTCTTTTGGAATAGAGCCATTGAACATACGACTGGCTCAGCCCATCCAGGAAGTTTCCATGCTGGTGCAGTGTTCCCCCAATCCGGTTCATCCGAGGGAATCGTTATGTTCAAATTCAACGTCATTTCCTGGCAAGGCTATGCTTCTGGTCCTATAGATACTTATCTCCAGCTTTCAGCGGACCAGTCGGATAATGTTGATATAGGTTTTGAGAAGATTCAGTTCGCCTGAGAAAAGGAAATCGTGGGTTTAAGTTGTCAAATGAGTGTGTATGGGTCAGTTTGCTCCAATATATTATGATGATCACATCTGTCTGTGCTGTATGGTTTCCAGCGACGAAATGTCGCGTGCCGTTTGTTTTACACTTTTTTTCAGGAACAACAAACGGTAGTGATGAAATGGAAGAAATATTAAACAAAGGGATGGGCTTGGGGTTTTCTTGATTGACAACGGGGCGACTCCACGCTTTAAAGTGGTGACTTCCACTTCCTTGCACTGCACTCGACCAAAGCATGATCAGCGCATTGCTGGTATTCTTAGTAGAGCCAAGATTCTTGGGATGCGTCTGCATTTTTACAGCGGTGGGTCGAGGGGGGCACTAGAAGCGGTAAAAGGGTAAGGAAGATTATACACATGAATATTTTGATGCCAGGAATGAAACGGAGCGGACTTTCACAAGTTGCCGGCGACGGATATGGAAAAGCTTTTGAGTTAGAGATTCGAGATTATATTATTCGACCTCCACGCTGCAGAAGTCGTTCGTTACTTATTCTACCTGATCTAGCTTATTGGCAGCTCCATACTTGCCCTGTTTGTGAAATTGCAAGTTTCTATCAAACTTGCCCCTGCCTTTTCATCTTTTGACATTTGAGAGCTTCCCTCCTTCGTCATCCCAACTAAAAAAGCTAGCTAGTCAACGATACCTGTCTCATTTGGGATACCATTTCGAGTACTGCTTAACCGCCAACCTTGTGCTTCTCATTGCGTACCAGGCCTGCTCATAGGTGGTACCAAGAACTATAAGGTATGCCAACTGCCGCGATATTATGTACATTTCTTGGCCCACTTTCGGGAATGGCGTTTCCATCAATGGCGAGTCAACCGCGAGCTCGCCGTCATTGTCAAATGCTTTAAAGAACTGAAAGGCTGTAGTCGTAGTAAAGAATATCACGACCACCATCGAGGTGCCAAATATTGATGTATACATGCCAAGGGAGAAGGGGAATACGCAAACACCACAGATTACCTGTCTACCTTACCCCTTTATTCGACCCGCAGTTGAAACCCAGCAATCAGTCATCACTGAGCACAAGACCACCAGACACATGGCGTATCAGATCAACAGCCTTAATCGGCCGTTTAAAAGTATCGAAATCTTTATGGGGCCTGTCCGCGTGTTCCGGTTTCGCCACCTACCCATAAGATTCAAGCTTTTATCTACACCCTACAAAGAGGAGCCATACAAAATACAGCAAATGCCTCCTGCATATGGAGGTGAAAGCCTCCTTCGTACACCACCCAGCCCCGGGTCATAGAACAGAACCTCTCGGAAGTTAAGGGTATTATGGAATAGCTGAACCAGAAATTTAAGATATGCGGAAGAAAAGACCCTCCGACTCCACTAGGCCACGCATTTCTCAAGCCACATTACGCCTCAATGGTTTCCGCGCGGCTTAAAATTGGCGACATCGCCATCCCGCCAGCAACGAGGGAAAAAAAAGGTATCCCGACCCCTTTACAGACTCGACACTTGGAACCCTCGTATATCGTACCCGTGCTTGGCGCTTGTCAATAAGTTTTCAGAAGATATTTGACACCTGCAACTCAAGCTTTAAACCCTGGAGAATTACTCAAATCCGGAAATAAAGTACTCTTCAAGCCAGAGCCCAGCCTCTAGGAAGTCCTCTTCCGTATCTCGAATACCCTTTTCTTTGACTTGTTGTGGCATTATACACCGTGACGTCAGCCTTCACGTCTAACATCCAATACTGGAACATCGAAAACACGGCACCGAAAGTCATGTTATCTCCGGTCTTGGCATTGGCCTGACGTGTACCAAGGACTTGACTTCAAACTTTGGTTCTGCACGATCGGGGCAGTGCAAGAACGGCGCTTGTTGCGAGTAATGGTATTGAAGACGTCTGGGTAGGTAGGAATTGGTGTGCTGGACATTGGCAGCTGGGCAACTGCTTAACCTCTGATATTCTGATGATATTGGCCCAATGGTCGTTGCTCAGTGAAGCCACCCTTGGGCACGTGAGATATTGTAGTCAACAAACACGGCAGCCGGGTGCAACGGAAATGTCGTCGTCTTGGCTATAGTAATGATAAGTTCTATTCGCTGGTAAGCATGCTGAGCATACCTGTAAGTATCAGACATTATTTACATCAGTCACCTACTCTACGTAGGGCGGATAGGGGTCTGCGCTTGTAAGATTCATACTACGTAGTAGGAAGACGATGCGCTTCAATCCACGCCATTCCTGAAGGAGCTCCTTTGGCCATGTTGCGGCCGAGCATATGCCTCCAGATTAATCGCTAGGGGAAGATACGACAGACACCCTCGCATTCGCTTTCTGAGAGCAGGGCTGTTGTGCTGACCGAGAAGATGACATGCTCAGATGTGGCACCAAGTCACGTCCAGATTCAAAAGGGATCTCGAGGAAGCGCTAGGCTTAAGTCTTACGTCTACACATGCAAGCATACTTCTTATCTTCATGCTACCTACTACTATTTCATCCAATCCTTCGTATATTACATTTGGGACCTGAAAACCCCCGAAGAGTCCTTCCAACTCTCTAAATCTCCAGCCACCCTTGATGATTGGAGGATGCAAGAAAAAACAGCTGCCCAGCTGCCTATGCTATGCGGTATCTTATGACGCCCCTTATGCTCAACATTGTACACATGCTCGCTCAACCATTAAAAAAGAAGATCACCCTTCCTCCATCACTCATCTCACATCGTCAACCTAGTCTTCCTTGGTCTTCCCCTTCTACTCTTCACAACCTCTTCCTCTACTTCCACATCCACTTCCACCTCGACCTCCGTCTCCTCCCTCGTCCCATCCCTTGTCCCGCCTCTACTTCCCAAACTACCCCTTCCTAATCTCCTAATAATCTTTTCCTCGCTCGGCTTCACGAATCGATGAATAACCCTGTGATCCAGCACTCGCTCTTCCGTGTCTCCTTTCCCATCCTTATCCGTCTTCGGCCACATATACCCATAAAGCTTGCTATGCCTCTCGCACCTCGGACAGCTCGCGCGCGTAAAGTACGCATCCTTTTGTACGAAGCTCTCTTCACAGATTTTGCAATTGATCCACGCCATCGCCGGCTCGCTCAGTAACGCCGACGTAAGGACGTAATCTCCCGGAATGCGGACAGGCGGTGCGTGGTCGATGTCTATGGTCGGGGAGTCCATCCTCCGCTTGCGCTTGAGCGATTTTTGCGCCTTAGGTTGGATACTCATAGAGGAGTCATCGAGCTCGAAGTCCGAAGGCAGTTCGGAGAGAATGGAGGCGGTGTCGTCTCGTACGGCTGGATGTGATGAGGTTGTGGATTGGCTGATGAGGATGGAGGAGCCAACTTTAGCTTGTGTAAGAGGTGAAGGGAGCTTGCCCCTGCGTGTCTTGCGCAGTTTGGATATGGTGGGGTTTGTGAGAGGTGGCTCAACGACAATGGTGTCTTCATCGACGGAGGTCGCGTCTGTAGAGGTTGCCCCGTCGTTGCCGGAGAAGGAGCTGCCTCGCTCGGATTCTGTGGTAGAGCTGGATGGTGACGGAGCGACTTCTCGTGGTTCCACTGTTTCAGGCTTTATTGGCGATGCTCTTTCAATACTAGCTAATGTAGGTTCTTCTGCAGTTGTTGGTATAGCAGCCAGCGGTGAGCCCAGAGGTGGTGATGGCTCGATGTTGTATAGAGTTGACAGGTTGGACTCTTCCTGTTTGATAGCAGTCTTCTTCACTCGTTTCGGAGAAGGTGTCATCAAACGCTCGAGTTCTCCTTTTCGCTTTAGCGGCGAGATGCTAGGCTCAACAGATTCGGATTTCCTTAGTGGTGACTCCAAGCTCTTGAATCTTGAGAGTTGCTTTGGGGTCTTTTTCTTGGAAACGAACGGACGGATATTGACATCTGGTGTCTCAGATCCACTTCTGGACGAGTCTTCGGATGCAAGTCGTCGCCTCTTTCGTAAAGAATATGATTGCCGATCTGAGGAAGTATCTTCGATGGATACCTTTGGTACCTCTTCCTCCTTTTTCTCCCCATGACTCCAACCATTTTCACAGTTTTCTTCACATGTTCTACATAAGCACTCACAATTATCTTCTCCAAAGTAATTTTCACCTGTTTAGGGTCAGCTAAGCATCTTTAAACACAAATCAAATCAATACACATACCATAGGTGACTGTAATCTCGTCCCCTACCTCAATATCACGGAGCGCAATAATATCCATCCCATCTCTCCCAGATGTGGAAAGCCGAGCATTAGCTCCACAATCATGATTTGCAAAGCGTGCCGGTCCCAGAAACAGCGAAGGTGTCTTATTGCGACTCGACACAACGATACTGAAATCTCTTCGGCTCTTCTTCAAGGCCTCTTCCTCCTCCTCCGTCATCAATACCTGCAATCCGCAAAGGTACTTCACTGTCTCCCCCTTTTTGATCCATCTCCGGGCCGTCACCGCAGCTTCGTGTGTAACCACAGTATATCGGTTGGTGGTGGAAACCTCCCATGGACAATCCGGCAGATAGACATTGATGTACTTCCTTAGGTGTCTGCGGAAGTCCTCCTTCTCCTTTTCTGTCTTCAGTCCTGCCTGGTACTTCTTCAATCCAGGTAATTGGAGCAATTGCGCTTCTGCCTTTGCCGGGTTCTTCTCTACAATGACGCATTTCTGTAAGATTGAAGTGACATCTTCCTCCCGGACACCTCGAGATGGATGGTATGCGTTTCTGTTTTTCCGAATGGTTGTCCAAAAGTATGCCTATGGAAGATATTAGCATATAGGGCTTGGTGAGAAGGGAGATTTTGAGAGATGTGACTTACGTGATCCACTAAAGCGTCCGTGAGAATATCGTCATATGAAGTCAACTGCGCGAGAGTAAGGCGCTCCTTCTTCTGGACTACTGGTTTAGAAGGCATTGCGACTGTGAAAATAGGATTGCGACTCTGTGCGCCCGCTCGAATGGTATGTTGGACCCTTTTAAAGAGCAGTCCACAGGATTGGAATGGAAGGAATCTGCGCCGTATGCTATGTCGTGTAGGTGGTAATGACTGACAAAATTATGTGTTTGTAATAGAGGTCGTATATTTACAAAAGACCTTTTTGTGCAAGGCTGCCCTTTTTTATCTGGTCGTGTCTCTGGCTTCGCAAAGGTGAGGTTTGGTCTCCTTTTAGATATTCTCAGCTCAGCCTGATCAGGGGTAGAAGTCATGCACGCAAAATTGGTGAATAGGAAACGCGATGATTCAGATGAGAAGATGCTAGATCCAGCGAAGGGCTAACATTGAGGATGATTCATGTTGTCTACGAGTTTTCTTGATGCATGTATTATTGATTCCAACGTCAATAAATGGAGTGGCCGGGAGACATTCACGACATGGATTATTGCCAAGAATTGAAGATTTGGCGTACCTACCTACCTGTGCATGACTTTGGTGGGAGGTAGCCCCGATCATGCAGTGATGCGTAGGCCACTGATATCATGTAAAGAATTTTGCTCTTCAGAGTTGGCATCTTGAAAAACATTTTCTCGATAGTACAGAAATGATAAACAAAGTATCTGTGACTTTCTGCCAGCAACATGGGCAGTCGCTAGTCGTGTAATTATCACAGTTTCCCGTCCGTGTATCCACAAAACCTCAACTCAACCTTGCGACCAAAAGTCCGTCTCCTGCCAGGTGTAGAGAAACCTCTGTGATCTCACAATGATTCAATTAAAGGTATTCTCTATCTTCCTGCCCTGTTGGCAAAGCTAACATCTAGTAGACGATGCTGAATTGCATCGACAACTCCGGCGCAGCAGTGGTTGAGTGTGTGCGTGTGATGAAAATGAAACGGCATGCGAAAATCGGTCTGTCCACCTGCTCTCCTATTTCCATATCAGTTTCGAGGCTCAAATCTCAATTAAGGACTAGATTATACTCTAACACATTCTCACAGGCGACCGCATAATAGTGGTAGTCCAGAAACAACGTTCTTTCGGTCCAGAATCCGGCCCTGGCGCCTCCGTATCGACATCCGCAGCAAACAAAGTCAGAAGAGGAGATATTAGACACGCAGTGGTCGTGCGGACGGCCAAGAAGCTACAGCGGCCAGATGGGAGCGTGGTCAAATTCGATGATAATGCATGTGTGTTAATCAACAAGGCTGGAGAACCGATTGGGACGAGATTAAGTGGTGTTGTAGGAGTTGAGCTGAGGAAGTTGAAGTGGTCGAAGATTTTGAGTTTAGCACCTATGCATTTGTAGATGCGGAGGATTGGAGGATTGTAGGATAAATATCAAGCTGCATTGGGGTAGCATGGAATGGCGTTATGGTCTGTACAAATACACCACTGAAATCTCAAGACCTGAGTGCTAGGGGAAGAAGGATGCGAATATCAGAAGTAGAGGAAGAAGAGATCATCAGCCACAGTACCGAAGATGTGGTAAATAAACCAAGTCAGAAATACCACCAAGTATGCAAAAACTGAATCGAGCATGTCCGGTGCAAAATTAAACATTTATTTTTGTTTTTCCATTCGTGTAATAAATCGGCGTTATGTATACTACGCATGCATAAGAATCTCGAAGTGATATAATTTTGCTGCCCATACAATATTTAGGGCATCTAAAAACTCCATGCGCCCCCCTAAATGCTGAACATCCGTAATACCCCAACGCCATGTATCGAAATCGTGATCTGTATGTATCTTTCTGGTCACCACTACTGGAAAATGTGACCGCAGCTGCAGCAAACATAAAAGAGTTTCTAAGGAAGAAGAGATTAGTCAAAATACTTAGGGAGCCTGTGAAGATAACTTACCATCCCCGTTTCCGCTGATCGCTGCTGCGACTGGAAAAACACCGCATCCTCTGTCTTACAACTTGGACAGGCCTTGTTGGAACGAGGTAGCTGTACAAGAAATATGTGTCAGCAGAAGTATTCTAGAGAAAAAAGACTTCCTCAAAGCTTCTGCATCTTCACCACTGCCTCTTGCGCGTCATCCTCTGGCGCATCTCGCAGTAATCTGCCCTTACACATAACAACATTACCGCAGAGCAAGCAGAGAGGTAAACCCACAGTAGGGTCGGAGCCCACGTCCTGAGTCACACCAGCGGTTTCACCAATAGAGTTATTCAGGTCATTGCGGAAGACGCATGAGGATTGCGCTTCTTCACTGTATTGGCAGGTGCGGCAGGCGAATTGAAGACGGTGGGAATCTGGATCCTCCTTGGGGTAGAGCATATTGGAGCTGTAAATATGTTAGCAGACATTTATTTGAAATGGTGCAATAGGAACACACCACTCGCTGCAAAATCGGAAAGTGATCTGCTCTGTCTTTCTTCCTGCATGTCCACCTGTGCTTGAGGCTGGGGACGACATTTTTGCTTGCTGTTTTCTGATCTAGAAGATGAGCTATTCGGCCAAAGGAAGTAGGTTGATCGACTAAAATATCCCGGAGCGGTTCGTTAGATTGTACTTGCGCGGTGCGAAGAATGACCTGAAGCAGGAAGATTAGTTGTTTTTGTCGTTTCCTGTGATGCTTTTGTTTTCCCTTTTTGCTGTGAGACGGCGGGATGATTCAGTGCCAAGAAAGTGCTATCTTCAGCCTAGTCTCGCTTAGTCATTAGGGGTTGCCACAGCTGCCAACCTTTCTAGCTTATGCGGGTATTGCGGGGTCAACTCGTCACATTACCCTTTCTCATTGCGCTCCTGACCTTGAGCCTGAGCCTTGAATCCACTTGCGCCTTGTTCCTTGCAGTTCCTCGTGTCCTACGCAATAAGTAACCAACAACAATACAGCTTCTTGTGTCACGTACAGCTGAGAGAATTCTTGAAATAAACAACCCCCCCCTCCCCCTTCAGAACATCAGTTCTTCGCAGCATATCATCATGGTAAGCTTATTGATTCAGCTTTTCAACGTGCACTCCAGCTTTTACAGCCTTCTCCCCACATTCGTCCAAATGCTAATCAGCCTCAGGCGGATACAGGATTACCATCTGGCTGGGAAGTCCGCCACTCAAATTCCAAGAACCTTCCATATTACTTCAACGAGTCGCAGAAACAATCACGATGGGAGCCACCCGTAGGCACGGATACCGAGAAGCTCAAGGCTTATATGGCGACCAACCACAGCGCGAATGTGATCGCCCCCTCCCGAGACAATGTGAATGAAGGAAAGATTCGTGCGGCCCATCTGTTGGTCAAGCATAAGGACAGCAGACGACCAAGCAGTTGGCGCGAGGTAGGTCATATACTGCTGTATAAATAGGTATCGTTATCCTGACAAAATGTGTAGTCAGAAATCACTAGAACCAAAGACGATGCTATGAGCATTTTACTAGGCCACGAGCAACGTATTCGCAGTGGAGCATCGACGTTGGGCGAGCTTGCAACCACAGAGTCGGATTGCAGCAGTGCCAGGAAAATGGGAGACCTTGGGTTCTTTGGGAAAGGCGACATGCAGAAAGAGTTTGAGGAGGCAGCATTCCAGCTAAAACCCGGAGAGGTCAGCGGTGTTGTTGAAACGGCGTCTGGCTTACATTTGATTGAGAGGCAAGCATACTCTTTCTTGACCTGGAAGTTTGACTATAGACCGGACCAGATCACTCTTTCCAGTCGGCTCTGACTGGGGCCATCTGAATATCATACTAACCGTTCATTCTAGACTTCAATGAGATAGTTGGGATCGGCGAATGCAGAATTAATAGGCGTGATTATAAAGATGGATATCTGGCGCGGTCGCAATCTGAGCGTAGACATTTTTGTATATGTTGACCAAATGCACAGGGTGTTTCCAGCATCCAAGTCTCAGCATACACTTTATGGTGGCTTTCTGCAGATCAACCAGCTCCTCAACTCGTATTATCTCGCATCATCATATCCCACGTTTAAACCATTCATGCTTGTGCTCTGCTATGTGAGTCAAGTATAAATAATCAACGGGGTCGGACAGGTGACCTATCTTAGTTTCTTTCCGATGATCGCAGATATTGATGAGAAATTTAAAGTGCATAGACGCCGTGTTAAGATGCTGAGTCCCTCCAAGGCACGTTATCCACGAGCTGTTCGTCTGCACCAGCCCGACATCATCACAAACATAGTTGGCCTGTTCCGAATCCTATATAATCTTCGTCGTAAAAGCCCGTTCGCCGTTACTTCGTATTTCGTCCTTGACCACCACTATCAATATCCATCCAGCAGGGACGGCTATTGTCATGGCTCTCCATTCCCCTAACCCTACTACTTGCCTATGCTAGTCTCCCTTGTTTGCAAATTATCGCCACCCTCTCCCTCCACAAATCTGGCTGATACACTAAGTCCTTAATTTCAGTAGCATATATTTCAACCTGAGAGGTTCTCAAACCCCACTTCCTTTGGGCAATGTTTAGTTGGGTAATGTATAACTTTGGCAATGGTTGTGAAGTCTGACATTCCTATTCCTTGACACTCATTCTGCAGTCTTTGTGGTCTATTACGGCTATCTGATCATCATCTAGCATAAGTTGACCTACTGTGCATGATTGTACTTGTTATTTGTGATTGTGAGTATCTCGGAAGCTAGGCCCCATATCTTTTTCTCGAAGAATTAGCGAGAGTATTTTGGTAAGGAATGCCAGTAAACTTGCTATTGATCTCTTACAAATTAATGTGTATACGGCAGGAGTTAAGTTTATCTTGCAATTTAAGAAATCTCGGCCTCGTTATCGACTAAGAATGCGGTGCCCAGTGGCAGGTTCACTCGCTTTGACAGGAATATATCCGTTATGGTTCATCCTTTTAAAGACCAATTTCTCTATCTAGAAAACTATCTATAGATCAACCAATCCCTGCACCGCACTCACAACTGGCGGCACAGATGTCAACGCTAATGTGATGATACCAAACAAGCTCATCGATAAACTACTCAGCGCTGCAGCACGCGGATCTGAAACTAGAAGCAGTGCCGTTGCGATCGCTGATGAGTTTCCACCTAGCGTAACACCGCGAGTCACATAGTCGTCTATTATCATGTCAGCAATATAGCCAATTATACAGGAATCAATAGCTTACCCTCCGGTATCTTCAGTTTCTTTAACATCCAGGGACCAATTAACACCCCAAGGATCCCACTACAAATCGCTAGTGCGGCAACGGTATTCAGATCTCCGCCTATATTCCTAGTTGCTGGGGTCGCCAATGCCAACGTCAAACTGCGTCCTGCGAATGCCAAACTACGTGTAGAAGAGATGCCAATAGCATAGCAGAGGGCTGGGTAGCCGAAAAGGGAAGCTACGGAAATGGCCACGTTGGGTATGACGATAGCGAGAAAGTGTCGCCTCAGCTCATGGCGATAGTTGTACATTGGCAGGGCGAGAGCCACAATGGATGCGTCGAGGACGCTACTGAAAAAATCTCCGGCCCCAGGTAAGCTGGGTTTACGACCATGCCAAAGGAGAAGATAGTTGGTTCCCGTTTTGTATGCGCTGAGGGTGGAATGCAGACTGTCGCCACAGGTCAGTCCAATGATATAGATCCCGAGAATGGTGATGGCCGAAGAGACCAGGACCGGATGCAGGAATTGCCTCCACTTCGGAGGGAGCGCAACCGCGACGAAATACGTGAGGATGTTGAATGTTAGTTGTGCTGGCATAGCGTACCCTGTCGTATAGTAGATCGGGAGACCTATGAACAGAAATATCATGGTGTATATGACTCTGTCAGAGTTGTTATTGATGAATGCCGCCCAGCGTTGAGGCCTTGTGAGTGGTAATGGTGTCTGCAATACATCTCGCGCCTGGGATGGCGTTGTAAGTGAAATATCGCTTTCTTGAGGCCCGCCAGTTCCCCGGATGAGAGACGGGTCTTGGGCCCTTTGCGGTGACACAAGAGAGCTGGCAAGATCTTCAACTAAGGAGGGAGGTGTATGTGTTCCTGGCGTGGACAACGCGATGGTGGAGGCTTGTCTGCTCCTTTCGGCGAGGGGAATGGCGTCGTCTTCATCACCCATCTCTTCGGCTCTCTCATGAATGGCTCGTTTAGAAGACCCTAGGAGGAGCTGTAGACCACGGACTATATACGCAGTCACCGCTATCATGACCACGAAACCGACCACTGAAAATTGTTCAGACATGCATGTTTCCCAGGAATTGTTGTATGCAAAAAACTCACAGAAAACTGCTATGATCTTTCCAACCTCAGCTCCACCAATAGGTGAACTCAGCGGAAGCAGAACGAATCTGTATATCTAGCTCAGAAAATGCTTCAAGGATGGAAGAAGAGGGATAACCAACGAAGGAGTGAAGAATATGTTTATCCATCGAAGAGCAAAACCGGCCTTAATTTAGATCAGAAAAAATCATAATTTGGCAAAGAAACATGGGCATACTGGAATATCAATGATATTAACAAGAGCCTTAGTCCTGCTATTCCCAATTGTAAAATCACAAATGATCAAGGCAAAGAAGAGAGCAAGCAGAACAGCCACTGAAGCAGGAAAAGATACTGAGGTAAGTCCGATAAGAGAATTGACGCCAAAACATGCTAAAAGAATTAATAATATTCCAATTGGCACGTATAGCCATGCCGTGAGATTCCTCTGCCATGATACCCGTACAACCTGGTCTTATTTAGTCAAAGTGGTTCTGATAGGTTGTGCAACTGCTTGTGACAGGTATTCACACGTACCAATTTGAGGGCTTCAATTCCATCGGACCAAAGCGCATCGCTGCCAGCCATTATAATATCCAAATGCAAATATCATCACAAGATCCAAAACCTCGGTCGAATAAGTGACGCATCCGAAGCCGCTATATGAGCGGGTTCGCCAAGCAAATTTATGGGGCTGTCTTGGCGCGAATCACGTCGCGGATTGAACTCAAAACTTCGACATCTCGTACATTTTATTAGAAGCTCCCCTTGACAACCATGGGAAACCATTCTTTCAACTATCTCCTAGAGGTCCTTCGTGAGCGGGATATACCATATGATAGAGAAGCTCTCAAAACGGCATATGATGACCCAAAAAGCCACACCGCCGTTCAAGACTGGATAGATGAATATCTTTCTCCGCAAACACTTCTTACCAAGGAGGAGGCTGTTTTGTAATGTTTTTACCGTTTATATTATGTGTATCAAGTTAACAGTTACAGATATGCTACTCTCGTCAAGAACGGCGAGGTGGATGCCTTGACGGCAGCAAACGACCTCTCCGCCATTCGTGTTCTTGAGGATCATGAAGTTCGAGATGCTGTAGAGGAATTAAAACGTTCCACGGCCGCAATTGAGAAGCAGACAGAGTCTTTGAGACTTCAGCAGAATGCTATGAGCACACTCATCAAGAACAAGAAAAAGAACCATCAGGCACGTGCTCAAACGGATAGCAGCCAGAGAAGAAAATGGAATATGGAAATGGGCCATATTAGCGCCGCTGTAAGTTGGTTTTCTAGGCTTCTAAACATAGAACCGCAATTCGATGATAGGATCATAATTATATTGCAAGGGCAACATCCCGGATATCCTGTGGTATATTACGTGATATACTGACCAGACCAGATTGAAGAACTATCCCAAAGTCTGAGATACCAGACCTCAGATTTGACTCAGCAGAGCAAAGCAGCTGAAATAAGCGTAAAGCAGAATGTGGAGAATATTCTAAAATCAGATGATAAATTATTGCATAGCCTACAGAAGTTAGCAAGCAACCTTGATCCTTGGAGTGACGACGATGTACTTATCGATCGTATTAGAGAGTTATGCGCAAGGTATGCGACTGTTTCCAATGAAGTACTTGTAGTTAATGATATGCAGACTTATAAAGCACACGGTGGAAGGTATTCGGACAAAGCTTGACAGAATTTATCTGGATGCCTTGAATCACTGCGAAAGTTCCACTGCTAAGCACGAAACCCAAGAGGTACTTGATCTACAAGAAGAGCTTGAGTCTTTGTATTCAGAGATTCTGCCAGTAGCGCAGATGTCCACAGAGCAACAATATCTCGAACCAGCTCTCCGTGAAATCTCGGCTCGCAATGGACAAGGTCAAGAACGATCCTTGAAGGCTATCAAATATGTATAGTATCCCACTTTCACTTAGATTTATGCTAACTTTCGATAGATAAACGAAAGCCTTACTTTTCTCATTGACCGGATTGGGTTGTTTCTTGAAAGAGCAGAGGCATATCAGGCTCATAACATGGCTTTGCAATACGTTCTTGATGAAGCAAAACATGAGCTGGCACTAGGAGGGCAAGCCGAAGCTAGACCTCCAAGCCCTTCTAAGTCAAGCCCGCAAAAGCGACCTATCTCAATGGGTTCCGCATTGCGCAGAAAGGGACGTCGGTCATCAGGACTCCAAGAAGAAGAGACAGAAGCAGAGGAGCAACTCCTCCACAATCTAGGAATTTATCTTCCACCAGATCTGACCTCCGATGAAGCACGTATCGATGCTCTGGAAAAGGTACTTTCCGACAGAATGAGCAAGCTCGAAGGGCATGGTTCCAGTCTACAGTCCACAACAGAATCTTCGATTTCCTCACATCTATTGGAGGCACATATTGTGCTACAGCAACTCCGAGGTTCGCTCCTAACCGGTTCACCCTATAATAATGTTTATTTATTAGACCGGTCTATTGAATCTCACGTGGTCGATTTTGAGACAGACTTGAAAGCAATGCAAGAAGAGCTTGAGGGAGTCAATCTGCAGAAGCTGACGGCAAGGAATATTCATAAGGAACAATTTGTCGAGCGTTGGTCTAGATGATAGGCATGTTGGTAATCACGTGTTAGCTGTACCGGTTACTATCAATTCGTGAAGCGAGCTGTCAATGTGAAAGACAATTCATGTGCATAGCTATTTTATGCTGAAGTAGGTTCGATTACATTTCCCTTCATTGCAGACTCCTTAAAATGATGAACAACATTACGTTATACCCAGCTCACTCAGATGCACAAGTTGCACATGCTGCGAACGCGTATCAACATTCTGATCAGCAGATCCGGTTTTTCGTTCTGTTTAAATGCTTGTTCTTGCATCTGCTAACACGTTGTCAAGCATAAGCATAAGGAGTCTAAACTCAAACCAGCACGTATCCCTCATTAATGGTCCTGGATATACCACTGGTAACAGGCAACTTCTTTTGCGATAATTGATCGATCTGCGTCATCCATAGAGCTGAGAGCCCTTTTCTTTGCTTTCACCTTGATTTCTTTGAGCAGGAGATAAAGTTACCTGGTGTTTTTTGTGCCCCCTGTCATATAACCAGTCATATAGTGGCGTTTAATTGCTCTTTGACTGCATGTTCTAGATCTAGCTCTATCGGTGTCGGCAAGCTTCTTCTGAGCAAGGGAGTATTGAGTCGTATAGCTTCCATGTGAAGCAATGGTGGACTAGCCTCGAAGCAAAAGCAGGAGCAGAGGTCTCTAACTGCAAATAAAAGGCTTGCGAATTGTCTGTCCAATCAGTGTGACAGGAAAGCACCATCACATTGATCCTTGGGCCGGGTTTCCCCACCCAGTTTCCGTATGTGCTGCAAGGGCTTTTAAACACTACCCATAGAACAAATGCAGGAGAGAGTAGAACGAGTGAGAAGTATTGAGGCTTGAAAGCACTCCAAATGGCGCTGATCCCGATCTCCACATGATCGACACTGTTAGGAAACAAGACAAAATTGGGAAACATGTCCACGTTTGTCTGAGCTTATAAGTATATCTCAATTCCTCTTCCCTTCCCGATCAGGCATTCTCTTAAGCTCCACAGCATCTTATTTCTTCCCAGCAATTCATTCCTTCTTCTATACATATAAAACGTCAACATGTTGTTCTTTCTCTTATGCACTGCCTTCCTCTCTCTCACTGTCGCAACTCAATCAACGCTCGACATTGTCTCATCACGCCGCCTACTTGACTGCCCTGTGAATGGGACACTCACAGAACCATATCTCAACCCCACTCTTATGGTGCCTGTCTCCAAAAAACTGCCAAATCATCCATTTGGCCCTACCAAGAAGCCAGTCGTCACTCCAAACGATTTTTGTACTATCTTCAATCTCGTGATCCCTCCTACTGCCGTTGGGAAGACCTGCACTCTCGAGTTCCTATTTCCGAATCACATTCAGACACCCAATCCATTCTTGTACAGCGGTGGCGGGCACTTCACGTTCACGGGATATGCATTTGGGTCAGGTGCTACTAAGACGACGACGTAAGTTCCCTCTGCCCTTGTGGTTTGAGATTGAGCCTTTCGAAGTAAATGACTGATGATTGTCAGATATAACAAGCAACCGCCTGCAGGACCAAGCCCACCGCAGCCACCTGCGGTGCTCAAACCAGGAAACGCCTATACCATCAACGTAGGAGGCTGCGCTATTGAGAAGGGCATGTCTAGCTTAACGGTAAGCGGAATGCTTTGTTCTGCCGATACCTCCTTCTGGTATAAGCAGAGCGATGAAAAGTGCCCTATCGGCTTCTTTGTTTCTATTAGTTAGGCTGGTTGGAACAAGCTATACCGGACCAGCGCTAGAGGTTCTAACATGGGATGAGGGTGTTGAAATGAGATATGGATTTATCAATTTTCATAGATACTTACGCATGTGGGGGGACTTTAATGGTACCGCAGCTTTGCATGCATTACTTGACTGGATTTCTTTTGTCTTTAACAATTTATGCGAACTTTATCACGTAATGGGTTAACAACTGTTCGAGGCTAACAGTTAGATTTCGGCCCTATCTGGGCGAGGTTGGAGCCAAGTTCGCTAGAAGAACATTGTCGCTATTTAATTTCAATGTTATACATTGAACTACGACTTCAGCCTTGCTAATCTTTGCAAGAATATGCCTCCGGCACTTAATTTTTGTCATGGCAGTCACGCTGCATCACGAGCATAACGAGATCCTGAACTCTAACTCCCACTTTAATCTTCCCACCCTGTGCCGGAGCGACTAGGCACTCGATCCTCAACGAAGAGCTATCAAAAACGTGGTCACAGCAGTTGTCTCAAGTTTGAGCCTCATGGAGTTACGGACTCAGTCAACCGTGCACTCAAGCATGTTGAAAAGAGCAAATCGTAATCACCCAACCCCGATCCATCTCGTGACTGTGAAGCATTGAGCGCCATTGAGCACTTCCTAAACGCCTACAACGAGATGTTCAGCGACCACGAGGAGCTCATCAACAGCTATGTTGCCGTTCCTCCTACATGTCTCTGCAAGTCGTCATGCCCACGGAGACTGGCGAAACATGGTATCCGTGCGCGGCATTCACCCTGGGACCCGATGAGTCAAAGTACAACTTTCACTACCGCATCATTCATGCAACTCGGATCGTGATCGAAGATTAGAACAAGGGACTTCATAATATGGTTCGAGAACTTAAGGTTGATATGAGCGAAGAGTCGACCGAGCCTGGGATGCCTGGATAGCAAGCTACAAGAGAGGATTTGCATATGGAGGTGAAGAAGTATATGGTTGCTATATGCAGAATGATAGTCAATAGCCATCCAGGATTAGATTCATGGCTATGGCCAGCCAGGCCGTCCGTAACTGCTCAATCTCAAGAAATGCTAGTCCAAACAGAAGTTTCTAGCAGCTGCTTGCATTTCAACAACAGCAAGCAATACGTGCACTTGGGACTGAATAGTCATCGGGCTAGGCTTTTATCTTTTGACAAGGAGCATATAGACGCCTGAGATAAACTTTGGGAAAGCTTGTTTTTTCCTTAGCTTTTCGGCAACTTTCCTAATAATGAAGACTTTCAAATACTTCTTGCGATTTCTTTAAACTTTTATGCATACCTGCCCTTGCTCACATAATAACTGTGTATCATATCCAGTTACTGTATACTTGCCATATTCTCAAGAATCGCCTGAAGCAATAGTGTAGCGTTGAAGCCTTAAACTCGCTTAACCCCTTAGTGCTGAAAATATCAAACCTGCCTTTGTCAATAATACTATGAGGAACTTCAAATTTAGCTACAGTAGTAGATGTGATCTAAGCTCCTAAGATCTTGGCTCGCCGGGTTTCAACTTACAAAGTTTTCGACATCTTCGTGAACTAGTACTCTCCTGTTAATAGAGCCACGCATCAATTTCTGAACGCACCCTCGATCGGCTTGACCCCTCGGTCCGAGATAGGATCCATTAATATTGTGTCACTGAAATTATTCCCAGTGAACCTAGCCTTTTTACACAACCGCCATCATGTTTCCGGGAGGACCTGAAAGACGCTTATGTATGTCTTTCACTTATAGTATAAGGATAAGCTGACCAAGGCTCAGTTAAGCCTGCATTGTTGTCAGTTCGACCCTAACGCCATCATCGCGATGCTTCTAATGCCTGAGCAGCATATGCGACCTTCAAGAGAAGTTCCGCAAACCGATATGGAATTATGACAAAGTGTATGCTGTTCGTAACTTGCGGTTTCTGTCATTTGCTCATAATCTTAAGCAGTATTCTCACGACCCAGAAGCTCATCAAAGCTGCCGAGATCCTCAACATCCCCATATTCGTCACTACACAAAACCGCGCCCGTCTAGGAGCAACATGTGCCGATCTTTCCCTTGCAAAAGCCGTCGCAGACGTCGATAAGACGCGCTTCAGCATGTGGGTGCCAGAGATCGAGCAAGCTTTCCACCAGGAATTCCCAAACAGGGGGTCCACTCCCGTAGCGCTTGTGGGGATTGAGTCCCATATCTGCATCACGCAGACTGCGCTCGACTTGCTCAACGAAGGTCAGAGGGTATATATAATAGCGGATGGTGTGAGTTCCTGTAATAGGGAAGAGATCCCTATAGCTCTTGAGAGGCTCAGGAAGGCGGGAGCCATCGTGACGACAAGTGAGAGCTTCTTATACGAATGCATGGGCGATGCTGGTATAAAAGAGTTTAAGCAGATCGCAGGTTTGGTTAAGGAGACGAGTGCGCAGACCAAGGATGTTCTGTCAACATTGTTGAGCAGCAAGATCTAAGGTACGTAAGGGATCTATAGTATAACAGGGAGTCGGCATGGTTTAAATGCTATTTTCTTTCGTGTAAAAGTTCTCCAGTCCAAGATTTTCTTAGGACCCGGAGGCTTTATATCAGTATAGAACCTTGCGTTATAGATTTGGAAGTACCATTCAAAAGAAGAAAAAGCATTCAAAGACTTAGCAAGTAGCTCAGCACTAATCGTCAAAACATTGTCCGTGCTGGTCACCAAATGTATACCAAACATGGTGGCCGTGACTATTCAACATCTCAGATGTATATATTCTTGACTTTTGTCGTCTACAGTCACATGAAATTTATCTCTATTTCTCATCTCGTCGGCGATATCTAGGCAATGCAACCTTGTGTTGTTGATCATGATGCCAGTCGCTGTCATGCAGGCCTGTGACTCACCCAAACATGAAAATTCGTGCTTCTTATTCAGAAGACGCGATTACTCGGTAGTTTGTGGCATTTTTTCTGCCTTATCATCCAGCTGCGCGGCTCCTCTTCCTCTGGAAGCTCTCACACGCTTTGATGATTGTTATCGTTTTCTGGATACTATTGATTGATCAATCATCGCTTGGGTTTAGAGATTTCACGATCGGGTTACAAATTTAGCAACACTATGGCTTCAAACTCTTCAGATTTTGTGGACGGACTACATTATTTTGGTCCGTCGAGTTCAAAACACTTTGATTTCGGCGCTCTGTTTGAAGATTCTATTCTCTCTATATTGTCTTCATCATTGCTTCTTCTCCTTATACCCTTCCGTTTATGGTCATTACACGGGGAGCCGCCAAAAGTATTGAAGTCTGCAAGACTCCTTTACACAAGCAAGCTGGTATGAAACTTCATTCTAACATTACAGTTCTAATGCTGACATATCTTATGCTAGACGTGGCTGCTTCTTCTTACAGTCGTACAGACTGTCATATTAATCCTTTATGCTATCAATTCTAGAATTAGGACGCCAACGACTTTAACTGCCGCAGCGCTAGTCGTCACTGATGCGCTGGGACTTTCAATATTGTCCCATGCGGAACATTTCCGTTCCGTCAGGCCTTCAAGCTTGATCAATGCTTACTTGTTCATTACTCTCTTCTTCGACATTGCACGGACCAGAACATTATGGATCCAACATGCTCCCTTGCCAGTCGCCGGGGTATTTACTAGCATGGTCGCGGTGAAATTCATGATTGCCATTACTGAAGCAATTGAGAAGCGTAACATCTTGTTGTCCCGATATCAGAATGCCTCGCCAGAAGCTACCAGTGGGATATACAGTCGAGCTTTCTTCTGGTGGCTAAACAATATAATGTTGATAGGCTTTCGCCGAGTGATCCGCGAAGGGGACCTGTTCCTTGTGGAAGAGAAACTTAGCTCAGCCGTTCTAAAAAGACGGGCTGAGAAGCTATGGGTTAGGGCAAACAAGAACCGTTCAAACGCCTTGTTTTGGTTGACTTTGAATGCCAACAGCCGCAGGCTATTACTTGGTATACTTCCCCGTCTATGTCTGGTTGCTTTTAGATATTCTCAACCCTTTCTTCTGTCGAGAACAGTCGAATTTGTAGGCTCTAAACAGGATTCAGACAACATTGGTTGGGGACTGACCGGAGCATTCTTCTTTGTATTTCTGGGGACAGCGATTTCGAATGCGGCCTATGGCCATATGTGCTATCGATTCGTGACGACAGTTCGTGGCACTTTGGTAAGCATGGTCTATTCTAAGACTGTAAACCTGAGTATTGCCGTCCTTGATGAATCTGCAGCAATCACTCTTATGTCAAACGACACGGGTCAGTAACTCTCACAACCTTGCTACCACCAGAGATCAGTCATTAACTAATGGGCAAGAAACAATCTGCAATGGCTTTCAGAATTTGCACGAATTTTGGTCCGTGCCTATTGAATTTGGCATAGCATTGTGGCTGCTGCAAAGGCAGATAGGATGGTCATTCCTTGCGCCAGCTGCTGTGGCAATACTATCCATAGGAGGGACCGTCTGGGTCTCTCAGTATATTGGCGATGCTCAGAGATTTTGGAACGAGGGAATTCAAACCCGAGTTGATGTTTCGGCGTCTATGCTGGGCTCGATGAAGGTGACATACCTACTCAAAGCCTTGATTCTAGTGCTAACCGTTCGTGCTTAGACTGTAAAGATTCTTGGATTCACTCCGAAAATAACAGAAATTGTACAAGGGCTTCGGGTTAAAGAATTGCGGCTCTCGGCTGTATTTAGACGCCTGCTCACTGCAAGTGCCTTCTTTTGTAAGTGACTTAGACCTGATCACTGGATCACAATGTTCTAATCGTGCAAGTAAGCCAACAATATGAGACTGCTTGCACCTGTAATCACATTCATATTTTTTGTTCTATTTGAGAAATCCATGGGACGGGAAGTAAGTGCGTCTAACGCCTTTACGACACTCTCTTTGATTTCAATGGTAAATGTCGGCACACTCCTACGACTTATACCAAGTTTCAAAGCGAGCCTGGCCTGCTTTGACAGGATTCAGTCCTTTCTTGAATCAGACTCCCGCCAATTGCTTGTTTTACCCTTGAAATGCGTACCTGATGTTACCAATCCGATCCCCAGCGATAATGCAGTCCAATCCATTAATAATTCCAAGAATAGCCCTGTTCTTGAAATGGAACACTTCAAATCCACAAACCAATCACTCACCGCGACAGTAATAGATGTTCGAAATGCCAGCTTTGGATGGAGTTGCTCTGGGGCTCCCCAGATAAACGACGTAAGCTTTTGTGTACCTCGAGGTAGCTTTATATTTATTATTGGTCCTGTCGGATGCGGCAAAAGTACTTTGTTGAAAGGCCTAATGAGCGAGACACCATATATCGAAGGATTTGTATATGGTAACTCACTGGAAAGTGCATTTGCAGATCAAACACCATGGATTCAAAACACCACAATCCGACAAAATATTGTCGGCGTATCCCCATATAATAGCTCATGGTACGAGGAGGTTGTTAAGGCATGCAGTTTGGATCATGATATTGCGCTTCTTCCTGATCTTCATGGTAATTATACGTCCCAAGCCCTTTATTTACAGTACTAAATGTGACTAGAAAGTGTTGTTGGGAGTCGGGGCATTTCTTTGAGCGGCGGCCAAAAACAGCGTGTGGCTCTTGCACGAACATTGTACCCGAAGAAAGAATTAGTGATCATTGATGATTGCTTCTCTGGACTTGACGCGGAGACAGAGAAGAGTGTATTTATGAAGTTCTTCGGTCACCAAGGTCTACTTCGGGAGTCCGGCTCGACTGCTATCCTCGTCACTCACGCCGTCCATCGATTGGCTTTTGCCGATCACATAATTGCTATAAATGCTGACGGGCAGATTGCCGAGCAAGGTACTTTTGAGGAATTGAAAAGCTCTGGTGGTTATGTGGACAATCTCGCTACCAAGCATAAACATGAAAATACAACTGAGATACCAAATGTTGTAGACCGAAAGTCATCCGTCAGAAAGGCAGGTATGAGTACAAGGACGGTTAGAGCCAGGGCCAAGGCTAGAACTGAAGAGGATGATGTTAACCGACCAGTTGGAGAACTGTCGACCTACAAGTACTATTTTGCTTCTGTTGGATGGTCAAGAAGCTTTCTGTCCTTGTTCTATACGGTATTTTCTGGGGTAGCTGCGAAGGTGACAGAATTAGTTATAACATATTGGACGAATGCCAAGGAGGACGGAGACAAAAATGTCAATGCCCTTTACTTGGGGTTGTATTCCATGTTAGGAGGCATTGGGACGATCTTTTGGACGGTAGCTTGCTATCATTTCTTTCTTTACTTGGTGCCCGGAAGCGCAGAGAAACTCCATGCAAGACTGCTCGGTGCTGTTATGAATGCTCCATTATGCTTTTTTACATCAACTGATACTGGCGTTACAACAAACAGGTTAGTCCAGCCCCTACAAGCCACTCAAGGTCCACTAATGTTGAGATTATATAAAGATTTAGCCAAGACATGTCCGTGGTTGACGTAGAACTTCCATTCGCGTTAATTGACCTCATTGTAGCACTTGTTCAAGCAGTCATGGGTGCGATATTGATGTGTTTTATGGTTGGCTATTTTGCGCTCACATTGCCTCCTATTGCCGGTGTGGTCTGGTGTAAGTATTCTCAAATATTTGATCAGCTATTCAGAGCACTTATACCTTTAGTAATTCAGAAGTATTACCTACGAACTTCCCGACAAATTCGGCTACTGGATTTGGAGGCTAGAGCCCCCTTGTACTCTCATTTCATCGAGTCCCTATCTGGCCTTGTAACTATCCGCGCTTTTGGATGGTCAGATGATTTCGTGGAGCAAAATTTAGCGTTGCTCGACAACTCCCAAAAACCTTATTATTTACTTTATTGTATTCAGCGATGGCTTGCTCTTGTTCTAGACTTGATGGTCACTGTCCTTGCTGTCATTCTTATGATCCTTGTCGTCAAGCTTCGGGACTCTGTCGGTTCGGGCTATGTAGGACTCGCAATTCTCAATGTGATCGGTTTTAGTCAGTCCTTAGCCTGGATTATTAGACAGTGGACGTCTTTAGAGACATCCATTGGAGCTGTTGCAAGGCTAAAAACGTTCAATCTGACAACTCCGGACGAAAATCTTCCCGGTGAGAATCAGCAAATTTCTGATAACTGGCCTGCTCACGGTGTGATTGAAATCAAGAATCTCTATGCTTCATATAGTATTGGTTCACAACCAGTCCTTAGAGGAATTAACATGTCCATCAGGCAGGGAGAAAGAATTGGCATTTGTGGCCGCACGGGCAGTGGCAAAAGCTCGTTGATCATGTCATTATTTCGTCTGCTAGAGATCTCTTCTGAGAGTTCTAGTAAGCAATATCATTTCACCATATCCACTTTACTTATTTATGTGTACAATTGCTGATTCTTGGCCGTCGCAGTCCTCATTGATGGTGTAGATATCACCAAGGTCTCAAGACAAACGGTTCGTTCACGACTGAATGCAATTCCTCAGGAGCCCTTTTTCCTCAAAGGCAGCATTCGACTCAATATGTCACCTGACATTATCCATAGCGACACTGAGATTATTGCAACTCTTACCAAAGTCGAGCTATGGCCAATCGTGGAATCAAAAGGGGGTCTGGATGCACAGCTCGAGCTCGAAATTTTCTCTCACGGCCAGCGACAACTCTTTTGTCTCGGGCGCGCTATTCTGCGCAACAGCAAGATTGTCATACTTGATGAGGTATCCAGCAGCATAGACGTCGCGACTGACAAGCTGGTACAGCGTATTATAAGGGATGAATTCAAGGATTCTACAATCATTTCAATTGCACACCGACTGGACACCGTCTTGGATTTTGACAGGATAGCATTATTGAACGACGGGGATCTGGTCGAGTTCGATCCGCCGCGATTATTACTTCAAAAGCCAAGTGCTTTCAGGGAGCTGTACAATTCATGAGTGAGATTTGCTCGAGATGGCTCAGAACTTCCTGGTTTGTTTTCATATTACAATAGCAAGACTTCTAAATACTTCCGATTATTTGGCATCACGCTTAGTCAATATTTTGAAAACCTTTAAATTACGTTATGACGGCTCAATAAGCAAACCGGTTTCTGACAGTCCTAAGTACTGATTTCCTGTTAGGATGGCGAACTAATTAGAACTATCTTTGCCTAGCACAACCTAAGCTAAATAATATATCCTTTCTCAGGGATAAGAAATAATACCACCTTGTTTCTATTCTATAAATCTGGTAGTACAACTAACACTTTGATTTGGTTTCCCGACTCCCTGGTTAAGATTGTAGACTCCCCATTTAGTTTTGTAAACACCCTGTTTGGCTGTTTAGACTCCTTGTTTGGTTATTCAAAACACCCTGATTAGGTTCTTAGACGCCCTGTTTGATTTTTCTAAATAGGGTGTTTACAAAATTAAACAGGGTGTCTGATATTTACAACAAGATGTTAAGTTTTTAAGATCGGGTGTTTACTTTTTATATCAGGGTGCCTACTTTTGTTGACAGAGTGTTTGCTCCAGAGTGTTTAGTTTTTTAAACAGGGTGTTTACTACAGGGTGTTTGTTACAGGGTGTTTGCTTTTTACTGCATTGTGTTCACTTTTCGCTACAGGGTGTCTAACTTTTACAACAGGGGGTTTACATTTTTGCTACAAGGTGTTCAAGTTTTTCATCAGGGTGTTTACTTTTGCCCACGGGGTGTTTTTTACAGGGTGTTTGACTTTTACAACAGGGGACTTAAACAGGGTGTCTGGTTTCTGCTACGGAGTGTCTGCATTTTGCTACAGAGTGTTGACTACAGGGTGTGTACTTTTACAACAGGGTGTTTGCTTTTGACAACAGGGTGTTTAATTTTTTTACAACAGGGTATTTGACTTTTACAACAGGTGTTTATAACATGGTGTTTGATATTTGTAACAGGGTACTTAAACAGGGAGTCTGACTTCTATAACAGGGTGTTTGTTATTCACTACGGGGTGTCTACAACAGAGCGTTTAGTTTTTACAACAGAATACTCAAACAGGTTGTGTACTTTTATGACGGGGTGTTTGCAACAAGGTGCTTCAACAGGATATTTAGAAAAGCTGTCAATATTCCAAGACAGGGTGTTAAGTCTTAAAACAAGAGGGCCGTTGACGTTTTTCCTCAGGGTGTTTGGTCTTCAAAGAGGGGGCATTTAGATATCTATTGATGTTTTCATCAGAGCGTTTGGAAATGTCCTTGATATTTCAATACGGGGTCTGGAAAAGCAGTTTGGCATTCTTAATAGATAATCTGAAAGTTTGGCTTCCCATTGCGCGCAAAACAAACTCCCTGCTGCTTATATCCTAATCCCACATGCATTTCGTATCAACTCTGGCACCAGAAAACCATCTCAATTACTATCTTGATGTCAAGTCTCAACCCACTTCCAGGTCTCAACTTTCTCGAAGCTTCTCGGCCAGTATTTTATCTTCACCTCCTGTCCGTTCCTCAAAACTGTGACCTGCATCATATTCTCCAACGCATCACCTGCGGTCCAAAGCATCCACGAAGTCACGACCTTATCTCCCTCCTTTAGACCTGCTTGCTCCGCTCTGGATCCCTTCACCAATCCAGTAATAATCTTCTTTCTCAAAGAATTTGAGTCGAAGCCGGGCTCGAACTTTTCGACATCTTGTCTCACGAGCTTGAGACCATACTTCTCTAAACAGTCGTGCGGTGGGACGATTAAGCTGCCGTTTTCCATAGCCTTACGACGTTTCTCTGTTTCATCTTTGCCGATTATTGAGGCGAGGAGGCTGTAAAATACTTTGGAATTGTTTGCCTGGTGAGATATTTGTCGGCGGTACAATTCTAGGACAATACTGTCGATACCAAGTTTGCCATTGGTGGCTCGAGATATCAAGCCTTGCAACTGTGCAAGATAGATGAACCCACGATTGCTAATCATTCTGATTAGCATTCCCCAAAATCATGCATTGATACATTGTGGAGGAAAGGAAAGGAGAAGCCCTTACTACGGCGTCTTCGTCAATTCGAAAGTATCCCAAAAATGGTCCACCACATATTTCCACTCCATATCAATAGTGCTGGATGTATAATATGCCTGTGCATTATTATTCAAGTGCTTAACCAAGTAACTTTTATCTACTGCACCACCTTCGAACGGGGCTATACAAGCGTAGTAGTTTGCCCCCCCTTCATTATACCATCCATCGTCTGCAAGTTCTGGAGTTAATAAAGGATACTCATGAACTATCTCGTGAGCAAGAAAGTCAGCAAGCCCATCTTCGGACTGCTCCTCTTCAGTACCGGGACTGTATTCCATCAAGAAAGCCTGATAGGCACCTGTCCCGCCGTGGCCAGCCCATACCCGACGGATGAATACCCTGAACGGGTTCACAGCGTCTCCAAAGAAACTGGCAATGGATTTGAAAAGCGACTTAGTCAGAGGAGCCGTACGGCTTATGTCATACGGAAGATCCCCGATCCAGTAGATCGCGAACTCTTGTCTCGTTTGTTTAGCAAGACTTTGTACCCTTTCGGAAGACCATGGTGGCCACCTCTGCAATGGTCCAGCAGCGAATGCACTACCCGCAATAACATCCTTAGGGCGGCCGGTGACGACATTTTTCAGACCATCTCCAAGTGAACATGCCACACTTTAGAGTATCGACCCGGTCAGTATTCGTTCAGCAATGTCATCCTACAGTCAGCGATCGACTTACCGGGTTCCAGCTGGTGCAGAATCCGGAATTATCCAGTCAATCTGTACGTCCCAAGGCTCATCGGACGGAGGATATGGAAGAAAACCTTGTCCCCCTCCGAAAACACCGCCTTGGTCAGTCCTGAGGTCAATCCGAGGACCGACTGGGGTATTAACATCTGTTTTTCTAGGCTCAGCAACGAACCTGACCACGATCTCTCCCACAGGATCGCGGAATGCACTCCATGTTCTTCGCGCATCTGCTTCCTCAGTATCCGAATACGATAAAGGTAACTTTCCCGCATCGTCAGTTGCAGATAGTGCATCATCGTCATACTGTAGGGTAGGTGTAGGGCCGTTGTTTAAAAGTAGTGTGAGCAGCGGGTTTCTAGCTTTTGGCTGCAGGCCGCCTAGTTGAAGCGTAACACTGATTGCGCTCACAGTATTCTCATCGTCGAAGTGGAGTGCCAAGATTGCCCGGTAGGAGGGTAAAATAATCATTATTGCGTATAGTCGATTTTGGCCAGGGAGGGAGTTCAAGTTCACATAACATTGTCTATGATCCCCTTGCCGTGAGTTTATAAGTTGGGGCTCTTTTAAATCAAGAGGTCTGAAGACGTTGACATTCAAACCCCACCTGCCTAAGGTGGATTAATGGCAGCTTCAGTCAAGCACTCTCTCCAATCATTGAGAGGAAAATTGTGAGGCCTGCTTATAAATTGGTACAACCATTGGTGCCTGGAATAAAGGAGGTGCAACAAATAAGCGAGCATTTTCCGATACCCAGATTTGCTTTAAAATTGTCGTATGGCTATGAACAATGTGTGAAATAAAACAAATCTCAATAGTTTTATCTCTGAATCATATATTTGGAGATTCGATCTCACTTGCCTAGTTAATGCCCAAGAAGACGGGCCAAGAGGACACGAAGAGCTAACTTGATATATCAGATGTCGCCGGTCGGTATCAATATATCATGTTAATCTAAACATTGGTGTTCAGTAACTCGATACAATCCGTTCTCAATGTAACGTCTCTACAGTGCTTGTGATGTTGGGTTGGACAAGGATGACCGAGAAATTCTGGCACAAGTATCAATTTTATATCTTGGCCACTCCACCACTGGGCTTCCGACGGTCGCTGCCACTGTTCGCTCCAACAATAGCCAGATAGTCGCTTCCATCGTTGTTTATGGAACCGCTTTCGGTGTGTGCACTGGTCTGCTATTCTTCAACTCCAGAGCGACAGTTTTCCAAAGGCACTACACCAACGTGCTTCACACTGCCATAATAATTTGAACCAAGGCATCAACTCCAACTTCCTACCCTCCATTTAGGTCAAGATTCGAAGGCCTTCCTTGATCTTAATCTATTACTCGCGTCTAGGCTCTAGAAAATGCATACCAAGATAAAACGCCGATATGGCTCCATTCCTGTTTCTTGGCCAGTCTGCGGTTGCGGGCCCATGGGGTGGAAGGAAGTTTGTGAATAGCGTAGGACGTACCCGGCTCTGGCTTAATGAAATTATCATACTATTTGAGAACAAGCCTGAGTGGCGTACTAAAAAGCCTATGGCATATGTCAATGCGCCCTCAAATATGCTTCCTACTATCTATGTCATGTATTGCGATGGAATTCTTAACTATGAAGAGCTGCCGGTTATTCTTTGTAAAGGTGACAAGGATCTGCATATCAATGAGGGTGAGAGACTTGAGTTCTGGGTCAGCGCCAGTGTTGGAGGAGATGGCCTCGTCAAAATATACCGCTGGTATAGTGCGAGGCTTCTGTATAATATTGACATCATGATGGCAGCATTTGGAAGGGTTCAGTGGTGCGAAGAGAAGTAACCTCAACTTTGATCTCTAGCCTAAGGCTGCCACATTCTAGTCTCAGCTTCTGATGATGTCGCCTGCTACCGACATCCGCTGTTTTCCATCATTTGTGATACAGAATCCGATATTGATTACAAGCAAGAACAAAGGCAGAAACAAGAAATATAAAGCAAGGAAAGATACCTCTGTAAATGTTTGCGATAGAAGCCTACAAAAATGATGACAACACTGTACAGATTGATAACGTCTATGGTGGTATCTCCATATTGAAGGATGTGGGCCTGTCAGAAGGTCAACACAAGGTTTACCTCTGGAACTTGCTCACTTCGAAGGCAATGGCAAGGCAAAATATCAAGTGACTAGCTTCGATTAAGAAGATGATCGGCTTTGATTTCTGCTACCCCACGCCCTCGCTTGAAGACGTCCAGGGTAAGAGCTCAACCTATCCAAGAGTATTGGAATCTGGCCACCGAATCACCGAGATGTTGCCTTGGGGTGCGTCAACAAGGATTGCTCGTCATGTTACGTTGTACTAGCTATATCAAGGATCTAAGCTACATATTACGAGTCATAGACGTATAGTTGACATGTTTCCCAACAATGAGCAGGGTCAAATTCAGCAGCCTAGATATTCACTGTCTAGGCATCTGAAACTACTGAGAATAGAAGTGGGAGTTCACGTACAGAAAGCATAAGCCGCTGGTGAGAGAAGCACCTCTTACAGATATGCAACTTTCGTGAATTTAATGGAAGAAGCTCTATCCGTAGCTTGCCTGACAAACCAGGATGTGCATCGTTGAGGCGGAACGTCTCTTTATCGTGGCGGACGATATCAGATGGAGCTAATCCCGCCATGGGCGTATCGATTTTGCCGGTAGGATCGAGCTCTCGGAGAATAAATAGCCTACCGGTCAGACACCGGTCTCCAGAAAGAGCATTGACTCAAGGCAACCGGGAAAGGACCGGGAAGGGGACTGCTTTTGACATCACATCTTCAAACGGCCAACTACGGCCATCAGTAGTTTTCTAATCTGCCCCAAAATACGCAATGGCTCGCCTAGAAGTTTCATGCTCTAAGCAACCCCCCCCCCCCCCAGCATCGACTCGACCATGCAAATGTGCTTGGTATTGTAAACGCACTTTTTTCCGACTTTGGGGCACGTGACCAGGATTAAGAGGAAGTGGATGCACTTAAAGCGCCGCACGATGTAGTCATCCTCTAGCTGGACACAAGTACTAAGCGAAATAACTCAGCAAGGTAAACAGTGGCTTAAGGAATACTTGCCATGGCGAGGTGAAGGCGTGTTATGACCAATCACAAAAGAGCAGCAATATTAAGGAGGGGTGTGCTGCTGCGGAATGCCCAGCAGTCAGCCTTGAGCCTCTCCAGCTTGACAAGCATCAACGGGTTCCGACACCGACTATCTATCACCTTAGTTATGTACTGTAATCCGGCAAGCAGTAAGCGATTGTACGATGGGTAATTGGAAATATTGCATCATGGAGTTGGACTGTAGGACTTCGGGAAAATCTAGGTGATGACCGATGATTCAATAAAGTGTGGACACCGTCGAGTCACAGGAAGTGCGTGGGATGGTCTCCGTATTGAGAAAGACTTCCTTGACTCTGATTCGTACAGGTTCTGGTGGCTTGTATGCATGTGGTGCTAGTCCAGTGAGTATGGTTTTCTTGATACTGGAAAGTGACCTGGTCATGATTGAATCTCGAGTCGAATGGATCAGATTACGCATTTGTTAGTTATGTCCAGCATGGGTACCTGCGTGAAGCCGTGAAGAATCGACTGTCTTGGATGGAAGGACGAATGGCTGTCGTCACAAGGCTTCTGGGCATGTCTCCTTTCCCGCACCAGCAGCTCAGCGCGGCAAATGAGATTCCTCCTCCCAGTCAACATGCCGTACACGTACATTTACTTACAGTACAATGCAAGAAACATGATCAAATTTCCTATGCAAGCACGGCGGGAGCTACTGCGGCAGCGGTGGTTCGCAGCAGGAGAAGAGAGTGGCTCAGGAGAGCATATCCTGGATGGGAGGAATTGGAAGCTTTGGGCCAAGGAGGAAGCAGGAATGATGGTGGTGGAATGGCAGTGCAGTCCGTGTTGCTGTTTGTCTCGCTTGTCGCTGTCTCAACAGGGGATAGCGGGGGCTTAGCAAACACTCCCTGTATCACCCGGTATTTTCAGGTAGCACAACACCAGAAGCCACCCTTCAATGAGATACTGTATAGTACAGCAGTCGAGTATCCACCCCCTCTAAAACGCATCGTCATCTCCCTGCACCGTGCAAATGCTTGCAGTAGCCTATTTGGCGGGATAGACGCCATTCAGGGCTGAAGAATCAACTCACCAACGATGGCCTGGCCAGACTAATGGAAATTACTGGCGAGGCGCTGGCCGAATCTGCGTCCTTGAGTTTTGTCGCATCCAGAGAATCTTTTGGGCGACTTAGTGGCCAGCAAACGACCAGCCATGTGAAGCAATTAATATTTGGGTATATGAAACATGCAGCCACCAGCGACATGCAGCCATCGGTCGTGCCAGAGTAAGGGTATCAAGTAATCGGTACAGATACATGTTAGCAACCGGTAAACTAAACAATTGCGCATCCTCCCGATAGACTGGGACGGCCTGCGAACGGACAATGATGTTTGTTGCTCGCCGGATCTATTTGCGTATTCGCCATCAACAGGCAGTGTGAGGCAGTCTTTGGGTGATAGCGGGACGCTAACCTAAACACCAACAACCCATTTTCAGGACCGGTTGACGCTTTAAGACAGGCATTTTGGTATTCCTGCCATCTCAATAGCACTGGGAACGAGTTCGTTTCAACACCCCATCCTCCCCAAAGGTCCAGGACGCGCTGACTCCTTTTTTTTTTTCGGAGTCTTCGACCTGGTTCCTGTGCTGCTGCTGGGGGGGGAAGCCAAAGTGTGGCTTTCGACTCAGCCCAGGAGGGCTGTGGGTGACAGGCCTTGAATTTCCCTGGGATGGGTTTCTGTGTAAAAGTGGCTTGACCGACATCATGATCGAATCAGATCACCTTCAACCATCACTAAACTGGGGGGGTCCTGTGGTTCGATTTCCCGACCCCAAATATTTGGGGAGTGGGCCCTGCCGGTGAACCCTGGTACTGTCCCTGGTAGTCATACGGACAGAACCACTTACATATCGAGAAACTAGGCAGACAGGACTCACTCACCAGACCCCATCGGAGAATACTTAATTCAACAATTTCCCTCCATCTTGTCACTTCTCCTTTCTGTTTGTTATATATCTGGCATCAATCCTTCCATCAGGTCACTGCCCGAAGCATTGATCCTATATTGCGCATTACTCAGATATCAGATTTGCATATAAGGATCCGCCTTCCTTCTCACTTCAGCCTCCTCCTCGACTTAGATCAGTACATCATCCCCACCCCAATTCTCATCAACTATACCAACACTTCTTTCCACATGTCGACTCCATGTCTTTGAGACACCACATCGACCCAGGAGTGCGCTTATTATTTGTCCCAGACATCGGAGACTGACACTCACTCGTTGTGATATCCAGCTAAGATATCTCTATATCAACCACAGAGCACCACTCTTTCGAAAAAAGAGTTATACAAACACATCCACCGATCTGAATAACCAGACGAAATCGATATACGTTTACGCCAAACCAATCTAGCAGAGAATCTTCCGCCTTCACCATGTGTGTCACCAACATCTATATTGACCGTTACCCAGACGGGAACGAGATCGAATACACCGAGCGGTCTCTCTGCATTAATGGTCGCCCAGATCGACCATGCCCAAGTCATTCTCATATGACACACTACAGGAAAATCGGGACTACGCGGCTAAACAACCCAATCTATCCCAATACCCCTCCTCGATCTTCAGAAGGTTCCCATCGCACCGAGTCCCCTGCAACATCAGAAGACAGTGGCCGTCACCGACGAAGACACAGCAAAGACTCGCTCAAGGCAACCCGCCAACACCGGAAAGAGCGCATCATCATCGTTGACGCTCCTCCAACTTCACGTACACCTCCTCAGTCTTTTCCACAACACTTCACTCCTCCATCCTCTCCACCAAGCTACAGACGCCCAGTTAGCCGACCTATCATCGTGGATGAACGAACCATTCATCCTCAGCGCCCTCGAACTCCTTCATTTGGGGCGGTAGTTGGTGATCGGACTCGCCCTATCCCGATTTCTATCCCTACCACCACTCAAATACCAAGACGGGAAACTCCCGCATACGTTCGGCCAGCCTTTGAGCCACGCGCTGACAGAGAGCATGAGGTGTTCGAGAGCAGGGAGGAACGACAGGCTAGACGCGCAGCCGAGCAAGACGCTGAAGTACGACGGGCTCAGCGCATTGCAGACCATAACAGAATCATCAACTCTCGCACCGCAGTTCCAGTAACCAATAGCGCTCGTCCAAGCGTGAGGCCATCTATCCGGCCCGTAGTTACCAATGCACAGACGCTACCAAACATGATGGACAGAATGACCTTGGACCCTCGGAGGGCTTCAAGAGAGCTTGATCCTACGGATACCGAACTTATGCAGCAGAGATTGAGAGAGAGACAGATGCCTAAGCGACGATTCTCTATTGGGGTGGGAGAGCGTAGGCTGAGCTTGGGTTATCCACCAGACGTTTATCGATGGGCATGAGATCTTGGCTTGTGATTTTTTTTCTTTCTTTTTTTCTTGGGACATTCCTTATATCATGTATTTCCTTCTACTCGCGGTGTCATCGATGCATGTTTTTAATCTCAGAATGATTTGTGATTGCGGGTTCGCTTATGTGTAGGGAATGTCTGCTGCAGTTTAATGTATGAGAAAGTTTAGCACATTGATGTCCAAGAAAAGAAAAATAGAGAAAAAATGTCAATTCGTCCAACCTGGTCAATAGATGTTTCTACAATACACAGTCCTTACCTCAATTACATAAGCGTTCCATTTCATTTTGTGCTGTTTCCCTTTAGGCTTAGAACTAGCTCAATGAATACGCCCCACTTGCGGGTTGTCCCAATCTCGGTCATGCCCGTCTTCCTCGTAAACTTCTCTCTCCTGTTCAGAAATTAAGATTTTACTGATTCTGGTCTGTGGTCGTTTGATACTTAGTCTGCTGCAGCCCCGAATAGCGATGTCATGTTGGTAAAGTTTCACAGAAACAATTAATGGGGTTCTAACCGCCCTCAGCACTGCTGTGTGGCTAATAATATCATCCAACTGGCCAAAAGGAGGTCGATATGCGACTAGGAGCTCAAGGCCATCTTCAGGCACGAGAAAGTTGGTTTTAGGATGACAGTATGGATGAAGGAGCTTGTTCGAATTACTTCACTTCTAGCACTTGCAATTATTATTTCCCCCCTTTTCTTTCCGTGTTTTCCCCTTGGTAGCCAATCTATTTTAATATGTCCTCAGAAGATGTGTTCAAATATACGCCTTTACCGCCCGACCATATTAGAATTTTAAGAATTCTGCCCTTTGACGATCGCCATGGCAGGGTACAATGTATCTCAAAAGTTATCGGCCTCGAAGATCCAGACCGCTACATCTTTTGAGCCATGCCAGATGTCTAGGGAACTCCCATGATGGATAAACCAATCTGTGTTGATGGAAAGGCTGTTATTACGACACAATTGGTCATCGACCCAGTTTCACAACTAAGAACCAACTTAAAGAGGCATGGAGCAACTGTTTCCAACGAATAGCTATGGGTCGACGTCATCTCCATTAACCAGAAAGACCCAGCCGAGAGGGCTTCACAAGTCGGCTTCATGGGCAAGATCTACCAATGGGCTAATGCCGTCCACATCTGGCTCGGCAAAGCCACAATTGATAGTGGACTAGCCATCGATCTCATCCGCAAGCTCAAAATAGAACTACCATATATCCGCTCGGCAAAGGAGATCGAAGCTGGACTTTCTGGAGAGCGGCCCTTAGCTCAAGATCCGTCCTGGCTGGCCCTGGGTAAGCTTCTAAGCCACCCATGATTCACACGTATCTGGGTCGTCCAGGAAGTTGTGCTTGCTACACATCCGGTCTCGTTCATGTGGTGCAAAGCGGTTCGAATGGGAGGACTTCGAAAGCCTCATGGATCATCTTTCAAGGTTGCGTTTGCTTTCCCGAACGTCGACCGCTGTCTTCGGAGGATCAAGTCTCGCTCAAACATATTGTATCAGTGTATAAAAGGCGCAAAACTGGCTGAAGGGTGACAAGCTGGACCTGACTTCCGCACTACAGCTTGTTGGCTTTTCGTTCCAGGCGACAAATCCCAAGGATTAGAGATATGGTCTGTATGGTATGGCTAGCGGTATCGGCAGCGCGGTGCTAGCACCTGATTATGGAAAGCCTGTGGAGAGCATCTATACTGATACAACGCGTTATCTGTATTTCAAGAAGAATTGTCTTGACCTTTTGGAGAACGCCGGCATCGCACAACAAGGGAATCCTAAGCTTCCAACATGGGCGCCAGACTTCAACACTCTCCAAAAGGGGGCATCACTTGAGCGCTAGGCGCCGCATATCTATGTTTACAATGCATCTGGAAGCTGGAAAGCAGATGTCGACTTTGATAGCCAGTCGAATGCAATGGTGGTCTATGCTACGGTCGTCGGTTCGGTGCAAATCTTGGGGGATCACATAACAAGCATCAGGTCAATGGAAGAGCTACGAGTACGGATCAGGAATGCCTTCAGCTTCGTGAAACAATACAACTCGGGCCGTAGGCATGCCGGTCTGGTTGAGGCGGATGTATGGAGGACTCTAATAGGCAACATCTCCCATCTCGACAAAGACGGCATTCCCACAAGCCCAGATAATTCCTCCAAGACGCTGCTCCGTTACCAGAAGACCCTGCCAATACTCAAAGATTGGATCAACGGACCAGAAGATACCGAAGCAAAGTGGCTCAGGCAACTCATATTCTCCTCGGGAAAAAGAACCAGCGAGGAGTATGACACATGGGATTGCGCTCAAGTAATTCTGGACACCATCTGGACTCTTGCTGAAAGACGAAGCTTCGGCGTTGCCGCTGGCTGCGCTGGGCTGTTTCCTGCAATGGCTATAGCTGGGGATGAGGTTGCCGTTGTGAAGGGGTTGAGCGTTCCGCTTGTAATAAGGCGATGTGGTGGCGGACAAGCGAAATGCCCGGTCAAACACGCTGTAGTGGGTGCTTGCTATGTTCATGGATATATGGATGGCGAACGGATGGCGGGTCTATCACTGGGTAGGATCACACTTGTATAATAACATTCAATTTTTAGCAAATTATGTTTTTAAGTCCAATTTAGTCCGACGACTCTTCGGCAACCACTTAAGAAATTCTATTCATTTTCACTCACAACGCTTGAAAGTAGAAAGTCCATTACAAAGCTTACTTCAAACATATACCTAGTTTGGCTCTTTCTCGCCTAGTTCTTAAATTGCAACCCGAGAGTGTGCCTGTGTGCCTGGGCCCGCACGGCCCGCTCGGGTAGCTCTAGCCCATCCCAGACCACATACCCGGCGGAAGATTTCCGCGTCCGTTCACTTTTTGACGACTCACAGCTTTCGAAAATGGCGTGTGGCGCCTTACCCCGCCAGATCCGACAACGGCAGTCGGATCGGGAGAAGCTACCCCGCTGGGGAAATGACACCCCTTCTTAGAAAGAACATCAAAAAATATTGAAGAACTTCGCAAGCAAATCCGGGGAACGCTGAGATACTTGGAAATAGTTTAAGGTTGTTGAGAATTTTGAGAGTTAACAGCAGGAACAAGATGTATACGTGAGTGCTCTTCTCACTGTTCCTTCCTCCCACAGCGCAGTGAAAACGAGGGAGATATAAATGGGGGTCGTGCTTCGGCGCTAGATGATGTTGGCTTTCCAGGATATCTCAAGAGATGACCCCATGAAGATATAGAGTCGAGTTTAAATAACCGCTTCTCTTTATTCTGAGAAACGTTTCTGACCTCTTCATTCGTGCTCAATCATGTACGGTTTCTAACTCAACATAGAGCATCGTTTGCATTCTTTGAAGCCCTCTGGGAGGTGAGTTGCTTCTTAAGAAATGTAGTCTACTAGAAGATAACCAGTGATGTTCACAGGCAGGAGTCACGCATTGTTTCGTGAATTTGGGCTCCGACCACCCTTCCATTATTGAGGCTATAGTCAAGGGCCAAAATGAGAAGAAAGGCCAATTTCCAAAGTAAGAGAGCAGCAAATTCATAGACCGTAGCTCGAAGAAGCTGACAAGAGAAGAATCATTACTTGCCCCAATGAGATGGTTGCGCTCTCGATGGCAGACGGATATGCTCGGTTGACCCGAAAACCACAATGCGTTAGTAAGTCTTTCAGAACAATATCTTAACACAGCCTGTGACTGACCTTCCTAGTTGTGCATGTAGACGTAGGAACTCAAGGTCTCGGAGCAGCGGTTCACAATGCAAGCACGGGACGAGCACCCGTTCTCATATTCGCTGGCATAAGTCCCTTCACAATAGAAGGAGAGATGCGAGGCTCCCGAACTGAGTATATTCACTGGATCCAAGATGTACCAGACCAGAAACAGATCGTCGCCCAGTACTGTCGATACACGGCAGAAATCAAATCTGGAAAGAATGTTAAGCAAATGGTCAACCGAGCATTGCAGTTTGCGTGTAGTGATCCAGCCGGGCCAGTCTATCTGTGTGGTGCGAGAGAGGTCATGGAGGAGGATTTGGAACCGTATGGGCTTGAACAGGCGCATTGGAGTATGTGACAAAGTCTCCAAGACTAAGTAGAGCAGGGAGGGATACAGTACTGACGAATTAACAGACCCGGTCGAGCCGGCCGCACTTTCAGAGATCGCAGTAGCAACCATCTCCGAAGCTCTCGTAGGAGCTAAAGAGCCTCTGGTAATCACGGGTTACAGCGGGAGAAATCATGCAACAGTACCTGCTCTTGTCCAACTCGCAGACACAGTGAAAGGCCTTAGAGTTCTGGACACTGGAGGTTCCGATATGTGTTTCCCTGCTGATCATCGTGCATGGCTCGGTCTGAGATTCGGCATAGAGAAAGCTATCGAGACAGCAGATGTAATCATCGTGCTCGATTGCGATGTTCCTTGGATTCCAACCCAATGTCGTCCCTCGAAGTCCGCTAAAATATTCCACATTGATGTTGACACATTGAAACAGCAAATGCCTGTCTTCTATATCCCAGCGATTGCTAGATACCGTGCAGATAGCTACACATCCATAGCACAACTTGTCAGCCATATAACGAATTCCGATCTAAGCAAGCAACTAGGAGCTGAGACATTCTCGCGGAAATGGGATGCACTGGCAAAATCGCATGCTTCTCGACTAGCTGCCATTACTGAAGCTGCAAAACCAAAAGAAGATGGTTCATTCGGAACCGGACATTTGTGCCGGACATTGAGGAAGCTTGTACCGCAGGACTCAATTTTCGCTATCGAAGCCGTGACAAATACGTTCTTTGTGGGAGACAACATTCAAGCGACAATTCCTGGATCATGGATCAATTGCGGAGGAGGGGGGCTGGGTTGGTCTGGTGGAGGAGCACTTGGCATCAAACTAGCCACTGAGGCGGAAAATGGTGCTGGGAAGGGCAAGTTTGTAGTTCAGATTGTTGGTGACGGCACTTTCCTCTTCTCTGTACCGGGGAGCGTCTACTGGATTTCTCAACGATACAAGATTCCGGTTCTGACCATCGTTCTGAATAATAAAGGTTCGTCGAAACCACAACATCGTGATGTTTACTGACAAGCACAGGCTGGAATGCCCCAAAGAAATCTCTCCTACTGGTGCATCCTGAAGGGCTTGGATCCAAAGCCACCAATGAGGAATTGAACATCTCATTCGCGCCAGTCCCTGACTACGCAGGCATTGCTAAAGCTGCAGCAGGAGGCCAGCTGTTTGCAGAGAAAGTGGCCAAGGCGAGTGACCTCGAGGATGTTTTGACGAGGGCGATAGAATCTGTCAAGAATGGAACGACAGCAGTGATTGATGCTGTTGTCGTCTTGGGTAGTTGATAATCGGTAAAGATAGAAACCCCATTGAGCACCATATTTAGCATAGAAAGTGTTCAGACATGTCCGGACTCTTGCTTTCTTTACTTGTAAATTGTCTCCCTAATGTAGTATAGTAGCTACATGAGACTGTTCTGATGAGCTGAAGTATTCCTACTAATAAATCAAACTTGATTCTCTAATATATAGTTTAGTACTCTTCTAACGTATGATGCCTTGTAGATATTGCTACTAAGCCTTACTAAATAAACCACTGGATTTTGTGGGGTATACGAACCCAATGTTTTGCAGCGAATGCATGCTGACAATGACGGCTCCAAACCCCAGAATTGCGTGCTTCCCAGCCACTTGGGCCTAACAATACTTAAAACTGGACCTCCCATGTCACAGCTCTCCTTTGTCGAATATCATATTGAACATTCAATCTGCAAAGATGCGATATCGAATACCTTACTGTAATCCAGACATGGGAATGGAGTTCTTTCTCATCGGTCGCTCTAGGAAAGAGGATGCTGACACACTCTATTTCGTTCCGTCATTCAGCCCTGCGATTAAAGGCGCCGCACAATCGTCATTCTATGTTGCCTAGCAGAATTAGTATCAAAAGTTATACAACAGCAGGCTGCAATGAACACGAATTTACAGACGAGATGCTAAAACACCGGCAGCAAGTGTTTGCCGTGCTCCACCTCCGGGGAAGAGTTGTGCCGACGATAGTGTCCGGGGCAAGTTTCCTTCTACGTGTTCCCTTTGCGTAGCAGGTATATATTCTACTTTCTATTTTCAATTGCTCAATCGAACTTTATCCATCTCTCAATTTCGTTTCCGTGCCAGTCTGGAACCTATAACCACCGAAGCAGAGCCATATCACCAGCCAAAGACATCCACAAGCACAACAATGGCAACCGTCACCATCGATCCCAACTACGGGTACGTCAATCTCATATTCCCAATGCCGAGCATGCAATTGGCATACTGCTCGCTACTTGAAAGTGAGAGACTGCTAACACGCAAATCAGCTATGTCCTCGTGGTGGCAGCCTCCTCCTTCATCCTCAACTCTCTGCACTCCGCCCAAGTTGGCAAGTTTCGCAAAGCAGCGAAAGTCGCCTACCCAGCAGCCTATGCGCCGTCTGCCCGCACCGACAACGAAGCCTACCTCTTCAACTGCGCGCAGCGCGCGCATGCAAATTACATCGAGAACCAGCCATCCTTCTTAGGCGCGCTCCTCCTCGCCGGTTTTGGATACCCAGTGAGCGCTGGAGTGTTGGGTGGCGTGTGGGTGGTTAGCCGCTTTGCGTATATGAAGGGGTATGTGAACGGGAAGAAGGAGAATGGGCGGGGACGGTATGCCGGGGGTTTGGGGATGCTGCAGCATGTTTCGATAATTGGGTTGACGGGTATGGTGGCTTGGAAGGGTGTGCAGATGGTATTGGGAAAATAAGGCGGTAGAAATATATAGGTGATTAGAATGTATGAGATATGTCCTGCTAGAGACTTTGTGAGCCGTTTTTAAAGTATTGTTGAGTTTGATGAAGAATTGTCCGGAAATCAGCAACCCTATGCATCGATATACTTCGCCTGAGATATGACTCGATGCCAAATACTGTATCTAGGTTGCTGTCCAAGAAACAACGCTCAATTCTGGGAGGATGTGGTCATAATGCCTTCAGGCGAAACTTCAAGAGATTGATATTCTATATCTACCCAAACCCGATTTTCCTTGAGGGGGTATTAAATAATAGACCCAATTTCATAATTCATAAACTCATAACCCGACAAATTATCCTGTGCACCTCTCTGTTGGATCTCTCCACTCCAACTTCAGCCCCTTGAAAACCTTCTTCTCTTTCTCCAGAAGATCGGTCTCATCACCCTCGAAATCTATCCACTTCCCCGTCTCTCTGTTTACCACACCTGTGCTATCAAACTTGAGCGGCGGATTCAGCGTACGCACATACTTTCTCAAGTCCCTCTCAAACTGCGTTCCGCCGCTCCAGCCAAGGATCGCACACCCGGCCGTCTTCCAAGGGCTGATAATGATGTCCACCCTCCTCTTTGGATTCCGCACGTTAGGATCAGGTTTGCCGTCTGGAAGGAGGAGAGAGGCGTTTTGCCATACGACGAGGGCTTTGTCAAGAGTGTCAAAGCCGCTACCTGAGCGCGGCATGCTGCCCTTCCAGGTGACGGGGGCTTGGCCACGGTGGCTATTACGGGTAGTAAGGGACAGACGTTGTGTGATCCACAGGTCTTTGCCTAGGTCGTAGACGATCTCGTCTATGAAGTCTTTCGTGGCTTCTTTATCTGGATGGGTGAGGATGACATCCACGTCTCCTGACATAGACTTTCCTCTACGATACCCGCCCGTGATGACCATCTGAAAGCCTTTTTGAATCTTGTTCGCATATTGCAAGACGACTGCACCAATCTGCTCCACTTCCGCACGGGGAATCTTCTCCTTAAAATCATCGTAGTACTTTACTCCGACCCGTTGATTCTCGGTCAAAGACTCCCAATTCATAATCAAATCATCTAGATCTCTCCATCCCCTCCTATAGAAGTCCCGGGCCGTCTTCTCAGCCACGTCATAGATATCGTAGAATATCTTCAGCGATTGAAACTTCTCATCATGCTTAAGCTCATCAACTTCCCTAATCCGCCCAGTGGTCTTCCATTCCTCAAAGAGTGCAGCGTGCGAAGGGCCACAGCCAGGTAAGCGCTCGACTTCATGCCAGGAGGTAATGGTGTAAGGATATGCGGCGACCGCAGCCATAGCCTTCGATTTCGCGTCTGCGGATATGCGGTCATCTAGCATCAATATTCTTTTGTCACGAAGGTTTCTGAGCTGGTTGATGAACTCGTCATTTGCGCTATTGAGAGGAGTTTTCCATTGACACGAGTATGGAGAGCTATAGAAAGGAGGCAAAAGCGGAAGGTTCGTGGCTATTTCATAGTCTTCGGTACTCTCTTCGTGAAGCAGCGGCGGTCGTTGACTGCTCTGACTATTCTGACTCCTGTGATTACGCCCATGCGTTTTATGTTGAAATTTATTCTCACGCGGAGGGGTATCGGCTCTAGCCCTAGCTAAGATGTTCTCTTTCTTCTCTCGCTGTGGGAGAAGAGTCGCTGTCTGGGTATATAGGAAGGGTTTCTCCTTCAGAATACCTTCCCATATTAAGTATTTTGGCGTGTTTGTAGGGAGGAGTTTCCCAGCTTTGATGGAGTCCAGATACCAATTTAGTTTAAGGAATTTGGCAGTGTTGCTACTGAACAAGTCGTCTTCGCCACTGGCTAGATTAGATGACTTTGAGAAACATAGTTTTGCAGTCCTTCTTCTTTTTGGTGACTCGTCCTCCTCAGACTCTGTACTTGAATCCAGAACAATAAGTTCTTGGCCATCCGAAGTTTTGCTCAATTTCCTCCGTTTGTTCGGTCTCTGCTCAGGTGTGTCGTTGACGTTACTAACCGTATCAAAATTCTCTACATTATGTATTGATATTGGCTCTACACCCAAACGTTCC
This sequence comes from Bisporella sp. PMI_857, assembly GCA_021307315.1. NCBI lineage: Eukaryota > Fungi > Ascomycota > Leotiomycetes > Helotiales > Helotiaceae > Bisporella > Bisporella sp. PMI_857. The sequence goes on from JAJSPD010000024.1 coordinate 375,083, forward strand.
AACTCCAGAATCACGCGTCGCTCTTTAGTGACACCCTTGGCTAGTATAATTTTTGCCTCTCGAACATTGTAGCGAAGTGTCTCTTTGCCTATCTGTTTCTCCAGCGGTATAAGCTTGTCGATAGGCAGGTGCTCGTTATGAAGCAAGTAGATGGGCGGGAACCTAAGCTCCATCTTTGAGCAACGCAAATCATGGAGAAATAGTAATTGGAAGTTTTTCGTGTGGAGAGGAGCTTTCTGTGTAATGGTGTGAGGTATTACTATAAATGGTGGGGTTCGTGATGACGACCACGGCTTGTTTTTACAAAGCAAGCGAGCAAGCGCCTTCAATCGTGGTCCTCGAGCCGGAGTCACACGGCGATCGACATAATCTAAAATAATGAATAGGCAATCCTGATAAGATGGCAATATCACTATAATTGCTTACTTTGCAGGCTATAAACTTATTAGCCACTTCTAATGGGTCGTAAGGATTATTTTGGGGACAGTTTCACTCTTCAATCATTAATATATGAACCATTAGCTTGCTGACAAAAAGCGCAGTTGCTCTACTTTTAGTTGTTTGCTCAATCTATATCTAAGCTCAGACATCCTCAAACTCTATATTGTCCTCATCGCTTTCTTCATGGTCCTCAACCTTAATCTTTTTAGTGGACCTGCCATCATCCCCGCCAGTTGGAGTCGATGTCGCAGGAGTTGCTGCTGCACTTCCCGTCATAACATCCTCAAATCCAAAATCCTCTTCTTCATCCTCGCTATCATCATCGTCTTCTTCTTCTTGCTCCTTCTCCGCCTCCTTGGCTTGTTCAGCCTTGAGCTGAGCGAAGTAGTTATCAATCTCAGAAGGATCACCATTGGCTGATGAAGTATCAACATCTTTCTTGTCTTCTATACCTAGCGTTTGAGACGCTTGGACGCTTGTCTGGCCTCCAAATTTGACCTGCTCTCCAGTAATAGTGCTGTGCGTGAAATGCTGAGGCATAGCATTCTGAGCCGCAACCTTTTCTTTTCGGGCTCGCTCAGCTGCCAAGTCCGCTTCTGATGGGCCATCTCCTGTCGTAAGAGTGACCGCAATCTTGGTGGGTCCTGTATTAGCCATCCCTTTTACAGCTGTTGGCTTGTGATTGGTAGCATCAAGAGGAGCCGATTCAACAGCCAAATTAGATGCATCTCGAATAACTTTGACAGCATTGGCAAGTGCTTTGTCAAAGCTATTTTCTGGAATGATGACCTGGTCAATTTTTGGCAGCATATCGGTAATGAATCGAAATTGAGCGTTCAACTTTGTAGACTGTTCGTGGCCTCCTTGATTGTTTCCGGTGTCGCGCTTCAGAGTAAATCCGCAATTAGAACAATTGAAACCTTCTTGTCCGTGGGTGAATGATAGTACGTCCATTATCGTGTACTCGGCCTTGCATCTAGTGCAGAAGTACTCCTTCCTCTCCTCGGCCGGAATCGTAGTGCCTTGAACTGCCTTATCGATTGAGTACATCCGCCATTTGATCGCATCAATGGTAGCGCGGTAATCAATATAATAATAGGTACGATTCATTGGACGCTGTTGACCTTCTTTGATCTCGGGGCGGGTATGTCTGGAGTAATCAGTTTAAGTCATTGCGATGGAGCGACAACAGCCCATACACAGATAGAAACCGGTCCTCCTTCAGTCTACCACAAAGCTTGTGAAGCTCCTTGGTATTCATGCTCATCAAGTATGCCAAATCATCGTCGCGCAGTGCCGAATGTACTATTAAGGCATCAACAACAAGGATGTGCTTTGTATCGTAGAATGCGCGCATGCAGTTCCGAATGAGAATTTGAGCCAGATCCATGGTGACTGCGGTACGATGCTAGAACAAAGCCAGCAAACCTGCGGACCACGGGGGAAAGTGGAGAGAATCGAGGCAGCTTCAGGATACTTTCTGCATATCAGGACGACTAGTGGTTATCAGGCTGTATATGGGCCAAAAGTCTCAAGGGATGAATAATGAAGAGGAGCGCATCATTTATTCACTGCCGACAGACTGACCAGTGCTGTCAGAGGAGTTAGTGAAAGTGGACAAGGACGCAGTGATAACGCTGTGCACAGAACAAAGTGAGATGCGAAGAAAATGGTTTCCTAATCAAGGTTGAGGGAGCCTTGCATTTAAGGCTAAACTTGATCAGGCAAGGCGCAGCCTTGTGTCTTCCATCGAGAATTTCATTACTATCTCTGAGCATATGTTCCTGGAGAACATGTTCACCTTCTACGTGGAATGTATAGCATATTGCGATTTTCAAAATGGACGAAGCCCGTCCCACAGCTGGTCCAGCAAAGACTGAGAGCAGTAAGTCATTCCAAATCTCCCGCAAGACGAAAACTAGCACGCTCTTCGTTCAATCCCACTTCACTGCCAGAGTGATACAGTTGACTATTGCCCGAGTCCTTCGAACGAGTACTAATGCTACTTCTTCCAATAGGTGGCGAGAAGGCCAATGGGGGCTCGTCGCATAGCAACCGCAGGGGAGGTAGATTACAAGGCAGAGGTGGAGGCCGTGGTGGGCGAGGCAGAGGCCAGAGCCACCAGAAAAATTTTGGTTCCAGTGATAGAGGTGGGCGACATAAGAAGACCGATATGGGCCGGGGCGAGTACAAGTATGTCAACATGATAATCAGTCGAATGTCATGGCTAACTAATCAAGTCGAGCTGATATAGACAAACGCAAGCGCAATGCTGAATCGCAGGCAAAGCGCCGCCAGTTGGATGAAGAGAATGGCGGGAGCTCAGCGATCTTCACAAAAGAAGAAATTGAGGCTGAAGGCCGAAAGCCCAAGAAGAAGGTTGCAGTGATGATTGGGTATGCAGGTTCTGGCTACAAAGGAATGCAGATCAATGACAAGGAGAAAACGATTGAAGGTGACCTCTTCAGCGCATTCGTTAAGTCTGGCGCTATATCCAAGGCCAATGCAGATGACCCTAAAAAGTCCTCTCTAGTTCGATGTGCCCGAACAGATAAAGGTGTCCATGCCGCAGGAAATGTCATTTCTTTGAAACTAATTGTGGAGGATCCTAAAATCGTCGAAAAGATCAACGAGCATTTGCCGCCTCAAATTCGAGTTTGGGGCATACAGCGAACAAATGGATCTTTTAGCTGCTACCAGACTTGCGACTCGAGGTGGTATGAATATCTCATCCCAACATTCTCCTTCCTTCCACCATATGGAGAGAGTTACCTGGGCAAGAAATTACTTGAATCTGCCGAGAAGGAAGGAGTCCTTGAAGATTATAAAGAAAGACAAAAGGATGGAACTGCTTTCTGGGAAGATTTCGAGGAGAACTACCTGAAGCCCATTCTGGATAAACTTGATCCCGAGTTGCAAACTGAAGTAATATCTACAATTAATAGTTCGGAAGAATCAGATCAGCCAGAGAAGCGAACTGAAGAACAGAATACCGGAAATACCGTCCCAAAAGATGAGGCTAACCAAGAGGACCAGCCGAATGCAAACGATTTGGTTTTGGAGACCATCAAGCCAGAAAACTCTCAAGCGGACAAGCCTGAGAGTGAGGGTGAGTTGCGGAAACGAAAAGCCTCGGAAGGTATGCTATTTTATAGGCCTATTTTTTTCTTGGCACTAACAGCGCCATTAGAATTAGATAAGGGAATGGAAGATTCACTTTCAAGCAAACGTCAGCGGACTAGTCCCGGAAGCGATAATACTAAGTCAGACGCGGAAACGACACCCAAAGTTGGAGGAAGCAAAGAGAGCGATGGCCAGGCTGTATTAGAAGATCAGCCAGAGGTCAGCAAGTCGGTTGTGACACCATTAGAAGCAGCTGTCAAAGAAGTCAAAGCAGCATTCATAACTGCCAAAAAGGCTTACCGCATCTCTGACGAACGACGACAACGGGTCCAGGAAGTCTTGAACATGTACCTGGGAACACGCAACTTCCACAACTATACTATCCAAAAGAAGTTCTCTGATGCGTCTGCTAAGCGAGTCATTCGGTCCTTCAGGGTTGGAGATGATCCTGTGATTATCAATAATACCGAATGGCTATCTATAAAAGTCCATGGGCAATCATTTATGATGCATCAGATCCGGAAAATGGTGGGCATGGCAGCTCTGGTTGTAAGATGCGGTTCTCCAATGAGTATAGTCAATGAAAGCTATACAGCTGCTACTATAAGTATTCCTAAAGCGCCAGGACTTGGACTCCTACTCGAGAGACCTGTGTTTCAGACATATAACGATAGAGCTATGAAGGATTACAGCCGGGAGAAGATCGATTTCGACAAGTTTAAGAAGGAAATAGACGAATTCAAGCAACGAGAAATTTATGATCGGATATTTAGGGAGGAGGAGCGGGACCATCAGTAAGCCGTCATCCGAAATTTCAGTTATGCTTTTGTTAATATGGTTAGGTTCCATTCCTTTTTCCATCACATCGATCATTATCGCACGGAACACTTTTTGTGGGTGACCGCATCAGGTCTTTCCGCTGCGAAGCAAAGTCAGGCAAGAAAGGAAGATAACAGCGACGACGAGGTCGACATCAATGGCGAAGAAGGATGAGTATTCAGGCCATATGAGGCGGGCGAGCATCAGGAGAGGACCACTGCGATACCGCGCTAAGAATCAATATTGCCTAGAAAGAACAAGACCAACTCCAAAATAATCACTTAACGAGATATAAAAATGTCTCATGAATATGGCCATATAGATGCAGTCGGAATGTTATCATATATCCTGCTACTAAGGAGATATACGTGGCTATGTAATAGAGCCACAGGATCATCTTAGACCACTAGCAGCATGAGTCAATGGAGCCGTTCCCAGCTATCAAAATCACTATTATTTGTCTCTTAAGAACTAACCAATTGAAAAAGCGAAGGCGGTATCTGTTTTCTATTTCCTAATATCTTTGCTTCTGATGTCTTATTTTGGGCATTCGTGCGAAGATGTGGGTTAGCTTCGTTGTCAGCGAGAGTTTGCAGAGCAAGAAATCATTCCCAGTTACATGCGCCTTTGCAAGAGGTGTCTGGTTGCGGTCACTTCTGCCCATAAACACCTCCAACCTCTCGAGAAGTTAAATTATACTTTTTAATCTTTGGTGATGGCTGCAATATTCAAAGTTAATGGCTTTGAAGACTGGCTCTGACGTGCTTCTCAATAGGCACCAATTCAAAGGACTCATAAGCTCCGGACCGATTTATGTTTGGTGAGTGACACCTTTTGATTAACCCCGTCTCCAATTTTTCCTTCCCGCTGGCCATCGGAGACCTTGCCTAACTTAATATAAACGCCTAAATTATAGAGCCCAAGGGGAGGGGTGGTATGGAGTCATGAGTGGTGAGTAAAGGGATAATTGATAGAGATTCACGCTATCGCAGTTAGTGTAAACATGGTGGCCCATGAATCTCGTCTGGCCCATTCAAACAAAACCACAATACACTATCTACCAATGTAATGTTTGACCAATGTAATGTTTGACCAATGTAATGTTTGACCAATGTAATGTTTGAGAGAAAGGGGCATATTACTAGAACAAGACAAATAAGCGAGTTTACAAATTCACCTCAAAAGTGGCGTTATCTCCAATACCTCAAAAGCGGGGAGATCCGTGATGACTATGCAGACAGCACGGAATGCGGCGCGGAAATGTCACCGCACCTGGTCAAGCATTGGTCATCCCGTAAGCACCGGTACAATAGTATTCTGCCGTTTTGTTGATGGTAATTTTGCTCCGTCAATCTGATTGAGATCTCGGATTGAATTATCTAAGACCATGTTGAAGTGGGAGGAAGTGGCAAAGCATCAGACGAGACAGTCGTGTTGGGTGGTGATCCAAGGCAAAATTTACGACCTGACAAGCTTTATAGACGAGCATCCTGGCGGCGCACAGAGTATCTTGAGATTCGCAGGAAAGGATGGGACGGAAGAGTATGAAGGTTTCCACCCGGCAGGAACTATTGAGAAGACACTCTCTCCAGGTCGGTTTGTCATGAACTCCAATACCTGAGTATCAGCTAAACTCTCTCGTCTTTTTAGAGCATCATCTTGGGTTTGTCGATCCCGCTACCATCCCAGTGGTGTCTAAAACTGCTGCTGTTCCAGCTGCCAAGAATGATGAGTCCAAAGTAGTGCCCATTTCTCTCATCATGAACCTGAACGACTTCGAGCGAGAAGCTCAAAAACTCGTCTCGCAACGTGCATGGGCTTACTTTCACTCCGCAGCAGACTCGCTGCAATCTTTTCATACCAACATCTCAGAATGGAAGAAGGTGTCCTTACGGCCGCGTGTCCTGCGTAATGTGTCATATGTTGACATGCAAAGGACTATCATGGGCCAAAAAAGTAGCTTACCGTTTTTCATAGCACCAGCTGCTTTGGCCAGACTAGCGCATCCGGATGGTGAAAAGTGCTTAGCATGGGCAGCAGGGATAAAAGGTATTCCATACTGCACGAGCAGTTATGCTTCGGTGTCGCATGAGGACATTGCGGCAGCTTTAGCAGAGAAAAAAGGAGGGCATCTATTCTTCCAACTCTATGTCTCGAAATCCAAGGAGAGTGCAATCGAAACAATAACTGAAGCCCGAAGGCTTGGCTACAAAGCTTTGATGGTCACGGTAGATACCCCTGTGCTAGGTAAGCGAGAAGAAGATGAGCTGCAGCAAGCAAAAGACCAGATTGCGAATGGATTCGTTCCACCGCCATGGACAGCTCATGAAGTTGATGACGGTGAAAAGCCAATTTTACGTAGCTTTCATTCGACGACTCTTAATTGGGAGGATCTGATATGGATAAGAGAAGCTTGGGGTGATGCACCGTTGGTTTTAAAGGGTATCCAGACTGCGGAGGATGCCAAACAAGCTGCAGATTCTGGAGTGGTTGACGGAATATATCTTAGCAACCATGGCGGAAGACAGATTGACGATGGCCCAAGTTCAATCCGCACTTTGCTTGAGATTCGAAAATTCTGTCCTGAGGTTTTGAGTAAGGTGGAAGTAGTTCTAGATGGTGGTGTAAGGCGAGGAGCAGATATCTTGAAAGCTTTGTGTCTAGGAGCCTCGGCTGTATCTTTAGGACGCCCGTTTATGTATGCAATCGGAGGCTATGGGACTGAGGGAGCCGTGAAAGCTATACAGAGTATGTATGCGCCTTCCCATGCGTTGATTAATTGAGCTAACAGTCTAAGTTTTGAGTGATGAAATTGAGACTACCATGAGGCTACTCGGAGTCACCTCGCTTTCTCAACTGAACCCAGAATACGTAAATTTTGCAACTCTGGAACGGGATCTCCCACGAAGTATTAGGGAACTTCCCTTAAGCAAGCTTTAGTCTGGTAATACTACTTATCACCCAACTGTTTAGAAGCCATATGTGAATCGTCTCCCAGATTGGTAAAGTGAAAGTCCATGAGAATATTAAAATTTGTCGAGCTTTCGAAGGAAGATCGTGACAATGTGCAAAAGACTATTGTACAGTTCAATATGGGACTTTATGATAATCAGACAAATACTTGTGTTCAATTATTCACTGGAATGAAAAGAGCAACCCAATATTACTAATGCTTACTATTTAATGCTTACAAACAACCAGAGAATACAATAAGGCACTTCACGGCTCGCACGTCTGAACACAAAAGATGATTTCAGGCTTCAATAACCTTATGTCTAGTCCAAACACCACTGCAGCGTCATTATAAGCTCAGTTTATAAGTGGTTATTTCTTTTAATTGGTTAGCTTGAGGATAAGTGAATAAGATCAAATAGTGCTGAAAGAGCACTACATAACAGAAATAAATCTTCTCCTAAAGATCGTCAACAAAACAGGAACCACAAGTAGAGCAGAAACTTCAAAGTTATCTATTGCTAATAATTGTAAAATTTGGGTTTAATATACCTTTTCAAGCATCGTTCCAACAAATCAAATCACACCAAGCGGCTTTAGCTCACTTGGGAGAGCGCCAGACTGAAGACAACTTCAGACAGTTTATCTGGAGGCACTGTGTTCGATCCACAGAAGCCGCAAACTACTGCGAATCATGGAAAACCATGATTAAAGAACACTTCCTTTTTGCTCTTTTTTTTTCTTAAATATTTATACTCTTTAAGGGTTGAGGTGACAGGTAGTTGCGCTTTTGCTAAGCGAGCTGGTGTGCGCTAGGGGTTAACTTTTGTGGATCTGGAAGTGCGGTCCATGTTAAAGAAGCCTTGCCCTTAATGTATATCTACAGTAGTGTAATACGTGTGCCATTATTCATCTCCCCTAAAAATTACATGAAAAGCCCATTCTAAGTATTAAAAGTGTCGTAGTAAATATCCCATTAATCCATTGATCATACAGAGTCGTCACCAGCCACACTCTGATAGCCGCCAGCGCTATCTCCTGCTCTTCTCCTATGTAAGCTTGGAGTTTCATACATCATCGTGTAGTTGATCCTCTCGCCTCCTAGCACAGCTGCGCCATTTTCTCGTTTCCCAAAAAGTGGTGCTGGATCGCACCAGAAATCTTTGCAATTCTGAACACAGCCGGCTGAGAATGGATTTCGATTTCGCCGTGGCCGATTGCTGCCTTCATAGCCATGGAGTGCAGTTTCCACAAAGGTGTCGACGCCAAGTATTTTCTTCCACTGTGCAAAACAGCCAGCTTTGTGGTGGTCGTGCGGCGCATGTGTTGGCGGCAGCGCTGGGTCAGGGCCAAGTCCAGTGTTGCCCAGTTGAGCCCCGGCCAGAGATGTAGCCCCCGTGGTAAGTGCATTTGTAATAGCATCGGATGCTTTGTGACCGTGCCCATGATGTGCACCACGCATATTCTCCCAAGTAGTCATCGCCCTGGATATCTGAAGTAGCTGCACGAAAAGAAGCATAGTGACCCATGTTAGTTGTAACGCTGCCCAGATTATGAGAACCAGCGTAAATGGGTCAGCATTCACTACCTGGCACAACTCCGCGGAGAGAACATTACACTCTGTGCTTCCGCTGTCCTTCAGTAGCTCGAAGTCTTCATGATGTCAGCAGCTTCGTTGCAGGAGAATCGTACAACACTCACATCCTATGGTAATGTTCACGAGAACGAGAATGCCAAGTTCTAGTGCAATGAGGTATAGAAAGAAATGCCGATGATTGTTAACACCCACGCAATTATATACCCAAGGACAATGACTATCAGTATCGTTAGCAGCTATATATCCTTTATGGTTGCCAGCTCTTACTGGTCATGCTTCGCCACGCAACGATTGCACCTCTTGCAATGCTTGCTTCTTAAAGGCATTCGGACCATACAAGGCACACAGAAGTTCTGGTCATCAAACTTCCAAAGACTGAGCAACTCATTAATAACATCTTTTTGCTGAGTCAAGCCACCCAATTTTGGAACATATCCTGGTTCGTAGATCATTGTGCAAAAGTAAAAATATCCGCACAACCCATAGAATATGAAAAATGCCAAATTAGAGATGGGGTATGAGGAGTAAGTCGCTAGATTCCATCAGCATTCAGGCGAGAAAAGAAGAGTCTCCACAAACCTGGAAGAATCACTGTCAACCACCTCATGCCTACCAAAAATAAAGTGCCTGCAAATATTCCCGCTAACCATGGCTTCCAAAATTAGTGGAATTGTGACGTTATCGAAGCGTTGAGAACTCACAGTTTTATGCATGTGCTTCATGTCTGAAGGTGCATATTCCATCACTTGGAACGCAACCCACTGTAAACAATATCCCACAAATAATGCCAGTGGCAATCCGGCATAAACTACCATATGGCTCACGAGCATAAGGAGAACCCAGATAATAAGAAGAGGCCATAAAAAGAAGAACTTATTCATGAAGCCGCGCTTATCCTTGAACAGCCAGGAAGACAGGGGGAAATTGACGGTCAGAGGCATAGCATCGTCTCGATATCCGCATTCTTTTAATGCTCTATGCCATATCCGCTCGGTTTTCATCTCGGAAGCTGTGATAGCTGGAGTCTTTCCACTTTGAGTCTCGGCAAATCGATCGGCTCCATATTCAATCAGCTTTTGTATGCATCCTTGCGACCCTTTTACTAACGCCCAGTGCAAAGCCGTGAATCCGGTCTCGTCTGTTATGTGCACATCGGCGCCCCATCTGAGAAACAGGTCCACACAGGCAGGATATCCTTTATACGCAGCCCACATTAGAGGTGTATGACCTTGATTATCTGGAACATCTACCGCAATGTTCTGATGCAGAAGAAGTACTAGGAGAAAGATGTTCCCTTCGAATGTCGCTAGGTGAAGGATATTGTATCCTTGGATGTCTGTAACCAAAGGGTCTGCGCCGTTTTCGAGCAGTAGGTGTACGGTGTAATAATGGCATCTCTGTGCAGCCCACATTGCGGCGGTGGCAACTGATTCCCCGCCCTTCTTGTTCACATCGACTCCGGCGTTCAGCAGGAATTGGCACATCGCATACTGATTATTTATGGCGGCCCACTAGGACTGAAATCAGCAAAATGCACATTAGAAGCGTGCGGCATAAAAATTACATGTAATGGAGTTATTCCCTCAGCATCACAATATGAAGCATCGACTTTTCCACTCTCATAAAGCCTCTCAATGGCCTGGATGTCACCGATTCGGGCGAGCTGCATTATATCCTCGTCCGGATTGGAATCAGGCCCAGATGGGAGCATATCAGCAAGCTCTACATGCTCATCACCGCTCACTTTCGCTTCCGCCGCTGTGGCCTTTCCATTCGGCATCATGGGCGAATTTTTATGCGACGACTCAGCTGCGATTGAGGTTGTTGGATTCAACTGAGACATGATATAGGTAGGTGCGTGGGAAAATTAGGGATTCTGTGTAAGGTCGCTCCTTCCCAAGATCATTAAAACAAACTCACTATAGAAAGAACATATCCCAATTCCGTGGAGAAATATGATCAAATACAAATGCGAACGGCCTAAAGGTTTAATTGAAATTATGGAGGCGGAATGAAAATGGGTCATTGCTTACGGGGGAACAAGGCTGAGCGCCATGACCATGACAAGACTTACAAGGATCTTCAGCTGCCAAAGCCTTGTCTTGGTAGCATTTACACTATCCACCTTCGACTTAACACAACAATACATTCGTCTCAGTCGCTCGCCAACTATGTCGAGCAGTACTACGATAGAGGACTGGGTGCACTATGCATTCAATCCAAGCCCCCTAGCCCTCGTGGTTGCGGTACTTGTGGCCATTGCAATTCCTATCTTCCTCCACACAGTTGTCTTCAAAGCTAGTGGTCTAACCTCATTACCTTCTATATTACTTGTTGGGCCCAGCGGCTCTGGGAAGACTTCTTTTCTCACTTTGGTATAAGCCAATAAGTCCAATCATTCAAGACATCTACTGACAGGCTTACAGTTTGAAAGAGGATCCCCGGCGAGGACACACACATCACAATATCCTATAGCAGTTGAATGCTCCCTGCCAGTTGAAAACACTGCAGGAACCGACAAGTATCGCTCTGTAAATGATCCAACAAACCAAGCGCACAAGAAGTTCCTTCTCATCGATACCCCAGGCCATGGCAAGTTGCGACACCATGCGCTGGAGAATATAACCGACCCACAAAACTTAAAAGGAATCATATTTCTCGTAGATGCCGCGACATTATCTGCAGGTGACCAAGGGCTGCGACAGACCGCAGATTATCTTCATGATATTCTTCTTATCTTGCAGAAGAGAGGCGAAAGCAAGAAGACCGCCAAGGCGTTAAAGGAAGTACCTTTCCTGATAGCTGCAAACAAAATGGATCTCTTTACGGCGCTTCCAACAACATTAGTGAAGAATAGCCTTGAAACTGAAATTACTAAGGTACGGACATCGAGGAGCAAGGGTTTGCTAGATTCGGGTATTGGCATCGACGATGGCCACGATGAGAAGGATGACTGGCTGGGAGAGATGGGATCAACAGAATTCAAATTCTCACAAATGGATGAATTTGATGTTTCCGTAGAAGTTATTGGCGGCAATGTTACCGGAGAAGGGCCCACGGTTGAGAAATGGTGGAATTGGGTTTCCGAAAGACTATGAATGAGGTCCTGTGAGGGGAAAAAATATACTTTAAAGTCAAATTGCTTGTGGTTTCGTCAGGTTGAAGAGAGTCAGGGTCGGAGAAGCTTGTCTTCAAAGCCAGGACTCATGATCAGAATCCTGGAACATCAGAAAGAGACATCAGACTGTAGTCTGCTATGACTGGCTCGAACGTGTGCCACTATGGCCGCCCGGGCTGGCCGAGCTCTCTAAAGCTTAGCACATATCTAGAATTGTAACAAGCATTGAGAAAATCTCATGATACAGCCAATCTAATTCGGTATAGATTAGACGCTGTAAATCTAGTACACATAAGGCTGCACCTGACTCGACTTAAGGTCATTCAGTATCATGAAGACATACCAATAAATAGAGTAGAGTGATGAAATTGTGTTCGTTAAGTCTACTCTACTCTCATTCATTGCAAGTTTTAAGATCCTCCGTAGATCTCTACGACTTTGTAGCAACCTCATCCCATCCTCTTCCCAGCGCTATCATATGTTAGCCATCTCCTAGACGAGTTTTCTGACTGCGTACCTTTCGTGGCCTTATCATCACACCAATACCACAAGTTCTTCGCCAAATCCTTATCTTCCGCAAGCTTGGATGTCTCATCCTCAGTCGCGATAGGAATGAAATACTTCCCCTTCTGCTCTTTCAACACCACGGCTGGCGAGGTGGCAAGGTAGAGCGCCGTTGCGGCGCCATCTTCTGTGGATTGGCCGGTGACCCAGAAGTTGGCTTTCATGAGGTGCCCTAGGGGCCGAATAATGTTTTCCAGGCATCCATTGCTTCTGTTGGAATACTGGAATATGTTAGAAGATTTTGTGTAGAAGGAGAAGTGAGAATGGAGGTATGAGTGCCTTACTTTCCTGGGAAAAAACTGTTGGCATATACCTTTGAAGAGCCTCTCTTTTCAAGCCGCTTGCTTAGCTCCTTTGTAAAGAGAATATTTCCTAGTTTACTAGTGATTGTAAGCTACTCCTGATGTCCGGTGAGAATTGATAAATACTTACCTTCGGGCATAACGCCAGCATGAGTCAATATTGTCAGGGCTCTTAATTCTCGTCCTATGTTGTCATCAATTAGGTGAATTCTTTCTGACGCAAACCTCAAGCCAAAATTTCAGGGTAATTTTTATATACTTCGACATTGTAGAGTCAAGATCCAGATCCTGGCACCCAAAATGGACCGAAGAAGTAGTGACAACAATCCTTGCATCTCCATATGTTTGCGCTGTGCTCTCGATCTTCGGAAGCAGGATATTCGTCAATACAAATGGCCCCACAACATTTGCTGCCCAGATTGTCTCAATGCCTTGCGGTGAAAGAGTATAATCTGGGACTGTCGGAAGACCTATATTGTCTCAACATCGCAACACCTAGCATAGAAGAGAAAACTTACCAGCGTTGCTGATGAAGATATCCAACCGATCTAGCTTCCCGAACAGCTCATCCGCAGCCTTTTTCACGACCACGATGTCGGTAAGATCACATGGCATGAAATCGACCTGCGGGTTTTCCTCCTCAATCACAATAACATGTTTCTCCTTCCAATAAGCTATTGACTCCTGAAATTCCTCCTTACTATGTGATAATACGTAGACTTTACCGATATGGTGAAGAAGCAGTTGAGCAACGATATCTCTCCCAATACCCGCATTTCCTCCCGTGACGACGGCGACTTTTCCTTGTAGGGAGTCTATATCTTCTAAAGAGAAGTTGCGGTAGGTTCTGACGCCGCTCATGCTGAGTTTGGTGGCTTGGCTAGTTTAAAGAGTTTTGCCGATTTTCAAAGGATGCGGAATTTGATTGTGATATACGAAACAACGAAGTGAATGCTTGTAGGAGTGAGGTTGTTGGGCTTGTTTGTTGCTGAGAATATGGTACTGACGTAGTCGATAAATACTTGACAGCCAAAGGGATGACATCGATAGATCAGCATATGGTGCAGCGGGAGCACCCGCCACAATACCCCACTACATATTCATACAAGTATACAGAAAATAGGGTTTGCTACAGTGTCGGGAGCAGATGTACACCACGATGACTGGATATAGGCTTCCTGTTTCAATGTATTACATGAACGTGTCACATTGGGAGGGAAAGAGCGCAATAGCTACTCTCAATCTTGGTATAATTTTACTTTCTACAAATCGTACTTACCAGCGGGAGAAACCAGAGCTCTAAACGTAGCAAGTGCTTTCATATATCAAGGGCATGGGGTCATGTTCTTCACTTTACACTACTAGATATGATGAATGTTGAGACGCAATTGGTGAGTACTTGCGAATTTAAAATGTCTTTTTCTTATGATCCTGTCTTCTCGTTGCTCTACTCATAAACCACATCTTCGAAACTTCCATCGTGAACACATCGCCTCAAATAATCATTCTTCATATTATCATAGTCCCATGCCCGGCAATCCCGGAGACAAACAATGTGCCTCCTATTTCCAAGACGTGTTCAGCCTTATTCGCTATTGCAATACCTGATCCGATGAAAAAAATAAATCTCTACTTGCTGATGCCGATGAGGGCGTATATGCTTGCTGTTTCTATCAAATGATGACGAATCTTCCGTTTGAACTACCTCATAATTGATCGACAAATATAAATAATTTAGGGTCTATTTTGAGGACGATTGTAGTAAACTCGCAATTGTCATCGTATGAAAACTTCATAGCTCACTAAAGCTCGAGAACACCAACCTACTCCAATAGAACAATCATCATAGCAACAACAAACACATGAAACAAAAGCTGCAAATGTTGTCAGATTAGATCAAGTTAATCCGTCATCAAATCACTCCGCTCGAATAGAAACCACTATGCTAAGCACGGGTTTCGGATTCGATTGGCAGCGCGTAGCTTTTATGTGATTTTCTGGTAAGCTCTTGGTTATCATCACCCAACATTCGCATGGCCTTCCAGGGCTGCCCGTCTTGATACAAGTAATATAAAGATACCATAGCCATTCCGAGTTGAATTTAGTTCTACTGTGGGATGTTAGCTTCTGGTTATGTGGTGAGGAAGGAATTATAGAAAAGGGTTTGATATGTAAGTCATATATAATGTAATGGGCTCCCCACAACCTCATGATCAATACGGATAAACGAAAATTATTTAATTTTGTTGATAATCATGAAACAAGATGAAGTAGAAGAAATAGAAGAACTTACAAATCCACCACAACAATCGCAAGTATTTTCTTCGCCAACAATAGAGGTGGTGGTGCGTTCAAATCCCCATCGCATATTTTGTGGAACCTAGATTAGCAAGGCGCGCTTGGTAACTTATCAAGCTCTAATGCGAGGCTTGTGTTTCAAGCTCCATGATAGTCGATGGTCAGAGCGGTCATAGATACACCGAAGTGACAAGTCAAATTCTGTTCATATATCCGGGTTCCAGATCCGCGCTACCAACACCAAACTCCAGATCTAACCTTTATAAAAGTACATCAACCATGAATATCACCATTTTAGGAATGCCTTAAGATATGCAATCTCAGAGTGTGCAACACCTGTTATGAATTCGCTAATGATCAATCCTCCTACTCCCGACTGTACTCGAGCGTCTAGTCCTTCCATCTATTCAAATACTTTTGCATATCATCCACCGGCTGAGATGCCGCAGCAGCCTGCATCTTATTAGCTGGATTGAAACAACAAAGGGGTGATTCATACCGTGTTGGCGTGGCTAGATACGCTGAAGGTTTGTGCTTGTGTTATAGTTGTCAAAATTGTTGGGTTACCCATGACTGTTGTAGCTATGACGAGAGGGGATGTTGGATATAGAGGTGCTGTATTTGTTGCAGTGATCTTGGTTGAAGGTATCGGTTGCATAGCTGCATACCTTATGTTGCCAACTTGCTCGTTGAAAGGCGTTGCAAAATCGCCAGTTCCTCCATTGGCGGGGGCAGCTGCAGCAATCTGATTCACAGCTGGCGGCGCAGTTATAGTAGTGATTGCAGCAATGCTTGGAGAGAAGACACCTGTCATTTGTGTAAGACTGAATCGAGGGGAGTAGTTCGTGATTGTTCCAGCGCCTGATGCGGGTGTTGAGATGATGCCTAGAACGCTATCGTGGGTTATTATTTACGTGGCCCTCTGATGAGGATTTCACATACTATGCATTTTGTACATTCCCCCCCAATCCCGGAGGAATGGTCACTGTTACAGTGCTCCCTGCCGCAAACGTGCCTGTCGAAAGCTGAGTCAACTGCTTTAACGAAGCATCAGGCCCTGCATAGAGGAATAATGTATACGAGGTAAGATCGGATATTGAGGGTGCAGCTCCATCATCGCTCCAAGTCACAGGGAATGTGAGGGTTGTGAGTGATGCGCCGGCTGCTGGTGCTGTGAATTTTGGTGCTGCAAATGCTGCATGCACGGATGAAAGAACTAGGAGAAGTGTAGAGCGCATAGTCGACCAATTTTGCGATTAAACGAGTGACTTTGGGAGACCGCACAAAGGTTGTGATGATAATGTGTAAGAGATGGTTGGCGTCCTGACAATAAAGCAAGTTTACGATCTTAGGATCTTGAATTCTCAAGGGTGGCTCAGGAGCTTAACAACCCCTGTAAAGTTGATCTTAGAATAGAAATTCTATGTCATGTCGCGGACAAGAACGATTGCTTGATCCTTGCTTCAGGTACGAGCATGCAAGAGTTCATAGAAGGGAGAGAAGAGAAGTAATTTTTGCGCCATTTCTAAATCACATTAAGCCAGTTCCTCTCCCCAAACACAGAAACCGTCCAGTGATAGATGGATTGGTTGACTTATTGCCTTGTTCTTGTCAGGCAGAAGAAGTGTTGCCCCTCTATTGTCTTATCGTTATCGCTTGCCGCACCGGTTAACATCGGGGGTCGGTGCCAGTTGCCTGTGAAAAGTCTCCCCCCCAAAGAATGATCGCGCCACACAGAACACTAATTACGAGAGCATCTTCATTTTTCTTTTCTTTTTCACTGTTGAATAGAAATAGACATTCTTTCCCGAGTCGTTATTTCCTCCTTATTGCACTTTGCCGGCCACAGACTGCGTTTGCTCCATTCTCAACATGGCGACCACTACCAAGCCTGCAGCCCCTCCAGTTCTGGCGCACTCTGCCACCGAATTGATTGGAAACACTCCTTTGGTGCGATTGAATAAGATACCGCAAAGTCTAGGAATCGAAGCCGAAGTATATGCCAAGGTCGAGTTGTTCAATGCTGGCGGAAGTGTAAAGGATCGAATTGCGCTGAGAATGATTGAGGAAGCCGAGCGGTCTGGCAGGATTAAGCCAGGAGATACTCTCATTGAGCCTACTAGTGGAAATACGTATGTCAAACTATCCTCGATATGCGCAAATCTAACATTTCCACAGTGGCATTGGATTGGCCCTTGTTGCTGCCATCAAAGGTTACAAGACAATCATCACACTACCAGAAAAGATGTCAGCAGAGAAAGTTTCAGTCCTCCGAGCGCTAGGTGCCACAATTATCCGAACTCCTACCCAAGCCGCTTTTGATGCACCTGAATCCCATATTGGTGTTGCAAAGCGTCTGCAAAAGGAGATTCCAAACTCTCATATATTGGACCAGTACGCGAACCCCGACAATCCTCTTGCACATGAGAGGGGTACCGCCGAGGAAATTTGGAAGCAAACAAATGGAAAAATTACCGCAATAGTAGCAGGAGCTGGTACCGGAGGCACTATAAGTGGATTATCAAAAGGTCTAAAGAGACACAATCCTAATATTAAGGTTATTGCCGCGGATCCGTTTGGATCTATACTTGCACTTCCAGAAAGCCTGAACCAGGAGCACGCAAATGAGGCCTACAAGGTGGAAGGTATTGGATATGACTTCATTCCAGAGGTCCTGAAGAGAGAGTCTGTTGACAAGTGGTACAAGACTGATGATCGCGAATCGTTTGCTTATGCTAGGAGACTCATTGCCGAGGAGGGTCTCTTGGTTGGTGGTAGTAGTGGAAGTGCAATCGCAGCAATGGTAAAGGCTGTCAAAGAGCTCAGCCTCGGCAAAGGAGATGTTGTAGTTGTCATATTACCGGACAGCATTCGAAGTTATCTAAGTAAATTTGCGGACGACGACTGGTTGGCAGCAAATGATCTCCTCCCAGCGACACCACCTGCATCTTCGCCATCGTAAGTGACCACTTGATCTGGTCAAGACGTTTCACGGCTACAGCTGACATTAATCAATCTAGGTCTCCCTTATTGGGTTCAAAGCATGCGAAGAAAGACCCATACTCTGGAGCTACTCTGCGATCCCTTCGATTAAAGCCCGTAACTACAGTTCTGGCGGATTCTCCTTGTTCTGAAGCTGTTGAAGTAATGCGCGAGAAAGGATTCGAGTAAGTAATCCTAATCAGAATACTCTGCTCATAGTTTAGAACTCCTCTTCAATTTAAAAATTCATACTAACCCCAGTTCAGTCAGCTTCCTGTCTTGGCACCAACAGGCGGTAAGCTTGTTGGACTGGTAACCTTGGGAAATATCCTGAGTTGGATCAGCCGCGGCCGAGCTACAGGCAAGAGTCCTGTATCAGATGTAATGTTTGACTTCTCGTCGATACCAGAAGTCGTCACAGACCCGAAAGATATCAGCAACTTGACCAAAGCACCAAAGACAAATGGCATAGAGAGTAATGGAGAGGGAAAGCAACAGAAGGCCCCAAAAAGAAAATTTGTTGAAAGTAAGTCGAGATCGCATGTACTATTATGGTGGGGAGCACCAGCACTTTCTGTATCCATTATGTTTGTTCGTCTTATTCGCATGAGATGGTGACTTCACCATTTTAGAAGCAGCTACTAACAATTCGCATAGTTACACTGGATACGCCATTATCTGCTCTAAGCAAGTTCTTCGAGTGGAATAGTGCAGCAGTGGTTACTGAATCAGCTCATATCAAAAGTGACAACCTGCCAAAGCCGGTTGCCATAGTCACAAAGGTAGATCTTCTTTCCTGGTTGGTGAAGCAGTCCACGATCTGAAAAGACGCATTATCGATTTGGCACATGGTGTTACGGCCCGAATAAGAACGAGGGACTTAGAGATTCAACAAGTAGAATTGCATTAGATGCTTAACGCAAGCAGTACTAGAAGGCGTGCCTCTTAGCAAGTAGAAAACGGCAAATAAAGCTTCAACGCTTCTTGAAAGCAAAATAATGGACAGCGGTGCAGAGCTCGTTTTCGCAATGATACCAATCAAATACAAGTACAAAAGTAAATCTTATATATGTGTTCCTATAGATTGAGTTTACGAGGTGACAGTGTATCTTTCATGCTTCCCCTTACCTAGCCACAGAGCGCTGAATTGGTTTAGTATAGCGGTCATGAGAGTTCTCTTTGAAGAGTGCAGTCGAGATGTGCCCAAATCTCAATCCGAGGAATCCAATTATCGAAGGCTATGAACTCGCATGTAGCACTGCGATGACCATCTTCGGGAACATCCTCTAGCACCCCAAGTTACACAAGTGACAGCTCATACATACTACCCACGTTACACACCTACCTCATAGAAAGGACGTGGGGGATCAGTTGACTTGCGAGACTATTCCCAGCCAGCCCGTTTGCCACGCTATTACAAATATCTTCAGCACTGATGCTGATGCATGGCTGTGCTTGGCTGTCAAAGGCACATAGACCTGCATACGCCAGAGACAGGATCATACAGAATGAGGGGTAGAATCCAGCCAAATGGTCAAACTAGCGGTTACTCGCAGCAGTTCGAGTGTTACAAGAAGCTACTGCAGCCATGATCGACACCAGTAGGAATCTCCCCGGATGACGACCCCCCAAAAAAGAAAACATTAAAGCTGTCGAGTGCAGGTGTTGTTGGACTCACTGCTTAACAGGGCGTATCACTGCAACAAAATGTAGAGAAACGAAACCCCGGTTGGAGTAATGTGACTAACATTGACACTTGAGAAAAATTCTTACGAAATTTTACCCATCAGAGACAATACCTGGACAAGCCTCGTCAACCTACAAGGGCCGCTATGTGAAAGGTTCTGACAACACCGCCACGCATATATTGTCCTCTCCGCTTCCGGCAAGGCATTGCCACGTCCAAAAATCATACAAGGCTCACTTACTATTCAGTACTACACGCAACATTTCGCCTCCGAAACCCCATCTAGGCTTCCTAGAATGCGACGCCTAGGTCACACGACAAGCGCTGGTCCCGGAGAATTGGGCCGCCACCCAAGGATTAAACGACTGCTGGGCCTCATACCCCGGAAATAAGATAGGAAAAAGGTAAGACAAGAAGAAATCTTGACCAGGCTCGCAACCAAACAACTCCTAGATCAAGGCTCCCACCTGACATTGGTCTCGAAATCCACTCTTAAAAGGTCCACTACCGTAGTCCCTGCAGGAGGACCCTTCCTCGTTAACCGGCTAAAATAGGATTGTAACATGTTATATTGCTAACCGCGTTGCTTGAATAGCTTAGAGTTCAGGAGAAACTTAGAATGCGTGGGGGACAGTGGGTAGAGCATTTGACTTGGTGATACTGCATGCTTACAGCAGGCGGAACGTTGGACAGAAGCGTGGCTGCAGGAAGGGAGGGAGGAACTGTCAAGAAGCATTGCCAGCTGGTATCAATAATGCGACACAAGGCCATGGCAGGGAAGTTCAGGACGAAATGTTAAACTCGATTCGACCGATATGCATACAGTCGATCTGGCCCTGGCATCCACAAAAATATGGTGCTGCTGACTTGTTGGGTTTGATCGAGAGTAAAATTTGACGGCAAACTTGAGCACGAACTTCTGCCATGGACTCATGTCTAGGGGGTCAATAGCATCTTTATAACCAGATTCGCATCGGGAAGGGAGCTGTATGGAAGCCCGAACAGCACCACAGATTCTCATGCTCATGGCTCCATATTGGGAATCTCGGTGTATTGCCACAAGGCCGTGATGCATAGAACCCACTCCTGGCCAGCAGTTTTGCCTTTCGTTCTACACTTTGAACTCAACATTCTAGCAATTTAGATCCAATCAGAGAGTGACATTTGCTATTTGGCACAGCAAGCCACTGACGGAACTGGTAGAAGTACAAATCACAGGTTTGGCCTGTGTTTTTAGCTTCCATATAGCCTGGACAATAGGCATAGCGCGATTAATGAACCTGCATAGAATGCAGCCACGAGTTAACCGTCAAAACTTTGGATTTTATGGAGACATGGCAATCTGAGAATCTCACAATACCTTGTTCAGAACTGTTCCTTTGACCGCACCATTGGCACTGCAGCATGGGTTGGGGGGGTGTCACCGCAATTACCCACCACATGGGCTAGCATTCCGGCCATTCCTCGCGCCTATTCATGTGTCTCGTGATAACAAAAGATTATCACCCACTATGGGCTCCTACTTGTTGCTGCAGTACATAGGTACCCTTTCCACTTCTGCGAAGCCAACAAACCACCTACCACTCAAATCCACCTCATTAAATAATAGCTCCGCTGTCCATATCTCGCACAATTTCCTTTAAATACTGGATCCGTCTCTCTCCTCTTTATCCCCTTGAAAACTTATCGAGAATATGCGCCTCTGGTCAGCTATCAAACAGCCAACTATCCTCAAGCCGCGGCTCAAAGACCCGCTCCGGGAATTAACGCCTGTGATACTTGAACCACAACCGGAAAGTGATATTTACCATCATCAGCCCCCTCTTTGCTAGGGAGGCATCCTTTCCTCAAAATAATGTCGTCTTGTCAAGTTGGAACGGAGACGATCCACGACTCGGCGGACTCCTTCGTGCTCATCCCTCCGCCTCGTCCTAACCCCTCCGAAGATAAAGGTCTCGTCATTCCCGAATCTCAACGCGATGGACGCCATACACCACCATCACCTGGCAGTCTCAACGATGTCTTTGAACTTACTCCAGTCGCTTCATTGAAATTGCTCTGTTGCGGGGTCGAGGCGTTGGTGCGCGTTACTGGGGAGTACGTTCTCTTATAAGCTCGATGACGATATCTAGTACCTAATAAACTGCAGTATTCCTCCGACACCACCACCAACTCACTCGACCCCGCCAAATATGCGAGGGATGCAAGCAGAGAAAGAAAGTATTGTCAGAAGTAATTCATACACAAGCCTTGCCAATCTGCGGCCTCGAACACCGTCTGGCTCCAGCACTGGTTCGAACGATATCGATGGGGTGAACTTCAGAAAGACGGCAATCGGTAGCCCCACGATGGGTCCGACAGAACCATATATAGTTATTGGGGATAATGCAGAGCCCCTGAATGTCCAACATAGTGCCATTACACGAAAGTTCTACTCAAAACAGCCACCGCCAATCTCCCTCGACGACTACTTGATGCGAATACACAAATTCTGCCCCATGTCTCCAGCCGTATATCTAGCAACCAGTTTTTACATCCACAAACTCGCTGTCGAAGAACGTGCTATCCCCGTCACCCGCCGTAATAGTCATCGCCTCTTGTTAGCAGGACTGCGGGTCGCAATGAAAGCTCTCGAAGACTTGAGTTATCCGCATTCAAGATTCGCAAAAGTGGGTGGGGTCAGCGAGAACGAGCTGGCAAGATTGGAGATCAGCTTCTGTTTCTTGACAAATTTCGATTTTAAGACAAGCAAGGAGAAGCTCTTGGAACATGCACAGACTTTACGAGGGTTAAGTTCGGCACAAGGAGCGATGAATTTCATACCCAGAATGCCACCGAGGAGCAAACGAAGTAGAACTTGCTTACAGGAGACTATAAAGGAGGTTACGGCGGATGCATCATAGGGTGCTGCGTGCTCGGGAAAAGCGGCCATGATATGATAATCGATAATCAACACAACAGTGATGATTTGTATATACTGGTTCACGGAGACGTATTTCATTAAGAGGCATACGGAAAAGCCAGCTTTGCAAGAGACAAATGCAGGGCGATGTCCGTTCTTTGGTAGGCTTGCGGCACATGATGAGGACGATTTTGATCGGAGCGAAGCTGTTGAACCGATATATTTGCATGTATGATCTTAGCATAGGCGTTGGAAAGTTATGACTTGCATACCCATGGGATCGGCGTTGGAGGGCAAGATGTGTATTCAGCTCCAGATACGAAGGTCATTGGACCGGAACGGATGTGTTCATATTCGATTTACAGCGGTAATACCAATTTGTTGTTGCGTACGGTTATGATGAAATGATGAAATGATGAAATGTCGGAAGTATTTGAGTACATATGTTCGCAGGCACCATATCATTATAGAACATGTGTTCCTATTCTTTTGTGGTCAAAGCTCTCGAATTATAGATACTGCTCTCTTAGACCTAGGCGCGGCGCATTCGGCGGAGATCATCATAGGAAGATTTACAGCTGTTGATGCATTGTATTTGAAAAGTATCATGCCCCCCCCCCCCCCCCCCCCCAAAAAGTACGGAAAGTAAGATACCAACTATGAAATGTGTTACGAGCTACCTATGAGTGCTATACAATAAATGCAGCAAATGCAATTTACTAGATGGTTCGAAGAGGAAGGAAAAAGTAAACAGGGCTTGGCCCCTTTGAAATCGGGCTCCTAGAGAGTGACATTGCGGAATTTATCCGACCAATCACAGCTCATCTGTTGATGGCAGAAAGCTCCGAACCATGAAAGAAAGCAGCCGCATAAATTGGGACATTTACACTCTCATAGGAGCCCTGACTTGATGGTAAACTCTTCCAATTATCCTCAAGTATCCGATCTGGGTGCAGTTGCATAAACTTAAAGTGGTTTTGGTGCAACGGGTTTTGGGTCCTAGGGCAGCCCCCGTTCGGCCTCGTTCTTAACTCCAGATGTCGACTGAGAACACGCAGCAGGCGACAACTGCGCAATATTCTGTGAGTATTGGAAAATGTCCTAATTACTACAAGGCTACATATCACTGATTCTGCGGGTAGTGTGATCATTGTAGGCAGCGCAAGGTAATTCATCATACGTATGGGAACGTCAAGAGGCGGTCATTGACGACATGACAGTTGAGATGTTCACGCACCATTCCTCGCTGTAACAACTGCCAAGGCTGGCCCGGCGAGTGTGTTTACTCACGACATGGCCGACTGAAACGAAGGCCGAGGGCTAAGTAAACGATTTCTATTGTTCTTCATTATCTATTTATCCGCCCAGGTATTTTTTCTCCATTTCCATCAACTGACTGTGGTCGACTATGTAGTGTATTGGCTAGAGCTGCGGAGAGGATGCAGACAGCTCCTTCTCAGCCTGTGCCCATTTTGCCATTACCACTACCCAGCTTCACTACCCAGACAATTTCTGACAGTCCGAGTCGTCAATCCTATGTAGAGCCACTGCCACCACCCCTCACGACATCCTTCCTCTCCCAAGCAAACAATAACATCGAACAGCTCAAAGGCAAGCTTACCGACCAAAGACTCTACTCTAGTGCAGAGAACAGTTTATCAGAGTTGTCCAGCACTTTTGCGGCTCTCGATTTTGAAGATGAGTCCGATGTCCGCATGAATGTGCGGGAGTTTCTGCGCAATCGTGATGCCTTCTTCATACCTACTGCGGATGAAGGGCGTCGGATGATTGAAGGTAAGACTCTTCGCTCGTGAAACCCTCTGTTTGCCGTTTTAAATACAAATAGTATTCTTCTTGGGAATCGAGCGGGGCAAGCCTTTCTTCACCACTCCACCAAAAGATCTCCTGCCCAAGCTTGCATTTGAGCCTGCAGCCGTGAAAGAGCGTGGTTGGCTTCTGCTATTCAATGCATTTCTCTCTGGGGCAATGAAAAGGCTACAGCCACCAGAATCCACTAGACTCATACAAGGCCTTCAATGGAATACATGGATGGTGCTCGAAGACTCGTCAATCATTCTAGATCCAAGTGAGCTAAATATACAAGCACTCATAGTAGTTGCCACCCATGGACAAGAAATTTCAAGCCTCAGTCTCTGCTGGACGCTAATCAGCCAAGCATGCTCAATGGCTCAGACACTTGCAATTCACGTGCCAACCCATCGCGCTCCTCTGGGCAGTGATGTGTATTTGCAGAGAAATTGTCTATTCTGGGCTCTTTTTATTATCGACAAGTCCCTGTCTCTGAGCTTTGGACGTCCACCTCGTCTACCTGGTTATATGTATAAGCATGTACCTGTACCTGACGCTGGTCAAATAGCGCATATGTTTCGACGACAAGAGTTCAATCTTCGCATGGTCTCTGATTGGGAACTTGGAACTTCAGACAAAATATGGATGGACGAGTTTGGTGTGATGTATGTTAATCAGATCCGAGAACTGGCAAAACTTCAAGGAGAGGTGTCGGATACCTTGAATGCAGGTATATCGGATAGCGAATGCTTGGATAAATTGAAGGAAGGGCTCGATCAATGGATGGAGATCGTGATAAAGGTCAGTGGCTCTCTTCATGTTGTTATGATCGTATTATCATCTCATTAGCTAACAGACTCCAAGATGAAGGCCAAATTCGGTACCTGCAGCTCGAAAGGCAGCTCAGAAGAGCTCGAGGCTATTGAGCTTGGTGCTAACTTTCTCTCATTTCAGTAAGTATGACCTTTTACAAGCAAATTTTCCTATGCTAGTTATTCTATGGTTATATCCAGAGCACTTCGACAGTATGTCGAATTAAGTCTTTCTACGCCTGACTATCTCATGAGAAATTACGAATAAGTTGCGTATTAAGGAGTAAAAGTTTCTATCAAGGCAATGCTAACTTGAGAACTTCATGACAGGTACCATCATTTAATGGTGTACCTGACAAGATCCGATAAATCTAAACAAGATATTTGCCTCGCTTCTGCCGGTTCAGCTATATCGTTGCTTGACAAGCTTGTCTCAGATACTACTCAAATCTATAGTGGAATCGTTTGGTAAATTAGGTTTACTAATATTTTATTTATGTGCTAATAGACTGATCAGGCAACTTCTCTATCAACCTTTCATGCCATACTTTGTGATATTTGCAAAGATAATATCCGATCCGCGAGCTGATGACTGTTTCGTCAATTTGAAACTGCTACAGCAAGTGGTTCTGTACTTTCTTCGAATCCATAATAATCACCAATCGGCAAAACGTCTTGAAAAGGTTGCTGAAACCTTCAGTAAGTTATCTTGGGTTCCAAATCTCTCAGTCTCCATGACTTACATCTCTCGCAACAGCGAGACTCGCGGAAGCATACGTACGACATTCGATACAGCAGCAGCCTAACGACAATATATCGGCTCACGAGGACCAAGGAATAAATGAAAATGAGGATGCGAACAACTTTCCATCACAAGAAGATTGCCCTGATCTCACAGCTACTTCAGCCATGGAAACCGAGGCTTCAACTGTCAGCTCAACAGATTCACCGCAAGCATTCTCAACCAATAATTTGTCTGACTTCTCGGCCTTCCAGAGCAGTTTCGGAATAGCTGACATGAATTCTGATCCGATGGCCCTCCTCAACTTTTTTTCAGCAACACCTGGTTATGAGATAGGGGACATGTCTTCCCACCCCGAAGCTGAATTCCCTGCCGATGGCCAAACTCCTACACCTCAGGTGACAGACTCACCCTCAAGACCATTGATACGTGGCCTGGAAACCATCGCGCAGAATCAAGGATTGGACGGCAATTTCGACTGGCTATCTTGGGATCAGCAGGAAAACCCTCTTGGACAGCTATGGACTGGAGGATATAGAAAGCATCTCCCACCTTTGTTTCCGGTGCAAAAGTGATCTCGCAGTCTACCGTTGGACGGGAGAACCACAACACCATTCTTGTTTGAGTTGCATATGGGAACATCTGAGATGAGAATTCCAAATAGTAGCCTGCGCATTGTTGCATTATGCGACATTCAAATATATTACAA
Source organism: Bisporella sp. PMI_857 (assembly GCA_021307315.1). Lineage (NCBI taxonomy): Eukaryota > Fungi > Ascomycota > Leotiomycetes > Helotiales > Helotiaceae > Bisporella > Bisporella sp. PMI_857. Next base: position 401,940 of record JAJSPD010000024.1, read on the forward strand.
AGTTAAGGAGATAAGGCACTATCTTACAGAACATAAAGGGTACATCATACCACCACTACCTCTGTCGTCAACGATGGCTCTAATGAATGTTGCCCACCTGGAGTTATTTTCAGCAGCAGCCTGTTTTGCTGACAAGGATTTACACCAGATCTCAGCGAACTTGGCCGATTTCCAGCTATTACCACCAGCATTCTGAGTTCGGAAGCAGCGGCTACTACATCACTTGAGCCATCCAGACTCCCACCTTACAGCTGACCTATCAACGCTGAGTATCAATTATTTAATTACACTATTGCCTAGTTCTATGTCCTTTCCCCAGCTCTTGAGCATTCTCTGGAACGAAGTATCTAAGCATGCACCGCCTTCAATAATGCCACAATGAAGTGGTGCTGTTCCACTTGCCAGAAAGCCCGGAATAGACACAATGAGACTCTCAACAGCTGAGATGTTTTGCTGTACTTCAGCTTTGTTCTAGAGCTTAGCGAAACATAAACTGTTAGTCTTGAGCGGAGCCTCGATGTGATTGCCTAAGCTGAAGCAATGCATCTTCGTATTGGGTTACATTCTGACGCAAGACTTTTTTTCAGGTTTTTCCTGAAAATTCCTGCTTTTCTTCTACAAGATACCGTGGATTGCAACACACCTCTGGACTCAGCTATAACCTGTTTTTATGCTATTGACTCTGCCGCGAAGGTTGGCTGTGAGAGAGAAGGGTGGGGAGGGGGGGGAGCGGGCCTGGGGAGCGGGGGAGGAGGAGTATGTCATCCTCTCAGGAACATCATTTCGACCCTCCTTCGGTTGTCTGGACGATGCATTGAACTCCTGAGCCATTGAAGCGGCCCAAATATCTTATCCAAGGGTACCATCTAAACTCTGACCGCTATTTCAAACCGCCGTACTGCATTCTCAAAGAAGAAATTATAGGCAAAGGCACTTTCCGTCGAAATGCTATCAAAAAATAGAGAAAAGGAGATCTTGGATGCCAGTGGACGCGTGGCATAACCAATTTCGGCAAAGAGGTTGTATTGAAATTCAGAGACATGAAGGTTGATGGGAGTGCCATTTGAAATGCGGGACCACGTTGCACTGAACTTTTGCGATCCTTATCACTAGTTTCTGCAGAAGCATCATCTCCTAGGTATGTACTTATAAACCTTCGCAACTGTGGAGTCCAAGCCTTACATCTCGGACCGTTCCTTCGGGCGATCTTTGCCATATGCGATTAATATCGATGTTCCTGGGGCTTGGGTTTCCTTTCAGTGTGAGCGGTTTGCAATACGAATGGATAGTCTTTCGCTTGAAAATGGGATGTAACCCAATTGGACTCTGACGCTAGTCACGAGTTGCAAAGGCTTGAAGTTGGCTTGGGAGGCTTAGTTCGACTAAACGATGAAGAATCGGACGCATCAAGAGGCCAATCGGAACCTGTCCACAATTACGCCTGGTAGCATAGCTCTTCAATATTAACCAGGGGTGCGCGTGGCACCCTTGGATCAATGCGGGCATTATTTAGCCGGTCTTATATCAACGGAATACAAGGTATCTGATTCTCTGCAAGGAACACATGGAGAATTTCCAACACATTGGGACGAGACTGCTTCTTAGAATGTTTAGAATGCGCAAAAGATATTTTCCCTTCATCTTGCACTGGCTCTATGGCAGACAACTTATGAAAGGAACATTGTAATTATGTGCTTGCTTGTACTTGCATTTGCGCTATGTGCTTCGCAATCTCATCATTTTTTTAGTTGATCTAGAAGTGAGACACTGTTGATGACACGAGAATTAGGTGAGGCTGAAATGGACAGCAAGACGGTTCATCTCATGTCTGATGTCAGAATCCTTCCATGATCTTTTGAGTGGCTGACGTGCAGCTCAGGGGCTCTTTACCAAAGAATCTATGTATTCTAGAATAAGTAGTCACCTACGCTATATTTCATTTAAAACCTGTTGCTTTTATGCGCGTGCAATATATCTGTAATATATTAATCCCTTCTATATGGCTTGCATCGTCTATGGAAGCGAATCAATGACATTGTTTTCAGCGTGCCTGCATACGTTAGGGGAAGGCGCATGCCGTAAGCACCCATAAATAGTAATCTATTCATGAGGTTGGCCGGACTTTCCGCGAGCATAGAGGTACCTGAATTTTTATCTCGAGATTCTTTAGATTATGCACGATAATCAGCCCTATATGCTAAGAGTAATTGATAAGTCTTTCATGTTTGCAAGTCATTACGATACAGAAGTAGTTTTCAAAGCACAGAGTATCGTCTAGGCTTGGTTAGTAAAAGCATTGTGTACACTCAGCAAGCCGTTGGACAAGGCCTAGTAGACAATATTGTCTGCAAGTGTTCTTGTCAAGAAAGCACGTCCGACTCGAAAAAAACACTACTAACTGTCGGCCAAGGTTCCTGCAGATTCAAACCGGGTCGAGCTGTGAAGAGCGACAAATAATAACGGCCTTCTGTATGACTAGATCGCGTTAACGTGCATAAGCCCTTGAGGCTCGCTAATCCAGCTATCTGGCGAGGCTTTCTATTGCGGTCATGCTCTGCTCGGGTTTATCTTAATATGGGTTTTTATGGGTCCTCAATACGGGAGAGCAACATGATCAACCTTGTCGCCACGAGATCTCATAATCTGTGCCTCCCGTACCCATTCTGATTAGGAATAGACTTCAATTACTTGCAGGGAACCCCTTAACGCCACAGTCATCAGAATCACTTAATCTCGCCAGCTTTTGGTTAGAGCCTCGAGAGGTTTCTTCTGCCTAGTGTTACTTAGTAACCTTCCTTACAAGACACTTCCTCTGAAGAAGTCAAGAAAGGATATTTTACACGAAGGTGGAGCACGAGTATCGCTCAGCCTGCGAGTGTTGGCAGCTTGAACGGCAAAGACTCTCTGAAAATGCAGCCAGTGATGTGATCAACTGCCAGTCCGCACTCCGCATCTTACATGGTCACACCACCTATCATCGTGAAAAACCGACTTTACCATCCTTGCTCACATCGAATTCATGTTTTTTGCGCTGCCGGCCTTGTCGGTAGGCACCTCACGCCCAGGGTGCCTAGCGGTAAGTTGCATTGAGAAAAAAATGTGCCAACCTCCAACACCGTGTTCACTGACGCAGAGACACACCCCCAAGCCAGACTAGTTGACAAATTCGGCAGACGACATCGTGAGAACTTGCATTGTCCAATGTTCATGCCGCACTCGTAGGATCGTTTGCTGCCAACAACCGAGATGAGTTAGAGTTATGTGATGGGAACTCTGGCGCGAGAATTTTTCGGTTTTTAGCGAGCTGATAGGAGAAGGGGCGAAGTCTTCGAGATGCGAAGGCCACCATCTTAAGGCGCTGTCCAACTATATATACCTTCGTATGTGCCCCTAAAGTGCTCATATCCCCTCGTCATCTTCAGCCATCTCATCTAATAGATCCCAAGGATTGGTCACTCTTTCCCTCTTCAATATGCTTTTCAAAAGCCTTCTTTTGGCAGTCGCTTCACTAGGCCTAGCTTCTGCTGCGGCTATACTCACTCCTTTGCAGGATGTAACTTCTCTTAATACTTTGTCTCCTCGGCAGTCCTGTGGTAGGACTGAGGGCTCCAGGTCAGTTACCCTCTCGGCGCGAAGTTCCCCTTTCAACACATGGCTTTCAGACCAGCCTCAACTCGAGGCTGTTACTAAGGCACACCAACTGACACTGAGAATATTTAGATGGTGTTGGGATGATACCCACGATATTAGCACTGACTCTGAGGTCTCTTGGCCGGTCACCAACCAGGTCAAACGAGTAAGTAGAGATTGAAGCGTATTGGCATAGAGTCCTTGTGCTGACTATGTCTTATTCTAGTTCACCCTCGTTGTTGAGCAAGTCTTCAAGAGTGCAGCTGACTCTCCTGATGGCACTCCAGTGACCATGTTGCTTATCAATGGAACCTATCCCGGTCCTACATTGGTCGCGGGTATGTTACCACTGAGCCATTGTCCCAAGCCAGACAGCTAATGGGCGGTGCTTAGACTGGGGAGATGATCTAGAAATCACTGTGATCAACAGATTGTCTGACAATGGGTGAGTAGTTGTGATGCCACACCTTAAAAGACATAACTAACTGGTTCAATAGAACAAGCATGCACTGGCATGGCTTTGTTCAGAAAAACTCTAACATTGCTGATGGGTAAGAGAATTCTCTCAAGTAGCTCCTCTACTTATCTAACATTACGCAGTGTCAACGGAGTGACTGAATGCCCAATTGTGCCCAACGGTGGCTCGAAAGTGTACAGGTTCCGAGCCACTCAACATGGAACTACTTGGTATCACTCTCATTTCTCCGCCCAATATGGCGATGGAGTTGTAGGAACCTTTATCATCAATGGCCCTGCCTCCTCAGACTATGCTATTGATCTTGGAACATTCCCAATTAGCGACTTCTACTATGAGAACTCGTATCAATTAGCATTCCAAGCTGCTCGCACTGGCCCACCAACAGCAAGGAACCTTGTGTTCAACGGCACCAACACCAACGCAGCCGGGCTTGGCAGGAAGAACGTGACCCCATTGACACCAGGAAAGAAGCATCGTCTTCGTATCATCAACACCTCTGTCGATCAAGGATTCTATGTGTCCTTGGATGGGCATCAGTTCCATGTCATCGAAGCAGATTTTGTCCCAGTCACTCCATTCACCACAACTTGGCTCTTCATTGGAATTGGTCAACGATATGATGTTATCATCGATGCGAACCAAACCGCAGGAAACTACTGGTTCCGTGCATCGCTCGCCGCGATCTGTGGTGCTAACGCTAGAGCCTCTAATATGACTTCCATCTTTAACTATGTTGGCGTCCCAGTTGCGAACCCAACAACTACAGGTGCAGCACTCGCAGACAATGCTTGTATCGACCCACTTGCGAGCTTGCACCCATACACTCCCAAAGCCGTCGACTCATCTACTTTTACCCTCCCAGGAAATATCCACAATCTTAGTGGCATCCTCCGCGACAACCAAGGACTTTTCACCTGGAACATCGATGGAACACCGATCAATGTTGACTGGGGAACCCCAACCCTCGAATACGTCGTTAACGACAACAACAATTACCCTGATGAGTTGGTGGTACACGATATCCCCAACGCCAACCAGTGGGTCTTCTGGATAATCCAGAATCTCGGCTTCATTCCGCACCCAATCCATCTGCATGGCCATGACTTTCACATCCTAGGCGCTAAAGCCAATACGCAGTTCTCCGCCACCGAAGCACAAAACCTTAATTTTGCTGATCCGATGAGGCGCGATGTTGCGACGCTGCCAGGCTCAGGTTACTTGGTGATCGCGTTCAAGACAGATAATCCGGGGGCATGGCTGATGCATTGCCATATCGCATGGCATGTGAGCGAGGGCCTTGCCGTGCAGTTCTTGGAGCGGAAGAGTGAGATTGCCAGCGCGATGGATCTGAGTCATCTTGCAGATGAGTGCCAGGCTTGGGATACGTATTATGCGACGAGCCCGTACAAGAAAGATGACTCGGGTTTGAGACAAGCAAACCCCAAGAGCAAGCCTGATGGTATTTCCGGCTTGTGAGGCGGTAATGGATTGAACGCTCCACACTTGAGGCTTTTCTATAAGTAATTTACTTTCCTAATCTGAGGGCTTTGGGATATATCTTTTTCCTTGGTAGTGTGGAGTATATAAGATGGATATTTGGAATTCCATAGCAGCTCAACTGAGTCGGGGTTAAATACGGAGGGGATAGCACAGCTCAATATACGTACTTATCAAGTAACATCTTTCTATGCCTTTTCTTGCCTCCTTATCCCACAATTCATCTCACTTTCGATTTCCAAAGCCTACCAAAAATCCAATCCTCAACAACAGCCCAAGAATAAGAATACCGTTGTTGATCCACTCATCGTTTGTCCATTTCAATATCTCGAACACTACATTGACATCAACATCAAGTTTCAACTTAACATCCTCTTCAAATTTCAACCAATTGGAAGGAAAGATAGACATACAGCGTTCAGGCGCAGCGGCATAGACGGCATAGATATGTCCAGCATCACTGATAACCAGACCAAGAATAACAGCTTTCCAGACCTTGAGCTCTGAAGAAAGGCGAAGGACGAGCGCCTCATTGAGTGCGAGGTAGACATAGAGCGCGGCAATATTAGTTAGAAGTAGCGCGAGGAGAGGTGTTAAGGTGGTTGGCGTTACTAGACGATTTGCTGATTAGGATTCATCCGGAGACACACGAGCCATAGCGGAGAAGAGAGGTGGTGAAAGGGAAATGGGAGATTACGGGTCAGGGGCTGAGGGATCGTGCTGTGGAGGAATTTGGATGGGTCGGTGTATATGAGGTACGCGCCGCCGAGGGCGAGTATGGGGTCAAGATACAGGAAGTAGATGCGGTAGATTAGCGCTGTTGCGTTTGTTGGGGAGGAAGAGGTGGGCGCCATTTCGAGGTGAGGAGGGTGGAGGTGGTCTTTGTGAAGAAAGCTTTACAATTTGGCTGACTTTTCGGTGTCCGTGTCGGTTTATAGAACGAGGTGGTACAGAGTAGTGGACGGAAGTACCGGTAATATAAGCTGACACGAGAGGTGGTTGGGTGCCAAGACCAGTATCTTGGCGCCAATTGGCTCTATTTTTAATATTAGCCTAGTTGCTCTATGTTTCTAATGGAGGTGGTAATACATTTGAGTTATCACTAACTCGCCCATATCATGGATGAAATGATGCCGCTCAATTTCATTTCTCATCGACCCATTCAATTACTCGCCGAAGTAATTCAACCCCATCCTGGGGATCGTTTATAGTTGCCCTCATCTCCCCAATTTCTTCTTTAGATTTACCCTCAGTGTACGTGATATCATCATCCCAGATGAGATCTTTGGCAAATTTTCCCATGATCTCTGGATGCGCCTGAAACGACAGCATGGTGTTCGACTTTGACACAAATGCCTCATTATTCTCTGCCAGCAAGACGAAGTCGTCCGTGGCTTTCGCAACTTCACGAACGTGGAATTGTGTTGCGATCTCAGCTTAATTAGCTGTTGAAAAGAAGGCCTGACAGCAGGAATAACCCACATATGATCCTTTCTCAGCAGCGAAAGGGAAGAATCTTTTCCCCTCTTCAGTCAATCGGACACGAACAAGCCCTGCCTACCTCACTTGATAGTCAACGACTAGCTGCCAATCCCGAAAATACGCAGTATGACTTACGACCGGACCATTAGGCACAGGAGCTACTTGACCACCAAATGCTCTCAATAAGATTTGGTGCCCCCAACAGATACCTAACATCTTCGTTTTTGGCGTCTCTTTTGCTGTGGTTCTCACAAAGTCTAACATCTTCAGGATCCATGGGTCAGATGCAGACGCATCTGATTTGCCACCGCTTAAAATGATAAGATCATATTCTGTAGGGTCAGGATACTCCTCCTTTTCAATTGGGTCGAAAAAGTCAAGCTTGGTAACTTTGCTGAAGATGTCAGTAAAGGCTTGCTGAATCTCGGTCCAGAAATGAGCCGAGGGAGGATGGTTCACGAGCACAGCGATGTTCAACATTCTGCCAAATACTTATATAAAAACTGATAACGATTTGAAATTCAGAATTTGTTTCTTAACAGGCATCTACCAGTCCAAACTTGAAGTAGCCAACCATGACAAATTTATAGACGCTCGGGTAAGATGTGCCGCCATATCGGGTGGCTTCTGATTGGCTGGGGAAGAAATGGAACCTAAATTGTGCCGAGCGGGTGTTACGGCCTGACACGCTAGGCATTAGGCACGGCTATAGCTTTTACCTTCGGCATTCTTTCTCTCTCCTTCCCTTCCCTCAACATCCAACTCTCCCAACTCGCACCACTGAGCTCTTCAAATACGCTTGATTCCATACCCGATTCATCGTGGCAAAGAATTAATCCCGACATGATGGAGGGTGTACCTACTCCTCTGCATGTGTCCTCTAACATTGACGGCAATGCCAACGAGCAGCACCTGGCAACGCCGAGGGATCCTGGCGATCACCAGGATCTCAGCCAAACCCGAAAGCGCGTGTCGCAAGCATGTCAAGCCTGCGCAAAGAGAAAGACTAAGGTATACTATCCAGTTCTTTGCTTCACGGTCTGCAATTAACGAGTCTACTAATTTGACGTTCAGTGCGATGGTGCCGTGCCCAAGTGCACACAGTGCGTGCAGCGTGATATCCCGGAGTGCACATACGCGCAATCCCGTCGCAACAAACGGTGAGTCAAACCACCAATAATTAAGTATTCGGAACAAAAAATAATATTTATGATGCTTCTTCCTTCTAAAAATCCGATCAATCTTTATCCAAATGGCAAGCTGACTACCTATAGCCAACGAAGAAGCTCGCCGCTGGGGCTGAGTTTCGGCTATGACGCCACAAATCAGAGCAGTCAATATAATAACCCAGACGGAAATGAAAATGGTGACCAGAAATACCGTCCTCAACAAGATGCGACTCGGCTCGGGAACCAAGGCACGCCAAGCAACGCGGGTTTTACGGCCTTGGGAGCTCTAGCTGATTTCGCAACCGCGCGGAGGTCAAACTCGATACAGGTCCCCTTACGCCAGCCGCCTCCGCCAGTGGTCCGCCCTCTCCTGTCTGTCTCTCAACCTACATCCAGACTACTATTCAAAACATATTTCTCCACCATCCATCCGATGTGGCCAATCCTTTACAAGCCTATGTACGACTTGACCGGCTACGATTATCTCCAAGATAAGATAGCTCCACCACTACTTTATGCAATATATTCAATCTCGGCTTGCGTTCAGCCTGGGTACCCAGATCTGGATGAAAATTATCAGGATTTTCCTTCTCCACAACAATCGTTCGAGGCTGCACTAGCTGCACTTCAACAAACCGGACCACTAAACCTTCTTAAACCCTCGATTGATGCCTGTCAGGCATTAACCATTCTCGCACTTCAGCAACATGGAGTAGCAGAGGACGCATCAGCAGCTCTTTTATGCAGTCTCGCGTCATCTATGGCCATTGAGCTCAAATTACACCGAGCGACAACAGCGAGCTCCGATGCTACTGACACTCAGGTCCGCTCACGTTTGTGGTGGAATATCTATGTTCTAGATAAAATGTTGGCCTGCGAGATGGGTCGACCAGTGCATCTAAGATGGGAAGAGCAGGATAATATTTTTCCATCTTCATCCGAATCTGACGAGTATCAACTCCTCTCCCTACGCTCGTCGGGTCAGAATCGCGTTAGCTCGGTCAAAACGCACACAATTTCCGGGTTTCACACAACAATACAGATAACTGTAATTATGGAACGGATCTCTCGGCAGATTTATTCGATTAAGGGACGAGAAGCTATCAATGAGCGTTCGCCGAGCGCTGAAGAGACTAGAGCTCGCTTCTCGCAGGACTTGAAAGAATACAAAGATATGATGGACGCTTTACCACTGAAACTAGATCCCAGTAATGGGAATATTCCTGCGCCGGTTACGATCACAAACATGGTTGTAAGTATTTCATGAAGTTGATTCAAGAGTCTTTAATAACGCGATTGTAGTGGATGTGGTGCCTTACGATCCTTCTACATCGGCCATTCATTGGGAACTACCAGCCTGGTGGGAAGGATGCTAAAGATCCACTTCAGGAGTGCTTTGTGGCTGCAAGCAACATATGTAACATCTTGGAGGGCTATGCCGACAATCTTCCAATGTTATCATGCGATCTTATATTTCCCATCTTCACGACTGCCAGCACACTCTCTTACTCCATCAAACAAAGCGCATTTGAGGATGGCGAGACGCGAAGACGCATTGACTTGTGCATTCGCTGGCTCCAAGTTTTGGGAAGAAGTTGGAAGAATGCCAGCACACGCGGAGAAGTGTTGGCTCAAGGTACATGGCATAACCCAAATCTAGACATTCGTGCAACTAACATAATATTCCCAGACTATAAGCCCGCTTCACGCATCCCCACCCCGGAGAATCATCTTTCCCATAACCGAGGGCCACAAAATGGCACAGGACAGTGGTCCATGGAGGACTGGTCCTTCCTTAACAAATTTTCAGACCCTACTGATGAATTCTATGCCATGGATGCCGACTTCCGCAACCTGCTTCAGGGTCCAATTGCTTAGGGCCGATGCCAGTCGGCCAATGAGATCACGTGATCCTGACACTTCCTTGGGAACTTGGAGCAACTGGTGTTAAGGTGTAAGAGCAATACTTCGATCCGTATAGTATATCATACTTTTAGTATTTATCTTTTCAGGTGCTATAAGCATACATGTCTGGGAAAAGTTTTGTTTTATTTAATTGCTGGGAGTTAGTCAGGTTGATATCTCGGTTGCGCTTCATTGGTATATCTACTTGTAGGCATTTCCACAGTACATACGGATCTTTTTCATAATTTGCTGCCATTAATTCACATAATTTTGCTATGAGACCTATACATCTAATGAGCCTTAGTGGACTCATCGGGTTCAGCGCCGAAGGTGAAGGTGAGGCATGATGGTAAATTGAAGACAGCACCAAATACTTCAGCTTCCTACCGAAACCATAATAATATGAGGTTACAAGTGATCCAAATCCCATATCACTGTACATGGCACCTTCTGAAGTCAGTTCCACGCTCCTTTCTTCCACTCTTCTCAATTTCATAAGCGTCATCCTCGAGACATTCAATGATGGCTCGACACAAACCAAGCAAAAGCAAAAATAAGCTGGATACGATCAACAGCCAACGGCAGAAACTAAGGAAGCGATTTCGACATATCAAGGTTAAGTCTCAACACGGGATAGAGGAACATTCCGATAAGGAGCCATAGATGACAAGCGAGCAGCAGATAGAGACGCAAGTAGTGGTTGGTGACGGGTTAGAGGAATAGCACGAATCCTCTGCTCAAGATACCGTAGCAGTGGATTTCCGCAGGCGCTATTCGACCGTAGATATCTAAGGAGGACAAGTTCTTCCGAGTTCTACCAAGTTGCCCATACGAAAGTGCCAAAGACAAACGAGCTTTAGAAGATCGTTACCAAAAATGACGCGGGCAAATGGTCGAAATGCATCGAAGAATCTGCCCGCGGGCGGCTCGAGAATATATATTTTCTTCAGAGCTGAGTGGGATTTCTGGGACACGCACCTAGACCTATAAACGGCAAGAGCTTGCAAGCCCTCCCCTTCATCAACACGTGAATTATTTCACCTTACAACATGCGAGGCTCACAAAATACTACGACCGAATCCGGCCGCCGGGATCACATATATACCAAGTTGCTTGCCAAATATAGGAGGTTTGATAGCTTGGACATCCCACAGAAAACGAGATATTTGATATCCCGACAGAATACAGCAGGGTATTTGGCTCTGGCAAGTTAAGCCCCACCATTACGCGGCTGGAGGTCGAATATGATGGCGGCGGCTCACACCAGCGTATAGCCGACCGGCTTGGAAGAAATGATCAACCTCGGCCAACTGCGCAGGTCACTTACCTCGCGGAGCTGAGCTTTTGGCGTTCTTTGGCTTTCGAACCAATCTGCGCCCGGCAGTGTGAGTTGTGCGCTTTTCGTCTCAACGATCGTATGGCTGATCTCAACCAGGGCTTCTGGATAGCCGAGTTGAACTTTGGAGCTCTGATGGCAAACGGGGGTGGTTCTCGCGATGATTGCGGGTCGCCCGAAAGAATTGTAGGTATTTGGACGACTTGGAACCAGGGTATGGTAGAAGATGGGCCTGGCGCAACTTTGAACCACTACACGGTTCTGCGGCTTGGTTCGTACGGGGATTCACGACGAGATGGATTCTACAGGATGTTTTGAAGTGAGGGCTACTCTATGATGGTTCTTTTAGTGGCTTTAATGTAGATTGCTTGCGGATATGTACATCACGAAACGCAGCCGTGGATGTGAAACTCAAGCTTTCTGATATTCGTATTTCCAGACTTAAAATTTGTTATCGCGTCATCTTTCAAGAAGGATTTACTATGATCACGCAGGACGCCTTTGTACGTCAGCTGTGGGGAGCAGACTGCCGGCAGATCGCATCCTGTTCGAACCCTTTCCATGCTTGTACCTATCTCCAGCCTTGTCTATTCTATTCTAACACCTGAATGCATCATAACAGATTTCGATAAGTGACTGTTCCTAAGTTCTCTACCGTTACAAGAAGTCTCACTTTTCAAACTCCATTCCTCAATGAAGAGTGAATCAAGTAAGCTTTCTGGCTGAACCGCATTACCATGGTTTGGTAGTGCTGAAGCAGTGGCCGATTCCAAATAGGCTCTGGTCTAAGAGCTGTTGCTGACAATATGAGGCTTGTTCGAGGAACGGAACTCGAATTCTTTAGTATTTTCGAAGGCGAACCTTTTGTAAGCAAGACTGCCGCATTGCATTCATGTTACCTCCATCTAGGCTTAAAGCCAGATATCCTCACCCCAGTTCCCAAATTCTCCCATATGCATGGTGTCAAGTTCGAAATCCATCCCCATGGCCATATCCTGCAAGAAATCATACTCTGCGCCTATACCCTCGGCGGCGGCAGCAGCAATAGTCGGCGTATCGGTTTCGCAGCTTGATTTCTGGTTCGCATCCTGCATCCCGGGGTCCGAAGCTCTGGCTTTCAGAATCGCCAGACACTCCTTTATACTCCTCTCGGAAGCCGCCTTGATCGCTCTCAACACCTCTTGCTCGCTCTTGCCGTCTTCAATCGCCTCTATCTGCGCCAGCAACGCTGCAATAAAGAAGGCGCCACGCGTATTCACCCTGTAAAATTTGATCTGCTGCGTTTGGGAATCCGCAGATCGTCTCAGGGTCTCGACTAATGGCGCTCGTAATAACTTCCCTTGTGTGGATATCGCACCAGGTGACTCTTCTTCTAGCTGCCATATCAGCTCCAAGGATATATACATAATGGGCAACCCATTCGCGAGGTCAGGGCTCGCAAGGATGAGACGTTCCCACTAGTGCTAGATTAGTTTTGGCGCGTGAGCCTGAGGGAGGCGGATGGAAGAAGAGATTACTAACGTCATCATTCGGACGGAAACTTGTGTGTGCTAGCGCGGTGTCAAGCACTACTTTCCGCGAGAAGTAGTATCGCGGATCAGTCTTCACCTTGATGACCCAGGGGCGGTGCAGCGCAAACAAGAAGCGGCGCAGAAGAAGGTCAACATGATTGAGGTGGAACGGCGTCAGTTGTGGCGCGCTGCTGGGAAATGGGAAGCGACAAGAAGCCGTGATTTCCCTGGAGAGTCTCAGCACATGATCGTAGGATGGGTCACTCCGGAAGGAAGATGTGATGCGGACGACTTCCATACGAGTGGAGAGCGAGCGATAGAGATGATATTGAAGGCTTGTTTGTGTGTAAGCGGTGGGAGGGTGTGGAACTGGCGAGGTTATAGTACTTTTGCCAATTTCGTCGTCGTTGATATTGAGTGGTGGTTCTGTGTCAAAGTCATCTAAAGAGATTAGTGGTGGCATTGCGATTGAAAAGGATGCCTGGACGCTCATTTCCATAATCGTAGCCCACAGTCTCCGTCGTATCTCAGTATGGAGAGGGGATATGCCCTTGAAAGTTTGGGGATCTCGATGGTAACCGAGCTGCATTGCGGTTCGTATGAGCGTGCCGATTGAGGACCATATTAGGTCAGAACCTATGCCAATGGTTTCTCTTGCGATGATGAGAAGGCATTGCGTTTGTACACCTCTGATGTTCATGCGTGACTTTTCAATGGGTCCTGCGAGCCATTGCTGTACAGCATACACCCAGTTGCGTGCATTGGCATGAAGAGAACTGGCAGTCTCGGGGTCTGGCAGGAATACGGTGCCAATGGCTAGAATGAGGAGTATCCTTGGGTCACAGTTGTTTTCATCGGGGTCGTTCCAATAATCATTGTAGATTGAGTAGAAGGACGGGATATGGAGAATTCTGTATACGGATTCATAGTTCCGAAAGTAGTTACCCACAAGCTCGTCACAGACTTCTTTTGCGGGCAAGGTGCTTTTATAACCTGAGACTTCGCGTCCATTATCAGGATGGTGTGATTTGATAGTTCGTGCAAGTATTTTACACTGCTGGAGATTGAGAAAAAGCTCCGTAGGATTGTCGGAGGCACCGTTTCGTTGAGTATCGAACATGAACGTTGCGATTTTGTCAAACTTCAGACTTCTTAGTGATCTTCAGCAATTTTTTACAAATGGGACAGCCTACTTGTGTGAAATTATTGATCCAGTGATTTTCTCCATAGAGTTTGGTCTTCAACGGATATTTTCGAAGTTTCACACTTAGATCAGGCATTGACTCGCGATCTGTAACATGTCTCTCTACATCTGGCGAATACCATGAAGCAGGAGTAGGCTCTATAGATGACGTATCGACAAAAGTTCGAAACCCTTCCACCGAAGAATATTCCGGAGCAGCATGGTGTCCTGAATGATTGGGCTTTGCGGAGTTTGATGCAGTTATTGTTTGAGGGCTGTGAGCAGCAGAAGTCGCTGCTATTGAAGACTCTGGAGTATGAAGCTGAAATTTGGCCTCCAGCTCGTGGCGTACAATATTGATATGGCCCTATCCTAATCAGTCCCTTAATCCCAGTGACATATAATAGTAGAAGCAGTGTTGCATGGCCTGTGAAGTATGAGAAGCAAGGTGATTTGGTCTGCAAAGTTGACACACCTGACGGCTGTTGTGAGGATTCAGATCAGAGTCGTATGTACAAACAACCTGTAATAGAAGTCCCGAAGTTAGTGTCGTCCTTTCTTGACAGATTCTAAAGCTAAAGAACATTTCACGCATTGCAATACTTTTTCAACACGGACATGACTTTACTACGTGTTTTGGATGCACAAGCACAGGAACATTTGAGACCTCTCAGACTGAGTGATATCTCTCAAAATCAACAAACTTACGTCTCTAGAGCGTTGGCACTGGTTGCACGGCTTACTTTGGTCACATTTAATCTTTCTACGCCTGCACTGAAGACATGCTAAGGCTGGTCTCCGTCGTCTCTGAGGCGGAGCTGCTACGGCCGCCGTATGTTCGGAGTACATGGTAGCGACTTTTCAGGTGAGCAAATAGACAAAGAGAAAGAAAGTCGGTGTCGAGAGAGTGGAATAGAACAGCCGGGATAAGGTGCGATATAACGATAAATCGGATATAAGGGTGTCCGGATGTGGACAAGCTTCGGCCGTCAATCCGCCAAAATCACGTGGAAGACATAGAATCCCGTTATTCAATCAGAGGCGATGCCCGCCGCTGGATTTGAGAAGTGGGACGCGATGGTACAAAACTCGTTTGAGTTCGAAGTGACGGAGAAGTGGTTTCAACATCGTCAACGACGAGAGGAAGCGCCTTGGCAAGGCCCGAAGCACTAGGCTGGAATAGGACATGCCTACTCAAGATGCTTTATTGTAGATCCAGGTTATAGCACCTGTAAAGCTCAAGTTTGAAAATATCATCAACGATAATACGTGCTTAGAGACTTCTACTTGGCATTTGATCCAAATCCCGGCGCCTGTCCTCAGTACTACATTGCGTCCTTGCCCACCAGCGACGTGGAAAAGATAAACTATCGCAGACTACTGCGGGCATGACGGGCCACTGTACCGCAACGCGTTGGGTGGAGAGTGCTTGAAAATTTGTGATTTCATTTAATATTCTAGATCTCTCCACATCCATGAGACTTTTCCTTCCGTGGCGTCGGATTAGATGTTGGTTCAAACCTGTTTTAATTGCTTGGGCGGAAGTTGAGAGGTTCATCGACGTAATAGTTTGGCGAGGTAACTTCAGTTCATAGGTGAAGGGTTGCAAGAGCTTTTCAAAGGGTGAAGACAAACGAAGACCTTCACTGCAAGAATGGTAGGGAGAAAGTCACAACTTACCCACCACGACTCACCGAGGCTTGCGATAGAAAAGGATAAGAAGTCCCAGTATAATGATCATCTTGATTGTGCATTTCCACTATCATGGTTCCTATCTCCAAAGCGGCTGATAGGGCATCGGATTTGCCAACCATCACTTCTCTCTCCACTTCCCACCCCTACATTCTCTTCCAAGAGAGCCTCCCCATTTCCATATCCCATTCCTGAAACCGTCCTAACAAATATAACTTTTCCAAAAGCACCATCGTTTCTGTCTCAATAGAACAGCCCCCGTGGCCATTATAGAGACGAAGGAAGAACCCCAACCATATTAAACCCAGTCTATTGTTTTCATGTACCGTAGGTAGGAGGTGTTCTCGTTCTCGTTGCGCGCAACAAGGTAATCGCTGAATGCCCTCAAACGTGGAAAATAACATGCAAGAAAAACCAAATGTCAAAAAAACCGCTGCAAAGTACAACCGGAGAAAGCAATGACGCAACCATGAGTTTCCCACCGCGCAGAAAATGCCATAACAATAACGCAGTCGAGAACAAAAAAAGGTTTCCCGGCCAACGTCAATATAAACAAGCGGGTATCGAATCGACTACTGGATGCCTCCAACTTAATGATTTATGTTTTGGATCACTCTCAGTAAAGAGGTGATCAGACCACCGCCTTTCCATTTCCCTCAATTGGCCTGCATAGAGTCGTCACGCTGAACAGACAAAGAGCATATCATCGTGCTGGAAATAAGAATCGTGTAATCGTTTGGTGATGTAAGGTGTGGCAATTCGATGTTGCAAATCGCTAGACCAAAACCGATAGGATAATCATCCCCGAATTGCTGTAGCCGCATGAGCGTCGTGAAACTGGAAACCACCATGCATTTGATAAGGATACATCGGAGACGTACCCGTAACAAAGCCCGTCATTGGGGCCGGACTGTTAGACCTGGGAACAGGCGAAATTGTCGTTTGCGCTCTTTGAGTAGAAACTTTTCTCTCCATCATCAACGGCGAGCTATCGGAGCTGGTATCGGTTGAATCAGCCATGTAGCCATCGTCATTGGTGCCATCATAGTGCCCGGATCTGAGGGTTCCGTCCCGAAATTGCGGTGATGATTTCACTGATCCGAACTGTAATATTTTAATTAGCTTCTGGTCTTGGTGTCCACATGGTGATTGTTGGTACGTACGAAACAATATTTATCCAGTAATTCGTTGTACGATTGAGACGTCAATGGCGGTATCTCGGCTCCAGCAAGGCCAGAAGCGTCAGTGCCATTCGTCCTAGTCGCAATAGCAGGTAACTTGTTGGATTTTGGATATGCCATGGTCAACGGAGAGGAAGGCTGGCTGTCATCTTCAGCGATTGTAACAGGCCTTTTAGCAGATGGCTTCATAGTGATACCACTGCGGTCACCAAGGGCGGAGTTTGCTGCATTGATTGCTGCGGAAAGCGAAGCGCCAAAGTCGTAACGATTGCCAAAGGCTTGTCCATTGGAATTCGCTGACCGACGTGACCGGTTCTCAGAACTCAAGGTCACAGCAGATTTAACACCCTTCAGTCTAATGGGAGTGGTTGACTCGCCCAAATAGTCGCCAATAAGCTTTCCTGAATCATCAAACTTGAACTTCTCATCAAAGCCATCAAAGTCGTCAAACGCGACCGGCATCGACTTGGGTTTATCGCCAGCGCCAATGGATGCCTTCTTGTTGCTTCGCGGCAACGAGCTGGCAGGTCTGGAGGAAGCCCCTTGCATGCCTTTCTTGCCATTTTGTGGCTTAGGCTTTTTCCGGAAGTCGATCTGGAAATTAGTAGAGTTGTTGTTATCCCAGTATTCTCGTCCATTGACACAGTACTTCACACAGAAGAACATGGTCTTTGCTTCGAGATTAGCCAGGTCGGCAAGCTTGATGTTAAAGTTGAAGCGATCTCGTCCATCAATATGCTTTGGGGCTCGGACATCGTTATTGTATTCAGCCACCACTTCCGAAGTTGTTTTCCAGTAATCCAAAGTGAAACGGGCAACAACCCATTTGTTGAACGCCAAGTTGGCGACAGCAACGGTTCCAATCAAGTTCTTATTGTCAGCTGATAAGAATACTCTCTCAACTCTGACTGGCTGTGATAGGCGGAGAGGCGTCTCGGCAGGGAAGTTGGACACGACAATCTCCCATTCGAAGGGAGGGGTATGTCCATTAGCCTCGTCGAAAGGGAACTCGTTATCACTATCATATACATCGACAGGGGAAGAGCCAGCACTGACTGCCAAGGGTCGATCAACTTGTAGGAAGTGCCGGACATGTTCGAGATGGGAGTCGAAATGCACAGCTTTGGAGAACGTGGGGGTACCTGGCATACTAGAGGGTCGACGACGTGCAGATGAAGGTCTCAACGCAGGTCTTACTAGCTCACCAGATTTCTTCCTTAACATCGGCGGTTTACTTCGGCGAGAGCGGTTAGGGTCCTCATCATCGCTGACCTCCTCCTCAGATCCGTTCATGGGAGTCTCAATGGCGGAATTCTGTCGCTCAACGACAAAGATTGGAACAGAGGTATCGGTCTTCGACCTGTTGTGGCCGGTCATCTTTCGGTATGCATTGGATATGGGTTTAGCGATATCTGCTTGCTCTAGTGTGACCTCGTTGCCCTTGGCTGGCATTATTAAATGCAACCCTTGGTTAGCTTTTATTATAGTCCCTCCTTGTCTTGACGGGGAGCTCTCTCTGTGCTGTTCTATTGTTCTGATGGCAGCCTGTAATTCCGCCAAATTTTCCAGCTCTCGGCCGCGCGAGCCTTCTAGCTTGAGCTCCTCATCATCGCTTGAGTTCTGCGCAGAATCTGGTGGTGAGATGATGGCACCAGGAGGAATTTTTGACTCTTCCGTTACCGGCGGCGGTGATTGTCTGACATTTCCAGATATGCTTGCGCCCTTATCCTCATTGCTCTCGCCGCTTGCAGTCCCAGGTGGTGTTGGGACAAGTGTGGCAGACTTGACGGAAGCTGTCCGACGGTGCTGTCGAGTAAGATAGGATGCTGACCGTGGAAGTTCGGGTCTGCTGGAGACAGGAGAAGCGTATGAGCCAGGTTGAAATGAGGAGCGACGACTAATAGCAGGCGAGGAAGAGGCCGAAGCAGCTGGAGATCGCTGAGAGGGGGGTGTGTAAGGCATCCGTCCGACGGGCGTATGGGATATCGATGGATAGATCGGTATGGGGCTGGAGAAGGCTGATCGACGTTATGGGGTGTCGAGGAGCGGTCCTAGTCCCGCTACGCATCGAAGGTTGAGAATATTAACTGTTTCATAGGAAAGACCGAGTCAGTTAATGATTGCTATTGTGATCGAAAAGTGGTAGACTGCAGGATCGCGAAGGAGGCGACGGCTAGATATGATAGAGAAAGCAGTGTCAAAGGGGTCGAGTCTACAACTTACGAGATTGTAAAAGGTCTGGACTCGCAGGCCGAAAGTTGCTGTTGAGAGAAAAGAGATGGAAGCACGGCGTATTTCAGCAAGCGTGTCCCAAGGCCTTCTGTCAACGGCAAGAACGAGCCGATGCGGTTTGCCAGATAATAATCTGGAGGTGAATGAGTCGTGGGAGGTGAGTAGGTTCAGAGGGTGCCAGGACAAAGTCAATTGCTATGACTGTTGACCTGTTCCTTCTGATCCGGGCGCCGGGAATAGTTTCGACGCAGGTGTGTTGAGGGGGGGGGAGCAAGATCGTCTTATTAATATAAGGTGACGTCTTGCCAACAATTCCTTTGTGCGATGGTACAAACTATAAGCTGGTGAAAAGCGCACAGAATGACCTCGACAAACAATCAATCCTCTGCACACTCAGATGGAAAGGAGATATAAAGGCTGGCAATGGCCTTGAGGAAGTGTGGAGTGGAGGAGGTGGAGGAGGAGGAGGAGGAGAAAAGGTTGTTTGGTGTGGTGGAGGCGAGTAGAAAGGATATGCGTAGGTAAGGTTTTTGATGGGTATGGGTAGGGATGTGGTAGGGGGTGGGCGAGGTGGAGACGGTTTACTTGGGGTGTGGATCCTGTGCAGTCCAGTACAGTAGTCAAGTTGGTGGGCGAGCCCGGATAGGATAATCGAATTTTGTTGGATGAACAAGGATAAATAGCGTTGTTTGAAGATGGGTAATGGGCGGGAGGACTGATTGTGGCCTGTGGCATCCGGTGAACTTCTCTTGAGTATGAAGAGAACCAGACTCCTCTTCTTAGCGACTACGACGAGCTAGCAGAATGTAGCAATAAACCCTACAACTGTACTATATACAGTAGTAGAGTTTATGGCAGAGCACGACAAGCTAGCCGTCTTGGACCTTCTCGTCGCTTGTCGGATCGCTTGGCCCTCCCTTTGGAAGCTCTGTCGCGCGCGGGGGAGCGTGAGCTGTTTTGTGCTTATGGCCTGTTTTGTGTCCCGTCTGGACTTTTCATAATAGTGTTTCGGGAGATAGAGGGCAGTGGCAACTATCCAGAAGGTTATCAGAGACTATGATATCCCAATTGTGTTGAATCAGCCTGCATCATTAGTCGTCGTCAACAATAACACCATTCGGGAGGCGAAAAAGGCTTGATAAATGCTTATTCATCATTTTTGTCGGGAGAAAAAGAGAAATTTTGAGAGGGAGAGAATTGTGAGTGTGTTTGACTGCTCTCTCTTTTTTTTTTTTAATTCTACAGTACACGGGGGGGGCTTAGGTATCTTGACCTTATAGTCAATGCTCAGCCAAAGGATTCTGACGCCGCCTGCGGTATTTTTGGGCGACTGAGCCTCTCCGCTTCCGTTTTCGTAACATTCCTAAATATTCTTCTGTTTTACAACTGCCCGGCCATGGCACTTAACTGGTTGCTCTACCTTATCATCATTTTAAAAGAAAATTAAAAAGAAAACGAACATGGCGCACAGTTTATTTCGTCAATCGGTTTCGGTGCAGCACGACCAATTGCGAATGCAGCGACCGTTACAGGCATTTAAAGTCAATGCTTCTACCGTACAGGCCCTGAAAAGGCAATTTTGGCTAGTGATACGGCTGCCCGTTTTTATCACGATAGGCCCTGTTGAGTCTGCTACAGTCAGGACCTTTATGGGGTGTTCAAAACGCTGTACTGTATGTCAAATCTGGCTGAGGTGCAGTAAGTCGGGATCGGAGACCAAATTTACAAGATGACTGAGCCGTTGCAACTGCCAAAAACCTGGAAAGGCCCATTGACTTTGATTGGAGAATTGCGAGAAGTTGGCGTGCATCTCGAAGCGACGCCAAGGGAAAGCCACACTTGGCCCAAATCCACTGTGGCCAAGCTTGCTAGCATGCGGCTAAGCAAGGTTCAGGGTAGAAAAAAGTTCAGGGATTATGACAGGGGGTTATGAGGCCATCCCGGCCAATGCATCAAATTTGAACGGCCAAAGATAGAGAGCAGCAGAATAGCTCAACACCAGCAAAGTCAGCTAACATTGGTACAGATGCATCCACGCGTGTTATGATGGTTGCGCTGAGAAGAGGAGAAAGAGGAGCAGTAGGAGGCGGGGGAGGGGAAATCATAGCAAACGGCAAGCAGGGTCGCAGGTTTTCAATTTGTAATAAACCGTATATATACGAATCCCTACTGCTTCCGGGGTTTTGCATAGACGCCCTCATTAATGTTATCAATAGCCTCGCAATTTCATGTACGCGATACTCCTGCAGCTGCCATCTACAGGTACTGTATAATTTATCTACTGGATACCCGACAAAACAGTACTGATGCCTTTCAGCAATGCACAGGATAATCAGGGTCCATTCTCGTAAGTACATCTCCTTCATGGTATCTTCACCGTTAGCGAAGATCACTACTCTCTTGGACAAAATTTAGGGATGGTGTTGGGAACGGCAGACACGCAAATGCCACGACAACACGGTAATATCGCGACATCTGACCCGTGCCGCGGAAAGTCTTCATATTCTCGGTCTCACAGCATTAGATAAGGCATTATCATCCATAATTCGGCCTAAAATACAGTATCCCCAAAAGATGTCTCATAATCCCTCGTTGCTTGTATCACCGTATCAGTCATAGTTGCCAGATAAGGGCGCCGGCCTCCAAAATCCCACGAAGAAACAGTAGGTACATATAGGGCTGCACGCCTCCATCTCTTACCGCTTATCCCACGAGCAAAAAAAGTATTCACAACCTAACAGATCCCGTAGGTCGGTAGACTCGGATATCTGCCATGGTGTGATCAAAATCAAAATCTTCATAATACTACGAGTCGCAGCCATCTCGTCAATTGGACTCGTAGTGAGGAGATCCTAATAAATAGTAATCTGTCTCCAGTTTAAATATAAGTATCGTAGCTGCGGGCCAAGGTTGGCATCCTCCTACGCCATCGTGAAGCTGAATGGTTGAGACGCGTGTAGCCTGCTCCGACCGTCGGTCAGGTATGCATATACGTGCATCTGTCAAGAACCTGTGGTGACACCTCCATCATTAAACTTTAATAACAGTCAGGAAGTAGCTGACAAGCGTACTAAAGAGCTCAAGTTCTATTCGGTTCGAGATGCAGAAATTGTCTGCATATAAAAGCCAGCATTGATATTAGCAGCATCTTCTTTTGTCAAGCAAATAATCAGCCAGCCAGCCTTTACGGAAAACTTTATCTAGTTGCCAGTAACGGGATATGAAGACAACGGATACAGCGGGTAGGGATAATGGCCTCAACCCTTCGTCTTCGCACATTAGAATCTTTGAACAATGAAGCCATGGCCAACTCATCGTAAATGAGCAATATTCAACCTCAACGGCTTACTTGAAGATGCAGATTTATCCTTCCAGATATCCAGATCAAATACTCGTGACTTGTGTAAATCATGATTACTGGAGGCCTCTTTCGTCATAACAAAAATATGTGCTCAGATATCACATTTTGTCAGCCTCTGGCACTTTGACAGGCCTGGCCAGCAGCTGCCCTGGCCAAACATCTTTCAAAGGAGGCCAAGGGTTCCAAGGCGCTAGCTGCCAACCCCACTTCCTGAGGAAGCATCGTGAAGATGTCGGTCCAGCAGAAATCGGATCATGGAACACGGTACTTTAAGGTACTTTCGCATCACACACTTTTGGCAGCCCCTTCGAGTACCTGATCTGCGCGGGCGGAAGCATCCACGATCCACGCTCACCACCACGTTCAGGCTGGTCCGGTCTGCTGACACGAGAGATAAAGAGACAACGTGAAATATCCTCAGCTGGCAGAGACGGCTGCCGATATGAGTGATTGATGGCTATTTGCTTTTTTTTTTGGCGGCTCAGTTCAGCGTTCACGATGACTTCATCGATATTCATCATCAATTTCCGGTACCAAGGATCCTTACTGTAGGTCAGAGCACAGGTACAGTACACAAGCCAGCTCTTGACCCACGCCTTTTTTGCTCAGGCCTGCTGCCAATCGTGAAACTTTGCATTTCATCATAAACAAATTAATCCTCAGACGCAGTATGAGCCTCAGCCTTGTCTCCGAAACCAGAGGGTGAAGGGCATGCAAATCCTGTCCGGAGTTACGTCCGCAATCAGGACGGTTCCACAGTTTCAATGTCACTTTTGCAGATATTGTCTTACTCCCCCAATACTGGCGGACGTGAGATGATGACATCTTATCACCACTATCAAGGAAGTAAAATTTTCATGTTGCCACATCCTTCCATACACAACATAGAAAGGCACATTGCAAGGCACAGGTTTGAAGTCGCGGAAAGCGGTGAACAATACGGCACAGCCCAGTACTTAGATAGCGTCTATCTGCAGGTCGAGTTTAGAATCATACCATACAAGTAAGTACTTACAGTACTTACCATACATCCCATACCATCATAGAGCCTGACCCGCTTCCCACCACGCAACTCTGCTCACCTTCTTATCCGTGCGAGCCGTGGTCTTGGTGTTCCCCCTCCCTCAATCTTCGACCGCTGAACCATGCCCCGCTCGCTACAGAAGCCGTGCCCAGCTGTCGATAAGCAGGGATTTCCTGGCCGTAATCCAGGATCAAAACGCAGACTCAAGCCCAGGCGTTGTATGGCAGCCAATCATGTTATCCTTTTGGGATGAGACTCCAATATTCCACGCCACATCTCTCGGAACATGGCAATGGGTACTTGTAGTGCGACATTTCGGAGCGCAAACAGGATGGGAACGCCACACCTGCCTAAACCATTTTTTTTTGGGTTTAAGCCATTTGCTTGAAAGTTAGAATTTGCAAAAAAAAAAAAAAAAAATTGGGCTCCGCGGCACCGCCACAGATAAGATCCAGGAACAGGAGAGGGAGAGAGAAAGAGAGACAACATTCCCCAATTGTCGTGGGGGCATACAACGATATGGTTCTGATATCGATCATCCTCTTTTAAAGCTACTAAACTAAACCACTAAGAGATTTGCGTACCCCCAGTTTACAGATTCGTCTCCATCTGTGGAGAAATTGGAGAGAAATCTTCGAGTCTCCAATTCTCCATATATTGTTGCAGATTGCGGTCGTGCATCGCTGATTTGATGACGGGCTGCAAGTCGTAAATTTACGCCGATGGGTCCCCACTAACCCATATCCGGGCAGAGAAAGGGAGACAACGCAACTGTGTGTTCAAATCAAAAACATCTATCATTAAACTGATGACGACATTAAGATACTTGTAGGATGAGACTCGAGTTCCCCATGTTTGAAGACCCCACTTTGGAGTTTCGCTCTTGATCGCGCTTACCCTCAAACATTGAAGCTATCGCAACAGCTTGCACACAACAGTCAGGTTGAAAAATTCGGGGTCGCGCCTCTGATCATCCGCACAAAGCTTAGCACTCGGAGTTATTGATACACTTTCCTACGAGCGGTAGGCGAAAGCGATGATCTCTGAAGGTGTCAACCAGGCATACAACGGCCCACACGACTGCAGACTGCAGACTACGTTGAAAGCTGCAGAAAGTCTAAACTCTCTTATGAGGGGTGCCTACACCCCAACGACGCGTACCGTTATCCGCGCGGACCTGCACTGGTTGTGGCAGTTGCAATTCCACGACAAATGCCAGCGTACAAGTGAAACAATTCAACGTCGGCCTTGGATCATCCTAACAAGACACCTCATGACACCGGTTAATTAAAACATCCTGAGTTCAAAAACAATGCGAAGGAACCTCAGGCAATTCACCCCCGGCTTTACCTGCGTGTCAGGCCATGTGAGATATTTCATGCCATACCCCGAGATTGTATGCAGATATGGTTTAGCGATTGGGCAAGGCCAAGAATTGATGCATGCAAAAATAAGCTGACTTGGAAAGCCAAAGTTGACATGTCTCATTTCATCCTGCGAGATGCGATTTCCCAACTTAAACCAGCAGACGCCAAAGCAGATTCCCCAGATTTTGGCGGCATCACGATGAAGCACACACATGTACCCCAGACTCGAGTTTCTAAGCAGAGTCGCAGGACGAGCCAATCACCTCACCTCAGGCTGTATGGTTTTGACATCGAGAGGTAACAGGTGCATGATCCAGAGCTTAGGTCAATCTTCAATTGCAACTACATGCGCAAGCAGCGAGCAGAATTCTAACCCCTGATAGCACCACATCATCATATTATCATGCAAAGAGCATAGTCAAAAAGCTGACTGTCTTGTTGGAGCGTTTCAGATGAGCCTCCTCGGAGATCACTGCCTTGAAGCACAAATAGACTTTGCGCCACTGCGGGAATCAGCCCCGCTGTCAAACGCAAAGATCCTTTTCTTCCCACGAATGGTCCTTATTGGGCTTAATATTCGAGCTAGAAGTTTTGCACAAAGATACTAGCGCGTCAAAGCTCTCTTTACCGACCTTTCTAACAAAAGCTAGATTGACAGCTCAGGGACCGATTGAGTTCAGGCGAGCTCCGACCACCAGCAGTTGATGGTCACCCCTTGTGCAGTTCAACATTAGCTCGCATGCAGAGCGTGAGGAGACACAGAAAATAGGACAGCATCCAATCTTCCACGGTCCTGCGCTCCGAGAAGTCTAATTTCGATATCGTGACAAAGAATTATCGGCAGAACGTATATCAAAGCAGATCCCGCATCAAGGCAAAGTCCAAGCCAAAAGTGTTCTATATATGTATGGCGTTGCCTCTGTCAGGTTGAGTGCATTATCAAATGTGGGTATGCACGGGCTGAATCTGGAAAAGGTAAGCTTCTTGCTTGTCTTGCGCAATCAATAGCTAGATAACACCACTGTGGCCACCTTTGATTGTAAGAATTGCGTAAGAGGACTAGAGATCTTTCTAGAGGTTGAGTGAATGAATAATCGAACCTCAGCATCTCGCTAATTATTATTTCGGAGGCGCAGAACGCGGCATGTCTCGGGCTTTGTCGGCAGAATTTTTCCCGGCGAAGTTACTAAATCTCGGGCCGCATTCTCAATAACAGCACGCAACTCCCGATATGCTCCTTTCATCGGAAGCTACGAGTTGGCATTCTCTGCACTGTATGTTTTGTAAGTAGGGATGGCAGGGGATGGGGTGAACATTGAAGCAATTTTCTTAGTTTATTAGCAAGGCTAGCGATGAGCCTTGTGTAGCCTTGTAGTCTAGGTAACGTTTGGACCCTGAAGAACCAAAAGGACCCTTTTGTTAAGACCTCAAAGGTAGCTTGTACAATCGGGCAATCAGCTACCCCGCCTTCATCGTTATTATTTCCTTCATTTCATTCTGCTTATGGTCGCACAGCAGCAGGAGCGTTTGCATGTGAACACGGTTGCTAAATTTGAAGAGATGCATTGAATCCTAAAGGCTTGACCCCGCGTCTTGACCCGTTCGTTGGCAAAAATGGATTCGTATCGCGAGTGCCATGATATCTCCAGACATGTGAGAGGATATGGAGATGGTGGCTGAAGGCGTGCAGATGGACGAGAGCAACGCTGTCGTCAGAATCTCTGATGGGTTGCTTCCTGACTGTTACATTTATCTGCAGCTCTTGTCTATGATCATCCTCCATCATTCTGCTTGCCCAGATCTTTCGACTTCGACCAATCTTCGATCGATGCCTATTAATCCGACCACCCCTATACGAGTTTCGGGTCCACAAGAACCTGCTGTGTCTATAGCCACAAAATGCCAACAGTCCGGAATGGAAACGCCACCATGTGTATTCTCAAGGAAGAGAGATGTTGTGATCCGTTTATCCATGCGAGATGGCGTCTTCCCTTGTCCTCTCCTCCGTATATGCTCGTCGACCTTCGACACTCCAAATGCGACATCCTTAGTTTAGAGTTTGCCATTTTCTAGGAGGGTCTTGTCTTCGCCGGGCAGTTGGCCGATCAATCCATGATTGGGCTTGGAAGCAGCCATACTTAGCTACCCGTTCAGGTACCAAGTACATCCCAACCGCCGGCATCGACCGTCAGCAGAATACCTCTTCTCATTTGCACAGGCCAACTCATCCAGAACTCAGGGTCCTGCGTGTGCAACTCAAAAGAACGCTGAAATCCTCGCTACTGTAACATGGCGCCCGCCATCCACCAAATATATGCGTTCCCCACCCGCACTTTCCTTTGTTCCCCATCTTTTCTGTTATTGCTCCTGGCTGGACAAATATAGAGTACCGTCCGACACATTTTGACAGCCAGATCTCAGAGAGCGGTTTGTTAGCGCTGGGTGGCCCCGTCCGTCAGGAAGTCTAGACTTTTTGTTTAGGTTTGTCTGGGTAGTATCCATTGATAGGTACAGAGGAAAAGGTTTCTCGCTTGCGACATCCGCTTGCTCCACACCCCCCTTTTCAATGCACGCTACCGTCGATAAGCGGCCATTGGGATGGAAAAGTGGTGGTGGGTGGTGGCTAACATCTCAACAACAACAACCACTAGACCTAGGTGAGAAAAATACTCCGAACGGCATGTTTGCCGTTCCCTTTTTTTTTTTCATGCATAAGAAGTTTGGATTCATTTTCCCCAAATTGTTTGCTATTTTTTTAAATTTCTGGTCAAGAGCAAAGATCAACAATTGTTGAGTGTTACAGTTGCATGGGGCAAATTATCCAGGTGGAGAGTGGATGTTACCCTTTCCTTCGACACGCCTCGCCGCTTCTTGACAAGTGTAATGTCATGTACGACACAACCCCCCAGTCAGTGAAACGGCATATGGCAAGGCAGTAATGAAGACCTGGACATGAGATGTGACTACTTATTCAATGTACCTCACTTCAATATTGCAATTTTTGCTGTAGGATAATTCTAGCCATAGACCCATCTCCTTGCAGAAGGACTAGTATTCTTCGAGTGAAGGAAACACAAAAGTGGTAGGTATACTGGGTCTACTATCCAATGTCCTCCCCGGCGTATACTCTTTCTTGACTTTAGTTATTGATGAATGGTGCTATGGCAGATGATCGCAGCAGCATCAAGCTACAAACATTTCTCAGACACTACTACACCCACACCAGTGCCCCAGCTTTCTCCAAACTTCATCCGCGACATCTCCACCTGCATTTAGGAACCGTTACACTTTGCGGGGAGCTCTTGCGTTCTCTAACATCAAAAGTGTGGAATTCCCACGTATTGCCTATTTCCCATCATCAAGTATGTAGACAACCTTGTAGTCAAGGGAGTAACAGCAAGTATTCCGAATCTACTTACCGATATGGCAATCCCCAGGGCGCCTTCATTGGAGGTGCAATTTTCTCGTTCTCGAATAAGATGCGGATGAATGACAAAAGGAGACCGGAATTGAGGTCATCAGATATGATATATCAGCCCGCCTTTCCACGTTGCCACATTGCACCGCATTCTCCATTAAGGCTGTGCCTTGCCTCCCAGTCCTGCAGCGGCTGACATTCGTGCGAAAAGAGATTTGGTATGGAGGATTATTCACCCACCAGCTTCTATGCATGCTGGCAATCTTCACCCGTTTCTTTTAACAAATGCTGTGAAACACAGTCTGCGAATGAGAATTTTCACTCATCCTTCCATTGCACAAGCAAAGAGATCCACTGGATGTGCAAGTGTAATTTCAGCGGTATCTTCGGCTATGCATCTTCATTTCCTTAACCACTTTGTACCACCATACCTGATCACGACCTTGTTGAAGGAGATAATGCGGGGGTGTATGTAACGCAGGTGTACTGGTACCCAAGTACCGTGGTACAACAAAAAGGATACATATCTGTTACTAGTTATATGTATGAATAAAGTTATAGAGTTGTGGTGAAAGACAACGTCCTGCCGACCGTGTGTTGCTTTATATTTCTTTATTCATATTCAATTTCTAAAATGCCGTGGAACATCATCGGAGACAACCCGTGGATGTTGATGGGATTGTGATATTGGATTTCTCTCCCGCCATATATGGATACACTTCCTAGTCCTTTTCAAATCCTGTCAACGAGTTCAGCTATCTTCAAACATTTCCCGAGTGCGTAAGCCTACATCTTGGAAACCATCCACACTGTTCTTTTAGAGGCGTCTTTGAATGCAACGCATGTCTAGTCGCCACTTGAAAATCCCCCATCCTTTGTTTCATTATGCGAAAGCATCACCCATCTCTCGCGTAAGGGAAACAGAATCTTCTTATACATGCTACTTAGCAGATCTACAGCCCGAGCGTTTCTCCATCAGGATGGGCCCAGGCGCGCGCTAAGTTCCCTTCCTGAACTCTAAATTTTCCAATACCACTACCTCGAGCGCTGAACGAACCTTCCCCTCCTTTTGCCTCCCAGCCACAAAGCCAATCTAGCCTCGCGTCCGCTGTTTCAGTGGAAAAGGCCAGGCCGAGATCGAGGATGCTGTGCTTAAAAGATCTGCTAAGGGTGTGACAAGCTAGGCTGATTCGCCCCCAGAGAAGTGCTCCTACTAGTCTAGATTGGTAGATTCGCAGAGGCGGTGAAGGACATGCAAGTTTAGCTGGTGCTTCATAAGTTTCTGAACTGAGCCGTCTCCTGGTTGGAAAAGGCGTGCCAGGCTGTTAACTGAGGTAGTAGAGGTGTGTGTGTACTTCTCTGCTTGGATATGGGAAGATGTGGTTGTTTTGAGGGAATTAGCTGTCACCTGAAGTCGGTCAAGGTTTGCAGTAGAGTTTATTAAAGAAGTAGATCCTTATTGTGCATCCAAGCAGTCGAGCGTAGTGCAGGAGTAAGCTCCAATTTGTGTACTTCGAGTACATATCTGCACAGGGTAACCCAATCGTGCTCTTCCCTCTCCCACCAATTCCTTTCAGCCAAATTACTCAAAAGCATAAAATGCGACTACGACCTTTTTTGCGCGATATTCTGCCATGGCGTTCCTAGCCCTTCCGTCCTGGAATCAAGCACACAGAAAGCTCTAATGCCCATCCCAGACGCGGACCGTCGCTTCACCTAAAATACACACCATGTAGGAAGACGAGGTGCAAGATCTGGAGGAAAATGGTACGATTCTCAAGAGAGCCCTGTACGGGCCGATAACGATGTACATCTGTCTATAATAAGGGGCAAGAGAGCCCCTGCGCACCACGTATGCACGTCTCAAATTCCCCGTTCTCAATGATCCCAAAGACGCTGCTTACCTCTCCGCAGAAAGCACGCACGGCGCCGCCAGAGAGATGCCCCCATGGGGACGCATCGCGTTCTGCGATTAGCCGCACGCCCGTTTCAGGACATGATCAGATGGCTCGCCACGACAAGAAAACGATGTATAAATGATGCCGTCTGGAGGATTTCATGTTTGCGGGCGGGAACGCGGGAAGGGGCCGACGATTCGATTCTCTGCTTTTTCACGGATCTCGTCGCCTTCTGCGTTCCTTACCGGTGTTGATGCCATGATGCGCGGCCGGCCATGATAAAGAGGTTTTTATCCCGCATCGGTGGGCGTGGTGTGGGTTCATGTCTAGAGCGGGATAGGGGAGGGAGAGGAGCGTGGCGGTTGGCTGCGAAGTAAAGAGAAGCTTACCGCCCGGACTTTGGGGTCTGTAAGGAGTCGTGAGCCTATTCGAGCATTGCTTTGGCGTCTGAACGAGTGGAGGGTTGGGGTGAGTTGGGTGGGGATGGAGGGGGAGGCAGAGGTTACGGCATCAGTGAGGAATAAGTAGATGCATTGAGTGCAAAACATCAGGCTGGTGGCCAGAGGTGCGACAAGGCCGCTGAAACGAAGCCGGCTGGCTGCTGGGCTGCCTGATGCTCGGGTTGAAGCATAGTCGCAGAAGCGGCGCGGCAGGCCTCAAAAGCAGAAATGAGGATGCTAGTCACACAAGCCCCGTCTCCGCTAGTCTCCTGGTAGGATATCTCGAGAAAGTGCCTTTGTGAGATCCTTCACATCTATTTCGCTCTGACATTTTGCTTGCTGATATAGAGCCAGCTAAATGGCCAGTCCAGATATAAATCTCTATATATAATGTAAAATAGCCTGTACACCTTCTGATTAGTTTACGGAAAATCAACTACAAGTAACTATGTGATTTATTTTAAGAAAACTATTACGTATGTGTTTTTTAAATTACTGTTATTAACAGCTACTAATGCAATTGCTTGAAATGCTGAAAAAAAAAATTCGAAAGCCGCAATTCCGGGCTTTCAATCAAGCTAGTGGTTAGCCTAACCGGTATTTTATTAGCTAAATTATCGTTGACTTTGCTACGGACGGTAGAAATATGTTGCGTATTACGTAACAAGTATTAGCGTGTTTCGAAGCTTATAAGTTTACTTTTATTTTATTTTATATTTAACTTTAATAACGAGACTGGTGGAGCGAGTCTCTTGCACGAGCCTTGAAGTATTTGTCAATGGAAAATATATGAATCCTTCTCTCTTACTGAGCTGGCAAGGACAAGGGCCTTTATGCAGACTCCCGATGATGAAGATCGATTTTTCTCATTTGCCGCAGGATCTCTTGATGTTTACAACACGAATGATGACGGGGAACGATACAGGAGATTTGAGGTAATTCAATTTTCGTCGGATTCGCTGGTCACAGCGGGTGGCCTGCTTGGTAGACACGACATTCCAGAAGAATGGATGGATAACGGCCTAGTGACGATATTTATCCCAGCTGCTATTGCTGGGAGACATGTGCGTTATACAGCAAAAGGCCTGGATATCTTTAAGAGAGGTTGAGGAGATGATTGCAACTGGATCCATAGACCGCAATTTAGGTAGCCTTACACGAGAGCTACATTCTTGTAATACAGCGTTGGTTAAACTGTAAGCCGCTAGCATTTTGAGTCAACTCTCATTGATAGAATTTGCGAGTTCATGGACTCCTGCTAATAATCCCTCGGCAACTTTAACGTAAACTTGGTCCACTTGCAATTCAACTCCAGAAGGGACATGTTTCTCAACTTCACTCCCAAAAGTAAAGAGGACATCCAGAAAGAACGAGAGTCTAAGGAATCACTCACTAAAATGGTGGAATTCTGAGCTTTGTGAAGCAAAGTTGATCTTCAACGACAGCTCGGCAAAGCTTCCAAATAAGATCTCGATGTCATCCCGAAGCGGACCAAGAGTGCCTTGTCAGTAGTCAGTATTGACCCAATCCATCATAAGAACTACGACTAACCATTTAAGTAGATCTTCAATCTTATTATCCAGCGAGACAGCTGCCTAAACATTAAGACTAGCGAATCGATAATGAAGCTTACACCAAGCTCTTCGCAGATCGCAAAAGCTTCCCAGAAAGATGCAGCATCCATGAAGATTATCGCCGAATCAACTTTTACGTGATAGCTCTTCTGTGAAAACGATTACCGCTATGACGATGATTTCCTTACCTGGAACGTTTATATACCTAAAAACGCCTTGTGGTACTTATCAAAGGGTTTCTAATGTGAAAGTAGTCTTTCTTTAGCATGACTATGTTCAACTGGAATGATAACCCAGGAGAACGAGTTGCATCAAGTTCTTTATGGGTGTACTTTTCTTGGCTGCGCCAGTGATGCTTCTAGTAATTCTGGTCTGGTGGCTGGTCGCTAAAGAAAGACGGAGAAAAGATAAAGTGACCTTGATAAGGAGTAAACTTGTGGTATGAATTCCCGGGAGGATGGATTAAGATCAAGAAAATACACTCAGAGTTACGAAAGTCTTCCCCAATTGTGGCTCTGATAATCAATTCTTGTCCGAGCCTATGAGATTTGGTTTTTTTTGCTGTTATGCTACGTTCTTATACCATCAAAGAAGCTTAGAACCGACAACCTGAGCAACAGAATCCTCAATTTCGGACTTAATCCGTTTCGGTGAGATTCTGCGTATGAGATGGCGATCTGTTGCACTCGCCTATCCTACATGATCCCAGAGGTTCCAGCCAACAGAAACAGCATCGTCCTTTGGATGATGTGGCCAAGACGCTCCTCCTCCTGCTGCTGCTGCCGTTCATCATTAACGGGCCAATTATCGAGTTCAGATCCAATCACTGTTGCCTTTGTTCCGGTAGAGAGTTTAGGAGTGGGTCAAAGGCTGGTATAAAGCTGGAAGAATCCCCCTTTGAGAGCAGCACTGGATCTAATTCGAGGCAGAGGCGACCCACTAGCAACTAATTTGGACGTTTCAGGAGCCAAGTCAGCATCATACTTGGCAAAGGTTTTGTCCTCCGGCGCTGGTTGGTCCTCATTTTCACTTCCTTTCAGGGCACACGCGCTGCGTACTGAAACCAGCTGGGTTTGGGGTGCACGTGATATTTATTCAATCAGCTAAGCAAATAAAAAGTATATGATTTGGAAGTCGATAGATAACATGTAACGGCATAGTTAAATAATCGTTGCCAAAGTTTCGATTTTCTGCCCGTTACCCCCCATATGCAGCAGTCTGTTGAGTGAATCAGTTTGGTTAAGGTTGAGAATTCCCATGGTCAAGTGGTGGTGGCTTAGCCGTCTCGCGATGGATGTGACGTCTCCGCCTCGAAGAGTCCGGCTTTACATGAAAAAATTCTCGATGCTCCCACATTTAACTTCATCGCCTTTGGGAGATAGCCTGTAATGCCCCCAACATGATAGTGCCGTAAGCAATACCAGTTCCGGCAATAGCAAATCCATCTTGAATACCCCCATTATTCCTGATACACCAGATCACTGCAAATGCCATGCAGCAAGTTGCAAATATTGCCTCGATGATGAAAACTTTCTCCCAGCAGATGCTCTCTTGGAGATATAGACCGTATCCTTCACGGGAGCCAAGATCCTTTGTGAGGACAAGTTGATCTCGTAATTTCTTTGGGATTCGAGGCCGGTGGCGTGGCGCTTTGGGGGCATGATTTGGATATTTAATGAAGTGCCGCAAGGCGGTCTTGAGAACTGGGGGCTTCGTGTCTGCCAAGTAGGAGTAGTCTTCTAATAAAGGTGGTGGTAGGACGTCAAAGTCATTCCGTTCGATGCTCACGTTCGTGTTCCAATACAGGTGAAACTTTCAAGTTTAGTTAGTTCTTCATACATCTACTAGAGTCAACGAGCCTTGACGAAGTCAACTGTGGATATTTCCTTCAAGGTGAACCATCTCCACAGTCGGCGACCATAGTACATTTCATGGAGAATATGATAAGAAGAGTAGTCACAAGGTGCCTTTGAGACATCTGCATGGAATAGCTTGGTCGCGTTTCCATTTTCTCGACAGAGTAAAATATACTCCTTGGTGTCGACATGTGCTGTCTTTGGCGGCTGTAAGTCATTGCCTTTTCCAGCAATTATTGACTCTTCTTTTTGCTGATACGGTCGGCGGCAGGAAATATTCGATGAACTATCATTATCCGATGAACTAGATGAGCTGGAGCTGTTATCGTCTTTAGACTCTGCCAGCCGCTCAACATCAATCCCAAGACTGCCTCCAGCCGAGGCCACAAGCTCTTGAGCAGCACCTGGCCTGTATTCAACGACGTTTTCCTGGAATTCAAGTCCACAATTCTACAACAAGGGAACCCAAACTGTTAGCATGAGTTTGTTGATTACATATGGATCATTAGAAGCTCGATCAGTAGGAGGGCGCTTACACACTTCCAAGACACCTGAACCTTCTGACTGTAGGCAACATTAGAGAGGTTATAGTCTCCTACGACAACGCTGGTGCCTTCAAAATACCGAACAGTAGGTTCTGCCTCTCTATTTTGTCGGACTAATGAAGAGAGGTTAGCCTTGAAGTTCCCCATAGCGTTTGACTTCGCAATGAAGCTTTCCATTAAGATGAAGCGTGCCGCATCCTCTTCTTCCAAGTCGCTATCGTTGTCAGCTTCTGAAAGCTCTGACTCTATATTCGGGTCCTCCACATCATTTTCTGGTCTTTCGGCTGACGTTGGTGTTTTCTCCTTGCTGAAGACCCCGGAGATAATGTGAGCGAGGTTGCGAGCCCTATAACGAACGAAATTTGCTGCGAGCTTTTCAGTGCGGTTGGAAGACTCTTTTCCCAGGTCCCAAGCAAGGATTTTGATTAGATGACGAAGTCTTTGTTCGAACTTCTCAACACCAGATGTTCTGCCAATGTTGGTGTAGAGAGTCTGAAGGTCGTCAGTTGTCAACAACGCGTAAAGCTTCTCATTGGCGCCTGGGAGGGTGGCTACGGAAGAAATTGATGATGCCGTGAATATGGAGAGAAGGCTGTCGGATATTGAATTGACAGATGATGTATCTGACCACTGATCTTCTGCTTTTGAGGTGGGTTCACCAGCTAATCTTGGAACCTCGAACTGGTTCGCAACTTTCTCGGAGCTGGAATGTTGTCCAGCTGCATTCCCTTGACTATTGTAGCTACGCCCGCTAGAGTCCCTTGGTAATAGCGTTCCCGAATCCAAATCTTCAGTAGGGTCCCGTAGTAAGCCATTCTTATAGGCTTTTTCTAACGCTATTCCAAGCTTCGATGGGGGAGGGTAATGACCCTCAGTGGGACCGTTTTCGTCAGGGGAAGGCTGCGTGGCGAGTTTCGCAGATAATGTTGTTAACGGCGCTGAATTAAAAGGCGTCTGACCCCTCGTGCGTATTTCACGAAGGGTTTGAATCTCGTAGTTTAGCCGCAATATCTCGTGTTCCGAGCTTTCAACCGAAGCGCACCTATTTGCACCCCCTTGTTCTTTCCTCCATCGACGGACTCGATCTTGTTCTTTAACAAGTCTCCTCTGCTTAATTTCGATCTTCATGCAAGTCTTGCATTTATCTTCCCTTGTCAAAGTGGTGTGTACCAGTTTGATACCGCATGTCTCCCCTACCCGCATTTCCCTGTTGCAATGCCGACGAAAATGGCCCCATTTGTAGTCGCCGCAGCTTAGTTTGATTTGGTCGTAGAAGCACATAGCCGGTAGGATCAACGCTAAGGCTAATAGTGCTTTGCTGCCGTCACTCCTTTGAGAATGCTATAAAGTCGTGATTCATGTACGTGTTTTAGGAGAGAAGGGAAAGTTTAGGCTCCAGCAGATAAGGCGGCAATTTTCGTTAAGGCTGGTAATTGGCTATCTGTCACCAAAGAGATCAATTGGATAGCCTAGCTATATTCTTGCCTGGGCACTTTCCTCATGCCTTCTAAATATATGATCACGTGGAAACACACCACGCAACCCTATGGGGTAATACAGGCACGAATGAGGGCGAATCGCCTAGCAACTAATCTAGAGGTTCACAGCAGCCATTTGGTGCCAAACCCGGCATTTTCGGGCTTCTGCACACTTCATTTCAGGGCATTTGATTATACTAAAATTCGGTCTAGACCCCTTGAAAGGTGGTATGTACACAATCATAATTTCGTGACATATACCAACATCTAGTCTATACTAAAACCTGGTCTAACTTACTAAATTTCTTGGTATAAACTAGGTTTTGGTACAGACCAGGTTTTGGAACAAGTCGCAAAATCAGATGATCACATAAGCCATCAAGCCACAAGACCCAAGGCAACAATCCGAGAGCAGTTTAGCGCTTCAGGATAAAGGTATCTCCGCTCCGAAAGACCACTTTACTCCTCTGTATATGGCATGAGGATCCCCATCAAACGTGCATACTACTCGAATATTTTTGTGGGGAAACATCACAAAACGCGAGAACGGAATTGTGGTATGATGTCAAAGACAAGGCTTTCTGGACGAGGTGCAAATGGAGAGTCTTGCAAGAACTCAAGCATGAAGCCGAGGCAAATCTCAGCAAAGGTTGGTACAAACTACCATAAGCACATTTCATTATCTCTTGTTTATGGCATATTGCTTCCTCACCATCTCTGCCAATCTCGACCCTGCATCTTTAACATGGAAATGATTCAAAATTATGCCAAGGCGGAAGTGCTCATCTTCAATTTGCCATAGCTCAAGGTCAAACTCATTGAAAGTATTGGAAATATTGGAAAGGTCGAAGATTTTACGTTCAAGTCAATGAAGCAACCTCGTTTCTGCTGACTGGCTTTAGCTATTGTGTA
This sequence comes from Bisporella sp. PMI_857, assembly GCA_021307315.1. Lineage (NCBI taxonomy): Eukaryota > Fungi > Ascomycota > Leotiomycetes > Helotiales > Helotiaceae > Bisporella > Bisporella sp. PMI_857. The sequence continues at coordinate 439,109 of JAJSPD010000024.1, forward strand.
TTAACCTAGCAGTCGTCTTGTTAAACGGTAGTTTCAAATACTGCGAAACGTAGCCGAATTCATTGAGATACAACACGCACTTCCCGCGACCCGGTATCTGAATGTAGATGTGTCAAACGGCAAAAATCACATGCTTCTTGCCAAAGTACTGTTACGCCTTATATATCGTTCAATAAGATTCTTCAAGAAACTTACCTCACCCACATCTAAAGAAATGCGAAAGAAAAGCTTCTATCACTTGAGCCCGCTTCTCATCTTATTCCACCTTATCTCGCCCCATGACATCTTAGCCATCGTATGGCTTTCTGCTCTGCAATGATAGAGCGACGTCATAACTCAACTTGCAACGCCCGTGTTCCCAACCCTCGAATAGAGCGCTTTTATGTGGACGCTAACTCATACGATCCATATAAGAGGGGTGATCCATCTCTGTTCCACTCCATTTTTTGAGAGGATATGAAATTCTCTTCGCGTATGCATCGTTCAGCAATAGCTGATTGAGACTTTCACATTTTTTGCAGGTCCGATGTTAGTCATGGGTTGGAAACGGAGTCGCTAAGCCTAAGTCCTCATCCGCTGCATTCATCCTGGACTCACTCTTCACCTCTTGCACCAAATGCTCTGCCTCATCCTCAGACTTGAGCTGCTCAGATGGAGTTGGCGAGTGTTTCCACTTCCTTGTCTTCCGTTTCGCCTCGATGCTGCGGCCTCATCGTTCTGCAGCCGTCATTATATCTCTACTGTGCGGTTTGCATATTCTCATTGCCCTGGCTAAAACGTCTTCTTTCTAAAGGAGCCTCGTAACCTTTTTGCTATGATAGTATCCATCTTCTTTTTGATGCAGCCTCGTCAGCTGACATCTTGTTTTTAGAAGGCTTCGTCATTGGTTGGACTTTTTCTTCTTGCCTGTCCTTCTTTTTCGCAAAATCCCAGACGAGGCTTTTTTGCACGCATCAGGTGCTTACAGCGCTACTTACTTTTGCAGTTTCAAATTCTTTCTACGTAGTTACATTTATATTGCTGTTGTACTATGCGGTGCTATGTTGCTCGCGCAAATCATCAGCGTTTTTATTCACGACGGGATTTTTTACTCCTCCGTTCTCGGCTACTATTACTACGAACATGAGCTGTGGATGATTTTTCCGCTTCAGAAGCCCGTGGAGGTCGATTGTAGCCAGAATATTACATATTTACCTTTTATTTACGTTGGCTTTTGGTCGTGTTTATAAAGCTACTAATTCATCGTAACGTTTTAGGCGCCTGGGAAGCAAGCATTTATCGAACTCCTGATTGATTCTTAAAGAGGCTTGGTTCAGAATGTGTTATAATATACGAAAAAGAGCTCCTCGGTAAATCTTATTGTTTGTTTAGCAGACCCTACAAAACAAGTATTAATACAAACGATTGCGAGACTATTTTGATGGTAGCAAGCAGCTTTGGTATAGTTGCACATTTGCTATATTCTGAACAAAATTAATATACGCTTACAATACTCAATTGATTCGTGCACGCCGAATTCATGTCGTATAGCAGATTCGGGATAAAAGTAAAAAGTTTAGTTTTGTTTCTAGTAAACATTAATCGTAGCTGATGCAATCGCTGCTCGTCACAGGTAGACTTGCAGCTCCTTTCGAAATTTGGTACTAATACTCTGCCACAAATAACTCTATCTAGCATTACATTATTGCCTAGATTGTGCATCGCCTACCTCACTCACGAAATGCCTATCGGACCTGAATCCCTTTTATCACTTTGGCGGAAGCAATATGAACGCGGTAACTAATTTTTTTTTTTGGAACTATCTTTTACGGCAACTTTCCTTCTTTTTCATACCTATCCCTTAGCACACAGAGAGTTGTGCTCTGCTGAAATGCGCTTGAAAGATGACCCTGGGGGAATCCGGCGCTACGCTATTACTACAACTCTCCTCCCTTAGCTTCCTTTTTCTCAACATAAACCGGCCAGGAGTGAGGAACAACGGTGAAATATGCTTTCCATTTCCACTTGTTCTCCGGATTCACCTGACGGATTGAGTAATCACGTATAATTGTCGCAGCTATCTTGAAGATTTGTATTTCGGCTAGGTGCTCCCCAGGGCACCTATTGTAGCCCAATCCGAACTTTGTCCTGTTAGTAAGGCTGTGTGGGAAGAAGGAGTGAAAGGCAAGACTCATACCACAAGCCAATGTTTGTACTTTTTTTGGATACCATCTGGTAACCACCGCTCGGGTCGGAACTCCTCTGCATCTGGACCCCAACAATCTTTACTTTTCTGCATAACCCTAATGCTAAACATCAGCTCTGCGCCTTCTTGTGCAAGTGCCCAGGGAAGGGATCGGGACAGATGCAATAGTATCACTAACTGTGGGTTTATTGACAAGATAGTTCCCTTGGGGAAGTGGGTCTTTCCAATGGTGAGACCGCCTTTGGGAGCAACTCTGGAGAGCTGAAAGGGACCAGGTCCAAACATGCGCATGGATTCATATATACATGCCTCTATGAAAGGCAGCTTCCGAGAGTCTGTGTAGGAGATGACTCGGCCTTGGCAGCGACCGCGTGCCATTGCTATTTCAATTTCACCCTTCGCGCGTTGCCAATCATCTTGGTGTTGGATCATAAAGTATACAAATGCTTGAAGAGCGCCTGGGGCTATTAGCTTGGGAGAGCAAAACGATATTTCACGAGGGTGGCTGGCCTACATGACAAAGTATCCGATCCCGCGGCCACACTGGTAGCGGTTTGTGCCTCAACATCACGGTAGCTCAGGAGGTCTGGGTGTTCTTGATGCGTCTTAAGCCAGTGGGCGACGATGTCAAACCGTGCATCAGGGTCTGCCTTTCTCCGGCGCAGGGCTTCCATTGAGGTTTTGAACAAATGGCCCATTGGCAGGAGGCCAGACCAAGTGATTACCGGATTTGCAACTAGCAGTTGGTGTATCCAAAAGTAGTACCCAGCAATGCCCATATAACGGTTTAGAGACCGACTGTTGGCGATAGAGCCGCCGATATCTTGCCCTGCCTTAGTAAAGCCAAATGAGTGCGAAAATATTGCCTCCCCTGCATTATCAAACGCCGTGTATCCGAAGAATTTGTCTAAATGCATAGGCTCTTTCGTGTCGGCATATTTATCTATCCAGTCAAAGAGATGTCCAATGTTCGCATCATATTGAACCTCTGACCTGAGAAGGTGAGATAGTGTAAAGCCAGAGGCGAACAACTTAGACCGCTCAAGTTTTTCTTTCGCATCGAGGGTAGACTGAGGAGTTACATAGCGGTAGTCTGGTATAGCGAAAGCTCGATACCAATTGCCCTTTGAGAATATTAGAAATTACGGGTTGACACCAAGGCCAATGCTGGGTCATGACTACATGTCACGATAATCGACATTTAACAAAGTCGCCACTACGTACCTTGCGTAAGAATGTTTGGAGAAGAAGATTTGGGCCGTCGGGATGACTGACGCTTACTTCATTCGGCGCAATTCGTACGAAATGGCCATGCTGTTCATGGAGCTTTATTATATGGGTGTTATGGTCGCCATTGAAAATATAGTAGGCATGCCACAAGCGGGTGGTAGATGCCCAGAAGGGTCCTGGAATATTAGATAGGGGAGAGAAGTAACGGCGCCAGATAGCAGCCGTGATAAGAAAAAGTACGACCAGCATGGGGATCGAGCTATACCATTTTGCCAATTCAAAGGCAAAGGCATTTTTGTCCATGATGGGCAGCCAGATGCAATGATAAGATCAACCCACCAACTCCCCAAAAGTACTGTAGGCCATTACTTATGTAATTCAAGCTTAAAACCCAACCTAGGTGATACTGTTTACATGGATGCTATTACTCTCCCTCGATATTTGTTATTCAACATGTGCGTGACGTCTTTCGTCCAGGGTGTCAGCAAATAAAATCTACTCTACTGATGGGTTTTCCAGGTCAGACGAATCTTCCACAATGTCTGTTTCTCTGTCGGAATATACGCCCACCTTTGAGAGCCATTTCTGTTGGCTTTTGGTGCGATATGCCGAACTAGGCTGATACAAATGCCGGGAAAAGTCAAGATGCACATAACTATCACGAACAAATGAGATCTCGTATTGAGGTTGCCGCAATCTGTGGCGAATGTGCCTTAGATACGCTTGCATATGTACGTCTAACATACGCATTGACAACTTGCATACGTATTGGAAGTTGTACCATATATTAAAAGGTGTTGGTTATTGAACAAAGCACACCCCCTGATTGGATGGCTCGGTCTCAATATGACTGCAGGGCTGAGACACACCCAGATATATCCCCGGATCCTACGGTAATTCGCAACGTATATGACACGTAGCATAGTGTGCCTTGGGGGGTTGGGTACTTACCACATACCCACGGCCGAACTTTTTCTATGTAGATAACAAGCAGTGTATCAAATACTATTGTAAATACCGCTAGTGGACTTATGGAATTAAGGCTATCACCTTCCTCTGCTTATTTTCCCCAGATTTTTGTAATATATGAGAAAGTACAATGGAGCCCTTTCACCTTCGCTGTTAGCCTGGTAACGTCGCAAAAGCTTCGCAATTGCTAAGGCACACGTTACGCAACAAAACAAGACTTTATGTCTCGCTGTTTTATACTGCGCCATGCGATCGCCAATGTTCGCCATCCCTTAGCTCAATATAGTCTGGATTCCTCACCGTATCTTTCCGACTGAACTCTGATGTGACAACTATCCGCCGGGAAGGCATTGAGCTCTCTGAGAATTTAGTATCCTGACTGTTCTGGGCTCTTGTCGAAAGAATAGACTTAAGTGATTGAAGGGAAGAGAGAGGCCCTTTTAGAAACCGAGTATGCTCGTAGAACCGCGGAAACATTGGCATACAGCCGACAACCATCGTACCAGCAAGCTCCGCAAATCTGTGAATGATGTTAACACAGCCTCTGATATTTGGCATCAGCTCGGTCTAGTTTGGCTTACGTCCAAAGGCCCACCCTTGCTATTGCCATAGTCTGATTTTTATCATTCAATAGTGGTATGCGGTAGGCTACTCCAAGCGCAGCGATAGTACATGTGCTTGTTTGAGGTAAGTCTCTGATAGCATTGGGGGCACCATTGACTAAAATTGGTCACTTACAAGATCCCAACTGCGAAGATGGTGATAGCTCCCAGCTTGCGATTCAAGGGCATCTGGAGATGCCAAATTGCCCAGATCGGGACAATCAAGAGCCCAAGGTCGAGAAGCAGATTGATGAGGCCGGCCGATAACACACCGGCCTGGTTATCGATACACCTACCGTCAATGTTGGGGTTCCATATCTTTTCGCGAGGGACGCATTGGAACATAAAGGTGAAGAAACAAGAGACGTAGTATATGAAGGTAGCCCCGATGAGAATCTGGAGAGCCCACCAAACTGCCCCTCTTACCAAGCCCTGAGGGCAGAATATCCTCTTTAGTTGAATACAGATGAAGTACTTCGCAGCTCCCATCGCAGGTGGATATATGACTTGGAAAACGTTACAAAGCTGTTGCCAGTAAGTATACATACATGTCATCGCTGATTGGAATCTGGGAATTGCCCACGTATAATATATGAGGCATATCAATCGCCCTAATGTTCCAAAGATCTCGAGTGAGTCCAATGGCAGATAGATAGATGTAAATCCCACCCCAGGCCAGAAAGCCGACCTGTAGAGACGTTAGTTCTTTTCAAATTCATCGTTTGGCACTTATCTTACCAAGGCGAATATAGCAACGTCTTGCCTACATGTTAGCTATAGATTTCAAATAGCAGGACCAATACGCACAATCTTCATGCTTCATGTCTCTCAAGATGACCGCTTTGGTATACGTTCGTATACTCACTGCAAGCGTCATCAGAGCCATACAGGTGATTCCGACACCCAAAGTCCATGCGTGTAGAGATGGTGGATTGTCAAAGTTCGATTCTATCCCAAGGGGCGGCGGCATTGCCGACATCTCCTTTGGATTCTGCTGGGTCCCCATTTTGAGTCACAGTCAAGATAAGAAGTAATATTATTTACAGAATCTTCAAGGAGAAATGCAGATGGCCTCGTCGAAAACATATGGTGGGCCGTTGTTGGAAGAGAAGCTGGGACTGGAACCAGGGTAGGATGTAGCCTGTTCAATGACAGGGAAAGGTTTTGAGGGTGTGCATAAAACTGTGTGCAAGTGGACATCACATAATATCGTAGATCAAACTGCTGGACTCGCATGCGTAGCGTTCAGCGATGCAAGCTCTGCGTCACAGAAATTCGAAGTCACATTTCTCAGGTATTATAAACGCAGTGTTTGTATTACTGGCCATTGAAGGCGCAGTTTCCGAAATACAGTACTCAGTTAAACCACCAAAATTAGGGGGCGTGGCAGCTTACTAGCATGAATCTCGCCACATCGATACTACCTCCAATGCAACAGCCGATCATTCAAATGCACGGCATTTCTGTACTTAGTAGGTGGTACAAAGCACGCCCTTTACTTGCAGTATCATCCTTCATCTCTATTACACATCATAACATGGTTAATCTTAATTCAAATTTTCACTAATTAATGCTTTAGAAATAAAAAAACGAGCCATCTAATTGTAAGAAATTATCTAGATTACTCCTAATTTGAAACTACCTAAACAAGTAGTATACATTATCCCGAGTTGCGTTTTACTAGTCTTTGTATACTTGCGTTGTAGAATGAGCTATCGTAATTTGAAACCTCCGGGCACCAATTCTTGAAAGATGTGGCTCGGGTCGTATTTGGTCTGAACTTCCTTCAGCCTTGCGACACTGTCGGCTCCGTATTGACTAATGACATCTTGGTCCCAACTGGCATCATTCATGAAGACATAGGGGAGATAGACCTGTTCTGCCTTTGAGTGCTTCTCGATTGATTCGACTATATCTCGCGTCGCGGTGTGTACGAGCTCATCATCTTCTTGAGACCACCAGCCTGAATCGATCACATACCACGTTTGATTGACTGCACTTAGTCCCAATGCATTGCCGCCACGACCGCGACCCGCCTCGACAAGTCCACTCGATATAGGCTGCATTCCAAATGCCACTGTTCCAGCTGTGACAGATTTGACCCGTTCCAGAGCAGGTGACTCAGTCATCAAGCTAGTCAGTGAGTCGTATAGAGATTTGCTCGGCTCAAAAGTGGTTGTGCGCCAGTCCACCCTCCTATTCATCCTCGGTTAGCTTTGCTCTGCTCACAGCTGCTGAGGACTGCGCATTCACTTACGGCGGGAAGTTTACCGGGCCTTGCCCTGAGATGAATTCACTAAAACTTGAGAGCTTGGTAGAATCAGCTGTGGTGTTGATGTGATAAAAGGGTGCAAACGCAGCAGGTGACTCCTCAGGCTTCAGATAAACTAGATTCAGCACAATTCCCACGCTTGCGTTGCTGAAAAAACCCTGCAACATAAGATTTGCGTATGGATCCTTCACAGGAGCTGACTGGTACTCGAACATGGCATTGTAGAGAGCAGGTAGATCGTCCATTGTATACGCCTTGACTCCAGCCCAAACTTCGCCGATATGGTACGTGGATAGGGTAAACGACGTCACGATACCTTTCGGACCATTTTCAGTTCATAGGCACTATATAGCTATTGGGGATTTAGAGAACGTACCAAAATTGTTTCCTCCCCCCTTTAAAGCCCAAAATAAGTCGGGATCGTGGCTCTGGCTGGCGTTGACAACGGACCCATTAGCTAGAACTACCTTTGGTCTAGTGAGCGAAAAGATGCCAGATTTCGAGCATCTATGTGAAACATACCTCAAAATTAACGACATTATCGCAAACCAGGCCGTAGAGATCGGAAAGGTAAGAGAGGCCACCTTCGATATCTTGTTAGCTACTGGCCAATTGTGTGGCATTGACCGTCGGCGGCATACTTCCTAGTGTCAAACCGCCAACGCCAACATCGCTGACCCTACCTCCTACCACTGTAACGCCGAACGGGTTCAGCTGGGAATATACCTCTCCCCAGGTGAGACCCGAGCCTATCACGGCGACTTGGTTAGATTCATCGTAGTTGACGCTATTAAAGCCAGATAGATCAATCAACACGCCTCCATCGATGTTTGCCGCTTGGGGCGCCGGGGAATGGCCGCCAGAGCGCATTGCAAACTTTGTTTTAGATCGAACCAGCAAAGGTACAATCTTTTGGAGTTGATCTGTAGTAGTGGGCCGGAAGATACATGCTGGTGTTCTCCAGGCAGTTTGTGACCTGGTAATGTCAATTAGAGCCCGGGGCTTGGGGTGGAGCGGGATGTGGGAAATTTAGAGTTACCAGTTCTCTGTTCTAAGGTCAGGATACCCAGACTCATCCGGCACAAAAGTAACGGCGTCGAATGCATCGTTGAGCTTTTGACATGTAGTGAAATTTGTGCTCAGGGGTACAGCCGCAGTTTGGGAGACGAGACAAAGTGTAGTGGCCATGATGGCCCATACAACGAGGGACGCCATTATTCGTATCTGTGATACTGCAACTGCATCTGTGAGTTAGTCACTACGCACTGATGTAGAAGATGGCTGATATTATTCGATTGCTCCTAAGTATTAGTGCTTCCTTGTCTTCTATTGTTAGCCCCTTTTCTGGCCCCTTCCAAGAAGCTCTGCCTATCAGCTGCAGCATGGCTGACCCCATCTACCGGTGTCACTAATTCAGGGCGAATGCCATCCGCAATTGGGCACACACATATCTTCACCAACTTCTACCCCGCGTTAGCGCACAGCACTAGGCAATCTCATGAAAGTTCGAATTGATTTTGTCTTTATGTCCTTAGTACAGCCCTCTAACGGCTTAGATATCCTATGTGAACCACTAAAGGTTTAGATTTGTTGTTGGCATGGTATATATTGCTACTCCTTTGCTGTACTTCCTCATTTAGTTAGAACCATACGGCTATAGCACAGGCCTGTACCTTGGCGCGGCGTGGAGCTAAGACACATCCCAGATGAGGATGCGGGCGGGAGGCGGGTTGTAACTGCCGAGTGGGGCACATCCAGTGCAACATTTAGTGATCCACATCCAACAAGCTCAATCTTAAGCATGCATTTGGTTGCGTGAAAGCAAGGCCGGTTAGCCGTTGCCTAGTGAAATGACACGTGAGTACTTCCATGCGCCTCCTTGCTTGAGGAAATGTTCATGCCCTGAGTTTGATCCATCATCTTTCAGAACATCCATTCGGTCGACATCTTACAGGGCTATCTTACCCTATTTTGCACGATCAAATTAGCTTCGTCTTCAGCTCTACGGTATCTATACCTAGGAGTACCTTATTACTATCAGTTTCTCTGAACTCTCAACTGCTGGTTGTGATTTCTTCTTCTTTATTTTATCTTCCCTCTACCTGCCTGCCACCGTTTTTGAAGGGTCAAATTTCTACCGTCTCCCTAAGAATGACTGCGCTCGTTATATTTACCGGGGCCAACAGCTCGCTGGGAATACCTGCTGCTGACCACCTCCTCGACAAATACCCAGAATACACCGTCGTGTTCACTGTGAGAGATGCTTCGAGTGCTGATACCAATACAGAGAGGCTACGTGAGACTATCTCTCGATATCCGAAAGCGAAAGCGTCAATTCTTGCACTCGATCTTGCCAGTCTTTCCGCCGTACACGCCTTTGCTGATGCTATCACCTCCGGCATTCAGAGTGGCCAGTATCCCCCGATTGCTGCTATCGTTTGTAATGCCTTCTACTGGAACCTTGTGGGGGACCCTGAGCTCACTGCCGATGGATATGACAAGACCTTTGAGGTGTCTCACATCTCCCACGCAGCCATCATCCTGCGGCTTCTGGGCAACTTTGGTGATGCTGGCCGTGTCGTGCTTCTCTCGAGCGACTCGCATTGGCCTGGCAAGAATGCTATGGAGAAGTATCCCCCCACTATCCCCAGCGACTTGGAGTTGCTAGTGAAGCCTACCGTGGACGCCGACAAGCTGGGACGCGGTTACCAGAGATACGCCACTGGCAAGCTGGCTCTCACGACATGGATGTATGCACTTAATCGATATCTTGAGAAGGTTGGTGTCAAAAGCAGTTTACTGCATGTGATTACTTAAGTAAATTACGGCTCACTTCTATCAAAGGATGCCAATCTTAAGAGGGTAACCGCCATAGCGATCAATCCCGGCAATCTTGTCGATTCTCGTTGTCTTCACAATAACACCCCAAAGAGCCTAGCTAGAACGCAAAAGTTCGTCTACAAGCCGCTGCTTCCTCTTCTGAAACTCATAATGGGCCCGACGTTACGTACCGCCGCTCCAGCTGGCGTGGATGTTGTCGATATTGCTTTGAGTCCAAATTACGCTGGCGAGCGAGGCTTTTTCACACTCTTGCAGAAAGACCAGAGTTCCCCGGAAAGTCAAGACGAAGGGAAACAGTCAAACCTCTGGGCCGCGACTTTGTCATGGGCCAAGATCACCAAGAACAATACGGCACTGCAAGTCGCATTTGAGTGATTCTTACTTTAGCCATTTGATGTTTGGAACTTTTGGGTTTGAGGCTAGCCTATTTAGACAGTGATTTCAGGCCTAACAGTATATAATTACAATCGTCTAGGTAGTCACCTATCAAGTCAGCAAGATGGGATGTAGTTTTTTAAAGCTCTCGCGGATGCTTGCTCACATATATTGTTAATAAAAGGCTTCCTTTAAACTTCCTAACTGTTTGCTAGTTACTCTTGGGTCCACGTAGCCCTTCGCGCTTATTCTCATACATTCATCCTCGCTACACCCTTCCACCTATTCCACTCAGTCCACTACTTTTTAGACTATCTAGGACCATCTAGATTAAAAATTTTTCGCTCGATTTGCGAAATGACGTAGAAATGTTGACGTCGCCATCTTCTTAGACGCTAACTGCCAATCAGTGGTCCACTTGCGATGAAAGGGTTGGTATCCCAGGAGTCCTCCCAGCCATCTCCCAATAACGATACCAGTTACTTGTGCAAGTCTTCTGCTGAACGGCACCCATGTGGGCAACGTTAAGTACGAGCCACCAGCATCAAACATCTACGAATCATTGGTGTTATGTAGAGATTCTGGTGAGATATGGGTAGGGGTGGATACCTACGTTCATCACTTGAATCAAGTCAAACTTTCCGCCGCCCATAACGACTTCGTCTTGGTAGCCATACCAATTCTGGAAAAAAGTGTCATCAAGCTGGAAAACCTCCGGTGACTTCTCTGCTGATAGTAGGAACCTGATTGTCCGCACAGCAGCCGATGGCGATGGCGAGCCAGCCGCAGAACCAGCTAATATTGGATATAGGCGATGATTCACCCACGGTTTAATGAGAAACTCGCCATCTTGGGGTGTCAGCTTGTATTCAGACTTCTCAACCTCAACTCCCAATGTTCCCTCGATCACCTTGATATACTCTTCTTGGTACGGGTGGAAGTGCATAGGCGGCTTCTCTGCCGAAGCAAGCTTGATCAGGTGGGGATGATCTAGGAAAAAGGTCACGTCGTAATAGAAAGACCTGCCAGGTTCATCCACTTTGAAGACCTTGATTGCGCCATCGAAACTAAGCAGCCACTTTAAGTGAGCTTGATCAAATTACTTTCGACTGGTCATGCAAGGACATTGGTATAGCCAATCTTGAGGAGAGAAAATGGAGAAGAAAAGAGAAAGAGAACCTACGCAGTCAAAAGCAGGTCTGAGTCCGTGTATGACATAGCGAGAACTATTACCACAACAAAACAGGAAATTTCGAGCGATTTCGAGCAATTTTAGTTAGGAGGCGACTTAGCAGGAATAGCTTCGCCGACGGTGAACTAGAAGTGAGCCGAAGTGCCAAGAGCAGTTGGCGTTAGGGAAACCGACTATTGTACTCGTAGCACACGATGTTGGTAGTTACACCTAGACGATACCACACCTGAGCTATTGCATACCGCATGGGCTGTACGCCAATCCAACCAGGATATCAATATAAAATAATAAACAAGCCCCCACCCAACCACATAATTGGTACATACGCCACCAACAATGTCCCTTATGGTAGGTAAATATATTTGATATACTAAGCCTTACGGTCCGTGTAATGGCGCAAACGAGGGGCGATCGACGATTGGCTTTCTTCGTAATGGAGACGGTGGCATCGCATATCCTTATTAGGGTCGTCTCCGGATAAGTACGAGGATTCCGGTCACACAGCATGATGCCCCCCGCTCGAAAGAGGGAAAAGGCAACAGACATGCCGGTCTGCCTTCTAGATATTGATGAAGGTAACACAAGCATACTTATTTAATGCGATGATATGGGTATATATGCATTTGCTATCCTGTCTTGAGCTTCTCTTGTCCGCCGTCGATGTAGAGATCTAGAACGCCATTCAAGGAACGAAGCTATCAGGAGTTGCCATCATTCGTGTGGCTTACAACACACTACGGCACACACTTAACTACTTCTCTGTCTGCTATTGCCATCATGAGCCGTGTGCGGCACAGTGGGAAGCCTGCGCTTCCGAGCGAAAGCCAAGACATCGGCCTGGCTCAACAGTACGGTGGTCGTCACACAGGCAAATGGGTTGGAAAGCTCCCAGCGTCTTGGATTCCCTTCGTACAGCTAGCTCGACTTAGTCCGCCGGCCGGCGTTTTCCTTGTTTTCTTCCCTCATCTTTTCGGCCTCATTCATGGATCGATAGTAGAACCATCGCCACCGACACAACTCTTACGTGTTGCTCTAGTAGCCGTGGGAAGCTTCTTTCTCTCCAATGCTATACATGGCTGGAACGACCTCATCGACGCGCCATTTGATAAGCTAGTCTCACGCACCAAAAGTCGCCCTGTAGTTAGGGGTGCTGTCACACCTCTCGGCGCATTCATTTTCACTGCTACTCAGGCGTTGGCAGCAGCAGCAGTTTTCCTCGCACTGCCCAGCGTTGCCGCCTTGACTGCAATTCCAAGTATTATTGCCAATTTCTATTATCCTTGGTCTAAACGACATACTCACTTTGCGCAATTCGTTTTGGGAGTCAGTCTCGCCTGGGGAGTCAATGTTGGGACTGCAGCTACAGGCGTCGTGCCTTGGGGGAAAGATGCATTGACTTCGACAGCATGTCTATTCGTCGCGTCTATCTTTTGGACGGTCATTTACGACACAATCTATGCTTTCCAAGACATTGTGGACGACACCAGAGTCGGGCTAAAGAGCACCGCCGTACTATTTAGGGTCTACACGAAGCCCTTTCTTTGGGTCTGTCTCAGCACTTTGGTTGGTCTCATTTCCACTTATGGCTATCTGCTGGAGCTGGGGTTGGGATACTACGCTATCTCTGTAGGCGGATGCGTGGCGTCTCTAGGGGCTATGATTTTAAAGGTCGATCTGAAGGATCCATCTAGTTGTTGGTGGTGGTTCAGGTATGGATTCTGGCTCGCTGGGGGATCTATAACCGGAGGCTTGCTATGGCAGGCCTGTATTGGAAGATCTATCTAGTTGCGTAAAAGCCCACAATGTAACGATACGCCAGCCGAAGTATCAAGCAGCTTGCTTACTCGGGTGTCATGACAAGTGTCAAAGGGAAGGCTGTAGCCAAGAACGCAGAGACAAGAAGGTAAGGAGAGGGTGAGAGGAAGGAAGACTATATACTAGTGGAGAAACGCAGAAGAATTCTAGCTCCTTGACCTTTCACCTAGCGAAGGTCAGACTAGCAGGTGAGGAATCAGGGTGTATAGAGCATGTACAGCCGAATCATTATGGGGCAGAATTGAGCATTTTACGAGATATTGCGTATATCTATTCCGCCCCCTGACTTCAGCTCCCTCACATGAACCATAATCCTTCCCGTCAACACATGCGTCTTTGCATAAAACATAGTACACTACTTTTTTCAGTACATTCGGGATTTATGAAACTTTTAATGAAACTGAACCTAACTGAATCCAACCCGATTTAAATTCTTTTTATTGGAATTGTATTCCACGACCATCTGATTGGCCAAGCCTACTGGTGTCGTGTCGGATGCTCCAGGGCAACCAACAGCGGGGATGCTGCGGGATGATGATGATGACGACGGGTATGCCGAGTCAATATTAATGTTCGCAATTGAAACTCGTTAGTCTCCCCAGATTTTCCTATAGAGGCTCTGGGGCAGTGTCGAAGTATTTCAAAAATTGAATTACGAGCCCTGAGATATCGTAGACACACCTCGACTCATTCGAAGTAAAAGTTATTATTATTGTAAGTAACACGTACAGATACATATTACAAAGCAATCAAGGCTTTTGTGACAGTATCCATGCTGATGAAGTTCAGGCTAATCAAAGCATGTCGGGCCGTTCCAGATGGCTGGCTACTAATTTCTTATTTGAGGCAAGTGAGGCTCCAGTAAGCAAACCCCTGGTTGACTACTTTTAACCGATGCACCTCTGTAATGTACCTACCTAGGTAGGTAGTACTCGTCACAACCTTTTTCTCGTGGTATTCTAAATCCGGATATGCCACGTGCGGGGAATGGTGCCAGCTAATAAAACCTCGAGCATGCTTCTCGGACTTTACAATATTCCTGAGCTTCAACAAACAATTCAGGCCATGGGGTTCTTCAAGATCGCTCTAAAAGCGATTACCATCTTCCATTGCGCAACTGCTGGCGCTTATTCCACCAAATTGCTCAATGGTGGTACGATCGTCGCTTTTGACCAGGACTCTGAGCTGCTGCAAGTAATACGCAATGGCTCAATTCTTATTGAAGACGGTCGAGTCACATCGCTCTTTGATACTTCGTCGCCTGATAATGTCCCAGCCGGCACTGAGGTAATTGACTGCACGAACAACATCATCACCCCTGGTTTCATTGATACCCATCGCCATGGATGGCAAACAGTCTTTAAGACGATGGGATCCAACACTACACTGGCCGAGTATGCTTGGCGATATAGTGCCCTCGTAGCTGAGCCTCTCTTCACTGCCGATGATCTCTATATCAGTCAGCTCACCGGCATCTATGAGGCACTAGCTGCCGGAGTGACAACAATCCTCGATCACGCCCATCATACCTGGACTCCTGAGCATTCGGCGGCAGGTTTGTACGCCTCTGTCGACAGTGGTGCTCGGGTCTTCTTTGCCTATGCCTTCCAGAATGCTTCTGCAGAATTTGGCATTCCGGAGCAGATTTCCCAGTGGCGGGAGCTTGCGTCTAACATGTCCAGCAATCTCACGGAACTTGTCGTAGCGTATGACGACTGGACAGGCAACCCCAACGGAGCCGATACACTGGCCCTCATAGACCTTATCCAGTATGTATTAATTCCATATATAAACACTGTGGCTGACCAACCCAACAGTGAAAGCAATGTGTCCTTGATGACAACTCACCATATCGAGGGACCTTTGATGTGTGAGCGCGTACCGAGTGCCTTCTTACCATTCATGCTAACTCGAGGCAATAGTACCAAACTCTCCCGAGGATATCCATCGGATTGGACTTCTCAATTCTAGTCTACCAATTGTGATATCACATGCCTCGTACCTTAGTACAAGAGATGGTGCTCTATTACGGAGCACTAACAAGCACATCTCTATCACGCCCGAAAGCGAGATGCACTATGGCCACCTTCACCCAACGTCCCATCTTATTCTAGATCAGGCTTCACTGGGAGTTGATACGCATTTCACCTTTTCAACAGATATCCTCACGCAAGCACGCCTTTGGCTCCAATCGACGCGCTACCGTGTGTTTGAAAACACCATGGATCGCTGGCAAATACCTGCACGAAGCCCCTTCTCTGTCAACCAAGCGTTCCTCCTTGCAACTAGGAATGGTGGTCTAGCCCTTGGGCGCAAGGATCTAGGTGTCATTGCAGCGGGCGCAAAAGCCGATATCGTGGTTTGGAATGGAAGATCGCCTGCGATGCTAGGATGGGCCGACCCAATCGCAGCTGTGATCCTTCATGCTAGCGTGGGCGATATCGAACACGTCCTTGTGGACGGTGAATTCAAAAAGCGCAACGGAAAACTCGTCATTGATGGCTATGCAGAAGTACAGGATCGGTTCCTGACGAGTGCCGAACGCATCCAGAGTGTCCTAAAATCGACACCACTACCTTCGCAAGAAGGTAGATTCCTGACCGGGGCCCCGTATGGCTATGTACAGCAATTAGACGTACAACGAGGCGATGGGACGGGATACGGTCCAAGCTTTGTGTAAATTTCTCCAGGGTTCTGTCACTCACGATCACGGATCCCAGGACAGGCTGCTATCCTAGGATGGCGTGGGACACTACTCTATCCCCCTTACACTAATCTATGCCTGGGACAGAGACCTTGTTACTTGCGGTAAAACAAGAAGCGTTAGTAATATCGCCGCCTTAGTTATTGTTTGTTGAAGGAAAGAGCGTTTCTAGGCGTAAAACCAAAGGAGGTAAAGTTTGCCTTTGTTACTTTGATGTGTAAAATATTTGTAATAGTGAGACTTTTCAGTTGCCGGCAGTAGTGTAAGCTACTTTATCTTCTATGCGGAAAGGTTCGCTAATATATAGTCTGGCTATAATGGCTCTAGTTTTTAAATTCTGAGCCAATCTAGAGTTACAGAGATGTTTCAAACTAAAGCCGATTTTGTATTTTACTGTAAGAGTGTGCTATAATAATTCTAAGTTATCTAATTAACGTACACCATAATTAATTAAGTAATGTAGCGGGTAGTTGATAACAGTTTTAGCATCTCAATAATGTTAGCGCTATATCATGCTTTAGTAGTTCCGATGATGCTGGTTAGAGTTGAGATTGATTCCACTGTAGTTTCCTTACCACCCGCAGTCACCACAGCCCTCCCAATGCACGCCTTAGTTCTGATTAGCAAACGTCCATAGGTGTACCACTAGTACACTAGATCATTCGGTGTGAGCTCAAATCCCCATTTATTAAGTTTACCACATCCCTTGATTTCCTTTTTGAGATTATCACCATTGGTTCCTTTTCTTCATCTGTCCATCCCTTTCGTTAGATTTCGAACTGGTCAAAAGAGAACTTATAAGATACGTCGCAGGTATTTCCTTGTTCCTTAGAGGTGTCCCAAGCTGAAATCACTTTGTCCAGGATTTCATGATCGAGTGCAACTCCTGGTTTCCGATACACTTTATCCTGCTGTTCCATAGGTTTTGGTGCCCTAGTTGCACAGCCTGTATAGACAAATATTGTCTCACCATCCAGTTTTCCGTCAGGTCCTAGGCGTAGATCAGAGGCGTAAAGGTTTCCAATTGTTGAATAATGGTGGTCACAGTGGCTGTTAACTACCCCGCCTCATACGAAGAACGGTAACTTGACTCTGTCATGGTTCCACGTAGCGGAAATGTACTAGCCAAACGGTTCTTACAAATGCTATTGAGAGAAGCGTATACCATACGTCACGTCTTACGGGAACAAAGGTGGAATAGCCGCACTGGCCTTTCTCAAGCTTTATTTGATATGCACGCGCTTATGCAGTTTGTGTGGTGGAGATATAATTTCCGATTACTCCAAGTCCGTAGGCGTCGAGGCGCCTTCCACTAATCTGAGTTGCAATAGCAACCGCTACCTGATCTGTACCAGTGATAGAACAGGCATATGGCCGATCCTGCGTTCTATTAATATTTCGAAATGCTATAATCGTTGAACAACGTTCAAAAGTTAAAGAGGCCAGAGTCCATTCCTGCGAGGTAGAAAGAATGCCAAGCTTTGTGAAGGATAGATACAGGACAGGAATATCACACAGAAACAAGCTACTTCTTTCCTCTTTATGAATAAGATGCTGAATTCTGTGTGAATTCTATCGAAGGCTCTGAATATAGAATAGGAATTTAAAGGATGAAGAGGCAGGGAGTCGCTGATACTGAGGCTCCAGAGCTCACTGATTTATCGTTCACTTTGTTATACAGAAAGCTAATTCTATAGTGAAAAGTAGAGCTACTCGTAGACATGGATCACAGATATTGGGCCCAACGCCTCTGAAGGAGGAACGGGGTGCATGCGTCCAAAGCCGTTTGCTTAGCGTTAACTTTTGTTGTCGATTTTGGTGATATTAGAAGCCATGTTCCCACCTCGTGGCACAAGCTGTTCTCCCTTAAGGGTGTGTTACACAGGCTGTGTAGATCTCTTGTCTGCTTGCCTTGTAGGCTGCTTTGCATTGGCGAGGAAGGTGTATGCACTGTCCTTGTCTGCTAAGTATATATTTAGCTTTCTTTCCAACATTGATCCAGCATCGAGCCAACATCGAGCCAACATAGTTCAATCACAATACCAAACGACTCCCCCATCAAAGTCTCCCAACTAGAGGAATCGCTGTGAAATACTCTCCCAAGTCAAATTCAACTGGTTTTCAATTCTACAATTACTCCTGCCACTTGGATTCTTCAGAACACCGAGAG
The DNA here is from genome assembly GCA_021307315.1 of Bisporella sp. PMI_857. Classification (NCBI taxonomy): domain Eukaryota; kingdom Fungi; phylum Ascomycota; class Leotiomycetes; order Helotiales; family Helotiaceae; genus Bisporella; species Bisporella sp. PMI_857. Next base: position 457,464 of record JAJSPD010000024.1, read on the forward strand.
ACGGCGCTTAAGGCGACTGTTAGTGATTTCAACAATTTTAAAGCTACATACGGTGACATGGATTCTGCACCACCAGCTTACGATGTGGCAACCGATGCTGCTATGCAGCCATATCTGTACGGCCAGCAGAACAGTCCACGATGGGAACAGTGACAACACATCTCCGCAGAAAAGAGAACTATGTGAGTAGTGGGAATTTTGATGATGGGATTCTTGCTTTGGAAGGTATATTGGTAGTTCGTTGGAAGAGAGTGAAATATCTTTATGTTCATTGTGCGTTGGGAGTTGGATGGAGGGGGTTTGTCAATTACGTAGGCTAATTGTATTTCACATATGAATTCTGTATCTCTGCCTCTGGTCTCCTTCTGTATATTGATTACTCCTCACATTACACGGAATCAAACGACTTCACGAATACGGTCCTTTACGACCCGTACGACTCTCTACAACCATGGATCAAGTCAATCGCGCGATTGCAGCGTTTCAGCAAGAGATGCAACGGCAGCGTTCTGAAATCGACCTTCTTCAATCCCTCCTTACGAATCGGCTTATAAACAAGCCAAAACTAGCCCTCCCTGACCCAGAGAAGTTCAGTGGTTAGCTTATAGATTCAATACGTGGCTCTTTTTAATCAAGGCCAAATACAAATAGATAGAGAGGTTATTAGTGACGCTACCGCTCAATTCTGTTACACTTTCCGGGACCTCGAATCGCACGTTCAAGCTATGTGTCACGAATCCAATCTTTAAGCCTGGTCAGGCGGCTAATAAGGTGGTTCTATTACGAGAATACTAAACGAAGGGGGAAAGGTTGAATCGAGAATCATAGTGTTGATATCCATGTGTGGATAACGTGCTTAAATGATTTTAATATATTAAATTAAACTATCATTAAAATATAGCTTTTAATCATATATTATTTTTAATTAAAGTTTAATTTATAAATAAGAATTAGTAAAACATAGTTTTTAATATATAATTAGTATAACAGCAATGCTAAACAACAATTAAAAACTGCTTACCTCAAAATTCAATATATCCTTATTAATATACTATATTACAAAATACAAACAACAATAAATTCAACTCTTTAAAATACCCTGACAGAACACTATAAAAGTCCAGATACAGTAGATTGCAAAACTGGTGTCAGGTCTGAACATTAATGTTCTTGTTTTGGTCCTGATGCGCTACTACCATTACAGCTAGCTCACACATGATTTTATAGGCCACCGCTACAGCCACATGGGCTCCCTTCATACTTATGACTTCTACAACAGAAACCGTGAGGCCTTTTAATACATCGTTGTTTAAAGATACTTTGCATATACACAATTGCGTAGCCTTGCCACATGCATGTAGCAGCTCTGCTGAGTCAAGATGGTGCTTTAGGTAGATGAAGAGAGAAGTGTCTATGTTGGTAGAGGCTGCCGCTTCATCTTGCCCTACTGAGCGAACGCACAGACCAGCTCCCTCCACCACCATATCCTCCACCATACTTGTTCCATTATTGGCAGCCTTGCCTCAGCCGCAACTCTTCTGTCTTCAGCAAAGCTTACGAGAAGCTTTATCCCTCGGTGATATGATTCCCTCACGATATATTTAGCTCGACGAACAAAGCCATCGCTTATGGCTGAAGCCCTCGGTGCCCTCGGCGTAGCTGCGAGTGTTATTGCAGTTCTGCAAATCACCAGTAGTGTGCTCACTATTGGGTACACATACATTGAGTCTGTTAGGAGTGGCACTTCCCCCAGTGTCCTGAAACTCATATGTGAAGTATCGGCTCTTAACAGCGTACTGTCGACGTTGAATGTTGACTTGTTAAAGCATGCCAGTGACACTGGTGCAGCGCCTGGCGGGGCAAAGCCTTATGCTTTACTCAACGAAAAGGATGGTCCACTAGATTGCTGCAAGGCATTGCTAGTACGTGTGGAGAAGAGACTCAAGCAGATGCAAGAGAGCAAGGTGAAAGCCCTGACCATAGGGTTGATGACCGACAAGATAATCGAAAAGGAATTATTAGCGCTTGAGCGATTAAAAAGCATTATGATACTTGCACTACAGACTGAGCAGAGGTATGCTGAGTTTCATTTACTTTTTAAGATTCCAGGATTTGAATAATTTGCATTTATTACGCTAAAATGTCCTGACAAATCTTGGCTATAGCAACGTGCTAAATGACATTCGGACCCAGTTTACGCAGTTCGTACGAGACCAGACTGCTTCTAGAATTGCAATAGAGCAAACTCAGACAATCATTGAGACCCTAGCGCTGGATGTGGAGCGTAACCGCTCTGAAGATAGAGCCTTGCATGCCGACATCTCTGAAACCAAGACAGTAGTACATGATCTTGTAGGCGATGCCGCCATACGGCGATCAGCTGAAGATTTGGATGCACAGCATGAAGCATTTGCGTGGCTTTCTTCACTCGATTCAGAAAAGAACCAAATCATCGCTCAGAACTTGCGCACACCGCTCACGGGCGAATGGTTCTTGCGTGGCGACGACTTTCAAGCCTGGCTTGGGGGTAAACGAAACCTGCTGTGGTTACATGGCATTCCGGGAGCAGGAAAGACGGTGTTGTTTTCGTCTGCAATCAAAGTACTAAAGGAAAGATGGACACAGACTCTGGAAAGCAGCCCATTCCGACTGGGCTACGCCTACTGCGATTTCAAAGACCAACTAACTTGTGAGTCAATACATGTGCTAGGCGCCATTATCAGGCAATTGTGTGATTTGGGTATGAATGGAAATGCGCCACTGGATCAAAACGGCCCAGATATACAGGCACTTCACCAGAGCTGCAAGGACAAGACGACTGGCAAAGTCAGAAGCCCGATGTATAGCGAGCTCGAGCAACTTACCAGAAGTCTCCTGAAGAGCAGCAACCACAATGCTTATATCGCGGTGGATGCACTCGACGAGTGTAATTTGGAGTCGCGGAGAACTTTGATATCAACGTTGCAGCAGCTTGCTGAAGACTTTCAAAATGTTCATGTTCTCATTAGCAGCCGTCGAGAGCAGGATATTAAGATTGTTCTCCACGATAGCCTACAGGTGGCCATTCGGAATGAAGACGTCTCCGTGGATGTTGGATTATACGTTGGGCACGTCCTTGCCAGCGATTCCCGGCTCAACAGGCAGGCTCCCGAGGTCAAGAGCAAGATTCTTTCAACCTTAGTAGAGGGATCTCGTGGAATGTGAGTCATTCACAACAAACCCATTCCTTTCATCCGGCCTATGATTTGACACATCTAGGTTTCGATGGGCACAATGTCAAGTAGATGTCTTGAGGCGTGCCCGTACGGCTAAGAATATTAATGAAATTCTGGGCGGTCTCCCTAAGAATCTGTACGAGACATATGACCGGATTCTCGATAATGTCGACGACAATGACAAAGACTTGGCCTACCGCGCCCTGCTTTGGTTGGCATTTTCAGGTCAATCTGCAATTACTTTGGAGGAGCTTGTACATTTCATATCTATAGACGAGAGCGACACGTTTCGAGACAAATTCAAGATGCTAACAGACCCAGAGGATTTGTTTGAGATTTGTGGGAGTCTGATTGCTCCCATGGATCCATCAGTAGAGCTGGAACTGGACGCGAAAGGACAAATTGTCTCCGTGACTTTACAGCATGCAAACCCATTCAATGAAAATCAAGGAGAATCGACGACTGTACGAAAAGAAAAAGGCATCATCTCCCAACGATCCGGTCATGAACAGATTATTGGACTAGCCCATTTCTCCGTCAAAGAGTATCTACAATCTTCACATTTGGTAGCCCGTATGTCTCCCTCCAGCTCCAACGCTGCAGACGAGATCAGCACCGAGTGCTTGACGGCATTCGAAAGCCCACAGGCAGCACATGCTAAGTTAGCCTCGTATTGTCTGACATATCTCTCATTTACGGACTTTGCTATCCCTACAGGCAATTTGCAGAGCTTTGGAGACTGGGTCGATAAGTCCTCGATGTTAATTGACAAACAGGAACAAGTCGGGCTCTCAGAATCCAGATCCAGAATCGATGAGCGTCTTGACGAATACAAGGCTTTCACCTACGCGGCTAGCTCTTGGTCTTTGCATTTTTGTGAAGGAGAAGCTCATCTCGTCACTGCGGACGAAATCGACCAAAAGGCCGCAGCAGTTGCGAGCTCCCCTTGGTTCGATGTTTTGTTCCGTACCCATCCCAGCACATATACTTCCTCATCGATCAAAAACTACCACTCATTACTCGAACTTCCACCCGATGTCAGCAAGTATGGGTCTTTCCAAGATCTCGACATAGTGCAAGATGGTCGCTTCGCTGTGCTTTACTCCCCCTTCCTATACGCATCTACGCTGGGCGCCACTTCCATTGTCGCTGCACTACTCAAGACAAACGCAGCAGATTCAAGTGTGCACACTCGTGTCCATAGCACTGGCCAGACTGCACTGTTTTTAGCCGCTTCTCTGGGTAACACACGCGTAATGGAGCTGTTGCTAGATGCTGGTGCCGACCCAAACACTCGTGATGGACATGGCTGGACGCCGCTTTACCAAGCCATCGTTTCTAACCAACCTGCTGCTATTAAGCTCCTTCTGCAGCACACCAATGGCGCGGATGTTAATGCGCTCACGGGCTCAAATGGAGGAACAGCGATTTTTCGAGCATTCCGTCCAGATCGCGCCGACAGCTTTAACATATTACTTCAGCACGGGGCTGACGTCAACCAGCGTAACGATCGGGGCCAGACTTGCTTAGAAGAGGGGGTGGGGTTCCAATTATCTCACAAATCTCTAGATCCAGAGCGAATGCTGGAGATGGCATGGATATTGGTGAAGAAAGGATGGAGATGCCGCGACGTTAACGGAATGAGGAAGGTCCGCGCAATACTAGGATATGATGCGAAGCTGATGAGCCAGTTAATAGAGGATCCTCAGCTCATGACAACCGACCTTGTGCGTACAAGCAAGACTGAGACAACTCTGGAGAACGGCTACAAAGAAGGCAAAAAAGAGAATAAGGAGAGAGGAGACGGAAAAGGAGAAGACGACAAGTTTGGTGATGATTTTCACACAGATATGCAAGATATGCAACACGAGGACGTTCTTGTGAGCTTGAGCTCAAGCTCACGCCTCAAGATGCTAAAAGATGTCCTGGATATGCATTGCAGTACCGTGGACCCTGCATTTGATGATTGGGAAGGATACCCTCCCCCTTAGGTATGAATTTTATTGCCTTTTACAATCTAGGATATCGCTTACAAGGTATTATAGCGAAAAGATAAAGAGAAGCAAAATCGAGATCGTTAACGACCTAGTGTGTCAATGGCATTCACCTATTAAGAAAACAGGTATCGAAACCCCGCCACAGCCAAGATTAGAACAACCTGAGATCCTAATAAAGACGAAACGTCCTTAAAGGCACAAACACCACGTGTTCGCCACACGGCCTCTCGAGCACTCCTAGACAGCCTCGCAGGCCCAGAAGGTATCGACCTCTTATGTCCCGCTGACTTACTTTCTGCGCTGCAGACTAATGTGAATAATGGCAGTCAAAACAAACGCCCTCGCCCAACAACGTCAATTCGCAGAAAATTACATGCAAAGCGCATACATTGTGATGCACCCTTGTGATTATACTAAAGCAGAGCACCTTGATATGCTGTATGTTATAGCGGCTGTAAGCTAAAGTGCGTTACTGGCTTTCGCGTACGCATCGCCATGGAGGAGCTTTTCGAAGCTGAAACACCCCAGGACCAAAGTCTTGATGACAGCAGCAATGGAATAAATAGCTGCAGCAACTATGCTATAGGTTGAGATGACGCTATTTAACTTTGCAATATCCAGACGATAAACTTTAATGGTGTTGCTTCGTTGGATTAAATCCTCTTAAATGCATTAAAATTGTTTCGTGTCGTTCACTATCCGAAGTGATTTCTGCGAATATAGAATGGCCCTTATCTTGTACGTACATTATCTCCTGCTATAATTTGCGAGAATCACCTTTGTAATATAGTGATAAAGTTGACAGAGTTCGCCAGCGACGTCTTTCCACCCCGTGATAAAGTAGTTCAGGAATATTGTCGCAAAAATAGGTGGGTGTCATGATAGATAGCGCGAACAAGGCCTGCACAAAGGATTGGTGTTGAGGAACCAGGCCCAAGAGACACATATCAGTATCCGATCTTGTCTATCTTGACACAGAGTAGTTGTAGTGAATATTGAGAGCATGCCGTTCGAAATCAAACTGTCACTTTTACTGCTGCGTGTGTTATTAGCTGATGATTTGAGACGCCCAAATACAGGTATTCACAGTATTAACAGTAAAGATTACAAATTTGACTTGGCTATCAATCATTAATTGAAGACTTCTGTCTTTGAAAAGTCGCACAATAACGGTCAAAGATAGCTTTGAGGATGTAGCGGAATGGGCTCTTAAGATGTAGAGAAAGTGCAACCTATCTACATCACGAGGCCTGATCAGCTTCCACCTCAGAATTGTGACCAACCAACGGAACGAAAGAAGTATATTTCAAGAAGGTACACAATATGTTCGTCTCATCCGCTTGAGCAAGTGGGATCGACCTAAAATGCCCTGGCTTCTAGTCAGGGGCCAGCCAGCCTAGATACCGCCTGCGCAAGCTAGCGGCGCTACTGACTGTAAGAGCTCGATGTGGTCGACAAACAGTCAAAGTCCGAAGGAAGAAACCCCCCTTTCTCGTCAGGTATGGAATGGGTTGCGCCTAGTGATAATAGACCATTCTATGGCGATTAAGCCGGACGCGTATTTTCTCACTGTATCAATTAGAGATTCCGGCGAGCTAGGTACAAGAAGATAGTGGATTTCTTATTACTGCGGGATCATAGTCCAAAAAACTGACGCTAGTTCCTCAGGCAGAAACATTAATGTATCACATAATAAATTTCTATAAGGCCACAATCACATCCTTAGGCAGAGAGTAAATCAGCATGACGTGCTACATCTAACTGAATACTGATTGCGGCGCTCATGCCCACTAACCACGTGCAATGCTCCGAGGAGGACAAGCTAGCTATAATGATACTAGCATATCGGAATGTGGGAGCAAAACAAAAATCATTGATGTTCGGAACTGACATCGATTTCGACTCTTACTCTATCGTAAATCACTAAATATCTCTAAAACTCTTGTTTAACATCACAAACGCCATCTAACAGAGGAAAGCCACGGGGCAAAGAGAAAAGATTAAAAAAAAAAGCATCCATTACATTCCTTTGCTATATTTATTTACCAGGAAAGGCATCTAAACCTCATCCTCCATTATCCGACCCACCATCTCCTTATACGAGCAATAGATCCACAAAACCATCACAACCAAGGCCAGAATCACGCGCGCAAGCTCCGAGAAATGCGCTAGATCCTCCGCTGGAATCGTTGGTGGCATTTTTAAAGGATAACTTACCTTGTGATGGGGTTAGCTGGGTTGAGTCTTTACGAGTACGGCAGTAAAAGGTGAAGCGAGATGAGATATAATGGGGAACTGAGGGGATGAGAAAAGCAAAGAAGGGGAGGGTATAGCGTGTGGCAAAGTTGTTCTGTGGAACAATAGATGCTGTTCTTTGTTTATATAGAAAGCAAATTGAAATGCCTTTATAAATGTTAGAGTGCGGTTGGCCTATGAGGGTCTACTGCCTTTATGGGGAGTGCAGCGAAGCAAGCCCATAGAGAGTGTGATGCTTTCATAAGAGCGAGGTAACCATACCTCCAAGAGTAGGTCCATGGGCGTACACTACTTTTATATAGAGCGAACTGACTATACTCCCTGCGTAGCGTAATCGATGCCCCCTTATGCGAGAATTCGCTTAAATAGGGGTATAAGGACAAACATCATTTTCCATCTGCTGAAATGGAAGGAGAGGGAGAAGTAGATACGCCAATTAAAAAAGGAATTCATGACTATGTTTTCATTGCAGTAACAAGAGGAGAGGGAAAGTCGTAGATTATTGAAACCTACTCAGGAAAACTTTTCATGTTTATACAGAAACGTACTCAAATGTATATTCAAGGGAATAAAACCACACAGCCTTTTCAAATTAGCGCCTATGATATCCTATAATATCTCCCAGGGAACAGACTGAGTAGGACACTCTTTGCATTGATATAAAAGCCTAATCCTCACCTTGTCCTACCCGCTCCTCGCACTCTACCCTACGTGTAATAGTCATGGCCACAGTCTCAAACTCGCCACGCTCGCAGGAGCATATGCTTATGGCGCAGGGGCTGTTAGTTGGAGAGCTACAGTAGGGCATAGAAAGACACTCTGACGTGGGGAGATGGCCCGCTGTGAATGTGAATAGCGCCTTTGCGATTGCAGTGATAGTGCTATCAAAACAATCCTGTCTAACCTTCTAAGTCGGCGGACCCTGCTCTGCGCCTAACACAGCTATTCAAACCGCTCAATTGCTCCTCCAAGACCCTGCCGTCGAAAGCATTCCTTCCACGTTCCACAGCACTACATACAGATCTCCTTACCCGAATTAGGACGTGCCTGCTAGGATTGCGGAGAAGAGCAGCTAGGAAAGTCAACGTCATTGTTTGGATCGCATCATCACGCATCGAGGAGGCTTCACCGGCGGCGAATATACCAGCTCCGGGAAGTACAGATGTCGCTCCCATTCAAAAATGAGGAGGATGGCAAGGATGGCAATGGAGATGGTGCTGGATGAAGGGATATCCATAGCAACAGTTCAGAAGAATCCAAACCAACTACAACCAACCCAAAACTCAAGACAATGATAAGAGCAGCGAAGAAATAGTTGTAACTAGCCGCTCTTCCCTCCCCTAAGTGACGGCGCCCCCTATCTACTCAACACCGCAAACGATCTTCTCAAAAACAAGCCGCACCGTTGCCATCCCACAAGATCATCCCCACCACAATCCCAAATCCCACGTCCCCGCCACCAGCAGGTCCAACACATACGTGACATCTAGCCAGCACTTCAAGCAATGAATCCCCCCAAAAACAAACCCAACCCCGACTCAACGAGCCTCCCTTATGAAGCCATCCACAACCACAAACCGGTGTGCAATATCCCAAATTACCAATGCTTAATTATACCAAAAAACAAGAGGAAGAAAAAAAAAATATCCAAAAAAATCGCCTCCCGCCCAACACTGCTGCGCAAACGACACAAACAGGAACCGTACATTCCCGAGCATAGAAACCATCCCATGCCCGAACCCGTCCCACACGCACGCACGCATGTACAAAAAAAACACACGAACGGTTCAAACATCATCGAAGCTCCCACCGACAGGTCCAGAAACCCAGGAAAGGGCAAAAACCCCCAAGAACTAGAAAAAAAGGTCAAAATAGGGAATTTGCGCGCTGGGGGTTCTACGCCCCAGCATGCTGATGCTACGGCACACGTGTTGCGACACGTACATGTTCGGCCCCAAAAAAAAAAAAAAAAGGAGATTCGCTAAAATATCCTGTTTGGGGGGCCAAAAGGAGTTGGGGGAGGAGCCCTGCCCGCTGGATGAACAAGGGCATGGTATTGGGCAAGGAAGAACATTTTCGTGCAGGAGAGGACTTCCCGATGCCATGGAAACATTGGTTGAACTTGGGTCAGATTTGTCATGAAAGGGATTATCAGAAAATTCTTCCCCGCCTAGAGGAAATGTCAGAACTCTTATCTTATTCTACAATATCCTAAAGCTAAAGGCTAATAGACTGCGCTTTTTCTTGCTCTAAAAATATGTTATGCGTCTTTCAGATCCCAAAAACTCCGATACAATTGCTTGTATTTTCAGGATGCGACGCAAATTCTAGCCAGTCCATCTAAACGCCTCTCTATGCCCAGAAATAACGCCACTGGTACACACGAATTTTCCCATTTGTACATAATCATGTGTGCCTCTCTCCTATATATACACTTCCGCGTATCATTCCATCACCAGGTCTCGGCGATGTATTGCCCGGCATCCTTCTTGAGGTTCCAGAACGCTTGGGCTTCATCCCTACCCAGGTTTCCCTTCTGCATAGCGACGCGGACAAGTGCATCTTCAACACCTTCTCCCATCCCCTTACTCGATCCACAGACAAAGACTCGACCATCCAAGCTGTTGATGACGAACCATACCAAATCTGCCTGATGAAGAACCTCATCCTGGACGTATTTGCCCTTCTGCGTGCCATCGCTCTTTCGCGACTGGACAACTTTCTTCAGCTCATCCTCATGCACGCCCCACTCTCCGCTGTATAGCTCGTCGAGCAGAGAATCGCGGACGCCTTGCAAAACCCAGACTTTGTTGGCACAATTGGCGTTCTTTAGGCGACGTTGTACAAACCCTCGGAAAGGAGCAACGCCAACACCTGCACCGATGAGAAGCATCGGGCCGTCAGAGACGAATTCGCGAGCCAACGGGTTCGCCATAAGTCCCTTAAACATGGGGATCCGTAAATCGATCTTCTCGCCCTTCTCTTCGGCCGCGATAAACTTTCTTGCCTGTCGCTCGAAGAACCCGCTGCCAACACCGGTTCTCTGATCGTTGACGAAATGTGGTGTTTCGTGGACGGTGACTGCAATTTCGATGACGCGGGTGCAACCGTTCGCTGGAACGCAAGCCTCGTGAGGATCGTTGGAAAGGGAGTAGAAACGTGGCATGAGGGTTTGGCATTGAGAGAGGAGGTGATCGAGAGGTGGTTTTGACGACGGGAAGGCGTGGAGGAGTTGGTTGACTGTGACATATGGGCCCGTACGAAAGTCGCAGAATACGCCTTGCCCTTCTGCAGAGCATAAGAACATGAGGATCTTCTTCTCGTTCACGTCGGAGGCATGTTCGGCAAGGAGGCGGAGGAGGGGCTTCGTTGGGTGATAGGATTGGATATCGGCGCACCATGTAAGGAGATCTCGGCGGGTGGTGATGAGCTCTCGCGCTTGATCGTCTCCCCAGACCGTCGGCCAACGGCCACTATCCGTCTTCAGTAGGACTGGTCGGTCTCGCAAAAACCGTGGAATCAGGAGCAGGTCCATAAGCTCATCAACCAAGGACGCTTCGTTGGGTGCCATGATTCCAATGGCCCCTCCAACCTTGAAGTCGACCCCTAATTCTTCGGGATAATCTGTAACATCGAGGTCGAAATGGTAGGTTCTCTTCTCCGCGCCAGGACGTGTAAGCTCGCGCGCATTAAAGATCTTGGCGGAGAAGACATTGTATGGAGGATGCGGCTGGACGAAGTTGGGCGGGTGAACCTTGGTATCGATTTGCTCCACGACCGTTGCGACTTCCTGATGAGGGGTAAAATCGGTCGACTGGCCCTTGATATCAGTAACCGGTGCAGTAGGTTTAGGAGCCGAAGCCAATGCCTCAGCCTTCTTGCAAGGTACTAAATGGATCGTGCTATGAGGAACCTCGGGTACATTCGTGAGGGTGGTAGGAACCGGGCCAATCTTGAGCTGCATCGCCCTAAATGCATCGTTGTCTGGCAATGGCACGCGCTCAAACGAGAGCCCGTCCTGTTTGGTAATTGCCATACAACATCCTCCTCCGCAGCATTTCTCAATCAGCTTGGTACCGGGCTCCCCCACTATCCTTTGTACATCGGCAAAACTTTGCGAGATCAGCTTGGTGCTGGCCCGACGCGGTCGAGGTGGCTCCTCTGGTTCATCAGAGCTTTCTGAGAATGTGAGGGAAGGGACGGTGCTTTTGGGACTCTCGACCGCAGGTTCTTCGGGTATGCAATGACTGGTAGTCAGGTTGCGAATAGGGAGAGGCCGGGACAACATGGCGACGGAATGGGAGGGCTTTCGTAATGTCGTAATCATATACAGTTAGCGATTGAGTGGAAATTTTGATCAGGTATTATTTTGGTGTGTTATTTGACAATGGACGGCATGAGGGTTGGAGGGAGACTTTGTTGTTGTAATAGAGGGATGACAGATGTCAAAGTTAATTGTCAGCGATTATTGATGGTCTCGGGGGGGATGAACAGTGGCGGACTGGGAGACTTTATTTCGATGGCAGCCATAGGAAAGTAAGTTTGGGCTTTTTTAGGTTGGTGTGGAACCGAGTACGGCTGCCGAAAAAAATAGGGATGCATGGACTACTTAGCCTGCTAGGGGGGGGGGGAGGGAAGAGTTGAATACCCTGCCCTTTCTGCCACGCCGACGCCCAGATGAAATCAATGGAAGTTCCTTTTTTTTAATTGCGATTCTCACTCCAGCCGGCCTGGGCAAAAGCTGGTTGGTAGTGGTGGTGGTGGTGGTCCTTTGAGGCATTGGTTGGGTGTTGCTTTTTTATTCTATCTAGGTTATTTCACAGAATGGTGGGGGAGGGGGGAGAGAGGAACCTTATGCACATAATTATTTTATTGTGGTCAAATCTAACCTGGCAGCAACTCACGGCATCTCTGTTACTCACCTTACATACATACGGTAGTTTAGTAGAGAGTTTGCCAGGTAAATTGGTCTTCAGTCAAGTCCGGCCGACACCGCAAACTTACTTTTGACTTGCAGTATGCACAGGGAAAGCACCGGGGTGCCAAGCCGGGATATGATCTCGTTGGGTTTTTTATCTGATCCATCAGATAAAAACAAGGGGGGGGGCCGCCGAAGGGGATCAGATTACGGTAATCAAAAGTCGAAAAAGAGTCAAAAGTCAAAAATAAACAGGCCACGAAATCATCTGTTTGCGTGAAACAAAAGAGGGGACTCGTGTTCACATTCAAATAACACAGCAACGACGACTACCACTAAAATAGCATTTCAAGCTCGAGCCCAAAGGGAGAGAGATGGAGAGCAGGCAAATTGCTTCTCCCAGGGGGGGGGGAGCATGATGCATTTTCCCTTTTTATTTTGATCTCTAGCCGAGCCACCACATCTTCCCCTACGCGAAACAATGCAAAATGGGTCGTAATAGAGGGACGCGTCGTAGGGCCAGAACCGCCAAATATTGACGCAGCATGCAGACGAGGCGAACTCGCCCTATCACAAGGGAACAATTGATCCCCAAGTAACAGCCTTGTGCATTTCCAACACACATGTGCATGCAACTGGATGATGCTGATTGTGATGGGTGAGTTTTGGCCTGAAAGATATGAGAAGATACCGTAATCGTTGCCCCGTAAATACTGCCAAGCCGATTACAGCTTCCGACACGCCAGATGGCAGCATCACCCCCTCTCCACATGCCAAAAGCCAATTCCCTCCTAATCCTGTCCCATTCATTCCTCACCCATTTTCGCTTCTCTGCTGCTGCCGACAAAAACGTACACGTCCTTACATACGTTTCCGCTCTCATCACCACACATCGACTGTCCACCACGCAACCAGTTCCCTTGGCTCCCGGAATCCTGCTCCCGGAATCCTTCTCCCCCCCCCCTTTTCAAGTCAGCCCATCATCCTGTCCCCTGATGGTCCAGAAATGAAATATTTATTTATCTGATCTGACATCATACCACCAAAAATTGACTGACCACCCCCGAACTTTGCCGACCAATAACCGGGTTATCCCAAATACGAAGGGGGAGACAGGTGGGGCAGCCGAGGAGAGAGAGTCTTGACTAGGGCCATGGGGTCTTGATGTGGGGTTGGGATATCAAAATCAAATCAAATCTTATCTGATCATCTCTTACTGTACTCTCCTTGCCTCTCCCTCGGAAGCGGTGAAGCAATCCCTCGGAATTCTGGAAAGCTAAAGAGAAAAAAACAACAACAACAACCACCCCCCGGTCTTGTGATTCTATCGGTTGCGGAATGCGGATCCTGAGCCTTGGAAATGAGTCCTTCGCATTCGTTTTGAGCTCGATCCTCTGATCTTGTAATTGCAGGCGGATACGAACTAATTTTGAATTCATCGGCTTCCTTTCAACCCGGAGGACCTCTCTGAGGCTACCCACCAGTTGCTCTCTCCTTTCTGCAGTGGATATTAATTCTACAAGGAAGCAGCCTTCCACACAAAAGCCTGAACCACCCCCGATCTCGGCCCAAGGATATGCAAGCCCGATCAAGATAAAAGAAATACCTCGTGTCATGTGATTACCTGCCACGATGTAATGGATCTGTGCAACATTTGTATGCAGAAGCACATCATAGCTTACCAATCATGCAAGTGAGATGCTCAGAGCGGTTTCCGGTCATTAGAGCTTATCCGGGGAATACAAACAGACATGGTGAACATCACCATCATGATTTTAATACCCTTTTTGGCATTATCTTTCTACTGGCTATCTGCCCAGCCACTCATATTCAAGATTCCAAGGGCATTTTTGAATGCCTGAAAGATATCACTAACTGCTATGCGCCACTTCTAGACTGCCATATGCCGTCATGTGTTGGATGCTCCCGCTGCACCAGCTGCCTGTTCAAGTATGCAACTTGAATGTAAATGGAAGCTCTTTGAGAGCAGATTATTTCTTGCACGTACATCCACTCATCATAAGAAGCACGCCTTTATCTCTGGGTCTGAATAGTTGAGACCGCTTGCATCACCCGAAAGTACCTCCAGCAGTATTCAAGTGTGTAGTTGAAGGTACAGGGCAAATACGCTGAGTGGCGGAGTGCATAGATTAAATGCTGCTGCCAGAAGATGCAGTTCAGGGCTGTGAAGTACAAACGAGGAATCTCTGATATGACCATGAGTAAATGGTCATGTTGCATACATCCTGGTGAGAATGGTACACTGATAACCTCATTGTTGTGTATACAAGTTCTCGATAGTTCCTTGGGCGAGTTCTTAACATGCCTAAGGACCGTGTCTTGGGTTCCAGAATCAATCTCTGAGGGGCTGTTCGAAGTGGTCTTGCTGACCGCAAGAGAATCGACGTCCCGGAAGGAGGTGAGATCATTCGTAGTACTACGTGCACTTGAATTTCAATGGCGTCGAACTCTTGCTTCCCATGTTCCACCTCCGCTTCTCAATATCACTCACGAATCACTCACATCATTCCTTTCCTTATCTCTCATTTTCCTTTCGTTTGCAATCCACCGTTGCAACCCCAAAACCCCCTCAAATATGCAATCCCGGTCGCGAAGCCACCCTCAAGCCCAATCGCCATCCCCGTGACCGCCATCATCTTCCTCAACCTCCTTCCCTCTATATCATCCCCTACCGCACAACTCGGGCAAATGACCAACAGCACCCACAAGAAGACCCCCGGAATTTCTTTCCATCTTGCTAATGGAACCTTGGCGATATTTTTCTTAATGATAGGCAGAAGCGACAAGGATACAGGTGGTGGGGAAGCGAATGGTGTTAGGGTTGATATACAAGATGTGTAGACTATAGCGCAGAGACGAATCGTGTCTGCAACTGCGGCTTCTGAGCTGTTTTTCTTGGAAGGTTGAATGGGAAGACTAGATATACGGCTGTGAAGCCAGGACGCCGTGCTGATGACCTTATTTGTTGTTGGAGGGGGTTGAGTGGATGTTAAGGATGTACTTAGGAAACTGACATCGTCGAGGATATCTGCTGCTTCGGGTGTTAATTTGAAGGCCGAGATATTATCTTTGAATGTCGTGGGAAAAGCGAGAAGCGGACTGCTGAGCGATATTGCTGGCGGAAGTGAAGCTGGCGGTGGTCGTGCCGGAGAGTCAGATGGTGGAGGTGGTGGGTAATCGAAGAAGAGTTCTCGTTCATAACCACAAGCTAACTCGAGATCCGTGCTGTTCATGTCAGAGGAGAAAAAAGTTGGAAGATTGATGGTTGGAATCTGAACATATCTGAAGCAAATGAAACACCTACAGGGTAAGAACTAATGACAAAGTAGGATCGGGAAACTTGTCCATGCCTCCTTGAAGATGGATCATCTCTCGAATGCCATTCATATGGGCCCATAGACTTTCCGGGGTGCCCCACCACCACTGCGATGCTGTCAATTCTCGGCTCGACATCACATGTTTGAAAAGTAAACATACCTCTACAATGACTAGATGCGTGACAGCTCGTACGGCTTCATCACCAATCAGAGCAAAATCCTGTTTTAAATACTGGGTGACAAGAGACAAGACGTGGGACTTGATAGAGAGTGTTTGAGAAGGATCAATATCCATTCCCCGCTCTATTCTTTGTGAGCAGGATGCCATTAAAATTGCTATATTTGGCATGAGCGGCGACTGGATCATCCAGGGAAGGATAGCCTTGACGAAGAGAGCCGGGAGATTCTTCCCATCAATGGAAACGTAGTGTGGCATAACGTACTCCTGAACTTTTGAGTGTTAGAGATCTACCTGCTGGACAACAAACAAACTTACAAAAATGGAGCAACTCGGCATTCCGAATACCAGGCTTGATTGGCATGCCGTTCAAGGTGTTGATCGCTGTCACCCTGCCTCCCAATGCTTTTTGCGGCTCAAGATTTGGGGCAGAGGGAACAATAAGCCATGGCTTTATTTCGGTGAGGTCATCGGTGGCCGCAAAAGTTTCATCAACTTTGAAGGGTTGTCTGAACTCGGGCAATCCAATGCACTCAACAGGTGGATAACGCCTCAAACAATTAGAACATGGCCCTTCTTTGCTTGGAATACACTGCTCGTAATAAGCTAGAGCGTCTTTCTATTGTTGCGAGACTTAGGACTTACTCTCTGTTTCCGCCGCCTACACTCGACACAAGACTTGGGAAGCCTGTTTCTCAAACGTACCTTGGGAGCTTGCATGATGGTATCATCTGGGCTGCAGATTCAAGATTGTCGTTGCTTGAAAAATATGAAGTCACAGCTCTGGGTTGGGGTTGCCTTTTTGGGCTGAAACTAGAAGGGCTGAGACCGGCTGTTGACGACCCAATCGCAAGGCACAACCAGAAAGCCACAAACCCAAATACTCGGAGCTGGAGAAAACAAAAGAAATCTCTGGAACGCAACAGCCTATAAAGGGCCTTGTTCTCATTATTTTGTTCCGCTTGTGTAATTAGACTATCTGTGCATAGATGAAGTGGGAGGGGTGTGTCATTTGGATAGGGGTTACAAGTCTCTAAAACAACATCCTATGATTTGATTCGGCACATAAACGAGCTTACATATGCACCCCATGTCTCTCCTTTTCTCCAGCTTATTCTCGTGCCAATAGACATTCAATGCCCGTAAAATGTCTATTCACTGACATTAGATAGACGATATTCCCTCAGATAAACAATATTCTCAGAGGAGCGATATCCTCAGATGGACGATGCCAAGTCCAACGGCCTGGGCTGGACACATCTAACCTGTCGTCCTTCGGACATGTGAGGTCTTGTGAAAGTTGTAGTAATGTAAGCTGAGAATGCTCTGACTTCCTCCAGCTGAAGGGTTACGCTCAAATCACTCTGATTGCATGGTGCACCTTTCAGGACCTGAGCGAAATGCGACACACAGAGATAGCTTCGGAGGTATTCAATACCGCCGTCCAAGAACAAACCACATCGCAGCAGATGGGTTCGAACAAATATACAACGAAATTACAGCACGGAGAAAGCATGACTGAGTCCGGTCTTCTGCTTCCACGTTGCATACCAAAGTTTCAAGGCTTCAAACAAGCACAATCAAACCCTTCAACCTCCAAGACGAGCAAAAGCAAAGAAATAATCAATAAAAGAACGAAACCCACAGACGGCAATGCTACTAATAACAAAAAATAATCCATCGGGCCATATCAACGAAAATGGCCTCCACACCGAGCTCGTTGCTCGCCTCGGAAGCGGAGCGACCAATCAACTCAGCCTCGTCGTAAATCAAAAAATTACGACACGCGACAAAGAACCAACAACTCAGCGTCCGGACGAAAAGTTTTTTGATGGTAATTGGATGGTGCGTAACCCGCCCAATTGTGGATTTTTGTTAGTTGCTTTTGATGGAGTGGAGTTGGTGCGTCAGGTCGCTTGCGCTGGATTAGTTGGAAGGAGGATTAGCTTGGGTAGCTTTGGCGAGCAGGGTAAGTATTCGGGAGGAGGATCGCGGTGCAGGATCAGCTAGGGAAGCGTGCGGTGAAAAGGGTTCGAGAACGAATGGGTCGCAACGGGACAACCACAAAGGTTGATTTTAACCTCCACATTAGTCGAGGCCGGTCTTTAGGATATCGTGCTAGTCTTTTGGCAAACGTTGATGGCTCCAGTATTTTTTATTCGACTAAGAGACAAAGAGAGGGGGGCTTCTAGAAAGCTTCTGCTAATGGTGCCAAAGATCGAGCATTGGGAGTGTCTCAAGTATGGTAGCACGGACAGCACCATGCAGAAACAGGATGGCATTCTAGACCTTTGACTTCATTAGCGTAGCATCAATTAAGGGGACGATCCACGCGTTCTGAATCCTGAATTAACAATTAATTGACTTTTAATCATCTGTCGACTCCTACATCTGTTCACTTGAACCTGCTCCCTTAACAAACCCCCACGCCGCAAACAACTCCTTCAACTTCCTTTCCGCTCCTTGCTCAATGCATGCCACGATCTATTCTACAATACCAATCCCTCATACGATTTAATGTTCTTGACATTAACATCCTCCCACAAAAAGGTTGAGCCCCAAGTGATGGAATATAAGCAAGTAGCTGCAATGAGCATAAGTTTCTGGGTATCTCCATAGGATCTATTGATCGCATCTCTTGTCGGAGTTCCTAGCGCATAGGAACTCTGGACCGTCAAATCGCCATAAATCGACGCCAAATCCGCCTGCGCATCAGCCGGCAGGTACTTCGCAAGTTTAGCCGGGAAGATGCCTTGCCACATAGCACCAGCAACAGCAAGGCCGATGGCGCCGCCAACGTTGGCAACAAGGCCCTCTACGGCGAGGACGGCAGTGATATTCTCGTGCTTGGAAACAGCCATGACGGTCATCTGCTCGCAGATAACGAGGGTTCCACCTCCAAACGCGATGAAGATCATGCACATGACGATATATCCGATATTTATGCCCGGCTGGCGGAAATGAATCATCAGCGCGACGCCTAAGATTGTCATGGGAACACCGAAGTAAACAGCAAGCCATTTTAGGCGGCCATTGTAGCGGATCAGAACTCCCAGGACAAGAGCCCAAAATGTGGAGCCCACAGTGTATATATTGCCGATATAAGTCGCGTCAGTGACGGATTGATTGAAAACCACGATATTCAGGGAATAAAAGTATGAGTCCCAGATGTACCAGGCCATGTACAAGCTTGCCACCATAGTATAAGTGAAAGCCACGGTGCGGTTTTTAAGAAGCGGCCATGGAAGGAAGGTTACGGTAGCACCGTACTTCTCCCAGAAAGCGAAAGCAATGACCAACAAGCCACCGAAAATCAGGAAGCAGATGACGAGCGGTGATTTCCAAGTTCCGGGCTGGTTTGGGTATAGGTTGAAGGCAAGGAGGAAGAGAGCCAGCCCTGTAGCGATGAGCAGCAAGCCAATGACATCGAACTCTTGGCAATAGTAGAGGACGTTCTGAGCAACACCTCTGCCGTGTGGTGCAACTTGAATCAGACCAGCCTTTTCTGCCTTACGCTGGTTGTAGTAGAAGAGAGCAAACAGAGGAGATGCGACGAAGGGGAAGATTATACACCATATACCGAAGCCCCAGCGAAACCCGATCCCTCCATCAGCCAGAACACGGTCACAGGCTGGGCCATAAATCTTTTGCGCGAATTAGCATTGACTTCTTTTGTTTCTGCATATCAGAACCGGGAGCTCAGGGGCCTGTCTCAAGAGCTAAAATTGCGAGACAAGCGAGCTTTTCGGCTCCCAGGATAGACCTCAAGCTCCCAGCAGGAAAATTAACATTTAGTAAGGAATTAAGACGAACCCATGTGGTAATCAGCCATGGCGATGCTGCGTAGGCAATCATGAAGGCTCGGTTCTTGAGCTTTGAAGTATCGGCAATGAAGATAGTGATCGTAAAATCGACACATGCATAGCCGGTATAATAGAAGACTTGAGCGGCGGCGTATGTTTCGACGTTTTTGCACGCAGCCATCATGATAAGTCCAATGGTACAGCTCAATATAGATAAAGCGAAACCGAATGGTCGGCCAACAATATCGAGAAACTTGGCATATGGCAGCTTGATTAATCCGGAGATCAGGCTCGACAAGATACTTGTTGTTGCTGTCAATGAATGGGCCGAAAAGTCGCTCGTCACATATGGGGTCAAAGTGCCAGTCATTCCTGATGCGAAAGCCTGGACGAAGTTGACCAACCAGATCCTAAGAAGTGTTGATTAGAGATGCGTTTGTGAAACTAGAAGTCGAATCCCTACAAAACATAGGCAGTGATTAAGTGGTTTCTGGTCCAGACCTTGAGGGTGGCTTCTGCTGCTTGAACACCATACTGCAGTTCTTTGCGGTGCTCGACGCCGTTCTTTTCGTCGAGAGAGTCCGCAACGGCTGTCTCACCCTCGGCAGTAGGAGTAATCTCATCTCTTTTGGTTCCTGCCTCTGCATCGCTGCTAGTGGTGTGGCCATGAGTCTCCTCCACTACAGGGACTTGGGAGCCAGGCCTCAGACCCAGCAAGCCTCCTCTGAACTTCATCTTGGTTGTGATGAATTAAAACAACACAGGGACGAAAGAAGCAACCGGAGTGCTGATCAGTGAAGCGATAGAACAGAACGAAGAAACAGGACCATGGAAATACTTATATTCCTGGGCCTGCTTTGCCGCGTCTTTTTGGTGGTCCGATGCATTATTATCTTATCATATCAGATCCAGAGATCTTCATCGCCTACCCACATTGTCCCCCACCCGGTAAAACTCTGTCGCGGGCTCGGAGGGGCCATCAAAATGAGGAAACCGTGGTACTAGGCCCTCTGGTTGGATAATAGCTCAGCACCATTTCATGGAAGTAAAAAAACTCTTCGGTTGTGCCGGCAAATGCCCCATAAATGCAATCAAGCTTAACCAAGGCTAGACAAGCATTCCACAAGCCGGGAACACCCACGCCATGTCTTGGCCCTGTAATTCGATGTATACGCAATCCATGCCAGGGTTTACTGGTCGCAGCCAACATCATCCATCCACTCCCGAGTCAGGGCCCACGGTTTCCCACGCTATTGACTGCGCTATTATGTGATCTTATTTTATCTGATCAATCTAATCTGATCCAAAGACGGGAAACAGAACAAAGAAAAACAGAGTGCCCTTTTTCTATTTTTGCCAGAACCATAGACAGGACAAGACTTTCATGGCTAGATTGAGTGTTGATCACGTTCTGGAGCGGCAGTTATCAAGTGAGAAATATCAGCCAAGGGATTCTGCCAGGGAATAATGAGAGTTGAAAGAAGAGTGTGGGGCCTTGTTCTGATACAATGCAAACAGATAACTAATTATCTAATACATTAAGCTGTCTATCTAGTTTCGTTTACTTGCTGCTGTCACTTAGCAAATAGACCTGGAACATGGACCATAGACAGATATATTTGCTCAAGCTTAACTAGCATCGCGTCTCGAGGATTCTGGGAGGCTACTATTATACCCACCCCGCAGAAGTGTGTGACGGTGATTTTCTAGCTTTTCTACTTTGTAGAAGCCTCGCTTTTCATAGTAATCAGCGACTTTAGCGAGGCCGATTTCTCTGAGAAGATCAATGATCGTGAAGGCACCCTCTGCAGCGATGGGACCGTGGAGCCTCTCTCGTTCCTCGTCCTTTCCATCTCCAAACTTTTCCCAGGTCTCATGGGTCGTTTTACAAAGCAAGCTGGCATACTCATCGTAACTGGCGTCTATGCACCACTGCGTGAAGCCTGCCAAAAGCTCAATCCAATTCAATACCGCAGCCGAGTCCAGTGTGCCTTCATGTATGCGAAACTCTATCGTTGGCTTGAAGGGGTTTGGACCATCCCTGGTGGCCCAATCTTTGAAGCTGTAGAGATGATTCCAGTTGAATGCGCAGTATCCTACGCCAAGCATGGCATTAGCTGCCCCATTCCAGTCTTTCAATTTGCCAATGTACTCGACAGCTTCGACCAACGGAGCTCTTCTCTTGTGTTTCAAATGATAGTCGAAACTGAACTGAGAATAATCCCGAATTGACTGACAAAATACGTTATTAACACGATGCGCTGGATGCAGAGAATTAAGTTGCGGCTCGAAGGCCCATTGCAAGGTGAGTAGTCGTATCAATTCATGGAACTCGAACCCACCAGCGCTATGGCTAACGTGCACGTGTAACCCTGTACTTTGATTAATGTTTGTTCTATATGTTTCCGTGAGTATGGAACAAACCTCTTGGATCTTGTGCAAGCTCCCCGTGTTGAACTCTAGCTTCGGCGAGGAAAGCTCTACCGAAGTCCACTTATACCCACTGTATTCGCCTCCTTCGGGGGTTGAGATACTATCATCTTCAGTGATGTTCCATACATCATAACCATCAGCATCCAACACTGCTTTATGTCCTTTGCTCTCTAGTGTTTTTTTAATATGAGCCGCTACATTCAGCCAGTCGTTGTTCAGAAATCCAGGCATAAACCCTACCCCTGGAAATTTAATAACGCGAGTATCACCCGGCGATGTGTTTTTCTGAGATTTATCAAGACTCGCTACGCTGAATTCGAGTTCTACTCCAAAACTGACTGGTCGACTGTGTGATGATGGCATAATTGTGGTAGCTGGATTGAATGTTTTGTGGTTCGTTCATGTTTTGGCGGCAGGAGTACGCTTTATAAAGAAAGAAATTGAATTTTAATGTGGGAGAACAGAGAGGCAATGCACTATTGTTCTGACATGAAGTCTTTGTTTGACACATAATGGCAATGTTGACTCTGATAATATGCGAGATGAACTGGTCAAGGACTGAGCACAGGTGCTATAGATTTCTTTGTCTATATTTGAGATCCATTGTAATTAATAATCACGAAATGGAGAAGAGAAGACAAGATGACGAAAGTATAAGATAGAATCTAATTGTTGTTTCCTTCATTGGTCCGGTGCGAACTGGTGAAGTCAGCTGACTATTTGGAACAGTGTGACAACAGCCACGACAGAATGGCCACTAAGCTTCTCAACGATAGAACTCAGCGTCTCTATAACATCTAGCCATGGTCAGAAAGCAAATTAGTGACTAGCTAACTCTACTCTATGCGATGTTTCTCTCTATATTTATGTGTTCATTCTAGAACCCGACTATTAGTACGCACCAACCCATTTGGATGCGCCAAAACAATTATTTAAAATATTTACGACACGGATCAGGATGTTTAAATTACACTCAGACGTCGAATATAATGAAAGGAATATATTGATACGCTAGCTTAGCGAGTGAATGGAACCATGCGACATCGAGTCACCAATTTTATCTAAATCCTTATCTATACAAGTAAAAGACGCCTAATGATACCCTATATAAGAATATTTACAATGTCTCAAACTAGCCATCCACTTAGAACGTCGGCGCAACTCTGCGCTCAGGTAGCACCAAAGCTCTCAAGCTTGTCGTACTCCTATCTCTTGAATGCAGACTTCCCGCATGACTTGCCATGCTCTGTCTTGTAGACGCAGCCTGCGCTTGTATCATCCTCCTCGCGCGATCATCCATGGGATTCGCTGGTGAAGGCGGCACAGAGCCAGGTTTCTGTCGACGGTTCATATTGCTGAAGACGGAGGAGGGTAGCGCTGGAGACTCCATGATAGGGGCAACATGCATATCTGGAGAGGGGCCGAGGAGAGGCGTCCTGGCGGGAGAATGAGGGAAGTGCGGTGCGCCAGGACTAGATGATGAGGTGTTGCTACGTGCACGTGGTTTACGGGCGACTTCACCACTTGAAGATGAGCGGCCACGCGAATTGAACTGAAGCGAAGAGAACGCATTTAACTCCTGAGAGCCATTTGAGGAGTGACTGTTTGTCCTGCTTAGTGGAGGCGTTGGCAGCGTTCTATGCGACTGTGGAATCTGAGGAACAGGTGGTCGACTGTATGTGTTCATCAACTGCTCAAGGCTCACTCCGCCAGGCGGCAGCTTGCTCAGTCTACGGATAGAGCGCATGTTGTTGTTCAAGAACTGGGACATTCGCTTCATAGCGTGCCCATTTTCATGAGATTCATTGGCCGAAACACTGTCATTTGCAGTTGCCTGACCTCGCATCTCATGTTGCTCCGTAAGACCGAGAGCTGGACGAGACGGTGCAGGTGCTCTGTGAATATTTTTCTGTATCTGATTGATCACATGGTCAAAGTCAACCCCACCTTGCTGGGATTGATAATTGTTTGTCTTTCCCATAACTATATCCTGGGTAAGGACGGCAAATGACCCGTCGCGAATCTTGCGCCTCACAAGATTCCATCTCGTTCTGGCTGGGTTCGACTCCATCTCCGGGTGATACATTGAATGCTGGGCAAGCTTTGAATAGAATCCTTCCAATCTCACCGCCATACGCTCGAGGAGCTGAAGTAAGAAGTTGGAGATGGCTGTGATGCGTTGTTGATCTGAAGATGTTTCAAGCTCCATGATAGTATCAAAAGCATCCATACCTCGGCAAGCCTCTTCCCGAATTCCTTCTAAAAGTTCCATGTCTAGCTCAACAGACTTCTTGACATACTCGAGGATCCCCCGCTCTTGAAATCGTGCAGCTTGACTGTCCGAGGTGAATTTCCCGATTTGAGATACTTCAGTAGAAGTGTTCATTGCATCAGTAGAACATTTCGCCCTAGCGATTATGCCTAACACATCTGGAAGACTAGTAGAACTAGAGCTTGTGGCAGCATTGGCAAGGGTGAAGGATAGCTTTAGGTAGATCTCTTGAAGCTTGGCGCCGAATAGGGCCGAGAATCCAGTTTGAAGCAGTCGGGATTGATGGTGGTAGAACTTCCGAACACCTTTCATATCGAATAGAGATCCGTGGAAGAAAATATCGCCCGTAACAGTAGTACCCATGAACTCGTCGACCTCAAAAGCTTGCGATACTAATGTCTCGACAGATGTTCTCAAGTAATCTGCCCACAGCTCATACAACATGCTGATCTCCTCAGATTTATGAAAGTCTGGCTTCGGAGACAAGTGCCCAATAAAGTATTTGTTGAGAAGACTAGAGACCTCGGGGTTATTTGTATGGCCCAGCATATCAAAAGATTTTGAGCAATCAACTCCTGCGTTGGATTTGATAATACTCGTCCCACCAGGATGCATCGGACAGAAGTCGGTGACGTCATATACACTTCCATGTACACCAATATAGATACGGCTGTTAGGTTGGTGACCAGTGTGAAGTGATAGTTCGGAGAGGGGAATTGTTGGAATGTTGCAAGGCAATGGCTTGGGAGACATAAAAACGTCGATCATAAAGCGCCGCTCCGCAAAGGCAGTATTGAGGAGGACTTCTGCGGACTCCATGCTTGTTGTTCGCTGCTGGTAGATAGCTTTGCGGATGCCCGACATAACTGAGTCGAACACTGAAAGGGAGCCACAAACATAGAGATAGCCACCTAAGCCACCTTGCTTTTTCGACATGACAAGGTCGCACACTGTCGCGCCTTGCTCGACAATCAAAGAGTCAATATATCGAGGAGGTGTATCTTTCTCGACTAGGTCTCTCAAATATCTGTCGTAATTGAGACCACGAGGGTCACGAGAGAAAGCGGTATAGACCTCCATTGAGCCTTCCTGAACATATTCCCGAAGCTCATGCTCATAGCAAAACTTCTCCCTCGATTGTACACCGAGAAATAGTATGTTCCGGCCTACTGACCGGCCAGCCCGTGCTTGCCAGAAACTTCGGAAAGGTGCAATACCACTACCGCCTGCGAAGTATGCACATGGCGCAGCATCGTCAATCGGTAATTGGAATTGGAGGGGTCGTGAAATACCGATGAGTAGTTCTTCATCATCTGTCATGAAGTCATTTTGCAGCGATGGAGGTGGGTTCAAGAAGCCACTACTCACGCCATAGCGAAGAGTGGTTGCACCACCAGCTAGAGCTTTACAGATGTCAAATTCAGACCTGGCCACGGTCAACTCGACTGTGCTTGGCAAAATATCCTCAGGGAAGTTTGATATGCTGTACGTCCGAGGCACTTCGACTGCCACGAGCTCAGCCAGCCAGGCAAGATTTCCAGCGAGATCGAATGCTTGGTCCCAAATATGAGGCTGAGTGTCCATCACCGCGGCTTGGAGAAGATCACCTAACGAGGCTTTCACTGGCCACTCAGTTGTTGCCAGTACTTGCAGAAGAGTGTTGGATGAAGCACGGAGCATAGCATGGAGCCTCATGACCAAGTCCTGAGTGAGCGGTGCAAGGTGCCCCCTACGTAAGATATCCTTGACAGTCAATTGTGGTGTGGACGTCTTGGACACAGAACCCATATGCTCTGCAAACCTCATCCAAGTCTTGTCCAGTGATACATTTTCTTCGAGCATCGTATCTAGGCCAAGTGCAGTGGCTACCTTAGCGCATTCCGTCCAGCTATTGAGAGGCATGATTGCAAGCCGGTCGCCAGGCTGAAAAGTAATGCCAGTGTCTTGAATATCGAGCATGACTTTGGCGGTTGCTCGATCAGCGTCGTTGTCGACATAAGATCTGTTCAGTACCCTGGATTTGAAACGGCATTCGGCAAAAGATCCACGCATCTCATGCGGTTCAACTTGAAGCGTACCACGGAATGGTTCAAGTCTCTCCTTCATTGAGTCTGCGAACTCTTGATGGGTCTTCTCCCAGGGCCGCGCAGAAGGCGCACCAGCTCCGGAGCCACCATTTGTTTCAGATCTGCCGGTCTTACCAGCAACTTCAAGCATGCCAAAGACCTTGTATCGGTGAGTGCCCATGAATCCACGTTCGCCTGTATATGCTTCAACAATGCCATCCAGTGCGCCTTGAAGTCGTTGATCACCTGACTGGGCGACATATTCAGGAATTTGATAATGATATTCAATGGCAGCTATAAAAGCTCTCCAATCTGCAAGATTTTTAGCGTTCACGCCACGATTAGATACAACATCTGTTGAAATGACTCACTTGACGGCAACCATGCCCTGAGATGAACCCCTTCCACGCCAAGAAATGAATCATACTTCTTGCGACCCAAGAAAGCATCCATCACCAAATAAGGAGGGAATTGCAGACCTGAGGTAGCAGGGCAACGCGGGGAAAGAGGAGCAGAGAATTTGGCCCAGCGAACCCACTCTGATGGAGCAACGTAGTTCTCTCCGGATCCTGGGTTGAGAGAGATTGTGTGGAATGCATTGGGCATGCGCTCAAGAATTTCTTTTAGTCGAATGAGTTCGCGCAGCAATCCATCATTATTCCTGCTCATAACATACTCCTGACAACTTGCAATTGCATCAACACCATGTTGAAATGAAGCTGCAACATGTAAGCTAGAATTCACAGAATGATGCAACCCACTCACCAGAGGTGTCCGCACAACCTTTCAGAAATGCCTTTTCTGATCGATCACCAAACATTGGCCACCTCAAATCCATGTTGTCAAAACGGCCGATGTACGGATGAATCGAGGTAGGATCTCTGAGTTTGGCATTGAATGAAGATTGATCATAGAAGCTGAGATGTGGGATCTGTCGACCTAGTCGTTTTGAAATTTGATAGAATGGAAGGCCGATTGTTTTTGGAATGCCTTTCACTTCATCACCCAATTCATCGCTCATTTCTACGTATGATCCGATTGGTCGAGCGCTGACGTTCACTCCTTCACTGCCGTTGTGCTTGTCCTCATACTTGTATATTGAGCAAAGACACCCAAGAGTGACTAGCGCCGCCCACAGCGCTGCGTCCGGAATGACGTCCTCTGTCCCTTCGACTAGGGGCAGAGCCGCTACCGACTCTCGAACTCTACCTCTCGCCACACAACCGGGCATGCGTTCGCATAGATCTGACCAGACTCTTCCAGGTGAGCGAGCCAACGCACCCGGGGCAGCCTCGTAATCTGGCGGACAGAAACCATGTTCAACGCTGAGATACCCATCTCGCCAACCAGTCCGAGGTCCAATCTCTTCTGCTCTGATGATCACTTGCCGAGCAGGTGCACCTAGTGCCACAGCAAGTAAATCTTGCTCGTTCACATTCAAAGCATCTAGAGCTTTGGTTCCTTTAGTTACCTGTATCTCCTTGATTGTTGACATGGGTGGGACGCTAGCATATAACATTTCATTGATTGCTGTTCGTTCCCTTGATATAGTTAGTATGGTCATACACTACAGACATTAGAAAACAAGACCTTTGGCGCAAGTATTGCCCTGGATCTACTCCGAATGGTATCTATGCTGGTCAGTGACAATTCCAAGAACTAATGAGGGATAAAATACATCAAAAGCTGCATGTAGGTCCCCATGCTGGGTCATTCCAAGGAAATTGCATCCCCTTGGGCCAACTTGACTTCCTTTATTACTCATTGGGCATCCTCCACTTCCTCGAACAGAGCCTGCCACTGGACAAGATCGTTCAGACATTGTATTATATTCCTCCTGGGTGATAGTTTATAAATACTAGGCGTAAAAATGCCACCGGGGCCAGAATGAAAGAGGCCGTCGAGGCTATCTTCAGTTCGAAAGGAAATGAAATAAGCACTGTGGCCAAGTTGATATCAACGATAGATCAGGTGCAAACACCTCGAAGGAGATGAAAGTGTTGTTCGAGCAGAACCTGGGTAACTTGTATTTCTACCTTCACAGCAGAACACCAATCATACCAGGAGAAACATAACCAACTATAATTAGTTGACTTGGCTGGAACTTAACGGACCACTTTAACGGAGATGATCACAGTGCATCACCCCTGGCGCCTCGCTTCCTTCACCTGTCAAAACATAAAGGTGGATTAAACGGGCCTTCCTCGATTCGACCAGAAGATGAGCGGCCACGCACTGTTGTGGCATAGTTAGGGATAATATTTCTACCGCTAGCATTTATTCGCCGCCACCGGGATGTGGGTGTGATTGCGGGGAAGCTTTTATGTGAAGTTGAGAGCCACATATATATTCAATGATTATGCGCTCAGTGACAACATCTACATTGAATGACCGCCATTCTTATCTTTTTAATTGAAAGAGAATATGAAGTTTGATCAAGTGCAGCTCCTAACGATCAATGGCCACATGACTCATCAGGCTGAAAATTCGCTGCTTTCGTCGGTAATTCCGTGGAATAGAGGTAGGTCTGAGGCTCAAGTCAGGCTGGCATTAGTTGTGGGGAGCGTGTCCGCCGAGCCTCATGCTGCACTTGAGGTCTGAAGTCCATATGAGACACCGCCGGCACTCATCCCGGAAACGGTCCTGAGTGGTCTTGGCGGAGAGTTCAGGGCAATCTTGGCGGTTTTGAAACGGCTTAGTCGTCAGTGGAAACGCGAGGCGGACAGCGGAAAGCCTGCAATAAAATGCATGGGGCGTGTATTGAACAGTCGAGCACTACGCTGTGCGCGAATCAGGAATTGAGATGGTCCTACTGTGGCGCACTGATTCTACAGTTGAAGCATTTGCTGGATACTTTGCCCAGCCGCCTAGACCATCCAATATTTCCTCACTACATCAACATTAGACAGCTTGGCAGAGGTGTACGTAACCCCCGGCGATGTTTTGTAAGAAACTTGCAAAAGCCAAGATTCTCATAACAAAGAGCCCCTTTCCATCAGTCGATTTGTCCTTTCGATTGTGATCTTTTTTGCTGCTTCGGGAGATTGAACATCTTTTGACTTGTTAGGAGGCCGATACTGCTAAATGCGACATTGCAGGGTACAATAGATGTTTACTATGTAAAGGACTCATTGTAGAGTGTGCGGACGCGTCGTCGGCTAGACAAATGTGAAGTTGAGGAGATGAAGCCAAGAGATGAATGTTGTTGAAAGCTGCAAATTCTTTAGTGCAGTTTGCACCCACCACTCGGAATGAGCCGCCACCAATCCCTTAGTTTCACAAGATCGAAGGAATCGATTCTTCAGAACGGTGCACAGGATCGCCTCATGATGCAAAAAAAGAAATCTTTGAACTTTGAAACAATGATCGAGATCTATACAACCAGAAAATGAACTTGTAGTAGCCCAATGCTCTCTTGTGGACCAACCTCTTTTCACTTTGATGTTTTAGTCCCAACACAATAGCCAGGTAGTTTGATCTACGTCTCAGGCATTTCTTTTCTTAAAGAAAACTGTGGGGGAAGATATTGAGCCAGAAATATGCATAAATGATAGACCCAAGGCCTACAAGCACATCATCTCTCAGATGGCGACCACAATTATTATTCTCAAATATGGCGTCGAGAAATTTGACCCTCATTAATACTGTATAGCGTTGATCGAGATGGAGCTCTTAGGAAGCTAATTTTTGCTCGAGTAGTCAATTAGTACATAGCCACCAATGTACCAGCTCCACAGCAGGTTATAACACAGGATGATGGAATCATACTCATAGTAACAATGAATTTTGTCTCTAGGCACGAACTACACTATTTTCCCTCACCTTTTTTTGCTGGCATACAAAGTCCATGTCCATCGCTCATACCCAATGGCGCCATCACTTCTACCTATGCTGTTATGTTTCCACCTCTAAATTTATCCTACTCATCAATGCATTCGTCGTCTCAACTTGAGACTTCTTGCCTGCAACGTGCTGAACCGAGAACCAAGTCATGAAACGGGACGAATCTCTGGGCTCGGCACCTGCTCGTTGGGTCGTTTATTCGAGGCCCGAGCATTGTCGGTGGTGATTGGTTCCATATCGGACGATCGTGGTCGGCCTTGAAAAGTTGTTGGCTATCTTCCCAGAGTTATCACAATGTGATGTTATTACTAGGTTTTCGTTTCACATGGGAAATCTAGCCATAAGATCGGCTCATTTAACACACAACATGATGTTGCAAATCAGCGTCATTTTCGTGCGATTGGATAGCCGCCTGAGCAATGTTCTTGAGACGGAAGATGAGTCCTGTTTCTAGAAGAGAAATGAGGTGAACCATTCTTGAGCAGGCGAGTATGATTGCCATAGTGTTAGACATTATTAATATTCGAGCTGTTACCAATGCTGAGATCCTGTGTTAAGGTGCTCAACAAGAAATAAGCCAATGGCTAAGCCTGTAAGTGTGTCCTTCATATGAACCCTATGAATATAAACAAACAACACCACAGACGCTAGCCGGCCACAGCGTCGATGAACAGCATCTATTCATAGCACCTTCTAGGAGTTAGGTTGATGCTGTTGTAACTGGGATGTCTCAGACCTCAAGGTGTCGAAGTTCATTGGCCGCGAGAGCGCACCTGTACCCCAGCGAACATCTGGCAGGTTTTCAGCATGATCTAACCATTGCTCACCCGACTCATTATCTCCGACGACAAAACACATATTAGCCATCT
Organism: Bisporella sp. PMI_857; assembly: GCA_021307315.1. NCBI lineage: Eukaryota > Fungi > Ascomycota > Leotiomycetes > Helotiales > Helotiaceae > Bisporella > Bisporella sp. PMI_857. The sequence goes on from JAJSPD010000024.1 coordinate 488,652, forward strand.
CCAACATGCTCGGCCCGAACTTGTCAGCCGCTGCAACTTGAAACCACTCCCTCGCCATGCCGAAATCCCTGAATTTCTTTGGCGCCCCTGGCCGACTTTTCACTTCAATTAACTCTAATATACCAAGGGAGTGCCAAGAAGCAATTAGTCCATGTTGTGCAGCTTTCGAAAGACGTAACCTTCGAATAGTGGCATCATTGGATCCCAATATACCAAGTTGATGGTATGCTCTGGGGTCATTGTAATCGAGCGCAGATTTCTGATAGCAATCAATGGCCCTCGATTTATCCTTCAAGGTCAAGTATATCTCCCCCATGGTGTAAAATGCCTCGCCTGCTGTTTCCGGCGGGACGGAATCAAGGTCGCTGCTTGTTACGGCACGTAGTATCTTCAACGCTTCCTGCACTTTGTTCTGGCTTAACAATACGCTCCCTAGCACGATGGCAGCCCTGGAATCACCACTTCCAGCAAGCCTTCCAAGTTCTTGTATCGGACCACGCATCTCAGCGGTTTGTATAGCTTTACTCCTCAGGGCGATTTCCACCAGCTGGTAAGTCGTCGAAGTATCACCCAATCTGTAGGCCGAAAACATGAGATCTCTTGCCAAACGTTTTTGTGTAGGCGTAGAGAGTTTGTCGGACAGGATTACTAGTGCTAGAGAGCTTAGGACGCGAGGTTTTATGCCAAATTCTGGAAATGATTAGCTTTAACAACCTCAACATGCCATACGGACATACCATCACACAGATTTCTCTCCCATCCTGACACATTCGCTTTGGCACATACTTGGTATCGCCGAAGTAAACCTCGTTGCAATTCGGCGTTTATGGGCAACCATTCTTTGAACGCATTCATACAGGCATTAGGAGAAGGGAGATTTTCATCCAGATTTTCAGATGATGTCTGAGACGCTGGGAGGGGCGGTTGAATGGGTTTGTGGCCTCGATTAAGTCTCTTTACACGCGGTGAAATGGCCGGTTTTGTTTTCGCCCTCACTGTTGACGCAGAATGAAAGCATCTGTAGACATCCACGCGGCATCGTATTTCCACGAAAGGTTTGAGTCGTATCGTTGCCATGGCAGAATTGTATCGCTCAATTTTTTGCGAAACCGTAACAATTTGCAGGGTTGGCAGCACCTAGAAGGCGGGCAAGTGTTGTTTTGAAGCACTGATGTAATTATCAACATGCGTTGAACAAACAAATGGTAAGGTTCAATTGGCCCGATGCCAAGCCGGCTCGGGAAATTTGTCCCGACCCTAACACAAAACACAAATTAATCTAAATGATATACAAAATGTCTCCTCATTTAACTCATTACAATGGAAGTGTGGAAAGAGTTTGACAATGAAACTCCCAAGGGGTTTTTGTATTAATTCTGCCAAATCCCGCCTATCAATGCTCCGCTAAATTATTTCGCTCATCATGGCGAATTCTGTGTTGCTTCATCAGTGTATATGTGCAGGTGCAATACAGCCCATTGCCGTGTTATTATCATTAGTCCTTCGCTGGAGTATGGCAACCACCCCTAAGTTCCCTCTCTGCTGCTCCTGGTGGATCCTTAGGAATAATAATTTCCTGAAGCTCTCCACCATACCATTGGCCGTGAATTGTCTGAACATTTTGAACCACATTGAAATGTCTCATCGTCTTACCTTTATGCACACCTCCTTCAATGAGCACATTCTGTTCCTGTGGGTCATACCATATCAACTGAATGTTGTGAAGGTCCCCTGTAACTACTTGAACATCTGATAATATCTGTAGTCAGTTCCCATTTCTCTCCACGAAAGTCCTCCATACTTGTACGTGTGCATAAGGCAAGTAGGCTGGCTCTGTTGAGATATATCTGCTGAGCCCTTTTTATTGAATAGTTGATCATAGCTCACTCCATTAGCTACAATTTTCGGTAAGTCGTCGTTGAAAAATTGAATGTTAGAGTACTCGTCCTTATAGTCCGCTAGACATGACTTGACGCTAAAGTTGCAAAATTGTCTGCCTATCACCTAGTAACCTTTATAAGTGACATGATAATCGAAGAACAGATAATGTTGGTTGTGATTCTGAAGTGCCTTTGTCCTGTTTAGTGCCTCTATTCCCATAGCTAAGCTTTCTTCGCAATTTTGAGATCGGAACATCTCAACTACCATGCATGGCCTCTTGTGACAGTCTCTGCTGCGTTCTGTATTCGCCTTTCAGTATCACTCAAAGGCAGCTCTGTACTTTTCACAAGTACTTACGATAGCCTAGTTGCTTCCTAAGACTATTCGGGCAATATAGCATGCCGTGGAATACTTTACGGATAAGTTCCGTATTTCGACTGATAGTGAAAGGGAAAGTAAGGTGAGTTCCACAAGTGTTCTTGAAATTGAAATTTTGAGAATGGAAAGTAGCCAAGATAGCGAAACTCTGCAAGTCCTCGATATACTTCTGAGTGAGAGTTGTGGAACAGAGGAAGGCATCCTGCAGAGAACCCAGCCTATACAAACATCTTCATCTGCCCTTTGCTGCTTCCCTCCTCAACGTTGTTGCACTGGTCATGACTCCTAAATAAGGCTTGCTGCTCCTCTGGATTATTTCTTGACTCCTGCCTAGTGCCCACCTCCACTAGACTCGTGTTTCCATAAGATCAATTGGGATAAATTCTTGTGAGCGAACCATGGCCGTCAGAGAGCAATCGACAGAACGATGATATCGATACCATTACCTTGGATCTTCATATTAGACTAAGACAGTCCGTCCGCCTCGTATATTGAGAAAGTAATCAGGAGAAAGAACGAATAAATAGGAACAATACTAAAGTTATATAGAAATAGTAGCATCCTGAGCCTAGAATTTTTCGCCTTTGAAGAAACGAACAAAGAATACAGACTTAGCCAGACGGCCGAACAATGTATGTATCTTTGATGAATGAGGACCATCATACACCAAATATATTGAATGCATGATCTCAAACCCGAGATACTATAAATGCCACTTGTAGCAAGCGTCATGCACCTCTATCGAAGCTGATGAAACATTGAGATGGTTCAGGTGCTTGCCTAAAATATAAAAAGCAAAGTCGGAAATATTGAAAGAGTCCTCACCCATCAGGCGCGGAAAGGCCGATGGAGTTGAGTGCCTTGTGTTCTGTCTTATGGCTGCAGTCTCAGGCTGCCCATGTATCAATTGTTGTGATATATGATACATCAAGGAAGGCCGCGAACACTGCGATCACGGTACAGTAAGCTGTACAAAGACATTTGATGTCCAGTCTGCCAAGGAAAAGAAGAAAGAGCCGAGTTTGAAGGGAAGGGCTCCACACTTTATCGGGGCATCAAAGCGGTGAGCCATTTTTCTGCCCAGTAAAAGTTGCAGAAAAATTACCGTTGTGAGGCATTTTGGAACAAGGCATGATGCAAATGTATAGCCTTCCATGCTTTCCAAGTTCTTCAATTCTGCCCGAAATCTGCTGAGCTATACACCTGAATCCGAGTTAATCACACAGTCAATCAGTTCGAACCTCAGAGACAAGGCCATGGTAACAACCAGAGGTCAGGCAGTAGCCAGCGCGGAGAAGGAGTCTTTGCCTTTAGAGATTCTTAAAAGCACAAGCAGCTCGCAACCATATCTCGGGGTGCAGGTTGTCTCGGAAGCATCAGAGAGAAAAGAGACGCTGCCGGTTCGCGCCAAGGATGAGGAACATTCAACAAACCATACGACAGTAAAGGTGGTGATTCCAGTCGGTCGTGTGCTGGCGCTAAACGCAGCACAGGTTGAGGGACCTGGGTCGCAGGCAAAAGAGATTATAGAAATTGAAGATAGCCAAGCATCAGAAGCCGATGGTGAGGAGGAAGTGCTGGAATCAATCGAGGCAGCCAATAAACCAGATATTGAAGAGGACGCAGATGATGAAGCAGCAGAAGAATCAAAAGAAAGAAAGATCAACAAGATACAAAACGAACCACCACAGGTACGCCGGGCTACTAGGAAAAAGGAAACGGCGAAAGTTTTTAGCTCATCGAAAGCCTCCGATATACAAAAGGTTGTGGAGGTTGAAGCACAAAAAGCGAAGGTCCCCAAGCCAATTAAAAAAGAATCGAAGCAAGATATTGTCGAGATTTCGGATGATTCGCGGAATAGCGACGATGTTGCTCGTCAGCCCAAGGCTCCTCTTGATGTTGTGGGCGAATCGTCAGGCATACAAGAAATACTTCAGATAGAGGATGTTTCGCAGAAGAGTCCTCCTAAAAAATTTCTAGCCAAGAGCGGGAAGAGAGGCTCTACAGCTCAATATACACCTTCCAAATCACGATTCCAACCAAGTACATCGCCAGCAACTCTTGCAGTGCCTACACCCGTGACATCCAAGCACAAGCGTTTCGGTAGTGAGGATCCAGAACCTGCGATATTCTCTGCAGTACCAGAACCCATCACGATAGATGAAGAAGAGGATTCGGGCGATGATGATGACGCACCAGAAGAGTTCGGCAAAGAAGACGCCTCAAAAGCCCTTAAAGCGCAAGAGCGAGATGCTGCAAAGGCTATCAAAGAGTAAGTCCCGGCAATCTCATGCATTGCCTATCTTCTATATCCATGAGCAGGAGACTAACGCTCTACAGGCAGCAGGCAGAGCTCAAATCCAAACGCCGAGACCGCGAAGCTGCTTTACAAAAACAAGCATCGGCCTCAAACAAACGTAAAAGAGACCGCCACACTACCGCCCCATCAAGCTCTAAAAAACCGCGCCTTTCACCCTCCGAAGATGCGATGGACCTCAGTGAGACGACATCCACGACCCTGAAGCCCACACACGTCACACGCGCCGAGATACCCGAATTTTTGCCAGAGGAATATCTCGAAGAGGACTCTGATAACGATATCCCTATCGTAGAAAAAGAGTTACTGGTTCAGAGGAAGAAGAAATTTAACCACAGAGACCTTTTGGGGGAGAAGCTGAAGGATAGGAGGAGGGGAGGGACGATATATAGGGTATCTCAGGCGGCGAGCGTGAAGTTAGCGCCGAAGGCGAATCTACAGGCCAAAGACAACTTAGCCCGGATGATGAAGGGTGGGAACAGGAAACCTTCCTCGGGTAGCTTCTTTAAGAAGAGGTGATGGTCACGACGGGTAGCGCTGTGAGCACCTGTTGAATTGGCATTGTATATAGGATGGTCAATAGTCTACAGTTTGCCGTGGATGAGGCAATCGTCAATGATAGGCGCTTAGACTCATGTCCTGGATCAGAACCCATGGGTTTACATGATGTACTAGAGTCAATAGAGGGCTCTCAAATCTAAATAATGCGACCTTGCAACTTGATCTCCGTCGTCTTGTATATAAGTTAAGCCGTATCTACTCTCGCGCCTCAACCCCTTTAATAAGCGAGAGTGAGAATGGACATCACACACCGGCTGTTAACCCCTGGAAGGGGGAAGTACAGCCTACCGCAAGGCATAAGATCAGGAAATGTCTCGCTTTTGAAGCCTTTTATGTAATATCGGGCTCGAATCCACCATCCTAGAGGCTTTGCAAGATATCCAACACCTGCTTTGATTTACAGACCTGAGTGTGGCTAGAGAAGAGATGCCAAATAAGAGTGCGGTTGTGCGTACGCTTACAATCTAATTGCGGTGAAGGCTCACCGGGTGGTAATCAGCAAGATAGAAAAGGCTGAGGAGGAACGACACCATGGGTCTATCTGTGTAGGGACCTGCTCCAGGGACCAAAGGTCGTGCAGCGGTCACGGCACAACTGATCCGGCCATGCGTCAGGAACGAAAATATGCTAAGCAGCAATATTTCATAGGGAGGAGTAAAAATTCTGCAATTCCCGCTTTTTTCTCCAGAAATAGCTGAGCATGGAAGCTTGTTATCCGGCTCCTCAAAGGCAAAAACTACCGGAATCAGGCCATGAGACGATCATCCGTCTGGATCACTGCGGTGGATCTCGATGACAAAGATGTGTTTCAAGCAGTATCTCAGTTACGTATAGGAACTTCCAGACCGCAGTCGAGTCCGATGGGCATTGATTCAAGATCTTCTATGACCTGTCAGTAGCGGATATCGTATCTACGGTCCTAGGCAGCCCGTCGTTTCATAGGCAGATAAAGAGGCTGGTGATCAGATTTGGGCCCTGGTAGCAGACTCCATTTTTTAATATGGCCATCTAGTGTGATAGATTTGAACGCGTAGTGTACTCGTCTTTTGCGCACGTCATTATGCATTTGAGAGGAGGTGAGTAAGAGGAGCCAGCATGTTGTGGTACGATGAACTGAATTAAAAGGCGATAAGGCTGGGCAAGGCATCTCTGTGGAGCAGAGAAGAGCTCCAGGAAATGATATGCCGTCGCTGAGACGGATAGAGGCAATCCATAACGATTACCCGCTAGAGAGGTATTCACCACGTGGGTGGGGCAAGTCACATGAAAATCATGTGAGGGATTATTCTTTTCTCGGACCAGCGGTTGTGCCTGATAAAAATACACTGCGGTAGTGTCGACAGTATTTCACTCAGTTTTGAGTGAAAACATGGTCATTATGCTCCGTACACGAGTTGGGACCCATTATGTGATTCATCACAATCCCTTGTCTTTCCCCTCATTACGTGCTCACCGCTTTCTCAAAGGTTCGAGACTTTCACACAATTACAGTCGTGATAGTGTACGAATAAGTGCTAATCGAATGTATGACAAGAGGAAATGGCCCTCATTTGCGAGAATATCCGGTTTTTATGAATGGATGGCCAAAAGTGTATACAAGCTCAGGGCCGGAGAGTTGCACAACAAGGTTTGGGTTTCAGGCGTCCAATGATACTGACTTGTGATGCTTTAATCGATTCCTGGATGGTGAAAGAATGAACCTTGATAGTTCCGGGGCTCGGGTAGGTTTTACGAGTACGTGCTTTGAGAGGTCAGTGAGGCGATGAGGGGTATCACGAAATTGAGGCTGACAGATGCTGCAATATCTTTTATATCTCAAAGCATCTCTGGTAGGTTGGTCTATTACCTCGCCGCGTCAATACAGCTTTGTATTGCGTTTCCTACTCGTATCTCCTTTCGTCACCTAAAATCATTTCGAGTTCGGCACTTCATTCCTGTGCCAGTTCTCATTGGGTGAACATATTTTGTGTTGTGGAGAATACAGGATGGTGAAGCCGTCAAGGTGAGGCTCTCAAGGTGCATGCCTTCAACGACACGCCTGACGACACGCAACAATTTTATGGGTAGCTTGAACGTGTAAAATTCTTAGCCGCCAAGACATGCGTCTTAATATGGGGGAGCGGGTTGAATTATGCCCTGCATGCTGCATAGTTCTTGTCCTAAGCTAAATCCCAGAGCTTGTTGTAGCGCCTTTGTGTTTCGCTCCTTGCCCGCAATCCCAGAACGTGGCTCGATATCTTCGAAGTGTTGGCCGCGATTCACCCCATAGAACAGGGTCCAATAGATTGTGCTATAAGTAGGTACCCGTGGGGTTGGAACTTTTGATATCAATTACCAGCCTCCCACTCACTGAGGAGGGCAACGTCCAGGCGACAGCTGAGGCATCCTGCTTCCCACGAATAAAAAGACGATGGCATATCATGATCAAGGTTGCTGCCCACACTGTTGTACTGTAGCCGTCTAAATCCAACGCTCTGCCATCAAGGGGTCACTTTTTAATGGAGTTGTACCGTTCATCTAGTGTCTGCCATAGGTAGATCAACCCATGCCGCAGCAAAGCGTGAACAGGGAATGACGGCAGTGGCGTCGGCTTACTTCTTTGCGATGTGCCTGGTCTTCCCTACTATAGAAGGTAGCGGGGGATCCAAGGGGAGTCCTAAATGCAAGAGAAGCCAGCGCAGAGCCATCAAGGTCCTGGAGAGGAATACCATCTTTTCACCGTGTCCAGGCGTGCATATACCATATCTTTTTGGTAAGCTGGAAAGCAGCTATAGATGCAGAAGGGAGATGCATATCATGTATCATAGTGTATTGTATGTAGCGAAACCCCCCCCCCTCTCTCTCTCTCTGTGGTAGGCAGATGAGGCAGGTGAGGAGGAATATGGGGGTCCTTTAGAGGGGCAGCAGTGAGAGAGCTGTTTGCTGACTAGTTATGTACTTACAACTATCAGAAGTAGTAGTGGGGGGGGGGAAGGGGGAACAAACCAGGTGAAGCGAGACTCATTCGGTTAAAAAAAACGAGTTGTGTTGCTGGACTGGGCTTGGCTGGGCTGATAATCAAACAGCTTGTTTGGAGGATGTTCCATCTCGACACGCCCATGATCTATCACACCCCCCCGGCACGATACCGTACAGTAACCCGTATGACCGAACAGTGGCACCCAGGGGGGTGGGTGCGGGATTCTTTCTAGAGGATTTTTTTTTTTTCATGCCGCAATGTGGACCTGGCTTAACGCAACGCAGCACGCAACATCAAAGAAATCAGGAACGTGCCAGATCATTTGTGGAGCAGAGACCCTGAAAAGGTAGGGTTGAGCTAAGAAGTATTCATTTTACCGCCGTAAGGAATAGCCCATGGTGCAATGTGTGATCCAGCCAGGGTTGCCATATAATAATAAGCTGTAGCCCCCGAACAAATTTACTCGCACCATTGTGTCGACTAAAGACTGGGTAGTGCTGAGTCGCCATCACGGAATCTGGTAGCAAAACCACGCTATCAATAACACCTTAGCGGTCAGACTTTATCCTCCAAGACTTACAGGACTTACTTGCCTGATTTTCTTTCTTTCCAGGAACATTGAACATTTGAAAACAATTGTTTCTTTATTACTGTACATCTTATCTGCATACAAAGATACTTTTCAATCATCTCGTTTGATTGCCATCTTCATTGTGGTAGAAGTCGATCATCACCAAGTACAACTTGGACAATCCATTCTGGGTTCCCCCCTTCCAAAGCATCCCCCCTTGACGCTTTGTTGCTGGAGAACAGGGCCCATCACGAATAGTCAGCATCACCACCACCACTACCACCACCACCACCACCAACACATCCTCCGATTTATTTACCGTAGAATTACACGGCAATCTCTTCTCCGTCATCGGAAGGCTCTTCCCTCCTCAGTCATCTCAGAATTATACAACATCCAGCTCATTCATCAATCCAAGTCCAATCGTATCGAGGTGTCGTTATCAGGTCCCCAGGCATTTTCCAGTCCGATAACGCAATCTTGCGGTAGCCTCTAGCCCTACTTGGGATACCCCACCCCGGAGCCAGCCAAGCACTGCCGCTATCACGAGGAAAAGACGCCTTATCAACTATCATTTTCTCAAATTTAAAAAAAGAGAAACATTTCCTCAGAAGGAGTCACAAGACCCACTTCGCGATATATCCAGCTATATATACATACATACATACATCCATCTACTTTCCTCGTCCTTTCAGCCTTCCCAATTAATATCTTGGGGACGGTTGGAAAGGAAACAGCCGTCAAGCTGGCACAGTCACGCCCCCCACCAATCCGCACGCATTCTGTCGTTGCAACTCCACCACCACTATCTCCAAGAACCTTGAACGAAAAACACTCTGATAAGAAGCATCACCACCACCACAGTCGCAGAAAAAGTGGTGGCTATGACAAAAAGCCAGGAGGTCGGCCAGCGCCGTTGACGAGGCGTACTACCCCGCAATATACCCCCAAAACCAGCACTGGCCGGAACCACAGGGACCACGACGATGCGACACCCAGAGATAGCGGAGAAAGCTTCCCACAATACTGGTATGTTTTTTTTCTTTTGCGCGCGCGGGGGGGAGTTCATGGGGGTTGCAGCAAACATCAGGAACATTCGGGAAAGTGTGGGGTGCATGAGACAGAATCATGGGACATAACGCTGACGAATTGGATGATAGCATGAGTTGCGAAAAGCAATTCCTACCTGCGAATAACACCGTCATCTATTGCTCCGAGGCGTAAGCAAATTTCCTCACCGCAATCTGGAGTTGCACCACTCTAACAGAGTTTGATAGATGTCGATTACACGATCATGCTTCAGCATATACCCGCTCGCATTCTTACTCAGCATATGCGCCGAGCGCACATTCTCCTCCGCAATCCCCATATACACGTCATCTCGGAGCGAACGGATCGCAAACTTCCTTCGATGACGGCCCAGATATTATTCCAAGGGCCTCACCGACACAGATAAGGCCTAGGTCGTATTTCAATTCAGATCCATACCCACAATCCTACCATCAACCCGCGTCGGTTCCAATAACCCCAGCTCCATCCAATATCTACACAAGCACGAGATCGAGTACGGCTCTTGCCAGCTTAAGAGAGCTAGCTACAGCGCTGCCCAGAACAAGCGGGCGCGGAGACGACAGCCCACCTAAGAGTGCAGCAAGCAGTATGTCAAGAACAGGTTCTGGTGTCTGGAACTACATGCCCTTCACCACCAGCAAGAGCACGGTTCCAACTCCAGCAAGTTCATACACCCAATCAGGATACGCAGGTCAAAATTATGGCGCATATTCGAGTAATGGGTACCCAGTCAAGAAAGAGGAATACTCGGCCGCGAAAAGCTACGGGCATACCGTGGCTTCGCCGATAGGGCAGTATGGAAATACAGGAGGAATGGGAATGGACCGGCCTCTTCCACCGAGGACCGGCGGGGGATATGGCCATCGGCCGAAGAGCATCGATTTAGTAACCCCATTTTCCCTTGGGCACTAAATTCATCGTACACATTATGGATTAGGAGTAAGGGACCAGCAAGCGTTATCATTCATTACATACGATACGGCGGAGCATTGCATTAGGAATTACGGCGTTAATATAGAGACTAGGGCTAGGCATTCTGTTATGAAGTCTGCCGGGGTAGCAATATCCCTGAGTTAGTTTGGATGGGAGGGCCATTTATGACGCAAATCTCAGCTCTATGGCAAGGAAATATTGGTGAGGAAAGTGAGCATATACCACGATTTAGCTAATTAATAAATATGAAATATCATGACATTTTGCCAGCATCACCAACGTTTACTTTGGAGCATCATTGCAAATCCCACGACTTCAAGCATGAAGGATGTGTCATGAAGATTCACAACTCTCGATTGTAGTTCAGCAGAAGCATAGACCATATCGAACACAATATATCGGTCATCTCAACACGGCATGATCAGCAGTGCCTTCGGTCGTTTGAAGAAGGCAGAACGCAATTCTGAGTGTCCATCGTTTTTTTTTTTCTCCCCTGGATGCTTTCAAACAAAATAATAGGTCCCACCCACTCAGGGGCAGTTCGCTTAGAAAAAATGTTACCATCACGTGCACTCTCGATGTGTGGGGAACATTTTCATGTCCGCCTAGCATTGCTTTTCCAAAACCCGTATGGCCTGGGCTGTTTATGCTGCTTACGTTATTTTCATCTTGCAAAAACGTGCTCGGCGGGTAAATATGCTACCTTTACCTCTCTCTCTCTCTCTGCCATGCCTCATATCCACCCACCTTGCGCCTTGTCCTTCCCGAGCAGAATTCGCCGTTGTGTAGCTTTCCAAGAAGGGCTTGATTTGTGGTTCGAGCATGCGGGCACCGGGTGAGATGCATTTTCGAGGAGGCATTGTGCGGGTTTCTCCTCCGCGAAATATTGGGAGTCCAAGCTTGCCCCGATAATGAGGAATAACAAGACACACTGAACCTGTATGCCTTTGACGTACGCCAAATCAATTATTCAGGCCCTTTCAGCGCATCGCACGCAACTTGCCAGGTGCGGCCCTTCGTAAATCTCTAGGCCGGGATGTTCATTCCACGCGTGGATGGAAGGGACCGGGCGGAATGGCGAAAGCCGTTTCGGATTGTTTGATGCAGAGACTCTGGAGGAATATGGGGGGGTTTCTTATTATAGTTTGCGAGCACACCCACATGGGACGCCAAGCCATTGATTCCCATTTCAGAGGTTCGTCATGCCGGCCCTTCATTCATGTACCAGGAGGATGCATTTCTACGCTCTATAGTGCGAACGGGTTCCGGCAATTTCGGTGCTTGCGCAATGCGGCATACTCTCTTGGCTTTAGATATCGCAGTATTGAGCCCACAAAGGACAAGCCCTCGAGCTAGTCCCAGAAGCGAATATCTTTGTAGCAACAAGAATGATAGTAGATCCATATCATGTGTTGTGACATAGTACAAAGAAATGTTATCCGTTAAATAGTTACATCAAAGAGCGAAAGGTGGAGCAAAGCAGAGATAAGGTTGCTTCTTATCCTTATTGCAGCCAGAGAAGTTCTACTTTGCCGTGAAAACACTTTTCATAACGCTTAACATATAAGGAAGATAAGACTATTTTATAGCCCCATAATTATTTTAAAATTTAACAGCTGGTCAATTTCGATGACCACATACTTGCATATTCTTCACTTTAGAGCATTAAGTAAGTCCAACTTCTAGGTTTTTGCATAATAGGGACTCGCTTAATATATACATCACGTGATTCGGACCAAATTGATCATGGCGAAAATGCTGTTCAATATCATCGATAAAGGAATCACGAAATGGGTGATAAAATGGCAATTGTACACACTAGTGGCCTCGTGAGGTTTACGTGAATATTAAATCAAAAATCAAGCAATCGGAGCAACTTGAACCCGCCTGGCCAATCAGGCTCGTCTCTTCGTAATGATGTATTTCAATGCTTTGTAACCACAATCATGAGTCAGTTATTAACTAATGCCGATTTCCACGTATAGAGGCATGATGAGCCAATGGTATACGATCTTGGCAGGATATATGCCCCAGCTATAGTTCTGAGAGTTGACCGTTATTGACAATAGTAAGCATACTAGATTATGGCTCCTCACAAGCTCGGAGCTTGTAAGACGCGTGTTACTGTCACTTGTTACTTTGTAGCGCTCTTGATTGGTTGGTAGCATATAAGGCTTTAAGCTAATATAGCTATAGAAAATCAGAAGATATATATTGTTATAAACTCGAGCTTTTTATAATTGATCTTACAATTAACTTTATAATGAACCTGCAAACTCAATATTATCTCTTAACCGTGGTTGCGGCGGTATCTCCAAAATTTCGCTTGACAGGCCAATTAAAATGATTAGCGAGAGATTTAAGTTTTTTAATTGGCTTATAAAAGCGAGGTTTTTGAGATCCCGCCGTAACGACGGTAAAGGGGATATATATATCTATCTCGTACCCCGAGTATTCCGTTTGGAGATGCTGTTTAATAAAAAAACTCCCTTATATACACATTGTTTAGTTGGACCTTAGCGAAACCGATTTTCTACAATTTTCTTTTCCAGATTTCCTACCATCCGGCTCAAAATGGCAATTCCTAAACAAACCGTACTTATAACAGGTTGCTCAGATGGGAGCCTCGGCGCTGCATTAGCAGTCGCCTTTCACAAAGCCGGTCTTCACGTCTACGCCACCAGCAGAAACCCCTCCAAGATGGCGCATCTCGCATCCCTGGGCATCGAAACACTGACCCTGGATGTGCTGTCCGACAACTCTATCGCAGAATGCGTCTCCAAAATCCCGAGCCTCGACATCCTAGTCAACAACGCAGGCTCCAACGCCATGATGCCCGTGGCCGACCTCTCCATCCCGGAAGCCAAGAAGCTCTTCGACCTGAACGTCTGGTCCTACCTGGCCGTGACGCAAGCCTTCCTGCCGCTGCTGCTGAAGAGCAAAGGCATGATCGTGAACCAGACATCCATCGCCTCCGTGACGAGCGTCCCCTTCCAATCCACGTACACGGCCTCGAAGGCCGCCATAGCGATGTACTCCGACGCGCAGCGGCTCGAGCTCGCGCCATTCGGCATCAGGGTCGTGGATCTGAAGACCGGCGTGGTGAAGAGCAATCTCGTCAAAGCCGTGCAGGAAGGCAATCTAACCAACACCGAGCTGCCGAAGGACTCGATATATGCGCCAGCGAGAGAGGTTGTGGAGAAGGCGCTGCGGCACGAGGGGTTCGTCAACGCGGGGATAGACGGTGCCGTTTGGGCGAAGGCCGTCGTGGGCGATTTGCTGAGGAAAAACGTCCCGCCAATAATATGGAGGGGCGAGAATGCTTGGTTGGCCTGGGTCGCTACCATGCTGCCGTTTGGAATGCTGGATAGCACGGTGAAGCAAATGACGGGGATGGATATCGTGGAGAAGATTCTGCAATGCTGAGTACGATGCCCAAAATGTAGTCATGTATCCTAACGCTTTTCAACATTTGTATTTGGCAAGTTTAGCTGTCAGCTTTGCTGTTGCTGCCACGAAAAAAGGGCTTCTAACGTACTATATTATAGAATATATCAAGTGCTGGTGATCAATTTGTATCACAAAGCCATATGCCGATATGTTACTAAGTCAAGATCAGAGCCCTAATATATAAGTGCAACTTCCCAATTTCCCACCTCCATCACTACTACTCGAATAGCGTAACCTTTCGCTTTTTTAGCAACGCAAGATCAATTTGAAGTTGGAGTGTCAACCTTGCATGGCCGTTTATAGACAATTGCACAAAAACCTTCCGCCGCAACCACAAATCTACCTGTCTGTAGACATTATTTTTTATTATATCTTATTAGCGCATTGAAATAAATTGATCGCACAGCCTTCTCTCAACCATATGCGTATCCGATAGCAGCTTGCTTGTTGTTTCCAAAAACGGAGGGAAGTGACAAAAAGGAAGCAGGGATTCATAGGCTCTTACTCCCAAGCATCCACTCAATGCCCTTTTCATGTTCCATTTTGTAAGAACCTTGCATCACTCGACGATAAATTCTTGAGACTATAGTATACATACTGAAGAATATATAAATCATGCCGTGATCTGGCCCTCAAGAATACTAACCAGCGAGTATAACTCTACTTAGGCACATTCGTATTTTACAATTCCTTCCATGTCTATCCTCAGATCCAGCTGTCGCTCTTCCTGTAGTCTATCGCATCTTCCCATAGTATCTCTACGCTATCTGAGGAGCTAAAATAGCAAATCCTCTCCGAACAGCTCTATCGTTGCCTTGGCCTCCTCTTGTGCAACCGTATCACCTCCTATGGTTCCGTGACCATGTTGCCATCCCTTCGGCGCTTAAGCTAGTGTGCTTTCAAAATTATGTCCTGATCGCATCCCTTCCACATCTCAACCATCCTTCTTCAACTCCAACTTCTGCTTCTCAACCTCTGCCCTCGCCTTTAAATAGGCCTCTTGCTTATACCTAACGCAAACCCCCTTTTGTCTCTGATAGCCAAAATCTACCTCGCCCAACCTCTTCCCCTCCGACTTCAACTTCCCTATATTCCCCTTGTCCCTCTTTTCCATCTTCTCCACAAAATCACTCGCTGTCCAGCATCCCGTCTCTTCGTAGTTCGGCGAATCAAACCAAAAGTTTCCTGATTTTACGCAGAGGCTGTAAGGGTGGTCATGGTAGACTTTTGCTGTTGAGCTCGCTTGGGTAAAGGATTGGAAGGAGGTGGTGGGAAAGCTGGAGATGTCTAGGCCGGTGGATAGTAAGCGGGGCAGCGAGATGAATGTAGCGGAGAGGGAGAAAGGTGCGGGTGGATGGGATACGGCGCTTAGGTCCAGGGTTTCCTTTTTTTTTCTCATTAGCTTTCATGGTTAATTAGATGAGAAGAGAGCATACATTTTCTAGGAGAGAACAACGAGAATCCCATGAGCTATTCTGTAACCGGGGGTGGTTGAAGACGGTATGTTTCGATTCAATAGCAAGACGTATCAAATCTGCCTTTGGGCCAACCTGGTCTCCCGACACCGCATCGAAAGCTGTTGGCTCGTATAGATCGCCACCGTCCGCGACTAGCAGATATCTAGCTCCGGCGCAAGATGGCACCAGTTCCGTAAGGTTACTGATGACCCTATAGATAGCTTCGTACTCGTTGGGACCATTTGAGGTGGCATTCAGGTCAGTTTTCTTTGGTGCATCGATACGTGTAATTCGTGGATCGAGAGCTTGTATGAGGATTGAATCCAGATCCCACAATTTTCCATCTTGCTTTGGTACGACTGCTGCTCTCCAGTTCTGGATTTTCTGTGCTTGTAATGAGCGTAGCATGGCGGATAGCTTGAATGGTTGATCTCCTGCGTTTTTGGAGGATGCCTGAACTAGAACACAAACGTCTGCGGTCTGGTTCATGACTCTCTGCATCTGAATATCTCTATCCAATGAAATTTCAGTCGTTTTGTCTGGCCACACATGTTCTTTCTCAGAGATCGCGATAGCCTCTTTCATAGCATTTCCATAGCCGAATCCGAATTGCACCGATGGTTCCAAAGAATTACCCTCGCCCCATTCGTTTAATGCGTTGACAAAGAAAAAATTCTCAGCATTGATAGGATTGGGATCTGCTTTGATCGTGCGAAACATCTCGACCAAGTGCCACTTCCATGTTTTGGGATGACACATAGGTTGCGCTGTCGCCCTTCCATCAGTCTTATGACGAGGCGAGGTATCCCAACAAACCATGGTTCCTCGATGATACACCCTAGATATCCTCTTTGTAGCTGAAAATTTTGCGTGGTCCAAACCCGCAACGTGTGGCTGAAACTCATTGATAGCATCTGGAGGATGGCCGTCCCATTGCGGAAGTCCATGTGGATCTTGACCCCAGCGCGTCTCGATGATATCGATGCCACCAAGCCCCTCTTCGATTGCCCATTGCCTCCATGCTGCATACATAGGTGCCCCAATGTTCCCAACGTGGGATGGGTGATAGACGACGAACTGAACCTTACCTTCAGAGCGAATATACTTTGGATGTTTAAAGAATGGGAGCAGCCAGTTGAAATGCTTTCTCCACGCTTCTTGGAGACGATACTTCTGAGCAATAAGGACGTCTTTTCCATCACTCCCATCCCACCTTTTGGACCAAGGCTCATTAGCCCAGCTGAGCATGAAGGGGATATCTGGTTCTCCGTCCTTCAACATAGCCTCAATAATATGCTCCATAACCGGTCTCCCATCGAACCAATAATGGTGAAACACCGCACCGTAGAAACCATTGTTACGTAGAAAAGCTCCATGTCGTTTTCTTGTAGCAAATTCCAGCCCGTTATAGTAACCGATCGAATCGTGAGGGCGGATGGTCTCCTGGCCGAACTGGTTATGGGTGACCTGCCTTACGTTGACCCATTCAGTGAAGTTCTCGCCGTGCAGACGGTTGTTGTCCTCGAATATGTAGTATTGAGGGAAAATATAAGCGAGCGGCTTGATGGAGTAATGTCTGGAAACCTTGGGGATATGGTGTGCAGCGACAGTTGCAGGTAGCACTTCTTGAGTAAATGTGTTTGAAGTATCACGTAAGTACCACAAAGAAGTACAAGTCAGAATGAAAATTAAAATAGCCACTTTTTGGGCAAAACGATTAGGATAAAGAAGCATTATAATATTGTACAAATTCGGACGTGGTAGAAAGAGCGGAAGTGAAGTAGGTTGAAGAATAAACGGCACCGAAAAGACTGACTGAGGTCAAGAATCCATTTGGAAGTGAAAGACAGGAGCAAGGAAAGGCTAGGCAGCGAACAGACGGGAAGTCATATCGCATATATTAGCGAAGATATCCCATCAAGGGCTTGCTCAACCTGTAGACCCCTGAGTAACCCTCGTGTGTTAGACTTGGCAGAATACAACGTTGACTGGATTGGAAGCAAAGGTACGACCTAAACTCGATTCGAACGCACAATACGACCTTGACTCAATTTGAACATTGCTCAGTAATCACCAATACCTCCGCTTCCCTTTCAACCAATTCACTTTCACGGGTTAACAGATCGCGCGTTTTTGGTAGTTGCAGGAATTTGTCGAATCTAGCTCAACTCCGAACTTCTAGTTCTATTAACAAGTTAATATTCGATCTGCTTTGCTGCAGCCTCATACAAAAAAATCCGCCCACCAGGATTGGCAGGTCTCGATAAGGAGATAACGAGCCGCAGCCCTAGTTCAGAATCTCAATATCCGCTTACTGACGGGGATATGTATGGGTGAATCGGGTGAATCGGATGATCCATCATGGTGATCTGTGTAGAAAGTTCATAGGCTCTAAACCATGGAGATCAGAGTCTCGAGCGCCAAATCTTAATAGCCATGAGTTGTACTGCAATTGCAAGGTCTAAGACGCACCGTAAGGTAAAGCTGAAAACTCCTAATTTCGCCGTGGAAAAACCAACAGCGAGGGTCACATCATCCCACGTTGATTTATGCTGTAGAAATTATCTGAATTGAGATACTCGAGGGGAGCCTGAAATCGGAGGCTACTCGGCCTGGAAAAAGCAAATGGTTCGTGTGCACGGACCCTGTGCTATGCCAAATCTTATCTTGCACAAGCAATTTTGCTCATTTTATTTACAGTACAGTAGGGTGCAAAAAGTGTCGACACCCCCCCTTGCTAGCGTGACTGTATATACGCAGTTTCAGGGCTGCAGTTTTTAATGTACGCATTTTCACTCCCCTGAAGCAACCGCGCTAGCAAGGGGGGGGTGTCGACACTTTTTGCACCCTACTGTAGGCTAGCCCGGCAAGAGCCCACCTTAGCTTGCTCAAGTACAAAACTTGAAGAAGCCCAAGAGTTCTCATGCTCTATTCCTAGGAATCAGAAACAATGCAAACGTTGTTGAATCTTGATTACCCACCAGTATCGATCGAGACCTTTGAAGAGACAAGGCACGGGAATCAGGCCACCCTGCCAACAATTCCCAGTGGCTTGGCATATTTTCGCCAATAGATCCAATTGAATGCCTAACCGCTGAAAATTTTGTTGCAATGATGTAGCAAAAATGAAGGGTGGGAGATGTTTGTGTGCGGCGTATGATGTTTGGAGATTTGAGGCTGACAGCATCGCCGTTCTTGGCACTATATTTTTCTACTGGGGTTTAAATCTCGGTTAAAAAGGGGCCATGCTCAGATGTCTAACAATTACAACTGCAAGAATTCGAAGTATTGAGGAGAGCGCCAAGAGGATTGTTGTTAAATCATCGTCACCGGCGCTTTGGAAAGCGGTTGGCGATTTCTTCGATTGAATACAGGCTTGTTGGTGAGTGTTAGGCAAGGATATTGACCATCGATCTGGAAGCTTTGGATCACGTTTTCTTCGCAATCCAGTCAAGTTCATATGAAATGAGACAGGACAAAAAGTGTACTCAAAAGTATACGTGCCCCGCGGTAGAGAAGGCCTGGTTTGAGATGCGTAAATAGTTCCATTGATCGTGGCCAGTTTCGTCATCCTCTCCATCAGAGACCATCCAACGCACATATGGCATGTCTCCCATTCATTTAAGGTTTGACGTCTTCACACACATTCGCCGTTTCCACAATCGCAATATTGATGAGGCCCATCTCTGAGCTGGAATTTGTTCTGATAGATGCAGATCACATATCTTTGACCAAGGAACTCACTGACGACTTGCCAAAGAAACTTTCCGAATATGTAATCTCTTGTCCATAAATTGGTAATTGGTGCCCATACGTTAAGCAACGCATATATTTGGTGGACAGAACGGTAAATGATATAGAAAAAGGAAGATGTAAGACCGAGGGAGAGTGATGATACGGTGCCTGCAATCACAATATCGACTTAGCATGAGCCCGCCATGCATTTTGATTCAACAATGATGTATCCCGAAAGTCTGAACAGAATATTTACCACTGAGATTGGACCAGATATTGCCGAGAAGCTCATTTGGAAGCAAGGTGAGATGGCACTTGGAGTCTGGATTCAATCCATGTCAGTATCGGTCTACCTCACAAGTACCAATTTTCTAGGGGCTACCAGCTTTAAGATCGACAAGAAACCGCAACTTGTCGATCTGTCGATTAGCCCCATTCTCAATACTTCGTTTAAACTTAGTATAGCATTTCCCCAATGAGTTGAGATTCTTGGTCAAGCCTGCTGCTGAGTATGTTCTTGCCTTTCGATGGTACTTGCTTCTATGGATCGATCTAGGCGTGTGATAGAGTAGATACTGTTTTTGTTTTATAATTCGAGATATATTATCGGAATCGCTGTTTGCCTCTGCGTCTGCTTCTCCATCCTCCATGCTTCTTGACCTTGACTGTTCAATCGAGTGGATTTCTTATTGGTGGCTTCGATCTCCAAGTGAGTGAAGCTCCATACTTTTTTGATTATTGTCCTCCTTTTAGTACCTTAGCGAGTTATAGTGCCACAGAGGGCAGGACCCTACGAGGCTGGATCTGCTGAATACTGCTCTCACCTCGAGTACCCTCTTGGGCTTTCTGATTGGTCCTACGGCTCTTTATAGTTACCAGAAATGCTGTCGCTCTAGATACGAGAGATCTTCAGTGCTTAAAGAGGTGCCGCCACGATCCACTATTTGCCAAGTACGTGAGTAGAGTGTCATTTCTTCCATCACCACATCTTTCTCTTGGCAAAGGGGATTACAATTGTCATTGGAAGGTGCTCCCTCAAGAATGAGCTGCAAATTTGCTCATTTTGTCCCATCCCCAGAGTTCAAGGATGTACGGTACGTTCCTTACTGCCTTCTAATACTCAACAAATCGCTTGAATTCGTTTTCATAAACGATCGAGCCATATTCGGCGTTAGTCCCTAGACTATCATTTCGATTTCCTGTCCTGTGTTTGTTGAAATATTAGGAGGTATTCAATCGTGAGCTATGAAGGCCCCACCAAGGTACTCTTGCGAAGAGGTCACCTGCCATTAGCAAAGAGTCTTTTGGGGTGCAAGCTTCTTTTCAAGTATGATGAATGGATAGTCGTTTCCAAACAGTTATAGGACGAGGCTACGGCAAACCTAATTTATCAGCTTATGATCGGTCATGTTAAGCGTTTCAACGTGATAAATTAGATATGATCATACCTATACCTTTGGAGTCCCTTAATCACTAGACGAGTAGCACCGTTCAGTGACTCTTACCTAAGGGCCGCGCAGGAGCGTAGATGTTATCTATAAAGCGTTAGCCGAGGTGATTCGTTTGATTAAATGCTTGCGAAAGCGTTCTTGCTCATGAGCATCTCATGATAGTGTCAGCAGAGAACGGGAAGAGAGCCTTACGAAGAGAATCGTCACTCGTGATGAAACATGGCGTAGGACTCGTTTTGTCGGCCACCTGAGATTGGCGAGATGGGCTGCTGTCATTGCTTTAATACGTGCTGTCTTCGGCCATGAAAATCAGGTTTGGAGCTGAAGCGGAATCTGCTAATGTTCTAGGAGTTGTTATTCTTCTCCGTTATAATATAGTACATACCTAGTATAATTACTGCTGAGCGCTTGAAGGCTAATTTGTTGTTGATTTGTGGTGCGTTTCTTGACGTGTCTCCTTATAATTTTTTGATAAGAAAGAGTTGTTCTGAGTAAGATAATCGGGTAAAGTTGCTGGATGTTTAGCTTTTACGGAAAGAGGACGGCGTGTCAGGTTCGATACTGGGGTAACTGGGAGTAGCAGGGATACAATGATGAGCTGAATAAATGACGCGACACAGTGCCTTTACGTCGATTGTACCCAGCAAGAGTCAGGCATTGGAACTCATACATGGGGTACCAGAGAATTTTATTCAACATGAATGAGGTCCGGCTGCAGCATCTCACATTAGTAGTTCATTGGGCAATCAGGAACTGAGCTACTCGTTCCAGCACTACCTACTTCCTTGCTCCACCATTATGATATTCAGAGCTTTCAGTATAATGATTTCCAGGGCGAAAAGAATGTTCAAATTATACTAAATACCCAAGACGTAGCCTGAAAAACAATATATTAAGGGTCAGTAGACTACGTTTGATGAAAATGCTGCCGTTTTTCATCATGAGTTCGGCTGCTCAGGTTCTCGCCCTATGGAGCGGCGAAAGTATTTGCCATCTTCAATAAAGGCTCTCTCTTTTTACATGAAGCTTCACATATAGATGGTTCAACGATAGGACCTCATCCAATAGCAGCATCAAATCTAAGCAGCAAAAGTGAAAGCGCAAAGGAGCACAATCAAGGTATCTCATCCGTTCCACCAAGAAAAGCCAAAAATGGCCCCCAAAACGAAACAGACAGCCCTAAACTGGCGTAAACCTACAGATTGGACTCCTCACCCGCGGGGACAATCATTGAACAAGCCGAATCATCCCATGCTACGCAGCGCTGGACGGTTAGCCTCCGTATCCTGCATCCACATCTTCGAACTTGGGCAATGCTATACTTGGACCACACAACAGCCTCGTCCTAACATGGCCTCAAATCTAGGTTGTAGGTGATTTGTGAGAAGATTGATCTGACATGGACCGGATCCTGTGAAATAAACCAGATTTTCTAAAGGTGGTAGGCTGGTATTCCCTGCCGTCTAGGACAGGAAGACAGGGAAATGGAATCGCGTTGCTAAGTTCTGTTAGTGTGTTGGCGGTGGTGGGCGGCCGTTTTCTGCCGTTGGATGCCTGAGGGAAAGAGAGGTAGAGATGGCATTGACGGGTCAGATAGCTTGGGCTTGTGTGGATTTAGAAGGGGTTATTTTGCTAGTGTTGAGTGATTAACGTTGTCTGAAAGGGACAGTGATAAGACGGTTAGATCAGCCCTCCTGTGTGTATGCATGTGAGCTGATCTCTAGGGGATTATTAGTAGAAAAAGAAAGGATGGAATCCAAAGCAGGATGATAAGTATGAGCAGAGTGCAATAGGAATGATATCACATAAGAACAGCACTCAATTTCCAAAAGCTTTGATAAATAGATTTCTATTTGGTGTTGTAAGAACCTAACGCCAATTCCCAGGAGACCGAGTCTAACCACCCATATACTAAACGAGTTCTCAAAAATAAGGGATATCTAGTCTCCATACATATCCATATGCACATGTGTATCTCATATCCGAACGCCGTTGATTCCATTAACCAAAGCAGCTGCGCCATTGACGCCCTCTTGCGAGAGAGTATCTGCTGTGATCTGCTTCAAGCAGCCGGCTGCCGCTGCTACAAAGCCAAGGTATGGTTTGCTGGGTTGCAGCACCCGAGAAAGGTATTCTGGGTGAAATTGGACGCCAACATACCAAGGATGATCCTTGAGCTCGATGATCTCCATTCGTTCGCCCTTATCATCCTTTCCAATGAAATTGAGGCCTCCTTCAGCTAGGCGTTCGATATATTCAGGGTTGACCTCATATCGATGACGATGCCGCTCGAGAATTTCATTCTTGCCATATAATTTCCGCAGGCGTGACCATTCGGATCCTTCTTGGAATAGTGTTGGTCGGATACCTAACCGCATTGTACCTCCGAGGTGCGTCTTTGAGATCTCGGGCATGAAGATCACAAGTGGATCAGGGCAGTGCTCGCCATCCAATTCCACAGAGCCAGCATTTGGAATGTCGCATATATTCCGCGCATACTCGATGACAGCAATTTGCATACCCAAGCAAATGCCTAGGTACGGGATGCTATGCTCCCGAGCCCATTTTGCTGCGGCAATCATTCCCTCCGTTCCTCTTGGGCCAAAGCCTCCGGGCACAAGAATGCCTTGTGCCGTACAAACCTCATGCCACGCCTTGTGGAAGTCTGCAGGACTCGCTATTCTAGTAATATCTTCGAGGTCCGAAGCATCAACCCAGATAAGGTTGAGCTTCTTCCCACATCTCATAGCAGAATGCTCCAGCGACTTGATGACGCTTAAATATGAGTCATGGAGTTGGATGTACTTCCCAACAAGAACAATAGAGACAGTCTCGCGGACATGCTCTTGTTGTGTTGTAAGTTCAGTCCATTTTGCCCATGTCTTTTCGCCCCGCTCAATGAGACTTTGCGGCCTATTAATGCTATCAAGACTGAGAAGCGATCGCATCGTCCGGAGGAGACCTTGGCTTTCGAGAAGAACAGGGACATGATAGGTAGTAGTGACATTGTGAACTCCAAGAACGTGTTCTGTGGCGACGTCACAGAACATAGCAATCTTCTCGATTGTGCTTTTTGCTAGTGGTTCTTCACATCTGCATGCAATCTAGGATTGTCAGCAAATGAGGCTTGAAATTCTCTTATTCTTCCTTACCAAATCTGGCAGTAAACCTGCTTGTCCAACAGACTTGGTGGCATATTGTGTGGGCTTAGTTTTTTGCTCTCCTTGAATGACAGGAACCAGAGTGACATGAATCTGTAAGAAGTTGCTCTTGCCCACACGCCTCTTCAATTGCCGGAGAGACTCGATGAAAGGTGCACTCTCGATATCACCCACGGTGCCTCCCAATTCAATAATGCAAACATCAGGCTCCTCCTTGGTGTGATCCACGGGCGTTCTAGCGACCCTTTCTATCCAATCTTGCACAGCGTCCGTGAGATGAGGAACCACCTGGACAGTTTTGCCAAGGTAGTCGCCTTTTCGCTCCTTCTCAATGACATGCTGGTAAATCTTCCCAGTTGTTATATTATTATCCCGGGTAAGGGTGACATCGAGGTATCGTTCGTAGTTTCCAAGATCGAGATCTGCTTCTCCACCATCATCCAGGACAAAGACTTCGCCATGCCTGATTTGAATATTAACACAGCTTGGAAATCCTGTCCATGGCACAAGACATACTCTAGTGGATTCATAAGTCCCGCATCAACATTCATATATGGATCGATCTTGATTGAAGTGACGTGCTTAGAAGGTCAGCTAAATTTTTCTGGCGGTGAGACTCGAGGAACATATCTTCAACCCCATCGTCTTGAGCAACAACCCAGCAGAAGAAGCTATTGAAACGTTGAAATCAGCGCTCTGGTCAATCTGTCGTGATACTCCATTGTGTTCTGAACCTGCGAAATGTTCTGGCGTATATAACATGGAGGGGCATACCAATGGTGCCTTTCCCAATCCCCGAAATCACACCTACAATTCGGTCAATTTTCATTCTTTCAAGTTCAGGAATGCTAGATGTAGTGCTTACCTCCAGAGACAAGAACATACTTCATTTTGGCGGATTCTACAAGCGTGATGGTGCCCTCGCTGGCTGTTGCCAGAGGGAAGGAAGAAAAATAGCATCCGCCCTGACAGATTTTGATATACTGTAGTGGTGGTGGTGGGGCCCACTCACTCGAGTCGCGTCAAAGCTTAACCCGATTTGGCACGCGTTTCGGCGGGGTCGCCACGAGGCTAAATGATGATATTGGAAGTTCTAGCCTTATATGCCAGAACTATCTGGTACTGCACTTAACCTTAAACAAAGATCTGAGATTTTAAAACAGCGTGCTACGTCTGGAAGGGTTAGATTGAGAAGCTAGTAATGCAGGGCTTGCTAAGAGACTCAGTCTGCAGCCGACTTATGAATCCAATACCCTCATAGTCCATATATAATAACTGACAAATGTCGAATGTCTGAACTGAAGCCAGACATTCTTGAGTACCAAATTACCACAATCATGATAGTTGAGCCTTGAAGGCCTCTTCCGAACTCCGTTCTTCTTTCCCAAACGCCAATGCCTGTTGTCTCTTTGCATTCCTGAAAGAATCGCTCAAAATGCTACCACACTATATTTAGATAACAGTTTTGTGAATATACAAGTAGTTGAAGGGCAGCATATATATCAGTGTTTGGCCTTCTTGGCCGGTCTCTCGTCGTCCATATCATCGTCCATGTCATCATCATTAACATCATCGTCAATATTATCGTCCTCGTCTTCCTCTTCATCTCTGGCGCGAGAAGAGTTAGCCTTGGAATTGCCTTTCTTCACCGGGATCAAGCAACCTTGTGCTTTCAAAGATTTGGTTAAAGCCGTACTGGCACGCATGCCACGGAAGTCTTTAGCATTGAAGACCTGAAAAGGATTGCTTTTAATCATGGCGACCACGGGAGCCTTGTATCCCAAGGTTGTCATATTCTCGCAGTCCAATACCACAAGTGTGAACCTCAGACTATATGTCCCTGGCGTCCGGACAGACAGGTCCGGGAATGTGAAGAAACACCTCTCAATGTTATTCTCGTCTTTCCCGTAAAACGGCGATGCAATGTTTGTGCCCATTAATCGCCTCTGCTGCCTTCTTTCCGTTGTTATGGGCATTGAACTATCATCCTCATCCAGATCAGGATTCCACAATGTACAGTGAACAACATATGTTTCCAATCTATCGTGCGGCTCATCAATATCAAGGACTAGTATCGGCGGTGGATCTACCACTCTTCGATCTCTCTCTCCAAAGCCGCATGCTCTCGCAGACTCAGGCTGCTGTCGAATAACGAGGGCATACCTTGGCATGATATGAGCGGGTTGAGTACTGGATAAGTTAGCATATAACTAGATATCGGGTATGTAAGTTGCTTACTTTGGCTGACTCTTGCTCAAAAGATTGGATATAGGAACGGATCTGTGCTGAGCCCCATCCCGTGGAGAGATTAGAGAAGGAGCTGCCTGGTTCTGTGAGCCATACTGCGGTCTCTCCTGATCATAGGCGCGATGACTCGCAGGCTCTTGCTGATGGTAAAGACGTTCCATAGAGGCTGGATATGGGTTAACTTTCTCATACTCTTTGGAACAATCCTCTCTACGCTGACTTATTTTCTTGGATTGACGGCGCTGAGCCTGTGGTGGCTCGTATTGAATTGGAGACAGAGGCTGTTGCCGCGTATGCGTAGGAACTAGTACTGGCTGTGCATGGGTCTGATAAAGGTGGTGCACAGGTGCATTTGGATTCATCTCACTATAGTGAAGAGGGTGACTAAGGTACGAAGGTAAGGATTGTTGTTGAGAACCATATACTGGTGGATGGTCTGCGCTATGTTGTTCTCGTTCATGTCTCGAGAGAAGATAAGACATGGAAGGCAGTTTCATGCTATGGCGATCGCTCCCTTCGGAGGAGCGTTGGTGTGGATACATGGGCCTCGAAGGTGGTGGACTTGGGAATCGGTCATGGGTTTGTGACGAGGACATTTTTTTTTTTTGAGGATATTCCCAGGTGGGAAAGCGTCAATGACTATAGCTCTCGGCTTGGGTCGCAGGAAATTTTGAGCTCGTTGTAATAACGTGCTTAAGTTGGGAAATTCTTCGATTGGCTGAGTGGTTACATCAAACTTCCATTCTCAATGCCCTCGATTGCTCAGATGTCATGTACGTTCCCGGCTCGAAATGCAGAGGGCCGTGCAGGTGAGTGTCTAGTTGTCTAGGGATTGGGACAAAATCCTGCGGGTACGCCAGTTTGCATTCTCATTAATCCATGAAGAACACGTATGAAAAGTGGTGTGGTATGAAGGTGGAAATATGATGGATGTTCCGTTTGTCAGAGATTGATCATCAACACATATAGAACTTTGGGACGACAAGACGGTAGCTGCCGCAACTATAGCTGTGTAAAGGAGTTTATGATAATGCTGCGAACCATCCTTTGCCAAAACATGGAGCGTGAGGTGTTTAGGAGGCTGAAGAGAGTCGAGGGTTGTACGCAGGTGGCATTACTGGTCAGTGTACGAGCCAAGGTTTGCAGTACCGGGCTACTTAGCCATCGATGATACTCGGTCAAAATTGAGGAATCTGACCGGTGTCCATGGACTGGACTATAGTTGAGCAGGGAAGAGGGGGGGGGAGGCGGCGAATGCAGACAAAGAAAGAAAAGACGGGAAGATCGTGTTGATTGTCAGTGAGGAGAGGAAGAAAAGTTGCACTGGCGGAGATATTTCGTAAAGTTGAAGACAGTACAGTACAGTGCAGTATTTGTGCTGTACACCGCCCGTGAAAGTGCGGGACGGGGGGGGGGGAGGAAACAGCCGTGCACCAGTGGCTGGGTGACTGGGTCGAGGAAAGTGGGTGGCATACAGGGGGGGACGGCACGGCAAGAAATACATGCAAATTTCAGGTTAGAGCGACTTCTTGGTATTCCTCATCGCTTCCAGAGACCAGGAAATGAGCATCCTCGATACAAATAACCACCAATCATCGCCCTTGCGCTGATTTACCCGAAATAGGCTGTATACAATGACTAATATATACCAGTTGATTATTGGTTGCCTCGGGGTGTGCTCTACCAGCCTCTTGGACTCCATTTTGATGAGGAATTAGTACAGCACACTCCTGAGCCACCACCACCTATGACAAAATCCTTCAATAAGAAGAACAGTGAACATCATGCCTACCGGAACAGAACATCTCCCACCATCTAATTTGCGTCGGCTGTAAATTCGATGTTTGTTCCCCCTAAGCGGACCAAGTACTTCCCGATGCCATTCCAGCAATAAATTATTATCGTACGATTGCAAACCGCGGTACAGCATCATCCCGACGATGATCATGATAGGCTACCCATACTACGGCAGTTCTATGTTTTCTTTTCCGTAGCACTTCCGTCATTGGTCTGCAAGTGTTTGACGATTCAGTGCTGTGCGACCTGAAGAGTGCTGCATCGAGATCTCCCAAAAGTCGTTGTCTGTGAGACAATCATCAGCTCTTTCTTTGTTCATGAAACTTCGATCCGAGAATGCAGCTTCTCCCCAGGTTAGAGGCAATCCGTGCTGATAGACGCAATATTCTGCCGTTTGGAGAAGTCTCAAAGACATTATCAAATGGATATACCAGTCTCTATTGACTTAATTGGTGAAAGTTATGATCGTCAAGAGTTGCATCTCACCCCCCAAAATGCTAACCGTACCTCGGATAACAGGCAAGCTATCCCAGTCGAGAGCAATCATCAAGTAGCAATTCAGGAATTCAGGATAGGCATCCGTACATCAATAAGGGCATTGCGACACACCACTATTCGTACCTACAGCCCGAGAGACTGGACACAAATGCAGAAGCCTACATAGCACCGCGAATAGATTCGAGGAGATTTGCTCATGATCACCACGCTGTTCAAGTCAACGACAAATAATCATCTCAAGGCTTGAACTAAAGTGTAGCGACGACCTGGTGTCCAATTACCATGTTCATAAAGTAAAGAGGTGTTAGTCCTATTCATTTTCAAACAGCTTCGAATACATGCAGGCCGACGCCTCTTCGAGACATCAGTTCTTTTCTTACACCTCTGCCGCTTAACCATCACACCGCAGAATGATGAAGTGGCAGGCAGGATGATTTCTTTTGATCCTCTCTGCACCTCTTGCTCAACCTCAGATGCATGACTGCTTGAGTCTAAAACAAATATGTTTCCACCGAAAATTTACACATTACCTAACAATGCGAAGGCGTTCGGCGAAACAGTACAATCCTGGATTGTACATCGAGAAATTAAACAACATACCGCTTTTACCCAATCACTGGTGACAACTCTGGTCATGACCACGATCATCAGCATTTAATTGCTTAAGAAACGAGTCATTTGTATGCAGCCCGTCGAACGCGCACAGTTCAACTATCACCTGCATCCTGCAAAGTCGATGAATGATCAAAATGACATAACCTGCGACCTATCGCTATTTCTAATAAATCTTTCCACTAGAGAAAAACACTGCATTTCGGCCAGCTTTCTAATTGTCTAATGATCCCTTTACCCGGCTACTGGCGCCAGGTATTGTTACACCGGGAACAGTACTCGACACATGACCAATAGCCCAAACAATTGGAAACAAGGCTATGAGGCCACATGGTACATTCTTACAGTTCAAAACCGATGAAGCATAACGGTTTAATGTCTACCGAGAGAACCATACCTGTCCTCAACTTTGTTCCTAAGGGAGTGCTCGCATTGATACAGCCCGTAAGTCTAACTGCAGCTAGTGTCACAATTGACCCATAGGGTCCATATTATTGTGCAGAGAAAATATTCGACGTCCGCAATTGTTCCTCCTGCTGTGTTACCAATATTTCTTTGTTACACATTGGGATTTTTCGACATCTGCTGGAAGTCTCTTATGTGATCTTATCTAGCCGAGCCGTTGTCACTGGTGTAACCGTTGTGTCATATGAGTTTTAATTACTGGCAAGCGCTTGCAGTGATATGGATTTACAAATGTATCTTGATTGGAGTGTTTATGGAGAGCTGAAGAATTTGGCATAATACATTCCAACTTCAAGCGTAATTCCTTCAAGTGGGCATAATGTCTTTCAAGTCTAAATTAGATGTTGAGCTTGCTCTCCGTGCAGTTATCGAGCCTTCGATATTGTTGCAAAGCTATTTCTGCCTTCAATATATTTCTGTCCGCAGAATCTTTGGTGGTTGGAATCATAGTCGGGATCTCGCGTTGCACTTTCCAAGCCACTCATAAAGGGAGTGGCTTTCTCAAGTCATTTACGATCTGTCAGATACATACTTGAGCTATAAAAAAGCTGTATGAGAATTCTTGTAGGAGATATGAGGACCTAAATATCACTCGCAATTTGTGCGGCAAAGATTTTGCTATAACAGTATGTTTACATGGCGCAAATAGATCAGCTTTGGAGCTTCGTCTTGTGAAAGCTATTCTAAACCTCGATTATGTACTCTAAGCTATAGATTGAAAAAGCGCTATCGAGATCTGCATGCATAGTCTACTGTTTCGTTAAAGAATCTTGTATGTATCTGCACTTTGTTGCAGGCCATACGGTTTCACCAAGCATGGAATTTCTTGTGGGCCGATACCCAATAACGGACCAAAGTCTTACAAAATAGACTACTTTTTCTAAACATGTCGAAGGCCTCATCATACTAAGAACAATAGTAAAAACCGGCCTTGTCATGTCCTTTGCAAGAACAATTCCATCAACCTTTCTCTTCCCTACCATCGCTTCCTGGACAATATACAAGTATCCGTACCTCAAAGCACAGCAGCCCTACATTTGCATAGTTTCTTAATGGGCCCAAAACTCCTAGGTGAAGGAGATTTATATCATTAGAACATTTCCTTCCGTTGCCTGTTGGGACATTGACATATAACTCACTATCTATGCGCTAGCATAGCTTTCCAAAAGACACTAAAGTCCAACCAAGAGGCGCAAGGCTTAAATTCTAGCCTTGTATCTTAATCATCTCATTATTCTCATCCAAAAGTTCGCCTCTCCTCTCTACTCATGAATTGGGCCTACTGCATAAAATGTCATGATCTCCTAACCCAGCAGTAGAAAGCCTACGTCCGAAGCAAGGCGACGACTCCTAGACACTTGGAAAGCTCAACCTAGATCCAATATTTCTTGTTAAAGTATTTCTGCGAGCGCCTCCTCACTGGTGGAGAAAGTTCATTGGGGGATGAAAGGCGGATACTTGATGAAGTTTCGCGACGGATGTCTTTTATTGTCGAATCTGCTTAGGAGGAAGCTTAGATGCCAGGAGTTGACATCTGCTATTCGAAGCCGCGATACAGCCTGAAATGGTGAACCAAGCTTGTAAGGTGTCGTATAGGATTTCGTCGAGTCTTCAAGGTTAACCTCGGGAGACAATGAGATGCAAGTATCCACTGCTATGGAGAGGAGAGTTAGATCTGTTGTTCGACGTATAGAATTCGAGTATTTGCATGGGAGTTCCCTGGTATATCCAAGATAGACGCGTAGTCTTTCCTTGGTAGAGAATTCTTGGTATTCAAATCTCACTTATGTTAATCAGCAGATCTACCAACTCGCTTCCAGTCCACCAAGACGTCTGAAACATCTTAAGCATGAGATCTCACCCGCAACTTCCTGTTTAAATTTCCGTTAATTGAACTTTTTTTTTTAAATTAGGAGATCACTTGTGCCATTGTGAAATCTCAAATTATGGATATCATATTACAGCAAAAGAGTATCTAAATGCAAGACATCGTTTCAATACGAATCTATATCTTACACACATCCCTCTCAGACTCCGGGTACCTCCTTCCCATCCGCCTCACGAAAAAAAAAACCCCCCCACAATCAACAAGAAGCTCAAACAACTCGTAACGCAACGTCGATATCTACTAGGAGGCTAGGATTAAGCCGCAGCAAGACAAGTAGCCTGTTGGGCCTGGCACTGTGCGATGGTGGCACCGTTACCCCTTCCGCCATTAACGGCATCAGAGCATTGATTGTTTTGGATATCGCATGCACGCTGTTTCGCGGCGGCTTCGTTGACGAATGTGTTGCCGTTGACGGCGAAGGGCCGAGCCGCATCACCAGAGTTTGTAACGGCCGGGGCCTATGTCTTCTATTAGAATTACCTCTTGTTTCGGGACTTGTAGAACTTACTGCGATGCCTGCAACGGCAGCTGCGTTGTTACCACCTGCATTGGCGTTGCCAGCATTATTTCCCGCATTCGCGTTTCCAGCATTGTTATTGCCAGCGTTTGCATTACCAGCATTGTTGTTACCTGCGTTTGCATTGCCTGCATTCGCGTTGCCCGCATTGTTGTTGCCAGCGTTCGCATTGCCAGCATTCGCGTTGCCTGCATTGTTGTTGCCAGCGTTTGCATTGCCTGCATTCGCGTTGCCCGCATTGTTGTTGCCAGCGTTTGCATTGCCTGCATTGTTATTGCCAGCGTTGTTGTTCCCAGCATTCGCAGCACCAACAGTGAATTTCTGACAGTCGTCTTGAGGACCGCGCTGGGCGACGGGCATAATGACCGGCTGATGGTTAGATGCCGAGGTCATACTGCATACTCTGTAGTTGCCAGCGGGCAAACCGCCCGTTACGGTTGCAGAAAGAAGACCATTTCCGTTTCCATCATCATTAATACCCTTGAAAAAGACGAACGTCTTTGGGTCAGGAGGGGTCGTAGGTGCAAGAGAGTTCCCCAAATCTTGGACACTGACGTGGGTGTGTCCAATGATGCGACCTTGACCGTCGAGATCCTGAGGAGCAGAGTAGTAAGTCTTTTGCGCATTGGTGAACGATCCGGCTGAAAGACCTGTGAGTTGCACTTGGATATCAAAGTCGGTGTTCGCTTCTAGATTGTCCGCTACGGAGGGGTTGACAATGATGGCAGATATCATGTTGTTGTTGGAAGGAATCTTGCCCATAACGATACCATTGCAAGATCCACCCTGGACCTGAAGACCGTTGGTCAATGTTTCGCCCGCGCAGAAATTTATAAAGTTGGCATCGTCTCTATGCAATAATTAGCCCTCATTCTATTCAAGGCTTTGAGCACATACGTTGCTGATACTGATTGTCCGTCGACTGGAGGATCTTGACCACCATTCTGACTTCCTGTTTGTACTGCGTTTCCGGCTAAGCAGGTTGCGTCCGCTTGCCGACGTACCACTCTGTCTGGAACGAGATCTCGTAGTTGTTGCTTCTTGAAAGCCAAACCCTCGGCAAGTGCCGCCACGGACAGTACGATGTATGACCCTTTGAATAACATTTTTGCAGCTGAAAATGGTAACTAAGATATAAAATAATGCACCAGGCGTCAAGTTTAGAATAGAAGATCCAAGATGATGGAAGAAAGTAGTTGGAAAGACGAACAAATAAAGAACGACAATAAGGACTCAGTCCAAAAGAATGTAAAGGTCGAATGTTAAGAATGAAAGAAAGTGCAAAATGCAGATGGGGTGGGCTCCCTCTAATATTTCATGCGGGAATTGTGCAGCGTAGGGCCGACTTCAAACAGAGCGCATAGAGTGGAACCCAGTTGTGGCTGGAAACGGGGACGCTAAGAGGAGCCTCAAACTGGAGATCTTGGGACTTGGCACACTGTATACTTCAGACGACCATCCAGATGGATCCGAGCCCAGCCCCTGAGCCCATTGCTGGACTAGTCTGCGAGCAACAGACCAAGATCGGGCAACCCGTTTCAAATCCCCATCATCGTTTTCGCCGTTGTTATTGTTGTGTATAAGGGAAAGATAATTCTGCGGGACCCGGGCATGATGGACAACGAGAAACTCCAACTGCTGCTGTACTCCTGCCGCCTCAGGCGGGCTTGGGCTAGAGGTTTCGCGGTACAGGGCTCATGGTTGGCGCACTTCAGAAAGCGGTCATCTGACTGGTTGAAGCGAGATCTGAAAAAAAGCTTGTGCCTCGGATCGGATGATATTCTGGGCAATTGGGGTTTCATGCGTCTCATGAATTCATGGTTGTGATGAAAGTTGGCCAGGTTGGGATGTCTCCTGTCTCATCTCGATACGATTAAGCGCTATTAGCCGCCCGGCCCGAGAGAATTAGACGCGCTAATTCTCCCGCCAGTACTACTGTACTACTACTGTACTACTACTGTACACCGTACACTAACTTTCCCACTACTTATCACCGTTTTCTGTCTCAGTAAGTACAGTACCACAGTAGCTTGTTAATAAGCCTGTAAGCTTGTCTAGTGGGCCTATAGTATGGGGCATGGGATGGGACGGGATTGGGTTACATGGATTCCTTTACGGTGTTTACCCTCCACTGATATTCTCAGCAGCAGCATCAGGGGCAGAGCCAGAGCCTTCCTCTACAGAGTGCGTCTGAAATCGCAAGCCGCGGCCGAAGGTCAAGTCGTCTACTATTATTCCAAGCCCATTTTCATATGTTCTTGATGATCATCAAAACAACCCGCCACAACGATACTTATCGGTTATCACCATCCGATGGCGACAACGCGCTGCTCCATAGGATTTTCCATGGCAGGAACATCGCATCGTGCTCATCATACAGCCATTTATGAACGCTTTATCCACTCTTCCCTTTTTGTTCTTGCGAGAGTTGAGACGAGAGATTCGCGAAGCGATGATGTCGCCCCTTGCTTGTCTCAGCCACAATTTTAAAACATCGTCTGTTTTGCTCGGAAATTACTTACACCACAACACTTCGTTTTCGCGCACAGTAAGACAAAATCCTCTACGCATTGATGTTTCTTGTGTCGCTGGACTGGACTTACGTGGATGACTTGGCTATCCTCAGCAAAACTATTTTCTGCTTTCCCAGCTGGCAATCACACTCGCGCCCTAGTCTTCCCACTCCCTCGGGAGCCTTGGCTGTAAACCTCATCTTAAAGTATATTACTTCTGAACTCACAAGCCTCAAGTTTCCCTATGCAAATGTTCTAAATTCCTTCCCAACTGTAGGTTCCGATGCCTGTGATGCTATACGGTCTTGATGCCATCACCGTCACTCCTCATCAAATGTGTTTAGTATAGCACTCCAGGGCAGATCGCCTGTGGCGGGTACCAAAGTTCAATCTGCTATTTACGCCTAATAATGGGCTCCTTCGATTCATGCATTTGTCTCCGCAGCTCTGTGCAACACCATCTCTAAAATTCGGCCCGGCATGCTATCGTTCATGCATGAATCTAACTACAAGATGAAGCTTTTGGATCTGACGATGATCAATGCATCGACCACACTTACAAACACAAGTTGGTGATGACGTCAAGATATACTGTTATTCTTTTGACACTGGATTGTTGCTCAGTGGGACTACTACAAGCAGCAATATTATCTGGCACTCCGGGCTGCAAGTGAGATTTTGAGAGTGGAACGGCTACGGTAGGTTTCGAAAGCCATCGAAGAGCGATCCTGATGTTAGATATCTGAATGCCTATGAGAATTAGGACGGGAATTTAGGTAAGTGAATTAAATTCTATCTTCATTCCTAAAGAAAAGCATGCTGACATTTACAGGTTTCTGCGCTGAAGATGTGAACCCCGTGAATCTGGTCAACCTCTCTCGTTCCCTTCAGCCGAAGCATGAGAACCCGGTCTTTGATCTCGTTCTCCTCGCGGGCTAGGAACTCCGTTGACGCCAACGTTGTGCCTTCCCTCGGGCTGGTGCCCTTCTCCTTGTGGCCTAGCTGATGTCATTCTTGGAGAGCGTGCCGGTCGAGAGGGAGGCAGTCCTGATGCCTCCCGAAAGCGGTTCTGTGCTCGTGGACTAGCGGACCGCCCACTCCCCATCTCTGGGCGATTTTGGTAGCCTGGGGGATATCCGTTTGGTTGTGCATACTCATTTTCTAGCGGGAATTCATTCGCTCCAGGAAATACATATCTTAGCGGAAATGAAGGTCGGGCTACTCTTGGACTTGCATACCTCGGAAGTCTCTCGCCTCGAACACCTAGGCTATTCTGGGGACCGGGATGTTGGCTTGGTGCTCTTGACCCGAAGTTCCCTCCCAATGGACTTCCTCCCATTTCATTCAATCCAGCGAATCTGTCTCCTGGATATGCAGGCGGCAAGTCCTGCGCCTGCGGACCTGGAATTCCTCCAAGTTCGTCCAAGCCATAAAAGCCATCTTCTGAGCCGAACAAATTGCGTCCCCGAGGACCAAAGAACCTCCCAAATGGCCGCCTTCCAGGATTCAATGGATCAGAACCAAAAGGATTGAGCCTCGAATCTACGAGCTGGTCATCCCGCAGCTGACTTCCTCTCTTTGACTCCCTAAAGAGATTTCTAGGCACCTTACGAATATCCGGCCATCGACCCTTGCTCCTAGGCCCATAGGCTCCTTCCGTATAACTGTCGCTATCAACCGGTCCAGTGTATCTTAGCCTTCTTCGTCGTATTGTTGGTCCATCGTCTATATCGCTTGAATCATACTTCTTTCGTTGACGCTTAACAACGATAGCTACAGTCAAAATAATCAGTGCGATGACAAGCAACCCACAAATGACACCTATTGTGATGATTGCGTTTGTGCTTATCTTCCCTTCGGAGGCGATGCCTTCAGTGACAGTACTTGCTACAGTATTTGTCACGGACATAGAAGGAGGAACGACTACCGTGGGATGGCCTGGAGTAGTAGCTATGTTCGGGCCGTTTGCAACCTGATCTCCATTAATTATACAGCTTCCAAAGCAGTCAGCCATTGCTCTTGGATATTCAACGCTGAGTCTTGAGAGAGTCCCTGATATTGACGTGTACTGTTAGGAAACATTCCCGCGTGCTCGATTTCTCTGCCGCCCCGGCTCTAATAGTAAGGCGCGGGGAGCTTTGTATTCAGCAAGCGTCTACTAAAGGAAGAAAACGGACTAATATAGTGATTGCTTGGAGAAGCAATGACCCAAGGACACTTGTACAGCAAACACTGAGGTGTTACCTACCGCTTACTAGCATTTTAAGAGAACCACAAACACTCATACTCACAGACTGCGCCTTAGCAAGCCATAATGCTTTCTAGAGAAGATCTAATTT
Source organism: Bisporella sp. PMI_857 (assembly GCA_021307315.1). Classification (NCBI taxonomy): domain Eukaryota; kingdom Fungi; phylum Ascomycota; class Leotiomycetes; order Helotiales; family Helotiaceae; genus Bisporella; species Bisporella sp. PMI_857. The sequence continues at coordinate 525,453 of JAJSPD010000024.1, forward strand.
TAAGAACAGCATTTTTCAAGAACGAAAGAACTAAAGAACATGAAACCGAAGCAAGAGATGTATATTTCTCAGTGTTAAAGCATTGAATTCAGTATTAAGTAACACAGCATACTGTGCATCGTAATATGTGGACTTCTACTCGAGATTCAATAATTGTTCTCGGTTATGCGGCTCCCCGTCAGTATTTTTGCCAGCCATATTGTACAACGTTCTTGTTACTGTGGACAACAAATCACAGCTGATACAGCTTGGAATACCCTATGACACCAAGCTCTTCCATTCCCAACATTGAGCGCTGGAAAGCCTTATCAAACTGCACTATCCTAGTGCTAGCCTCAATCCTCTATCAAGGGCCCCGACAAGGCATCAATGAGCTGTTCATGGTTGCGTTCAGGCTGGTTGGGAGTAGGTATCAATGAGACCTGGGTACGGAACGCAACACGATGGGACAGTCTACGGTTGTTCGTTGCTTCTATCCTCCCTTCATTCTTGCGTCTTAGATACCAATCAATCCCCTCCACCTGGTTATGAGTCTGCTGGTTTGATATACTCGCTCTACGGACACGAAGCTGTGATGAGTCTACTTCTTGGCCTGACGGTTGCCTGTGTAGAGTCAGAAACTATCACAATATGATTATCTCTCAACTAGATTCCCTATCTAGCAGAACAGTAAAGGAGATAAATACCGGTCTTCACTGTTTTGTCTCTTTTTATATATGGCTGAAAGACCCTCTTGTCTTTTGTCTGCCTCTTGATGGCAGCCAGCGATTAGTGGATACTCTCTTGACTTGTTGTGTGCAACTCCTTCACATGGCTGACCGTGACGCACTGTGTGCTGTATTGGTAATGTTCTGCTTGCTGGGCTTGAAGTTTGCGAAGGCAACCGTTTGGCATTTCCTCTTCCTTTGTTCGTGAAGATATTTTGACGTACATCCTCCTCCCTAGATGTCTCAGATCCAGGTGATCTACCCCCACTCATCAAATGTACTGGCGTTTCGGTACTATGTTTGTTCAGTACTCCTTCCATAGCTCTTGCTCACAGATACGTACCTCATATAGCGTGGGTCACGAATCCGTTCTCTTTCTCTTTGTCTTTCCCTTATTGCGGGTTCTAGAGATGAACTACCATCTCTTTATTAAAAACTCACTGGTGTCACATCGCAAGGCTCTTACCTCTTCAATCGCCATATTTGGGTCTGCTTAGGTCCCTTATGAAATTGTTCCAATCCCGCCTTGGGTTCTCGCCTGAAATTGACAAATTCAGGAAGAAATGGTAGCATCATCAACCAAGGACCCCAATCTCTTCTCTTTTTATTTGCTTTTGTCTTCTTCTTTATTCGATGACCAAGTGAGCGACTACAAATGGTCAGTGATTATGTTATATTTTTTCGATCTGCGTCAACAAACTGACTCTACAGAACGACGTGCTTGCTGTTTTGCAATAATTAGTCGCGGACTCTCCCTGGCTCTCCCATGTCTGGAACGACAGTGTACATTGAGATGTGTACTCTTGGCACGAATTGCTCTTCCAGCTCTGGGTTGACCATCACCTGCTTCACGCAGCGGAGGAGGTATCACAAAGGTCTCCGAATTTCTTGAACCACCAGCCATGCCATTTCCCTGAACTTTCACAGGTCGTGAACGACCGTTTGAATCCTGAGGATTTCTGGGCTCAAACACGAAAAATCCTGCCGGACCTGTAGCGCTGCTCACACGAACTCCTGGCCGCCTTGGACGCGGAGTGCTTGGTCTTGCTCTAACGTTTACGGTAGGGAGGTTCCTGGAAGAATTACTGGAAGTACTTGGTGAACGGAGAGACCGCAACTCAAACGGTTGACTCTCCAGATCTACACACATCTTGTTAGCCCTTTTCCCATGAACCTTTCGCCGCAGCTATGAAGCAGCATCACAACCACGCCAAAGAAAGAATTCCTTTAATCCTTACTCCTCCCGCTCCAGCACGAATTTTTCTATCATGGGAGGCAGATATAAAGAACAACTCACCCCTCATTCGTTGCCTCCTCGCCATCTTTCTACGCTTCTTGGCCAGATTTGCTCTACATCCCGGACATCCCAATGACCACCACGCCAAGATCAAAACCGCAATGCCCACCAGCACTATGGCGGCCGTGACGCCAGCAATCGCGCTTGGGGCCCAGCAACGCCATGCTGAACACTCTCTTCCGTCCTTAACAATCACATCCACGACCTTGTAATTCTGCGACAAAGAAGTAATCTCCGAGGGAGGTGCTTGGCTCTGAGTTGCGGTTGTGAGAGCCTCGTTGTTGGAGTTGACGGCTATGCCGATGATTTCTGTGAGAGCTAAGACAGATTGGGCGGTGGAGATCGGCGAGGGTTCGGAGAGGGAGGCAATTGCTGGCCAAGGGAAGTGGAGCGTGACTTGTGGTTGGTCGCGGGCAACAGTGAGGGTTGTGGTGAAGGTTTGGTGGGTGGCTGATGCGTATGTGTGTTTCAATAGTTGGTTTGGCGATGCCATCTTGATCTCAAACAACTTGAAATACATGCGAGCTATTGTTCAGTTTGCGCTATGTCGGCCTTGTATTGAATAGGAGATCGCTGATGTCTGGTGTTGTGAAAGGCAAACCGATGGAGTCACTTTCAGTCGCCGGTCTACTGTTTACTGTTTACTGAAGGTTGGCAACGCCGCCTTATGCCCAACCCATATGGACTAGAGCCTACCTTTTAGGCCTTGTCACCTTACTACCTTATGAAAGATCTCTCTGAGAAGTTATCTTTGCATTAAAAGTGACTTCTACGATTAAGAACCAATGACTATTAACGTGTTCCGCCATTATCTATCTCACCATCCCCTCCTTGTTAGACATAACGGAACTAATTTTTAATTAGGAATGACTCCAGCAGTCTGGGCGCTCCGCAAATTTGCAGCAACCACCTAGAAACTCAAATTATTACAGAAAGAAACATAGGGGAAACTAGCCAACATTGGAGAATATACCTCTTCAATGGTGTAATGGGTGGTGACTTTAAGATAGTCATTGTCACCAAACGGACAAACTTAATATCAGTTGACAGGTGCAAGACACTCAACATATCTCATCATATTCTCCAGACAACTCCGCTGCTATATTACCATCTGGAACTCATCTCCAGTTGCTACAGTCCATACACTCCGTCCCAGCCTCCGACATACCATACACGCCAATTTCCTCTCAATAGGAAATAAATCTCCATCTATCCTGACGAATTAACAGTCTTAACTGTTTCCGCAGTCGTAACAGTAACATTTGTCGTGGTAGTCTCATCATCATCAACTCTTCTAACGGTATATCCCAATCCATTGGCCCTATACTTCAATCAGCTCCGTTTCCCTGCTTCCTCTTTGTTAGTAAGAAAAGTAAAATTGAACGTACATTAGATTGACCTAGCAAAGTCAGCGAGGATTCAATATGAAAGAGGAGAGAAGGCGAACCCAGATGTGCATCCTTGTCAGCACGAGCCAGAACAGGAAGCAGACAAAGAGGAAGGTAAAGACGATTACCAGGGCGATTGTGACGTTTTGCTGAGTCATTTTTGTTTTGTTCGGTGTATTGTGTTGTTCGCGAAAATGGGTTCTAGCAGGATTTCTTGGAGTTGAGGCTTCTTGAATTTTAACGTTGTATTTGTATCGTGTTGCTGGGACATTGAGAGGGGGAAGGGGGCAGCACGCATTATGCACTGGAGAATATTTATCTTGTTGTTATGGCGATGCAAGGCCGAGGTCTCCCAACTTTGGGAATCAAATCTGTAGCAACGTATATCTCGGCATGTGTTTTTGTTTTTGTTTGGTGGTATCAGGCTAGCTTGATAAAAATCAATAGGGGAATATGTACTAAACTACACAGGATATTGATTCTTCTGGGAATTGTTTGTGTCTGATAGATTGGTACTTGTGATACAACATCTACAGATTCCGTTGATCTATGTACCAGTGATGAGCTGCCTAGTAGTAGTATTGGTATCTCTCGAGGTCAGCAAGAACATCTTTTTATTAATCCATCTTTACTTTTGTAACGCAAAGAGTATGCTTTCATGGAAGTGCTTGCTCTGGCCTATCTCCAAAAGCTCATCTCGTGCAGCAATAATCTCCTTGCTAAGGTCACCCCCCTGAGCGGGACCATCATTGGTAGCTTCGGCAGTGCTATTGTGCTGTGCCAGGACCGCGTTCGTGCCCAGAACAACTCGCATACAGATAGCAAAAACGGCTGGCTTCGAGGTCCAGCCAAGAGGCCCATCTTCCTTCTCGAGCAGCCGATTCAATGCCCGTAGTCCCTCAAGGACCCATGTAGCCAATATAAAATATGCGGGCCACCATACCCTGGTCACATCTGACGGACTCCAGTCAGCCAGTTGCACTTCTTCAAATATCGAGCACCACAGCTTAGTCTCTCGAACCTCGTCAATGAAGAGATTCTGCTCCTCCTCGACAAAGAGGGAATCATCGTTCTTCATCGCTTTCAACAGTTGGGATTGGGCTGCTACGAGAGAGAAATCCTCCGACTCAAACTCAAACGACATGGAGACATCGTTGCCAGTCATTCGACATATTATGTTTGATATATACAGACATGATTTTCCATGCAGTCCATGGAGGAGTTTGGCTAGCATCGTGCTGGCTGCTAGTGGTAAAAGTGAGGACCCGATGATTGACGATGTAGTCTCGGCGCTCAAGTCTCGAACTTCATCGTCGTCATCGTTCAAACTATCATACAAAGCGAATAGTGATTGGATAGCGTAGTGGTTGTTGACAAGGTCTTTGCTGTACTGCAAGTTGGCATAAACAGAAGCTAGAGCGGTCGCTGCTGCATACCGCGTGTCAAAGTTCTTAGAGAGTCAGTATCGCGGGAGAGAAAGAAGATGTTAATATCTTACGCTGTTAGCATCTCCGGCTATGCAAAGAGACCGACCCCATGAAAATAAGTGCTTGTTGAAATTATGTATTGGCGTTTTACCTGATTTTGTGGACGCATATTCTGCTAGGAGGATAAAGCCTCCAACTGCAATCCGGGAATTATCTAGCGACGGTGTATCTAGTGCCTCCGAAAGAGATGTTTGCAGACTCAGAAGTCTGAGGCCGAGCCTCTTGCTACTTCCATCATCTTCCTTGCTTACTCCAAGATCGTGAAGAGCACCACTGTTCGTAGCTTGGGATCTTAATGTTCTAACAAGATACATGAGAGCGGTAGCTCCTACTTCAGATGACTGAGTAATGTTGATAAGATTTATATAGGCTTCCGATACTCCAGCTTCAAAACAAAGAATACCCTGAGCCCACTTATCAGAAACACATTCTAAGGTTGCCAAAGTGATATCAATTCCTAACTCATTGATGGCAGGGAGAAGCTTTTGAAGCGCATCTTCATCTTTCGCCAAAGCTGCAGTATAGATTGCTCGTCGACAAATGGTGTTACCTAATGTGGCAAATAAATCGCAGTCTGCCCCCCCTCGAGACTGAATAGATTTCTTGTATGTGTGGGCCAGTATTATGAACTCTTCAAATGCATCATCTGCAAACATATCTTGGCACGCCTTTAATGAATGCTGGTGATCAGAAGCACCAATATCTTTTTGCCTCGCAAGCAGAAATTGTGCGACAGTATTGCCAAGTTCCAAGTATGCGGCGAGTACCTCTGGACTGTCGTACTTTATAAAGTCCCAAGGAAGAGGAATTCTCAGGGCAAACAATATATGCGATATATCATCTAAAAGAAAAGAGTAAGCAAGATCAAACGAGTTAGGAGTCTATAAGACCTACCAGTTGTTATGGTTATACTCAGATTCATTCGGCGCTCCAGGACAAACCTTACTGCCATCAACACACCATGCAACCGATTTGCTGACTTATTGGCACTCTCGATCAAGTCGGTCACGGCTGCTAACCAATTCTGGTGAAGCATCATAGAACATATAGTCCTTGCGGCAATCTCGCGCACATGCCAAATCTTACTACCTAGATATAAAGAAACGTGTTGATAGACCTGATCACGATTAGAGGGAGGTGGTCCAGCACGCCGAATTATATCTAGGGCCGGAAATACGGATTCTACAGCTCCTACCGCAGAGAATTGCGTGATCTGGGAACTGATAGCTCCCGCCTTTAGCAGCTTTAGGAGAAGATCTGGGAGAGGTGGGTAACTATCGTAGGAAATCTTGATCGATCTTCCATCCCATCCTGCTTCCGTAACCGTTTTACCGTCGTTCGTGCCAAAAAGGCAATCAATAAGACTACGCAACAGTATTAATGCGCAATTGCGTATCGCCCAGCTATTATAAAACTGTTTAGCTGAGTATAATAGCAGACAATATGTGACCTACATTTCTGAGCTCAAACCATCTGCGGCTAATTGCAGACATTCAGCTAGATGACCATCTGCTCGTTTGCCTAGTGTTGAGCTTCTAAAGACTTCTTTTAAGCAGTTCATGGCATGGACTTGAGGTAAGTTTGTCTGATCAGTGCCCGAAAGGATAGCTGGCTGCCGAGCTAAAGTCTTCAGGTCGTCCATCACACTGCTGAAGGAAGGATCGTTTGAATGGGCTGACATAATCCCTGTGAGCAGAGCTGGGATTCCTGCTGATCGGCGAGTGGTCGAGACTTGTTCAAGAATGCATGTTAGAGCCCCCTGAAGGAAGTTATTATATATTTCTGAGACTTGGACTGGTCTTACCTTATACCAGGCTTGCAGAAGCTGTGGCTTTGATAGTTCGATGACAGTGGAATGCTTTTCCGTAAGTTGACAACACCGGGAAAATGTCAAGGACACAGTAGAGAATGCTCCGCGATGCCGAAGGGATGAAAGTTGCTCAAAAGTCAAGTTTCCAATGCCAACAAATACATTTATGGGAAGAAAATGAGCTCCATTATGCCATACACAATTTATTTTGTTGACTATATTTTTCATGAGGTTACTAATGTTTATGTTAGCCTCAATACTTTACGCGGATATACTCTAGCACCAACCTTGACTCGTGAGTTGCTCTGAAACTGTAACTTAATACGTCTTTCGTATCTATTGTATCAAGTTCGTCAAGATCTTCCGGCATGTGACCTTCGGGAGAATCGTTACAGAGCACATCTTTAACAACTAACCACATCCTTTTGCAAAGAGAATAGATCTGTTGTTGAATCTCATTCCATCGCGCATAATATTCATACTGTTTCTCACTTGCAGAATCTTGGTGGTCGGACGAAGGGACAATTGACTCCCAGATGAAACTGTTCGGTGGCCTCAGTCACCCTGACATTAGACTGCGATTGGTCACTTACCTTAGAGAAGCAAGGGTCCCATGGACAGGGAAATCGATGACAGCATTTGAGAGATCTTTTTCTGCCATGGAAACTCGTTCTTCCAATTCGGAGACGAGGTCCTGAACCAAACCGAAGCGCGCCTCTGTGGTTTCCAGGAAGCCATATAGCAATTCGTAGCAGCGAGCAAGTCCATCAGCATAGTCTGCTCGACCTGTTCTTTTTGACATCTCGCTGGCTCGAGTTATGAAGTGTGTCAGGGTGGATAGAGATTTGGATGTTGTGAGCCCATCCTGGACGCCTCTTCCAGCATCACTTAAACTATCATCACTGGCAGGTTTGATATTTTCTGAGAAAGGCATTGCTCGGCTTCTGATAAAAGCTTCCGATAGAGTTAACCGCAGAACAAGAGCCGCATTGACACGGACATCCTCAAAGGGGTCCATGAGTAGATCAAGCAATAATCGTGTACACCCAGTCGTAAAGAAGTCGACCCGGAACGGCCAAGTTATCACGTTATCACTGATTTGTTTCTGTGGTAAATACATCTTTTGCGTGAGTATTCCTGACTTGTGCAACAACTGTATTGCCTTCAAAGCAGTGATGTGACGTTGATAGGATGCTGTTGGAACCAATTCGCCGAGAAGAAACCCAATGTACCAGCTAACAAATTCAGTATGGTACTTTAGGCGCTGTTCTATTCCGTTCATAGTAATATCGTCTAGAGAGGACTGGGAACCCCAAGCAAGGTTGTGCGAGAACGAGAGCCTTTGAAGTTCTTTTTCCAAGGAAGCTGTTGCACCTTTGATTCTGGTAATCATGTGTTTCGTTTGGCTCAATATCTCATTGCGAAATTTAGCGTCCGTGTCTGCATGAAGTGGTGCCAGATGTCGGCGTAGAATGTTTAATGCCAATAAGTTGAAAGGTTTAGTAGAAGATGAAGATGAAACAAGAACTGAAAATGAAAGAGACCGAACAAGGTTCGATGCATGGGACAGCAACGGCTCGATCATTTCTTCTTTTAGAATGATGCATTTTATGCCCTTCTTAGCGGGTTTTAAAACATACGTAGCACCTGATAAGGTTAGCATGAATTAAATATAAAGATGTAGATAACCTTACTAGACTCTTCGACAAGTCCTGCCTTCTTGCCTACTTCCATAGCTGCGAGCTGAAGTAGTGAATGTGCATGAAGTCCTTGCTCATCAGTCTCCGATATTGTATATTTTTGATTGAGCTCCCCTAAGAACGCTAAAGAACCGGAACGATCGAGCTTGAAAAGAGGAGAGAAAAGATGGTTCTTTACATTTTCCAATGCCTCAGGGTTGCTACTCAGCCCATCCCTTACCCATCTTTGCCAGAGGAGTGTGGACTCAACCGCAGGTTTCTCAGAAATATTTGGCTGTCTTCTGAGTTGGCCAAAAACGGTCACAAGAAATTTTCCTGCCGCAGGTGAGACGTCAGGAGAAGCCATCCACTCGAAAGTCTCAGACATAAACTTATTCCAGAATATCAAATCCTTAGAAGCCCGGTCTTGTGGCAGAACTTGGAGAGATGATTCATCTGCATAAATTTGGATGAGGTCATGTATAGACACTGCTGTTTTTGCTATGAAACATTCCAATGACTTGAAAGCAGGCTTGACAAGTGGCTGCGCCGCCTTATGTGTTATTATAGACACAATTTTTCGCAAGATATTTCCTTTGAGAGATGCTGAAGCATCTGGATACGGGTTCAGAGCAAGGAGGGAGCTTAAAAGCTCCAGAACCTGTCTCATCGAGCGATTCTGGTTCTTCTCGTTCCATTCGAGAAAGAAATTGAACATATCTAAGCAAGTATTTTGTGAGAACACAAGATCCTGGATACAGGGCATCTTGGAGTCTCGGCATTGCTCGACAAAGTAGCAGAGCTTAATACATGCATCACCAGAAACGTGGCGTGGTTGAGCCGCATGGCCTAGCAACAACTTGAATTGCTTCCTCCCTATCCTGCCAATTTAGTTAGTTTCATTTAGAAAAAGAAAGTGACCTTACTCTATTTGCATAGGATCTGTCCTGCCCTCTAACCATTGCACAAAGAGGCGGTCATCATCTGGGGCTGTCTCAACGTTTGATTCTCGATCTGGCATTGCCATTTTGGATGCTGTACGTTCATACGTGTTTGAAGCCGCGCCTATTTAAATGCAATAATGGATAGCTATCACTGCTCTATTGGATTCAGATGGAAATGAAGCTGCTGCAGTTTGAAAGTAGTGTGGCTACTAGTCCACCTCTCAAATTATATTGGAGCGTACCCAGGATGCTGGGCAACTGTAAGCTCTTCACGGCTTTTATGGCTCAGCTGGTAATCCCATCGTTTTATGACCATGAGCTTGCAACCTCAACGACTACATCAAAAGTGGCTTCCATAAAATATTGCTAAAAAGAGGATCCTTGATTACAATCTTCTCACGTGACAAAAAGAATGAAATGCTGATGGTCTGTGCGTTAAATATTTTTCGCTGGAATCGAACCTTACAAACATCATTGACTTTTCTGCAAACATCATATCCCACCTGTTAACTCTCTTAACGCCTCTTACAATGTCAATCTGGGATAAGATTACTGGGCGCAAGTCTTCCTCATCAACCACAACGTCAAGCTCCTCGAACACCGATTCTTTCCATCCAGCTCCTTTCAACCCTTCGGAAACTGAAGATGTCTCCTCCTTTCTTAGCGGTCCTGGCCTGATTGATCCAACGCAACTTCATCCCCTCGCTGGACTGAACCAGCAGACGCTAGATTATCTTTCACTCGAAGAATCGACGCTATCTGACCTGCCTGGTTCGCAGTCTGCCCTACCTTCTCGAGGCTGGTCAGATGATTTATGTTATGGCACCGGAGTTACATACTTGACAGCCTTAACAATTGGAGGAGCATGGGGGATGCGGGAAGGTCTTCGAAAATCTCATGGACAACCCCCGAAGTTACGTCTAAACTCAACCTTGAATGCTATTACGAGACGCGGGCCGTTCTTGGGCAATTCTGCGGCTGTGATAGCGATGGTATATAATGGATTCAACTCGTTTATTGGCCATATGCGAGGCAAACATGATTCCGCGAATAGCGTATTGGCAGGTGCACTTAGTGGCATGATTTTCAAAAGCACAAGGGGCGTTCGACCTATGATGATTTCAGGTGGAATTGTAGCTTCAGTCGCCGGGGCCTGGGCTGTAAGTCACTTATTTCCGATTCCCGACTATAGCTAACAAACACTTGCAGGTCACAAGAAAGGCGCTCTTCTAATGTATTACCTCACATGCGCGTCCTACCTACGAACAAACTTCGTTGCCTCGACATCTGTGGGCTAGAATCATTAGCAATAATAAGTGCTTAAGCGAAAGCATTGCGACAAAATCTTCGAGATACCTCTCAAAACATACTTTCATGTACCAGCACATTTTCACCTTTGTTTTACATAGATTCATTAAATGGCGCGGCATGCATAAGCGTTGGATGGATGATCTCTCCTCTCGCCTTCAGGCGCATTGTACATATAGATAGATACGCGGTTGCGTACAGGAAAGGAGTGGGTGGCGTCAAAATCAGAAGTCGTAATGCAAGTATATGATGATACTCTGCCCCTGTATTTCTTATTTACTAGTGGAGTGAAAAAAGGCTGCTGGATCAATACAGGTTTGAAGCTTACCATGAGATTATAACCAAGGCTGAAGTTTTCAACAACTCTTGAATAGTTAGCTCATTAAGAAGCTGTGTGAGGCGTCTATAATTGCTTTTCCGAGACATAACATCAGCAGCTGGCATTGCGCATACCCATGAAAACGCCTACCGAATTCTGAGTCAGAAGATTTAGATTGAAGTATCAGTGTAAACTTTGCAGGACGTCATATGAGCCCGATATTGTGTAATTTCGCTATTCTGAAGATCCTGGTTGAGACTTTGAGTTCCTTACTTTATACATATTGTGTATAGTCCGTGAACACAGCTAGGACCAAAACAATTCTTGGTATTCCTGACTTTGGAATCTTCAATATGCAAAGATTGCTCTTACCCGAGGCAGCTAAAAGAGTGGAGGTAGAAAATTCACTTTCTATTAGGAAGTGACGTCCTCACCTTCGAGACTAACCTCAATCATGACCACTTGAAATCTTGAACAGAGTAAAGGCACTGCACCGACCTCGATCATCGAGATTGATCGTTAGGCACACTATTTACCTAAGACCCCCACTATGGACACTCACGATATCAGTACCTCTCGGGCACCAGGTAAGTCGTTGGTGTGCTCTGGTCTATTTCGTTTTCATGAGCGTTGGAACTGCGTACATAGAATGCTGACTTCACACCCATAACAACAGATCATAGACCAACTGTAGAAGCAGCATTCGAAAGGGCCGTTGAATGGGGAATACTCAGATATGGGGACGAATTGGGCTTTCCGTCTGGTCTCACGCTCGAGAGTTTGGGCGAGAGTCTGAGCAACATGTCTAGCTTCGATTCTGAAGATATTTTAGGCACGTCCTGTTTCATGGAGCCTAACATGGATGCTATTTTCCAGCAAAGCATTAACGATGTAAAGCATGATGAAGAAAGACGTGCTTACCTCGAACGATGTCTCGCACAGGTTTTTAGAATGGATAATATCATGGATGGAATACGCGACATGATGGATGATGAGTTGAAACTATATGGAGTGGCAGAAACAAAGTGGAAGAGAAAGACAGTTCTAGACAAGGTATGCGAACCAGGCATTCGCATGATCCCAGATCCGGTCTTCGCACGCGAGGCCTTCATATTTATAATCCTTTTTATCCGCCTTCCATACATTCATTCAAATTTATTCCACAGTATCCAACTAATATATCACTAGATTAAGCTTTTGGTGGATTTCCGTCTCTGTAATGATATTAAGAATGAGCCTAAACTTGGCGATTACGATCAAAATCCTGGTAAATACGAGTTCGAGGTAGGCTTGTGGACGCTTTGTGATTCTTCGCCCATACCTACTATCTGGGAGAGGTCACGCTTATTCTTCTCTTGGGAAACTACCTTTGATGAATTCTTGAGGACGTTACAGGAAGCTACTATGATGAGCAACATTAACGCTGTAAGTCCGTCAGACGACGAGGAGAAGCGTTACCGTGCACTAGGCTCTGATTCAGTTGAAAATCAGTCGTTCAAGCCAGAAGCCGGAGCTTGTTCCGAAACTTCTCTAGAGCAAGGGCGACAAGATGAACAGGAGATAGTAGGCGAACCAGTGACTCAAGATGAGCCAGATTTCGAAGTCGAGCCAAACCTTGATGTTGCCGCTTGGGAAAGGAAGAAGCGTAAGCTAGATGCTATTTTGGACGACTACGATGCAGCAGACAGTTCGGATGAAGCATTGTAAGATCATATCCGCATCAAGTCACCTCAACTCATTTAATAAAGCAAGCAGGTCCCTAGAAACCCGACACCCTTCTACAACACCAGTGGCGCTAATACCTACAATATTGACCACCATTGTGGCAGGATCTACACTTCCACCTCCACTAGCCGCCCAGAAGCTACAGATTTTGAAGCGTAAATCTCCCCAAGACATATCTAAGACAGCTCCAAGATTCCTGTCACAACCTCTACCAAAATTAGGATCGCTGATTGACGGGGGATATACACTTCATGAAGGGCCTTGGTTGTATGGCATCTCCCTGAGTTCTGGTGGAGCTCCTAGCTGGAATGAAATTACCAACGAGGAAGACTACCAAGTTATGCTGCGTGCTCTACGACGTAAGAATATTCCGAGCGTCCTGGTTCGCCATGTCAGTGCACCTCTCTTTTCCTCCAGAGTATATGTGCTAACCCAACCTAGTCAAAAGAGAGAGATCGATATAATCAGTGGGTTCATAATGAAAAATTGCGACGGCGAGATGAACAAGCAGAGAGCTCAGCGGGAAGAATAGGGAACGAATCTGATTGGAAGCAGTTTGATCATTTCAAGTGGGATTCTGAACCTTACATGGGAGTTTTCCAGAAACAGATGGCTCAAAACCAGGTCAACCGAAATGCATGGAAAACAGATATTTTCTTCTAAAGGTCCGTCCTATTGAGTTTGCTCCGGAAATAAGATGTTTATACAACAGGATACTCTGCAAGGAAGGATTGAACAAAAGCAACTAGAGGATTGGCACGGTCACCCGTCACAAAATTGACGATTAGGTCCTTGCGATGATAGGCAGATTACTTGAGGGACATTCATGAGCCACTCAAGAGTTCTTTGCATTGGCCATCAATGCCGTCAGTCGTATTAATACATAAATACATATCTCAAGGCTCTCCAGGTCGTCAATGTGACACGCTGACCATCACTTGTCTTTGGTCTTGGAGGACGGTAAGAATGATTCATGATCTGAATAAAAGGCTACTTGGCTGAACAAGGTTTGATCTGTATATGAAATGCATCATATTATTTATTGAACCAACTGAAAGCTCTCCTGATTGGAGAATTCATGTAATAGAGAATAAAGCATTCAAGGCTGCCGCGTGACCTAACAATACGTATCTACCTTGTTTCTACCCTGTTCCTTGCTGCCAGACCTGGTGCCTTCCTCTCAATTCACCTTTACCATGAAATAATGAGCGCCAACAAGCCCAAGACGACGAACTTCAAGACACGCATAGCGGTTACGATATCTACGACAATTCTGTTCTGGTACTTCCTGAGCCGACCGAGTCATTCCAAGAAGAAAGCCGGAAAGGAAACATCACCCAAGCACAAGTTGCGACGAAAACAACGAGATACTCAAGACAACACATAATAAGCGTTTCAAGATGTGCGTCCCTTGTTGGCCCTGGGCAGAGATCTGGATTGAGGAGAATCCAAAGAGGAAGAAAGAGGAAGGCGTCCTAGTATATGACCCTACCGCCAAAACTGTGGTAAGGATTGTTGGAGGAGGTGCACCAAAAGTAAGTCTACAGCCTTATTTTGTTTTATTTTCCTCTTTCCATTTCGGGACATGACCTTGGGCACTGCATGGGGAAGGGGGGGGTTTTGGTTGCCTACCAAGGCCTGCTTCCTCTCTTTCAACACGAAATCAGTTCACCACAACTCTACCAAACACTCCATAACCACCAACCCGGCTACTCCCAGCGTTGCCAGTCGCAAAATAACGCAAAGGCACACAACGTAAGCTCCAAATACCGACACTTTCCGATTTTCAGCAATCCGTCGTGAAAAAAGTACAATGGCAGCTACTATCCCACAACAAAATCACCATCCGCAGATCGCGGATCCTAGCAATGGCCTTATCAACCACACGTATATCCCTCGTCCTGATGGAACTGTCGTCATTGGAGGTGTCGTGTATGCTCCCCAACCTGGATCTGCAACAGTTACTGCTCCTGCTGCCACCCCTCCTCCTGTCATTGCATCTGCAACGGTTACTGCAGAACCTTGTGCAACCACTCCTGCCGTTGGACCTGCTCCTACTCAGGTGCATTTTACCCCACCTGGTGGACCATCTGTTCCAGTAGAACCCGTCAATTACAACGTACCTTGTCCTTTTTCATATGCCATGCCGAGTGCCATGCCTTACTATATTTGTGAAGAAGTATAATTCAAGTTCCGCAATTTAACTTCACGTACTTACAGAATGTCTCTCTGACAAGTGTTCAATGTTAGGTCCCTGCTCAAGCTTACATGCCGCTCAGTCAACCTATCTACTATCCACAGCCATTACCAGCCTATGGATACAATATGGGTAACAGTGGTCTCTTCACCAGTCACATTCAGCAACCTCCTTACAGCACTTACGGTCAAACTGGCATCGACCTTCTCAACTCTCAAATGGCCATGGCGCAGGGTCTGGAGATGAACCGGAAACAGGATATGAAGCCAGCAGATGATGATCCGAATCGCATGTACTGGTGCAGAGAGCCTGATGGCACTTATGTTCAGCGCAACCGTCGTACTATTGACTCAGGTGATATTGGCCAATGTCGCTGGTATGTCAGCGATGGTGTCTTTTACGCAGTTCGTCTGCCTAGCGGATAAACAAGAATGTTATTGAGGTAGTAAATTCCATAATTGCCAGCATGGAGATACGCTAATATGCACTAGACTGTGATCATCGTAGGATCAAGCATATGAGATGAGATGTCCCTCTCTGCCCCACGGAATCCTTGATGGCTTTCATGAGATGAACTATGGCTGAAGGCTTTCCCTATGTTTGGGTATGTGTGGGTAGAAAACTATGGTTCAGCTAAGGGCTTGATCCAGACAAAACAAGAGGGAGTCTCTGCGTCTTCGTAACCATACTTTCGTATGCCAAGATTCTTCTGAGCCTCAGTTTCTTTTTTAATATGCATTGCTTCTCAAATATACAATAGAACGGGCGAAGGCGGGCGGGATGTATAAATCCAAATAAGCATTGATGAATCCTTTTTCGAAATATAATACTTACGTGACAAGTTCTTGGCTTCGATGCTGTGTTTGATGTGCTTGTGTTTATATGAAAAACAACAAAGCAAAGACAATGTGAATTTTTGAGGGCTTAAAATGACAACCCTCACTAGTCTATATAGATAGATTGTGACCTTGTAAAGGAGACTTTTGGCATAAATAAACTCCATGAATATATACATGACATTGATGGAAAGATTATCTCTAGGACTCTAGGGAGATCAATCGGAGTTCAATTGATTACATAAGGCGATGGCCCTTGGCATTCAGGCTAAGACTAGCTTTGCTGCGGCCCTGAGCGCCTTGTCTCCACTTCCCAGAGCCTCATTCATTTTTAAGGACAAAGGGAGTTGTACTAGTGAGAGTACATATATATCTGTCGTGAATCGACCACTAAACTGTTAATAGATCATTTCTCTTCTGACGCGGCGCCTTGATTCTCTTATTACGTTGACACACCCGAGAAATTACGCGATTTCTTTGATTGCGTTCATCCTGAAAGCAAAACGAACACCATTGCGATTGCGATTGCGCCAACTCGCGCCTTTCACTCCCCGGGCGATATAACGAACCAGCAAGAAGTGGGCACGACTTTGACTAGCGAAATATCTGCTAGAATTCTTTGCTAGCGCTCGTAGGGCAATAAACTGTGCCGAGATCACCATATGCTTCAGAACGGTATATCCTGGTACCAAGCCTGAAAGCAGCAATGCCCATCTC
Source organism: Bisporella sp. PMI_857 (assembly GCA_021307315.1). Taxonomy (NCBI): domain Eukaryota; kingdom Fungi; phylum Ascomycota; class Leotiomycetes; order Helotiales; family Helotiaceae; genus Bisporella; species Bisporella sp. PMI_857. The sequence continues at coordinate 541,867 of JAJSPD010000024.1, forward strand.
TAGTATAGAAGCCCCTGGCTTTAAGGCAACAGGAATTATATTACAAACCTTGCGAGAAGAGGTAGCCAGGCTTCTTGGAAGGAAAAGCGTCATGTTTCCTGGTGCACAGCCTGTCAGTTTTGCGCGGAAGCATTTGAAGGCGTTGACTGAGAAAGAGTGTGTACTCCTCTAGACATAACGATCACGATTGTGCTAATATGTTGTAGTTATTATCTATGCGAAAAGACAGATGGAATGCGTTATCTTCTATACCTTACGCATGGCGACGATGAACAGCTGGAGGTACAATATCTGATTGATCGGAAGAATGATTACTGGGGTATGACTGGGGAGTCGGGAATCCATCTACCTATACCGGGTCATGAAGCGGGTTTCCATACTAAAACCATAATTGATGGAGAGCTCGTGATGGACAAAGCACCGGGTGGAACATTGCAGCCACGCTTTATGGTTTTTGATTGCTTAGTGATTGATGGAGTCTCTTTGATGGACCGGTCGCTAGACAAACGCCTTGCGTTCTTTAGGGAGAGGATCCAGGACCCCTACAATGCTCTTCTAAGAAAATACCCACAAGAGGTCCCATATCAAGCATTTCTAGTGCAGATGAAAGAGTTTGAATTGGGATATGGAATTGAAAAGATGTTTAAGCAAGTTCTGAAGTCGTTGCCACATGGTAACGATGGCTTAATCTTCACTTGTAGAGAGACGCACTACAAGCATGGCACTGACCCGAATATTCTCAAATGGAAACCGGCAGATGAAAACAGCATCGACTTCCGGTTAGAACTCGAATTCGATATGGTTCAGCCAGATGCCATGGATCAGAGCGAGGGCGTCACCGAGCCTTACCCTGACTATGACGGGATGCCAATCTGCCATTTGTACGTCTATCGGGGGGATAACAACCCAGATATCCAATACGGTACAATGTTTATAGACCCAGATCTCTGGGACTCACTCAAATCCTTACAACAACCTCTCAATGATCGAATAGTTGAGTGTCATATGGATGATAATGGACGGTGGCGATATATGCGATTCCGTGACGATAAGACGAATGCAAATCACATCAGCACGGTAGAGAGCGTGATTGAAAGTATTAAGGATCGTGTTACGGAGGAGGACTTGATGGCAACAGCATATCATATCAGGAAGGCGTGGAAAGAGAGAGAAGCGAAGAATCAGCAGGCCGCACGACAGGCTCAGCTGCAACAGGCCGCCAAGTCATCGTCAGGTACGGTTAGCGGTGCTGTGAAGCGGAAGGCTGAGGAGCAGGGTGCTGGAAGGCCAAGTCCAAATCCACCTGGTCAGAAGGAATAGACAACTTTGAATAATGTAAAGGGAACAGAATCTTGGCGTACAAAAGGCAAGAGCATGGAAATTGTACGATTATTGGTAGATGCCGGCTAAGTCAGCCACCGGGTTATGTTGGTGGGTTCCAGGGTCGAAAAAGCTTGCTGCACAGTTACTTGTGGGTGTATTACATAGAAACACTTCATAAAGCGGAACATGGCGTTCAAGGGAGGGCAATCGGTACAACAATTCACTGACTGGTATCTCCAAGGGGAAAGGAAGGGGATCAATTCACATCAGAGCGGTGGTACTACTCTGTTAAAATTGCATCAGGGTAGCGAACTAAGTGTATTGACTACCTATGGCCTTCCATGAATCAACGCCTAAACATATTGCTATGCCTTCTAACAACTACCTCTATGATATGCATATATGTGAGGATATGCAGGCCCAAAATCCTATGCCAACAGTCCAACAGCCACCATAATGATGGAAACTAGGATACTGGCTTGAATCCTAGTTGTGCCGGCTGTAGGAAATGTAGTGCTGATAGTTAATGGCCTCGTTGCGCTCGTTCCATTCTTCGGCACACTAGTACTGGTACTCGTGAGCGTCAATCGCGTTGTGACCTTTGTAGTTGTCATCCCCGTTCCCCAACTTAATGAAGGCGACATCTGTAGTTGAGCGGTAGCGCCAGCGGGAAAAGTCATAGCTGGACTTGCGATGCTCGTTGGTGGACCAATGGATGACAATGTTCCATGTGTTGGGGAGGATTCCGTGCTGGGCAATTGGAGGGTGAGGAAGGGGAGAGTGGTGTGGATCGAGGAGGTACGGCGGGTGGCGGTTGTGTTGCAGGCGTAGATTGTTATAGTTGAGGGTTTATAGATGATCTTCAGGTTTTAGGATAGGATGACAAAGGGGAAGAGGAGGACCTACTTCTTTGCTGGTTATTGTTACGGCGTTTGGGACTGTGGAACAGATCTTGGCGTCTTGGTCAGCGATGCATTCATGGATGTTTACATAGAAGAGCTTGAGAGATTAAGGGTTATTGGATATCAGAGGACTTACAGGAACGACACTTGTCAATTGGCTAGATGTGGATGTGTCCTTCGCTGTGTAGGTCGAGGCAGTGCTGGAGGCTGAAGTAATTAAGCTAGAAAATGCTGTGTTCTTCACCGTCGTCGTTGAGATCCGGGTTATTTGTCCATCAACGATTGTCATTGTAAGTATATATGCAGGTGGAGGACTTGGCGACGGTGACGACAAAGTTGACAATATGCTCGGGAGAAGCACTGATTCAGTCTAGAAAATTCTATCATTAGCACCTGACTCTTCTTCCCTATCAACTGAATCTTTATGGCGAATTAGAGATGGGACATGAGAAATTGTTGAAGTTTCATTTTAAGGTTACTTATGGTAGCAAATTATGCAAGGTAAGTAATAAGAACGGATGGCTGGATGATAACTGAGAGATAGCATAGCTGTGATGGAAGTAATACGTTGGATTACTCACTGATACTGTCACCGACGTTGTTTCGTAGGGAACATAAGTAGTGGCAGCCTGACGCATCGTCAGCTCCAGGTATCTTAGATACTTGAGAATTTCAAATAAAGTAAGAAATTTACTTACAACCAAATGAGAGCTAGTGATTGGGAATGCCCCGGAAGAACTCTTGCCAGTGATGACTACCGAACTGGATATAATTGTTGCCAAAGATGGGGTCGATGTGCCAGAGGAGTTGGATACAGTCACTGTTCTTGTGACTGCAGATGCAGAGGATGTCAAAGAGCTACGTTTTGTTGCTGATTGAATGGCAGAGGTCGGCGAGATTGGTATTTCGGATGAAACTGTCCAGGTAGTCTGGAAGGTAACGGTGGATGGCTGGGCAGTGGTGGTAGAAACCAAAACAATAGTGCTGATAATCCCAAGATCACCAACCGTCAAACCCAAAGAAACTGGCCCATTATCAGCTGCAAGGATCTCACGGCCATCGCTGTGATTGCCAATGTAGGTAGGCCTAGGCCGATCATGAGCCCAAGCTAAACTTCCAACAAAGGCAATTGAGACACCGGAGATGGCCTTCATTTTCGTGAGAGGGAATGACAAGAAGTTACCAGAGCAAGGTATGCTTGAGAATAGAGGGAACCGTAAGGTATATCTATGGTTTAGATGAATGTATAACAAGCATTGTCTGTGTTCCACAAGTTAGAGAAAGCTGATGAGGGTTTTGTGAATGTTGAATCCCAGAGAAAGTTCTCCTCTTTTATGAGCCCTCTTCGAAGCGAGGCATCATGGGACTGGCTCTAATAAAGAGTACAGTCACCAAAGATGGTGAAAAGACTGCCTTTGCCATATGTAACAGCCAATCGACCAGATTGGAGTCATTGTTAGGTTGAAATAATGTATTTGAAACCTCCCCGACATAAAATGCTCCTGCCACTGTTAGAGAATTAAAAGGAAGTATATAGCCATTGGACAGCTATATCAATGTACATCTATCTCGTTGTGTATCTTACATGCCGGACTATGTCGTTGTTAAAGAACATCACGTATAAATTTAGTGCTAGAAGAAATGACCTTATTGTTGACAGGTTACCCAGGGGGAAAAGCACAATCGCGCTAGGGGATTGCTGATGTGTTCATATAAACGTTAGCATATAATCATATCATTTCTGAGCATACGTGCCATATCCTCTGGATTGCTATACCTTTTCATGATTATGCTTGTGCCCTCTTGAATAGCTAAAGCGACCTAGACGTGCGGTGGAAATGGAGGACTTGACATAGAGGATAAAGCAGACTTTTCAGCAAGGCCTATATAGGTTGACGTTAGGATGAGATTGACGTGGTATGTGTCTACTAATAGCCTGGTGTTACGATGTTTGTTCGTTTTAGTTAGGCAAGTGTTTCCATTGACTGGTACACCTTTCCTCTCAACATGCTAATGTAAACCTTCCGTACAGCAAGGGCAAGACGACATACAGCTAAGCAATCCTTATCATATTCTAATGTGCTAAAACTCTTAACGCATTGATGATGGGCCATAGAGTTGACTTATGGAGGCTGAATGTAAAATTTGAACAAAGGAGCACTGTCCGCTGAAATATTGCCCCGAAGTCTTCTTGATAGATCTTACCATTTAGGAGAGGACAAATAATCCATCCGATGATTATGACAACTTGATTACCCCAAAAATCAACCTAGCTAAGTACTAGGTCAATATCTAGCTTACTGATAGAGTGACATTCCAGTAGCTAAAGACACAGAGTTCAGCATTCAGCATTCAGCATTAGCCAACATAAGTGCTGTCCATAAATATTGGACTCCTCTGTGGCCTCTCAGCACAAAAGATAATAAAAAGTAAGGGCATAAATTATTCTTTCAGATAGCGTTGTCAAGCCTGACCTTGAGGTCGCTGGGTGCGGTAGAACTATATCACCAAAGCCTAGAAGGAGAGAGAAGATTATCATTCCATACTAGCTTATACACCTGCTGACCGATACAAAGAGTTTCATAATGATTCAAGAGCATCTTTGACCACATTTCCAGAGAGTCCTTCCATCTGCAAACACCATTAGCCTCCGTGCGGTGGCTGAACTCAGTTACAGGCAACGTAAGCATTCTTTCGATTAAACCCACAATTCTATATTTCTAGATGTCTTTGAGGTGAATTGATCCAAATATGCAAATGAATCTGGGGTGCTAACGGTGGATGCTGAGCTTGATGAGGATTTGGACGGAGTAGGGTGCAATACAACGCGCTTGGCAAAACGCGCTTCTTCGTGCGACACCCGTGTATTTCTCCACTTCTAACACGTCCTACGCAACGTCCCCAAGAAAACCTATGCCTCACTACTACTGCCAAATCCTTCCACACTGGATCTCTTAACGGTCTCCTTGGTGCTGCGACTCGAGTTCTGAACAAGATGGCTCCGCGCGAGCAGGAGCCAGCTCTTTTGGGGCTGAACTTCAACCAGCCTCTGTCATGGAGGGCGGGAAAACCTATAGCCACGGGCGAGCTGCATAAAAGACTCGATGCGCTGTCGAACGAACTTTCGGAGATGGATCAGGAGGAAATAGACAAGAGCTCATTGACAGGCGTAGCTAAGGAACTTGCGGCACATAACCTTCTTAGCCATAAGGACAAAGGCGTACGCGCATTTGCAGCATGCTGTCTTGTGGACGTCTTGAAGTTATGCGCTCCAGATGCGCCATTTACTGGAACTCAGTTGAAGGTAAAAAACATTGGAACATGCTGTAGCACAGATAGCTGATAACAAGCCAGGATATCTTCACACTTTTTATCACCTCCATACTTCCTGCGCTTTCAGATCCTTCTAATGCATATAATCCTCAGCACAAATATGTTCTGCAGTCTCTTGCGGAGGTTAAGAGCATTGTATTGGTTATGGATCTTCCGAATGCGGATGTGTTGATGGTGCACCTTTTCAGCTCCTTCTTCGATATTATTTCTGGATCCTCGAAGTCCTCTACTGGGGAGCAGATAGCCAAGGATATACAATATCATATGACACAGATGCTTGTTACGTTGGTTGATGAGGCTTCTAGTCTTCCAACTCAAGCGGTAGACATTATTGTTGCTCAATTCCTGCGCGCATCCACACCGGGTTCAGGTAAGACACACAATGGTGAAAATCAGGATGAGCGACAGTCAACTCTGCTTCCTAAGGAGCTCCCTGAGGCATACAATATGGCAAAAACTATTTGCAATGCATGTCCGGAGAAGATGGGTAGATACATCAGCCAATACTTCAATGAGGTTATCATAGATTCAAGCGGATCTGCCAAGGCAAATGGAAATCGCGGAAAGGGAGATGGGTCGGATGACGAAGATGCTGCGACTGCGGAGGCGGACATGAAGGAACTGTTAAAGGCACATAAGTTACTGCGTGAACTATGGCGAGTATGTCCATCTGTTTTGCAGAATGTGATTCCTCAGCTAGAAGCTGAGCTCTCCGCTGAAAATGTCGACCTTCGAAAGCTAGCGACTGAAACTTTGGGAGACATAATCTCAGGAATTGGAGCCGCTGGTCCACCTCCATCACCAATTATGGATCCTACGGCGTATCCACCAGCAACGATTGAAGATTACCCAGTCTCCCATACATCTGATAGCATCCTTACGACGCCAATTTCACCACAATCTTTCGCGCAGACACATCCTTCTGTGTACAATAATTTTATCGGAAGGGGTAAGGATAAGTCACAGGTCATCCGATCAGGCTGGACTACCGCCATAGGAAGAATCTTAGTGACTTCAGCTGGCGGCATTGGACTAAGTCGTGATGAAGAGTCTACCTTAGTGAAAGGACTCGCAGAAAAGCTTAATGATGGAGATGACAAGGTCAGACTTGCGGCAGTTAGAGTTATTGCTACTTTTAGCCTTCGAGATGTCATGACAAAGCTAGCACCAAATGGAAGTATTGGCAGTCCTAACTCAGTGCTGGGCTATCTAGCGGACCGAGTAAGAGATCGCAAGAGCTTCGTCCGTGTAGAAGCCATGACGACTTTGGGAAAAATCTGGGGCGTCGCGACTGGCGAAATTGCTGCAGGCAATGAGTCGGTAATCACTGCATTAGGCGGCATCCCGTCGAAGATTTTTGACGCTTATTATGCGAATGATCTGGAAATCAATGTTCTTCTGGACCATGTCATGTTTGAGCAACTTATACCCTTATCTTACCCTCCTAAAAAATCTAAGAACTCTAAGGCCACAAATGGCAATTCTCAAACACAGACTAACGGCGACGTTCAGTTCGATGCCGATAAAATTCGCACGGAACGTATTCTGCTTTTGGTAAAGTCCCTTGACTCAAAGTCGAAAAAAGCGTTCTTCGCAATACAGTCTCGGCAAAAGGCATATTCTGATGCTCTGAAAGTATTTCTACAACGTTGTGAGGAATACAACGGAGGTGTTATGGATGAAAATGCAAAGGGCATCAAGGTCAAGCTTGATGTTGTGATTAAGTGGTTCACTGCCCTATTGCCTGACTCACCTCGGGTCAATAGCGACATGCAGAAGTACGCGAAAATGCATGACAGGCGGAGCTACCAGCTCCTGAGATTTGCCATGGACCCAGAGAAAGACTTCAAAACCGTACACAACTCTATCAGAGAGTTTCAGAAGCGTATCAATGAGGCACCCACAGCGCCGGCTGGACTTTTGGAGACTTTGGTTCCTATCATCTATCGTGCATCGTCCTTGGTATACAATAAAGGCAATCTTCCGGCTATCTTGCAGTATTCCACAAGCGGCCAGAATGAGCTTCAAGCAGTGGCGAGCGAGTTGAATCAGGAAATCTCACAAAGGATGCCCGATATTTTTAAGAATAATATCAAAGAACTATGCACACTCCTGCATAGCGATGTTCCGTCAGATACCAAACCCAACGATCCGAGTAGTGTTCAGAATCTACGTGCGCTTGCTCAGTTTGCCAAGGGAAGGCCAGACGACATCCCCAAAGACCGCGGGTTCATCAAGACCTTGGTTCAGTTTGGACGCTATGGCGCACCAGCCAAAGCCGCAAAATATGCTGTCAATATATTGATTGTGGCCACAGACAGCAAAGAAATGTACGTGAAAGATCTTCTCGAGCAGTCAACTGATAATTGGATTTATGGAGAGGATCATTTCTTGACAAAACTTGCAACCATCAGCCAGCTCTCATTGTTGGATCCAGAACAAACTGATGAGGCAAACGATCTGATTCTCGACATTACAACCCAACAGATTCTTTTACAGGTTCGGACTATGAAGCAGGACACAGACACAGGCTGGCAGTTGGATGAAGAATTGGATGAGGAATGTGAAGCGAAGTGTTGGGCTCTCAAAATTCTTGTTAACCGCGTACGGACCATCAAGGAACCTAAGATTGCTAAGGACCTTGCGATCCCAATCTTTAAATTGTTGAATACATTGGTGTATAAGAATGGGGAGATCTCGAAAGAAAACAACACTCCACGTCATCATAGATCTCGATTACGACTAAAGGCGGCACATTTGCTTCTGAAGTTATGCAAGAATAAGATCTTTGATGAGATGCTTACTGCCACAGCGTTCAACCGCTTGGCGTGTGTGGCACTGGATGGACGACCCGAAGTCCGGCGAGGCTTCATTGAGAAACTGCAGAAGTACCTAGTGAAGGGACATATCTCAAGTCGGTTCTACAGCATCATGTTCATTATGGCACATGAACCTGAGAAAGATTTCAAGAAGTTCATTATGACATGGATTCGCTCTCAAACGAGAGTATTACACCAACATAAGACTAATACTATGGAGTCTGCATTTGCGCGACTGTTGTCTCTTCTCGCCCACCATCCAGATTATCCTACAGAGGCAGAGACGGAAGAAAAACTTCTAGCTGAATGGAAAGATCATGCAAAGTATATTATCTACTATCTAGACACCGTTTCTACAGAAGAGAACCTAGGATTGATATACAAGTACGCTGAACGAGTTAAACAAGCACGGGATGCCATTGATCCAACTCAATCCGAGCGGCTATATGTCCTAAGCGATCTTGCACAAGCGATAATCAGAGTATGGGAAGTCAAGAAGGGTTGGAGGATCCGCATATTTCCGGGAAAAGTCTTGTTGTCTTCTACCCTGTTTGCTGCACTTCCAAGCCATGAGGTTGCACAAGAGATCGCTGAAAAGGATTACCTACCTGAGGGGATAGACGATGAATCTTTGGAAGGCCTAGTGCGAAACTATAATAAGCAGGTAAATTAACATCTTCTTCTATGGGTTTGGAAATACTAATGGTTGATGTAGGGAAAGCAAAAGCGTAAGGTCGACGATAGAGACGAAGATGGCCAGCCGGCCACCAAAAAAGTCAAATCAGCGACCAAACCTAGGCCTCGACCCTCTGCTACCCCAAAGCCTAGCAAGGAGAAGAAGTCTACAAAGCAGAAGAGACAGAAACCAGATGATGAATTCACAACACCCGTAGCAAGCCCTGAAAATAGGCGAAAGAGTGGTCGGGGTGCGAGTGCTGCAAAGGTTTATAGGGATCGTGATGATAGTGAGGACGATGAAGAGATGATGGAGGGGGTAGCGGAATGGGAGTACCTTGATGACCAGCCTGCATCCGGATCTGATCAAGAGGCCAACTCAAATGAGGACGATAATAATGCTACGCCATCTCTCGAATCCGAATCAGGGGAAGAAGCAGATGAAGCAGAACCTGATCGTACCCCGCCAAAACCAATTGGCAAAGCTAGGAAGCCGAAAACTCCTCGGAATACTTCGAAGACTCCCGCAAAGAAGCGTATCATCAGCGATAAGAAGGTTGTGAGTGAAGATGAGAATGAGGATGTTGAAATGGACGAAGTCTCGCTGCCAAAATCTGCATCTACGAAGAAGACGAAGCCAACGAAAAATGGCGTTGCACAACAAGGGGCCCCACGATTGGCACGAGGAGCAAGATCGAAGGCTCGGGGTAGGTCAGTGGATGACAGTGATGAGGACGGAGAGTTGAGTGACGCCCCAGCTGTGAAAACAGCGTCCGCGAAGAAAGCGAAAGCTACACCGAAGAAGCCACAAAACCTTGAGGATGACGAGGAGAACAAAGAGCTAAGCGACGTCACACGTCCGAAGACAGCATCTGCGAGGAATAGCAAGACGAAGGCTCCCGCCAAGGAGTCTGTAGTTACACCGAAGCCGAAGAGAGGCACCAAAGCCGCGAAGGAAAAGTCACCGAGTCCGGAACCGGAGGAAGAGCAAGAGGATCATGAGATGGCGGAAGCAGAAGACACGCCGCCTCCAAAGTCGGTTGCCAAATCTGCATCTTCCCGGAAGGTAAGGGCTCCAATCTTAGGAAAGAAGGCCCCTGTGTCAAAAGCACCTACACGTTCAACTCGAGCAATGAAGGGAAAGGGGAAGCGGGACATCTACGCCATAGAAGAGTCCGAATAACCAACGCCTATATAACTACTAGGAGAGCTGCATAGCTGATATGGTACCTTCACGTTTGGAAATACGGGATTGTTGGAGTATGTATAATGGAACATGGAAGTCGGATGAGCTCGCGTACTTGTGGATAACAGTTGATGAAATGCATTGCTTTGTGTTTGTGTATAAGCAGAGAGCGAGGAACATAACCTTAGCGGTGATTTGAATAATGAGGGCATGAAAGTATTTAGCTGCATTATGAGCGAATTTTTCACTATCACTACTTGCATTTTTGTTTAATTGGATGTGTAAAGATAAGCAAGTGGAAGTAAACTGATCTGAGAATTTCGTACAATGAAACTGCCCTCTTCGTTATTAAGCGCCTTTTAAACTACTCCCTCCACCTCAGAGATGCGGAACTTGTCGCAATGCGAAACTCCCTTCTCTCCGTGCCGATGGATCATCAAACTAAGACTTGCCACCACCTTCATGCACAACTTTAAATACAGATACTCGCTCATAATTCATTGAAAAGGAAGCCCGTATACTGTTTAGGATAAGCGCTACGAGAAAATACACCCGTAATGTCAGCACCGCGCTCGGATCCTTCGGCATCAGTCGTCACCTCGCCGTTCTCCCACATCATCCACTGATTTCACAACCTGCATCACATGACCATTATCACTCACCATCACAGAGTACAAGATAAGTAGCACAAGTAGATGGAACGAATGTATTCTTAAAGTAGCTGATCGCTCAAAGTTAAAGTCAAAGCCTCAGAAAAATCGCTTGCGCATAAATCTCGCGCTCGAGACCATTTTAATATGTAGTAACCCTTACAATACAAGTCGTCTAAATCCCAAGTTTGTTTGTGCCCAGAAAATAAATGCGACCTGCCTTCTCTCGCATGCTTGCCGCCCAGATCCCTAGTTGCAAGAAGGACAAGAACCTAAACGCCTATTGTACAATCTGCAATGACCCCTGGTGCACGCTAAGGAAAGGAAAGGAAGGAAATGTAGCTAGGTTGTGCCGGGTGGTGAGTTGTTTCGGGGGAGAAGTTGGGATAGAGGGTAATGGCGTCTCCTGATGATTCTGGTTGTGACACGATCAATAGACCTCGGGATGTGAGGTTGTGAGACAGCAGACAGGTGGCATTGTCATGTGCTCTTCGCTTTTGGTCACGTGTAAGGTACATGGTTTGCGAAATGATTCTAGCTACTCTTTATGTGATATTAGTGTTTGGTAGGTCGAGTATGGTGTGGTGATGAAAAGAATCAGCCTGACATCTCGGTGTCTTTATCGTTCTCGGCCGCAGTTACCGTGTCGATAGCCGCCTCGGCTTGCTTCTCTGGTGTTGTGCTTTGGTCTCTGGCTGGAGTTTTCTGTCTCTCAGTCGTCCCTTCTGCCTCCACGCTCTTTTCTCCCTCGGGAGTCTTTGTGCGAAGATCTTTCTCGATCTTAATTGTTTCGACTTTGTCAAGTTCCGATTGCCACTCGCCGGAAGAAGATTTTGAGAGCTCCGCAGATGTTTCCTTTTCACGCGATTCGGAAAGATCCTCGACCTCTACTTCTTGGACAGCCATCTCAACGTCTGCGGGCTCTATAGTACCTTTGACGGAGGCGTTTGGTTCTTCCAGTGCTTCACTGGTTGTACTTAAAATAGTATTGATCAAATCTCGCATGGCCCGTAAACTCTGTTCTGTAGAAGCATCACGACGATTCGCTATGATATCTTCTGGAGTTCCTAGCGCAATCATGGACACGACATCAGGGGGTGCATGAGTCTACCAATCAAGAAGTTAGCGTTGTAATGAAACCAGGAATTATCGGAAATGAAACCAAGATTACGTCATCACATGACAAGGATACTTACAAGCAAAGTCTTCGTGAGAATTTGAATGCTATCAGGTAGAGTTCGTGCAAGCGCTGTAAGATTGAGCGCTGCTTGTTGCTTCTCAAGGTCCGCCTTCTCCCATGCGCTGTTATCAAGCTGTGGATGGGATATCTTTTGGCGTTTGGCAGAACGAACTGGTCGAGGTAAATGGCCATATTTGTCGCGGACTCTGTTTAGATCTGTTAGTAAATTTCGTTGGACGATACAATCGAAGTTGAACATACTTGGAGATGAAATCAAGCTTAACGCTCTTTTCAGGGAGCTTGTAAATCTTTCCATACTCGCTTTGGTCAATATATCCTTGCTCCTCTTCATCATCTGTGAGCTCGTTCTCAATTTCGATATAGCCATTATTTCTAATGCCACGGGAAGCTGCCCCTCGTACTGGAATGATGGGTTGTGAGTTTTTGAGCTTGCGGAATCGATGAGCAGGTGCTAGACTTCCTGGAATGGTAACGAGAAGATCATTAACATGCGCTGGGCATCTAAATGGCTTGCCAAGGGTTGGCTCCTTTGCCATCGGAGGGTTGATGCAGTCAAGATGCCATGAGAGAGGGCAGAAATTGCATGGGATGATTGCACGATCCGGTGACCGAGCTTGACCATTGCACTGATGGCAAAGAATTGCCTTTCCTTTGCTGTCCTTTAATCTAAAGTAGTCTGGTGCATCTTCCCAGCCACCTCGACCTCCCCTTAGACTTTGTTAGTCGCATTGCACTTACCGTACAGGACGAGCAACTTACTTGGGTTTCGGTACGGTTACCTCCTCGTACTCTCCAGATTCACCAGTTTTCACTCCCTCGAAATGCTCACGAATGTCTTGGGTAAGATGAAAAGCACTCGGGTTCTTTCTGTCTATGCGCAACAGAAGTTTGCCGAAGATGCCGTTATCCTCTCTCCGGGAACCATCAGTTCTGAAAATACAGACATTGCAATACCATTCGTTTGGAAGGATAGAATTTTTATCAATTGGTGGATCAGCACAGATGTAGTGGAAGGATCGAGTGCAGCCATCGCAAAGGACTAATTCTCCATTCCCACTGCATGAAGCGCAATAATCGTCATTGCCATCATCCTGAAAAACACGAGTTAGCATTGAATGATGGTGATGTGGCAAGTTGTGCTAGAATGTGGGGGTAGTAGTGGGCTGTGGGCTGGCGTCGCTCGGTAAAGGCGGAATGCAGAGATTGCTGGCCATATGCATTTCGTCGCCAGGAAAGCGAAAAGAGAAATCGAAATACAAGTAAATTAGGGACAGATGCCTTGCTCCAGTGCCTCTAAGCAGCTACCAATCGTTTTCTGATGATTCCGAAGGCGGAGGTGAGAAATTTCATAGACGAAAGACGTATAATGCGGGACCACTCTCCTCAAGCATCAATCGCCTTTATTCAGATTCATCATAAAGACGAGGAAGAAAGAAAATCAAAGACAGAACTCGAGCTGCGAAGGAAGGGATTTTAAAAATAACTTACTTGACCGTTCAGAGCCCCCCCTGATGGGCTATTTCGTTCACCGCTTGCTCGTGGAAATCCAGCAGTGGCACCTTTCTTCTTCATTGGCCTAGAAAATATGTTAATACTGAGGACTTTTGCCATCAAGAAAAAAGAAATGAATTGTTTCAAGAGTCACAGCACAGCCATGAAGTCTTGTTGAGGTGTATGTGCCAATGGAATTCATCGGTAGCACTTCAGGCAAGGCTAATCTAAGGCACAGTTGGGCCACAAATCAATCGCGAGGCAGCACATGGCGCCCAAGTTCAATAATAATTCCACCCCAAAGATGCAGAATAGGAGTAAATCGAAATCTATTTACTTACGACATTTTGACTCGTAGACCAGTACCAGTCTTTGTCTTTCTGGTTGGTCGACCAAAGCCACTAGGGGTTCCAGCGCGAGACGTTGAGAGCGATCCAGGTGCCAGATCGTTCTGGAAGGATAGATTTGTTGGCGAGCTCAAAGTATCAGAATTGTTATCATTGATACTTTGGGATTGCCGCGTCTTTTTGTTGTAATTCAAGCGAAGCTTCGTACGAGCTTTTGACGGGGGAGGCGCCGTCACCGAAACAGAATCATCTGCATCAGACTGCGACTCGGGCTCTGTGAGAAGTGGAAGATCCTCCCTAACATCTCTCAAAGAACTTTCCTTAACAGGGCCAGCGTTTTTGGTGGCTGCTTCTCTCACGTTGCGTTTCATACGTTGGATCTTGTCGTTCTCATCGTAAGGCAAGCGACCTGGGGTTTTGTTTGGATCAACCTTTTGCTTCTTCAGTTTAAGTGCTTTCGCTCCGACAGCAGGAGCTGGTGCAGCTGATGGCATCGCAGCATTATTAGAAGTAGATGCGGATGAGTTGCGTTGGGATTTGGTTGAGGCCGCGGTTGGGATCGTGGTTGTTGTGGTGGATTTTGTAGATTTGGCGGGATTACCATTAGTCGACAAGGACGAAGAAGGAGTTGGGGTGACGGTAGAAAAGGTGTAGGTCTTAGGCCCAGATTCTGAGGCGCCCGTGATTGGTTGGTTGTGATTGCGCAGACTAGGATTTGTCTCGGCATCCAGCGAGGTGCTGGCGTTGCCCTGTGCTTGGGTATGTGCAGCACCCGCTCCACCATGTGTGAGTCGAATCCTTCCTGCTCTGGATTTCGATTTATGCTCCGGACTCGCGTGTTGGGATATGTTGCCATTCTGGAGAATATTATCATCCACTGACGACAGAGATGATGAGGTCGAATTGCTTCGTGATCTTGTGTGTATTTCGTCTTGACTCGTGACTTTCGAAGCCTCGTTGGTTTCACTCGATAATTCCTGTGGAGGCACGTTCTCCTCTGCATTGCTGTCCCCGTTCATCTCTAGGTCCGAAGTTGGCTTATAATCGTTGCCTCTGAGCTTCTTGCTTATGTGATGGTCGTGCTGAGGCGAAGCAGATACCTGCGATGACTGATTTATTGATATTCGTCTTGCAGAGTCAACATTCATTGGGTCAATGCTCGTCGCCATGGGGCTATCGACAACTGTTGACTCGAGTTTGGAAGCGGAGAATGATGGAGACACGTGCTCGGGTGTGTGCTCGTCGCGATCAGGATTAAATTGATACTCAGCAGTGTTGCCCGCCTTTCCCTGTTTCTTATAATATTTCATCACGTTCCAGAACTCATTCTTTTGCTCCTCAGTTGCCTGCGAATGGAATATTGCATCGATGAGGCGTACCATTCGAGGGTTGTCCCGCTGAGCGTCATAAAGAGTTCGTAGTGCGTAAGCCGTTGGCCATCTACGAGCCTCTACAGCCATCTGGACTGCAGTCTCAACAACTTTATCCGTGATCTGTACATTAGGCTTGTATTCGTTATTCGGGCCAAATATCATCGGTCGTTGAGGAGCTGGCTGGAAGTTCGGCCTCTGCACCGATGGAGATGCAGAACCAGGCAGCGGCCCCCGCTGTAATGCGAATACAGATTGGCCATGAAATTGAGGTATCGGACTAGGCTGGGTCACCACAGCTGTGTTAGGCCGAGAATCATGACCCATGGTATATTGTGTTTGGGGAGGAACGCTTTGTCTTGAGAACAAGGAGAAAGGCATCGTGCTGGTTTGTGGAGTATGGGGCGCTGATACGACTCGTGCTGCTGGAAAATTGGGTACCTGTGAATGTGACTGAAACGGCATTGAAGGAGGAGCCCCTGCTAGATAATTCATAGGAGAAGAGGGAAGAGCTGTCTCAGTAGGAGTCGTCATGATTGTAATAGGAGCAGGAGTTGTTCCGGCAGATATGGGCCGACTCTGTCCATCAAGCCCATCATTTCGAGATATAGAAGGCTGCCGTGAATTTGGGACAGATACCCGAGTTACTGCATCTGAAATCTGTTCAATATTTGGCTCCGGGGTCTCCACAGATTCTTGGGGAGTCGAGCCCGAGGAAAGCCCCGACTCTCTGCCAATTTCATTGTTATCCTTCATGTCGGGTCTGGTCGCAGCTTTCAATGCTTTCGGACTCGGCATAGTGCCTAAAGGTGCCATATTTGCAACTACTCCATTTCTTTCGATTCCCTGCTCTGCGAAGCTTGGTCTTTGCGTTGGAGGCGGTTCAATCCTGTATGCCACGGTTAGCTTTGATCATAATCTCGAGTTAGAAGTAGGACGCCACTCACCATTTATCCAGGAAGGTTTGCGACTTGATCGCACCGTCTGCCTTTGCGGTCACAATGGAAGATGGCGCATTATTGGCTCGCGCAAATGGTGACTGGTATCGAACGGTCCCTTGCTGTCCTTGGGGAGCTCCCGGAGGAAGTCCTTGGGCGCCCAGGGGCGTGCTCATCTTCGCGGCTACAGCAGCTGTTAGCTAGTGAACAATTATATAATTGGAATTTCAGGTACTTGTCTACACGTCAGCCACATATATCCAATATATGTTAACTGTTGTGGTGGAGGTCCGCGACGAGGGAGTAGGGGTTCAGATTGCTGGAGCTCTTTTTCAAGGAGGTCTCGCTTAGCCCCTAGAACACCAGAACCCCAAGGTCACGACCCCAATGGGTGCCACGACAGGGAGGCTTTGATAAGATGGCCGGCAATCAAGTTTTGAAGGGTGATAATAGAGTGCTAGTGGGTAGCGTTACGCGCCAAACAGACGATAGCTGATGGGTTCCCTTTTTGATGAAGAGAGTGCCGTGATATGTTTTGTGGTTGTACGTTGTGTGAGAGAGAGTTCAGCGAGGGGAGCGAAATCTTAATCGCAGAGCAAAATAGGGAGGACTCGGAATAAGCGAGCCTACGGCCACTAACGTTGCACCGCGTCTTCCAACTGCAGCTCATTCACTCCTATCGAGTCGTCATCACAATAAACAACACCAAATGATTATATTCTCTCAGCTGACTAAATATCGTTCACCCCCTGCTTAAGTGAATTTGTTTGCGTTCATATAATGTTTCATTCACCGGTCTGTTTTAGGCATATACAATCATTTGTCTTGGCCCCAATAGCCGATACGGCTCAGGGGCGGTCGATATGACGCCCCAAAACACGAACCCTTCGCCTCACATCACATCCTGCCATAATAACATCTAGGCAGCAGGTCCTGACTCACAGATGACCTGGAAATACCAGAAAAGTTGTGTCGCCCTGCTCTATCTGCCCTTATCCTGTCTGAGCAGTTAAGAAAGCTATCCCCAGTATGTCAAAGTTTTAGTCACATTGGACGAGAAACATGGAAAGTCACCACACCTGAGAACGTTTTACTCCTCTGATGAAGCACATCACAGCAGAGCACCTAGCATCATAGATGCTAAGTTCACGAGCTGGAATCCCAAATTGGATTGTGAACCCGACTTCACCTATTTTGTGATGTTGTTGAGTATTATGCTACAGGCAGGTTTTGTTCTGCAAGATTACTATTAGATCACGCTAGCTCATCTTTGGTCTCTATGTCAATTTTTGGCCATTTCGCCAATTCGACTTACAAACTCTTGTACTTAGTGGCATTTCCGTCTTGGTTGCAAGTTTTTCGTGTACACAGGAGATAATGTCTGACAGATTTGTTCATATGAAAAGTCAACGTGTGCACATATATGCTTAATTTGCTGCATATCTCGATGCTGAGAAGCCTTATTGCTTAATATTCAGAACCTCTCGATTTCAGAGGAACATATGCCATGATATCCATCCTTTGAAATCAACCAAGGTAAAGCAACAATGCTTGACAAAGCCCTTGAGCAGTGTCCGCAGCCTAATTCCGTAGAGAAGATCACGTTGCCGGGTCAGAATCTTATCCCAGAAATCAATGCCATTCCCCATGAGCTATCTCATGGACCTATTCTTCATCGCTGCTCTCTTCATCGTCGTCATCTTTAGAGTCGGCCTGCTTCTTGGCTGGCTTCTTCTTCTTCTTCGCGCTCTTAGATTTCGGCTTAGCCTCCTTTGCTAATGGCTGCTCAAGGATCTTGAGGATTTCCTCATCCGTAATCTTCTTGTCGCTCTTAATCTTTGAAAGGTCTGGAGCTGGTGGTGCTGCAAGTTTCTGGAGGCCGTTCTTGGTGATGGCTAGACAGTATCAGCAACCATTACAAGATAATACGATAGATACTCACCGATGGTGGTCAACAGTCTGCCAACTGGCGCGCCGTCCTTCTCACCATACACATCGTAAGCCCGGAAGACTCCTTGTCGTACACACTCAACCACTCCAACCTTTGCATCCCGTTCATCCTCTAGTTGCCTTAAGCTGAAAGGGAATGTACCGAACTTCTTCGCAACCTCATTCAAAATCTTCTTTGAACTTGGTCGCTTCAAGGCATACTTATCAAGTGTCTTCCGATGAAGAGTGACACGATTACCAAACTGTTTGTTCTTTCCAGAACCTAAGCTTACGCCAACCTCAACACCCCAAACCTCTCCAATCTCCGGAGTACCCTCACCTCTGCTACCTTCGCCGGGAGCCAGAATGATCTTCTTCTTTCCCTCAATCTCATTTCGGTCGAAAAGCCAGCTGGTCGTGTTCTCAACTAGGTTGCATTCATAGCTTTTGGCAACTTTCTCCAAGAGAGATGTAATCTTGCTTTGGGCTGGTGCTTTGGCATTGGCGGCCTTGGCCTTCTCCTCGTCAGTGCCGGTTACAAGAAGTCCAGGTGGAACCATCAAGCGCAGCAGAAGCTCATTCGCGTAGTGTGTCGCCAAAAGAAGGTCTGCATCCCGGCCCGTGATTTCGTCGTTGCCGTTAGCAGACCGAACGATAATAGTATCACAGACAATTGTGCCGAACCCATCAATTTGTGCTCCTAGTTGAATCTTGACGGCCTCGCCTTCCTTCAGTTCGATTGCAGCATCGGTCTCATCGCTAGTGAGTGGAGTGAAGGGAGTGACGAAAGAAGATGGAGAGACGGTGGTTGGATGAGCGATACCTTAAATTCGTTAGAATATAAGCGTAATGGAGAGAAGCATTATCCTACCCTTCAGGATTTTCTTTCCACGGTATACCTTCTCGATCTCCTCCTCTAAAATCTTGTCACCCTTCTCGCAAATGGTAACGATCTTCTCGCCAGCAACACACAAGGCTGTTACTGCCTCAAGAACCTTTTGAGAGATGGTTGCCGCATTCTTGTACTTGGTAAGAGTATCAGGATTTCCCAGGGTGTAGTCTACATGAAATTAGTACATGCTATTACCTGGGTTCTGATTTGAGATGGTGGTGTCATGTTGTCGTCGTCCTTTGCTCACAACTGCGGGGTCATAAAACATCCCACCTCGCCGTGGTGGATGCGGTAGGTAAGGAATAGTGTTTCATACCAGTCACGTCGCCTTCTTTCTTGTCTGCCATTATTGCGTAGATAAAGTTTAATAAGAAGCGTGATTTATGGATCTAATTCTTCAAGTTTAGTGACTTTGTTCAGGCGTGGTGTTTTCCTGGTCAAGTCCAGCAAGATGATGATGGTTGTTGTGCGTTAGGCCCCCGACTCAGAATCGGTTAATGGGATACGAACAGGGGTTGGTTCCATGAGAAGTGGTCATTCAGGCCACCGTACTCCCGGCCATTTGTTGACTGGCTCTAGATTTATTTCCCCTAAGGCTTCTACGCGTATTGAGAAGACAGCCTGCACCGTCAAGTACCTACCTCTAGAATTCACAACATTCACCTGTTATTGTCGATTCAACGCCATTCCCTGGGTCGCGTAAACTTCCGCTACGAATGCGCCGACCATGACAACCGCGTCCCAGCCGGCATCGCATGCTGATGCCCCTGAACCTGCTGCCTCCTTGGCCATACGAGAACGCACTCAAGAGGATCTCAAGAAGATCCAACTAGAGCGATATGTGAGCCGGGATCTTCTGCACTCCGCCGCGATCGTCCAAGATGGCATACACAGGAAAGACGTCTATACACGGATGAGGGACGAGACCGAGGATTACAAAAAGATTAAGCACGATTATCGGGCCTCATTTCCCGCGAGTCGATTATATGGCACAGGCTACAATGGCTATGGAAACGGTATCACCGATGCACCTCAACCGCGACTCGTCTATCCTCATCAGAAACCTAAGCTTGGGAATAAGAAGGGCCTTAGAAAAGCCGCGAAGCTGCATATCAAGCGCAAAGACATGAAAAAGCAAGCAGAAATGTATGAAGAGCTAGTGCCTATACGCATAGATGTAGATTGGGATAAAATAAAGCTTCAGGACACGTTTACTTGGAACCTCAGTGACCGGACCATTCCTCGAGATCTTTTCGCTCAGCAGCTTGTTGAAGATTTTGGGTTGTCACTTCCTGCTGCAGCTCCTGTTTACGAGCAGATCCAGCGCCAGTTGGACGAGCAATTAAACGATTTCTATCCCCAAGTCTTCATCGAAGAGGATGCCCTTGACCCGGAATTGCCTTACTCAGCTTATAAAAATGATGAAATGCGGATACTCATCAAGCTCGATATAACAATCGGAACGGTGAAGTTGCATGATAGGTTCGAGTGGGAGATCAATAATGACTTGAACTCGCCTGAAGAATTTGCGCGGAATATGGCTTGGGAAATGGGATTGTCGGGAGAGTTTACTACGGCAATCGCACATTGTATCAGGGAACAGAGTCAGCTGTTTACCCGAGGACTATTCCTTACGGGACATCCCTTTGATGGGCGACCTTTAGATGATGCGGACCTTGTCGCAGCCTTTTTGCCATCGCCGATACCATCCGTATTCAGACCATATCAACAAGCCAAGGAATATATGCCATATATGTATGAGGTGACGGAGGCAGATTTAGAGAAAGATGAGATTATTTATTCACGTGAGCAAAGGAGGCAAAAACGCTCTGTGAACAGAAGAGGCGGCCCAGCGCTCCCTGAGCTGAAGGATAGACAAAGAACAGTCCGAACTCGCATGGTCAACTCAGTAATTCCGAATTGTGTTGAGAAGGTAGAAAGGCCTACAGACAATCCTGTATACAAGCGAGTTGTGGTTAAGAAGAAAGGTCTTCGAGACGGTGATCTTTCTGAATCGTCAGAGAGTGAAGACTCGGCTCCAGAGTCTCCAGCTATAACTTTGACACAAGGCACTGCAAGAACAAGAAATATGCGAGGTGCTGCAACTGCTGCACAACAGCGGATGGCAAATCTTGGAAGGTCAGAAACACCAGAAGTAATTCCACAACATCATCACGAGACAAGAACATCGTTAAGGCGTACTGGCCGTGACGCTCGAGAGGAGAGTCCTGAGAATACCGCCTTGATCATAAAGTTAAAAGTTGGGAAAGACAAACTGAAAAAATGGATTCGGGATGGGATGAAATCGGCTCGACCTACATCGCAACAAACTCCATCCCACACACGACCACAATCTTCCTATGGCACGCCAGCTGCAGCAGGTTCAATGGGCCCTCCCTCAACTCCAGGACTTCAGAACCAAAAATTGGCAACCGCAACGACACCAGGAGCAGCCCCAGCGCAGATTGGAAGAGTGGAGGCTCCGCCCCCTGTCGCAGGCGTTACCCCAACTCCTGTAAGTATTTGACTCCATTTTCGGTGAAGTGATACTAGGGCTTTCTCTTGTCTCTTCCACGTTCTTCTGACGTAGATGGTATTTTCACATAGCGCTAACTCTACTTAAAGCCCAAACCTCCCACTTGGCTCGAACAAGGGCTCCAAGACCTACGCGGCCAATATCCATCTGACCGTTTTGAGGGTGTGATGAGGTATTCGGCCGTGAATACTACCACTGATGCTCCTTGTCCCGCTCCTGCAGCAGGTCAGCCCATCCCAGACGATATAAAATTCATGTACCTGCCACGCATTAGGTGTCATGACTGCCCTGGCAAACTATATACCCCTGGTCCTGAGATGACGGTTGTCAATTTTGAGGTGCATCTGAAGAACCGGCAGCATAGAGAACGGGTTGAGCAGCGCATAGCCGGTGCGCATAATTGAAGGTTAATTGAGTGTTTGTATACTATTTATATGGTAGGCGGGGATAGGTGGCATCTGAGATGATGATAAACATGAATAGCAGGTTTTGTTTCGTGGCTATGCGTGATGCGCACTTTGACCTTTGTTTATTCAAGCGTACTTTTGGTGTTATTCTTCCAGAAATCCGTTACGGCCCACAAGTCATCAGTCACCCTCTCTGGAAGACCGCATCACCAAGCTTAATTTGATTGGCTAAAGGTTTGTGGGGCACATATCGTCGCCTCAGTTGAACCTAATTCCATAACTTTTGGATACTCCTTTTCAGCATATATGCAGATCGAATCACGACCTAAAATATCCTCTTTCATCCGCCATAGCTCATCTTACCATGTCTTTATCAAGCTTTCAAGATAATTGGGCCGCCTCAGGTGACTGGATATTCCATCGAAAGACTATCACGTCTCTATATGAAAAGCAAGGTCTAACATTAAACGAAGTTATGCAGATCATGCAGAATGAGCATCAGTTCTTTGCCACGTCAGTTACACTTCTATGATTCAAGATCAGAGTCTAGGGTGAGGTGAGACTGATTTGAATCAGGAAAAAGATGTACAAAACGCGATTCTTACAATGGGGAGTGCAGAAGAACCGTAAGCGGCGACCTGTTGGTGATGCATGCAGTGAGAAACTGTCCCCAGGCGTCGTTGGCGGGGTATTAGAATCATTGCCGCAAGGTCATAACCAAGAGTGTAGATCAAGGGCTTATCCCCAGCACTTGTCTATATCCCTGGAGAGGCAGCTCGTGAGCTCAAGAAACAAGTTCACATCTCAATCAATAACGTTTGGCAACAACTCTGGTGTAAAGCTCTACCATGGCCGATCACCAGATCCTTCAATCTCTAACCTCTTTCCGCTCATAACCCCCTACTCCCTTCTCGTTCCAGAGGAAATAATTTGTATCCTCCAAAACTACGCGAGTTCGTCATTTGGCTCAGGAATATGGAATAAACATCTCCTAGAACAACACAACTATGGCGAGCCTCTCAGAGACTGGTTCAACACCCTCTACATCTCCGTGGAGACGATCTTGAAAGGAGAGACAAGTAGAGGTTTCCGGATGCTCAATGGCTGTTTCCAGCAATATCACCGTCACCTAAAAGACCAGAACCCGACGCTATTCATCAAAATTTACGAGATGACCCGCGTTATCTCCGACACCCATCCCGAACTCGCTCGCTCATTCATCTCTTTCTCTCGCAACCTAGCGGAAATCGTCTTTGGACCGTCTCATCCACTATCTCAGCTAACATCAAAACTACATGCCATGAATCCGCAAGAATTGTCAGCGAATGTGCAGGGTGTGTTAGAAGCGTATAATGGAGTTTTAAAAGGATATATGGGTGATGAGAGCGTGTACATGGCGCGCTTAGACCTCGGTATATTGAACTATATGAGACATTACCGCCTCGCCTCATGCACCGCCCTTGAATCCAGCCTCCGCGCATCCATCTCTAACCTCTCCCATGTCCCTGCCGCCCAGTTCGTATTGTTACAGGTACAGAATGAACTCGCCTGGACGCTCTACATCCTTGAGGGCAGGAACGCTGAAGCACGGCAGCTTGCCCAGGAAGTGCTAAATTTCAGGAATGAGAGGGCTTTTGACACGGCAAAAGCGAGATGTTGGGAACTACTTTTTGCGATTGCGAGGCAGGAGGGAGGAAAAGAGGAGGTGTTAAAGGTGGGTGAGGAGAGGATAGCGTGGTGTAGGGAGAGATGGGGGGGTAAAGGCGATAGGACATTGAATGCGCTGACTGATTTGAGGGCGTATTTGATAAGTGTCGGGGATGACGACGGGCTGAGGAAAGTAGACGGAGAGTATGAACGTGTTTATGGGGCGATGTGTGAGGAGATGGGTGCTGTTGAGTTGAGTTGAGAGTGTAATTGTGAGGCGCAAGACATGAATGGATGCAATACATCACTGAAAGGCTAGAGTTTTTAAGTGTCAAGGAGGTGTTAAACTGAACACCACCATTTCAGATGCTGGGAAATATTTTTACGTTCTATGCTACATTGCCTTATGATCCGGTCCATAGTTTATATAGGCACTAATTATACAGATATGTGATACTTGGAAGGCAGAATTAACGCCATCGGACTGATGGATCCCTCGTACGTAGACTGTGAAAGCGCTTTCTGTCCCGTCTGGCTATCCTTTTTGGTTCGTTTGCTAAATACTCGAGGACCCGATCCATATCAAGGAACGGCCGTTCAAAGGCTTCGTTCACTTGGCTAACTGCTTCATCCAAGCTTAATGGATTCCGTCTCTTCTCAGCTCTATTCCGTAAGCTGTTGGATTGTCCTGACCCATATAAGAGAAGCAGGCGTTGAAGGATTGATTTTCGAACTTCATTCATGTATATGTAAACTCCTCTTTGATTGAGACGCTTAAGAAGCATGATGCCAGAATCAATCCGAGGTCTTGGTTTCCAACGGCCAATGTTGCGCTCAGCCAGTCCACTCATGATGCCCCAGTGTGCGATCGCTTGCTGTCGAACTTTGGGAAATAATATTGTTAGAGGATGTAGAGAATGAGATGTTGGTACCGCGTCGGGCACCTGAAATCTGTGCCATCTGTGTGCCATTTGCACATCAAGAAAGATAGCTTTATGCGCAGGCCCATACCATGTGGCAAGAAAATCACAAAGTGTTGCTAGATCGTCCATTCGAAGAAGCATTCCCATTCTTTTGATAATTTCCTGCCAAATAGTAACAGGCACGAAACTTCCTGAGAGCATTATTCCTTTCAGGATTTCAATTGCCTGCTCTAGGTCATCTATCGTGAGAACTTCTTCCGATCCTTTTTGGACTACTGGCCGCCGCCCCTTTCGACGCTTTTTCAACACGTGAGTTAGAATATACTTGATGGTCTTCGCCTGCACAGGTGTGCCGGCCATCTGTATCTTTCTTAACCTGACAAGCATAGATGAAGTGTCTCCGACAGTTGAATAACTCCCTAATACAATGTTCTCAATATCCCATTTTGACTCACTACTGCTAATGAACCGTATTGCTAAAGCCAACCTGTATCGGGGCCAATCCTTTTTGCCCGCGTATGAAGACATTAATTTGTCTTGTAATTGTCGATCTTCCAATACATCTGGATGCTGGTCACTTGCAAGTAGACTATCGATGAGTTCTTGTTTCTGGTTACGAGCAAAGTCTTCTAATGCCCTGCAAAATAAAGAGTTGCCCAAAGAAATGCCAATATCTTGCAGCTGATTGATGCGCCGAGTAATGCCTTCAGCATTACGTTCTCGTAGAGCAATTGCCTGCAATGAAAGAGGACCTATCGATTCGACCCCGAGTGCGCCAATAGTTGTCATAGCAATATCCAAAGATATCCAGGTAGTAGCGAACCATTTAGCCCCATATGAATCATTATACTCTTTTGGAGTGATGCCAAATCGCTTTCCATGAAGAAGATTCATCATTACTCGAGATATCTTCATGTTTTCTTGCATCGAGTCCTCAATAACTGTAGTATGATTATGCGCATTGGTCGTCTTGGAATTCGAGGTAGGCACCCCTGGCTCTAACGAAATTCCGTTGACCTTCACGCTCTGCATAACCCTTGTTGCTACATCATGATAATAGACCGTCAAGAAGTCAATCAACGGTTTAACAGCCGCATAGGTTGTTGGCACATCGCCCAACTTGACAAGGGCAAAATGCCACTTCAAGGCGGTCTGAAAATCACCCTGAGCGCAGAGCCTTCCAACAATGTTGGAATAATTGTCACGATGAATATTCTCCGAGTATATCTTCAGCAGCCCATCCATGTCTCCTCTCTTCGCGACGACCCATCGACACATCCACGCCATATAGCCCTTATCTGGAGCAAAACACCGAAACAGTCGATTGTGCCAATCCTGTGCCTCATGGCGTTTCCAACTACATAACCTGTGCTCGATGATCGCCGCATAAAGTTTTCTCCCCAGCCAGCTATCGCCGCCGGACTCCAGCACTTGACTTGCATATTTCCACATCTCGAAGAGAAAGATCTCATCGTTAAGCGCATATTTCAAGAAACTCGTCCAAAACCTTCGTGCAAATTGATCATGTGGGCCCCCAGTGGCGGGTAAAACAAAGTCCCCTCTCTTCACGGCCCTCCAATACATATAAGCACCATCGCGGCCATAAATTCGGACTCTGTAATCTAAGAGCTGCGCCCATAATTGCGGCGATTTATTTTTGGAGTTCCTCACAATCGTACAGTGCGGGCTATCCAAGTCTGATTCATGATCGAGTCTCTCTGGCGACAACCATTTCCAACTCGTGTGATAATCAGGCACCTGCAATTGGTTGGTTGAAGCTCTATCTGTGCCAGCTTCTACTGGATCTATTTTTTCGGGCTCGATATCGTGCGGGTGGGCACGGTAACTTAGATCATGAGCAGCGGATAGTTCTGTCTGAGGCCGGACGTGGTGACCTTGCAGGGCCAACCATGGTATTCTCCGAGTGGCAGATTCAGTACTCGGTCTCGCAATGAATTGTCCAAGGTTTTGGAGAGATGCCGACCTATGCAGAAGCCTTAGCAGACCAGATCGCATGCTATGATTAAATCCTTGGGTAAGGGAATGGCCAATTCGAGTTCCGAGGATCTTTCATTGTCATGGCCGTGGCATTTCCAATGTAGATAGGATTGATACAGAAGAGGACAAATTGTCGACTATATATGCGTTCTCCTTAGAATGAGGCTCCAACTTTTTTGATGCTCCACTATATTTTAGCTCTTGTCGCCAAGACTGCATCGTTCCACTCATCCTCCAATGCAATTGACCATTCAACTCGACCACTTTCCAATCGAACATAAAACCACAATTACAACCACAATGGCAGGGTGCGTAATTTATCAATTCCTCTAGTAGTTATGCGAGAACAACTCTACATACGCGCGAATACGTGTTGATAGTGCCTACCGTGCTTGCCTCTTCAAAATCGCCTGATCTCCTTTCTAGACCATAACTGACTCTTCTTTCACAGCTTCGTCAACCGCGAGAACCGTGTTCCTCACTATCAACGTTTGTTCCAAGAGGGTGCGAAGCATGGCGTTCGTCAATGGAACCAGGTATGCCTAGAGGAGCTGTAATGTGCCTCGGATCCTGGGAGCTAACAATCTCCTACAGACTCCAAGAAGCAAAGTCTTGCTCTACCCATACTACGTAATGCTCTTTGGAGGCTTTGCCGGTGCGTACTCTCCCTTAACTAAACCAGCTGCTGGTATTGAGAACTTACAATTCTTAGGTTCGATGTACATGATGTCACGTATGGTTCTTGGGCACAAGACCTGGTTCGGCAAAGAATAGATGGGAGCAATTGAGGCTTATGACGATAAAACTGGGGGATTGAAATGGGGAACTGAAAGAGCCACTGTACATCGAAGCCAAGAATAGATTTCCCTTCTTCACATTGGGATAGGATTGCACAATGTCCAGTCATGTTATGCTGTCTCTTCACATGACTATAGTTGGATCCTGATTTGCTCCAGCCAAACTGGACTTCGTGCGGAGACATGTCTTTGAACTCATGTAGAAGTGCCAGTTTCTTATAAGTATCTGTTATTGTTTCCAATTGACCTTGTGGCATAGAGATTAAACAAGGAGACTAAAGAAGCTTTTTTAAGCAGATTGTTTGCTATTTAGATTCAGAATCAAGAATTTTCTCACTAAGTCACTGAAAAGTATAAGCATTTTTTACACTATTGCTGCTTGTGCGATCCAATCTTCATCGACATATTGTTAACCATCATGCACTTGAGATTCCGGAGGTAGTAGGTATTTGAAGGTTTGGCTCCCTCAGCCATAAACTAATGATGGAGGGCATATTCATCTCAGGCTAACTAGACGAGACTCCTCGAACGGTAACAATTAGACTCTTTTGGCTGCCGAATTAGCACACTCCTTGAGGCTACGGAAAACGTTACATTTACGTTGCCTGGGACGTGAGCGATAGCTGCATTTAAAATGTATTTGACTCCAATAAATATCACCTACGGCATTATAGCGCTGTACTCGGTCAGGGTTACTCATGAATATGCCATGTATTTTCAACGCCTATGTGCCCAGATCAAACCCGAAATAGGTGCCTCAAGGCTATCATGAATTACCCCCACCACGTCTGATCTTACAAGTCCACAGTTTCATTATGCTCATCCCATCTGCCATGTCGGTCTAATAACCTGTAGCACCAGGAGCCTTCTCATCTTTGCGCAGACTCAAAAGCAACTCGCGCATCTTCTCTTTGCCTGTTCCGCTTGCTCCCCCCTTTACACCTTTTCCGCTCAAATCAACTAACTTGGCAATGCGCTCCCAACTCGTGCCACCTGCGCTAGTATCCTCTCGACTCTCAAGGAAAGCCTCGGCGTCACGTCGGGTCTGGGCGATAGCTTTCTCCTTCTTAGAGTTGTAGTTTTCGTAGAAGTCATCGATGTTTTGTTGGGCAGTCTTCACAGTTTCTTCTTGCTTTTGCTGGTCTTTCTCTGCACGTTCAGCGATTGAAGCATCGCGGCGGGCACGCCATTGTTGGAGGACCTCAGGCTCTTCTTCATCTTGAGCAGTGGCATGGTAGGAGGAATAGGAGCTGGTAATGTTGCCGCCTGGCGCTACAGCCTAATCCACAAATTGGTTAGAATAGGTTTCCACGATAGCAAGACACCAAATTTACCTCATTTCGTGTATCGATAGAAGGAAAAGAGCTCTCAAATTCAACGACTTCCTCGCCACCATTTCCACCCCCTAAAAGATCCTCTTCATCATCTTCTGCGAATGCGGCCTTGTCGTTGCCTGTAGTAAATTGATCGGCATCGTCGCCTAAGAGGGCCTTCTCTCGTGATAAAAAGTCGTCGGCGCCAGCAGTTTCGAACCCACTATCAGTTTGTGGTTGTGATGGAGCAGCTAAATACCACCAGACATGTTAGACACCGCCTACTAAACATCTGTATAGAGAAGCCCAAATTCAGTCTTACCACCAGAGTCAAACTCTTCAAGTGAGGGGAATCTGTCGGCCATATTGCTTGTTTTGAATCCTATGTTGCACAAATAATTTGAGGTTCTTTAGAGACCGTTATGGCTATCGTGTTAATGGCCCAGAAAGTGAAATGCAGCAGCCAATGACGAGAGCGGAAGTTGCCGAGCTTCTTCAAGGGTCCTTTGTCTTGTGCCTGGACTGTGTGAACAACTCTGTTTATTAACTTAAAACCACCACATACACCAGATGCATCTGTGATACCACCTCGATTGAATTTAACTTGACGGCAAGCTGTAGAACACTTACATACTCCTTGACTGGTTACCGTATTCAGCAAAGGATACGTGATTTATTCCACTTCTGCATTTTATTTAAAGGCTGCTCGTCTCACGATTCGAATGACCTTCCCTTTGGCAGTAGACAATCAAAGCTCAACAACAATCCGCTTTGTAATCTGACAAAAATCAAGTTATATTAACGCCGAGTCAGCTCCCTGCAGTTTGGCATTCTTGCGAACAATACTCTATACATAATGGCATATACGGACGATGCTGTGCTCTCCAAGCTTTCTTCCTTGAACGAGACGCAGGAAAGCATCGTAGGTTCCCACAGCCTTATAACCAGTCCAGCACTTTTGTTCTCTCTAAGAAAACTGCCAGATGCTAACACTAAATAGGTCACTGTTGCACAATGGGTCATGTTTCACAGGTACACAAGCAGCCTTGCAATCACCTCACTTGCGATGTACTAACCCGATTCCTTAGGAGACACGCAGACCGTACCGGCCAGCTATGGCTCCAGCGCCTCAAGGATTCCAGCAGTAATAAGAGACTTAACCTTATTTATCTTGCAAATGGTATGGCCCTCGTTTCTATCTTAGCATCACCATCAAAATTATGGCCGCATCTGCCACAAGTACCTTAGGTACAATCTGGGGACACGTTTGCTAATGACACCTTGTGTTGCAGAGGTGGCACAACAATCAAAAGCTCGGCACAAAGATGATTTTTTGACAGCCTTCTCGCCCGTTATTGCCGAGGCCACAGCTGTTGCCTATAAAGGCGCGTCTGGTGAAGTACAAGGGAAGTTGAAAAGGGTCGTGAGTGTTTGGAGGGAACGTCAAGTTTTTGAGACACCCATACAGGATGCAATTGAAGCCAGGATCGAAGGTGAGGCAATGCTTCTTAGATTTCCTAGCCGAGTGCTGATTATTCTAGAACTCGACAAAACTAGGAGCACAACGCAGCAGAATGGTGGAGGCTCTCTCTTTGGTTCAAAGACTGGCACTCCAGTCGAGCTTGAGCCCCTGGTAAAACCACAACAAGCCTTGTCAAAAAGTCTCCTCACTGCTAAAACCCCTCTTCTAAATGCCAAACAAGACTATGAGAAGATGATGGATTCTGCTGCTGTTATCCCATCCCCTCCAGTGCATGCCGCGCGCCTTAATGGTCTGCTGAAGACTTTAGCAGTAGCGGAAGGAGCCGTTTCTGAAAGTATCAGAGCGCGTAAACAGCTCATTGCTGGTCTTGAAAAGATTCTTCAGACTAATCAAGCAACTCTGCGCGAAGAGGAAGCAAGATTCGAGGAATTGTCAAATCGGAGAGCTGAGGTCGATACGAAGAAAAGGGATGTCGAGATCTCTATCATGCGCCAGTACGGCGACAACAATCCCAGTACCCCAACCGAGAGCCCAGGAATGAAAAATTCTCCTCCAGCGGAGCCCGATAGACCAGAGGTTGAGACTTTGACTCCTCCTACCATAGCACATCATTCCGTTGGGCCTGTCCCAGAATTCCAGCTTCAGGATTCGAGCAAGCAAAATACTTCGCTGACTTCAGAACATTCAACAAGAGATTCGACCTGGACTCAACCACATGAATCGGTAGCGGGCGCAGATCTGTTGTCCAGTCTCAGCGGATCCAACTCGTATGGAGGTGTGTACGGTGGCGGCAGTCTAAAAAAGCGAAAACTAAATCCCGGTGAGGAAATTCCGGATTTTGGAGATGAGTTGGACCCGGATGTGACTGCAATGCTGAATAGTTGATCTGTTCACTTCAAAAAGGCATCAGTCTAAGCAAGATTTCACTTCGTCAATGAAGCGACCCACATATACCTTAAGAGCGATGGCTACGGATAGCTATCACGCGGAATTATATGCCCAACGATCAAGGAACATTTTTTCTCCGATGCGGTAAGGAAGGCTTCTCGAATAATATTGAGAAGTCCAAGGGGGAAGCATCAAGCTATTTTAGGCAGCTTCTAAGCCTAGAAAATAATCAACAAAACCGCCTACGAAATTACTTCATATGTCGACTTAAGGTGTATATTCTCAAGATAATTTCACCACTTTACAGACTAGTTGTAGAATCTACCATTTTAAAGAAGCTAAAAACTCTACTCGCTGGCTATGCACCGTTTCCATGAAAATTCCCATGCATTCTCCCTATTCATGTACCCTAACATTACTCATGTCTCAGATTTGTTATTTGGGCATCATTACTCAGGATCATCGGAATATTTTGCATTTAGCTGTTGCTCTTGCAGCTTGCTTTGTGCTGCCGCCGCTCGCTCCTGTTCCTCAAATTCTTTCAGGGCGGCTTGACCCTCTTCAGTTGTTGCATCGATGATTTGTTCTTCGAGTGACAGCATGCCGCCCTATGTCAGAGGCGTCAACTATATTCATATCAGAGAAATGAGGATGAAATGGGGAAACTAACCTCGCTCAGCTGAGAAACTACCTCCTCCGCCTGCTCAACGCTCATCTTGCCAAGAACCTTGTTCACTTCATCCAGGCTACCGCTCTCTAGGGCACGTTGGAGTCCAGGTGGAAAGGCATCAAAAAGCTGCCTCGCCTTAGCTATATCTGGATCCTCAGACTTGGCTGGCGGAACTTGAATGTTGATTGCTGTTCCAGGATCCACAGCATGAAGCTGGATCTGTTCCACGCCTCCTGTTCCATCGGCTTCTTCCTGCGCTCGCTGCTTAATGATTTCTTTCGATCGAACCTCAATACGCTTATAGGTTGATTGAACATCATCGAAGAATACTTTTTGCGCCTGATGTCCTTGAGTTGTAATTCGCTTGAAGAAAAGACCTACGCCATCCTTGCCTAATGCTCTACAATATTGAAGCAGAAGTCCTTGGTGGACACATTGCCGAGCAAAGTCCAGCTTGCCGTCCATCGCTGCGTTGAACGCCATCACCAATAATCCATCTGTCTCTTTTTCTGCGAGCACTCCCGGATTCTGAGAAATAAATTGTAAGCAACCATGATAGTCGCCTATTTTAAACTTCGCAAATGCTTTCCCAAGGTCTGTCGGCTCTATGTCTGCCTCATCATCTGAGTCCTCGGGGTCAGGTGCAGGTTCATCAATGTCAGCCTCAGCACCTGAAGATTCTTGACCATCCTTGGCGGCAAGAGTATGCGGGTTCAATACTTCAACAGCTTGGACCTTTGGTTTCTGTTTGGTGGCCTTTTTGAGTTCTTGAGCAGGTGCGGGTGTAGGAGCGGATTTAGAGACATGCGAGGTGTTGAAGCCGGTGCTGTAACTCTCACTGGTGATTTTTCTACTCTCTTCCAATTCTAACTCCTTCAATTGCTCTTCTAGTTGCCTCTGCAGGTCCATAACCTTATCCTCGTGGACCTTAACTTCTGCTATATAGGCTTCGTACCGGTTCTCCGATTTGTCCTCGTCCACCTTTGCCTTAACCTGATCTATCATGGCAGCCATCATCTTCGAGTAGGAAGGGAGGGGCTCCTTCTCTGAAGTATGAACGCCTTCTGGACGTGGCGGAGGTGTATCCTCGCCTGCCTTGCCTACAGACTCCATCACAGACTGAAAAATCAGCTCATCTGGATTGCGTTTGTCTGCTTCGGCAGTATGAGACTTCAATGCAGTGAGGAGACCACTGATCCGCTTAAGCAGACCATCATTGATGATACGCTCATACTTATAGGTGGCAATCTTGTTCTTCCGTTCATATCTTTGCTGGTGGATTTGGTTTTGTTTTGCGCGAATGAAGGACTTTTTGTCAACATTAGGATGGACTTCGATATCTGAGTCGTCACTCAGTTCCAGAGCATCCTAGAGGTAACATTGTCAGCCTTGACGTTCAGCCTGATGTAGATGTAACTGAAACTAAGTACAAGGCTTAGAGGATCTTGGATGATAGCTTACCCATTTGCTATAGTCCAAAGGCATGGCGAAGGTATTTGCAGAATTTTATGATCTAAGGCCGTAGCTACCTGTCTTGGTGGAGGGGTAGAAATGTGGCGAGGCTTGAAATGTTCCCCCTCGTTGACTAGTTGACCCACGGATAAAGTTATGCCAAGTTATGTAGAAGACGCATAAAGAAAGATGCGATGACGGAACGCTAACCGAAGTTACCAAGATGTTCGTGGTGGTGAGCACTCTATCCTTCTCACCAGCAATAATTATTTGCAGCAGATGATTTAAACCGCGACAATGGGATATGGATCATTCTGGTGCCAAAACCTTATAGTACGGTAATATCGGTGGTACTGGTTCTTGTGCCCTCAAGATGGAAATGGCAATGCGCCGAACAGCATTCCAAGGAAATGCATGGAGAAACTCGGTCAACGGGATAGCTTCCGGACAGCTTTCGAGCACGCATTGCGCATCACCAGCAAATTTATCAGCGCGTCTATTAGCATCTGGAACTTCTCAAGTTATAAAGAGGCACAACTCAAGCTTCCCACGGCCCCCGATCGCAAAATTCAAGCTGTCGGCAAAGGCATCTATTACAACACTTCTGCGAAGGCCACAGAGCAATTTATCATCAACTTGGAGACCAGCTCTATCTTATATTCGGCCATTTAATAGTACAACAAATCTGCGTGATGCGCCTCGAAGCAGTGATAGACAAGATCTAATAGAAAAGGAGAAGGCAAGGAGGGAGGAAGAGGAAGAAAACCTTATAGACGAGCAAGATGGATTCCAGAAGACAGAAAAGGCTGCACGAGCCTCACAAGTCAATCTCAGTGCGCGACTGCAGAGCAGTGGAAAGCCGAAGAATTCTGCGGGATTCGGTGAGATTTGGAGGCTACTCAAAATCGCAAGACCAGAGGCAAAATGGTTAGGCTTAGCATTCTTATTCCTGCTGATATCTTCTTCGATCACCATGTCTATACCATTTTCCATTGGAAAGATTTTGGATTTAGCTGTAAAGGACCCAGCTGAAGGCAACAGATTGTTTGGGTTGGATATCAATCAGTTTTACATAGCACTTGGATGTGTGTTGACACTGGGAGCTGCGGCGAACTATGGCAGGATTATCATATTACGAATCGTGGGAGAGCGGATTGTAGCTAGACTCCGGTCGCAGCTATATAGGCGGACATATGTACAGAATGCAGAGTTCTTCGATGCAAATCGGGTCGGCGACTTAATATCACGGCTTAGCTCGGACACTATTATCGTTGGCAAGAGCATAACACAGAACCTCTCAGATGGCTTGCGAGCAATAGTGAGTGGCGGAGCTGGATTTGGTGCTATGGCTTGGGTGAGCTTGAAGCTTACAAGTATTCTCTGCTTGATGTTTCCTCCAGTCGCACTCGGAGCCTTCTTTTATGGAAGAGCAATTCGGAACCTCAGTAGGAAGATTCAGAGGAATCTAGGAACATTGACAAAGATCGCTGAAGAAAGACTTGGGAACGTGCGCACCAGTCAAGCATTTGCGGGCGAAACACAGGAGGTTGGGCGATATAATAATCAGATCAAGAAGATTTTCGCTTTGGGAAAAAAAGAGGCTCTAATCAGTGCAACCTTTTTCAGCTCCTCCGGATTCCTTGGAAACATGACGATTCTTGCATTGCTCTACTCAGGAGGATCGATGGTGAAGAGTGGTGTCATTAGCATAGGCGATCTTACCACATTTTTGATGTATACCGCTTATGCAGGATCAAGCTTGTTTGGAGTCTCTAGTTTTTACTCTGAGCTCATGAAAGGAGTGGGAGCCGCAAGCAGACTCTTTGAGTTGCAGGACCGAAAGCCTACGATCCCAGCCACTGTTGGAACGAAAGTTAAGTCTGCTCAAGGCGTCATTAAATTCTCCAATGTATCTTTTGCATACCCTACACGACCGGCAGTCACTATTTTTGATGGGCTTGAATTTGAGATTCCATCTGGTACGAATGTCGCAATTGTTGGTCCTAGTGGTGGCGGGAAATCCACGATCGGCTCGTTGTTGTTACGCTTCTACAATCCGACACAAGGCACAATATCAATCAACGGGCAGGACATATCTACTATGAACGGAAAGTCCCTTCGTCGACGAATAGGTATGGTCGGCCAAGAACCAGTTTTGATGTCTGGGTCGATCGCAGAGAACATTGCCTATGGTAAACCTCATGCTACGAGAGCTGAGATTATTGCTGCCGCACGAAAAGCCAATTGTCAATTCATTAGCGACTTCCCAGAGGGCTTAGATACCTCTGTTGGTGCTCGTGGTGCGCAGCTATCTGGTGGCCAAAAGCAGCGAATTGCAATAGCAAGAGCCCTACTCAAGAATCCCGATATTCTGATTCTTGACGAGGCAACCTCGGCATTAGATGCCGAATCCGAAACTCTGGTGAACTCTGCACTTGCAGCACTACTACGTGGCCACAATACCACGATTTCAATCGCTCATCGGCTGTCCACCATCAAACGGTCTGACCATATCATTGTGCTATCAAGCGATGGCAAGGTTGCCGAGACTGGCACCTACAATAATTTATCTAGCAATCCAGAATCTGCTTTCTCGAAACTCATGGAGTGGCAGATGAATGGAGGTGATGCCGCAGAACCCCGGCCCCGAGAGCCTGAGGGACACCTTACCCAGCGAGAAGAATTGGGGGATGACTTGATAAGAATTAACGAAGAAAATCAGGACATCGATGAGGACGATGAGAACGAGAAGGCAGAGGCTCCATCGAAACCTCCTGGGCAGCAATAATAGTGATATTCGTGTGGTTTTGGAGTAGTCTTAAGGATACTATTGTGGGGCAACCTCTCTTTTTCAAGGCATATTATAACAGCATTGGGCGGGGTTGGCATATGATCGGTCATACTTGTACTTTACTCCGCTCGATATAGACATCAAAGTTGATTTATTTCCAGGATACGCATCGAAGCGTACCTTTCTCTCGTAGTAGACTTGGCACAAGCACAACAATGGGGTGGCCTGGCAGACCTGCCCAAGTGGCGTTTAGCTTGAGTTCCGTGTCAGCTTCTTTCTATAAGTCTGAGTTGCCACACCTTTCATGACCTTGGTTATTCCATGAACAGGCTGCAAGTCTACTGTGTTGAAAGATATGAAATAATTCTGTTACTTAGTTTGATCTGTGTTCTTGGCCTAGCTTCCTGACCAGCTTGATGTCATAATTAGCAAACTCTTACTCCACAGGCAGTTCAACAGTCATTGAAAGTGGAACTGAAGTACGGTTGACTTGAGTATGGCAACCAACCCAGTTACTGCATCTCTGTCTACATGTCAGAACTCAATCCCAGTATTAACATAATCAAATCCAGACGAAGTAAATATTTAACCTTACGTTCATCATTTTAACGTCCAGTTGTTCACACCACAGCATTCCCACTTGTTTATCTGGCCAGAATTTCCAACGAATACCAGAAGAACTGCACAGTACCTGTTGTTCTTAGAGTTAGTGTATATAGCATAAGTAAGAATTGAAACCTAGACTAGATACACATACGCAGCAGCAGAAGCTAGTACTTCATGCCTCCTCGCACTTGTGAAAGCTGTCGTCACAACAGAAACATGAAGGTGAAAGCCACAACAACCCCAATTATGGTTCCAATCGCTTTATATGTATTGGGATCATCCTTTCTTGAGAGTTTGTATAACCAAAAGACCGGGACGATGAGCAAAGTGAGCGCTGTCAGTCTAGTAGCAGCGCTCGGACGAGTTAACCAGTTTGGCTAATCTTTTTCGTTGGGAGTGTACTATCAACGCATTGGATTCACTCTTCTCCTCCAATATTGGAGATATAAATATGGACTACCAGGTGTTACATCTCACATGGGCCACGTTTTTATGGAAAGAAATACATACGAGTACAAACCCGCCAACTTTCTTCCGAGAAAGCTTCACCAGTTTATTAACGAGCTAATTTAACTAATAGCGTTCTCGGGTGTTTGTCAAAAATATGAGATCTGCCCTATGATGAAGGTACTTCTCGCTGTTGGCCAAGGGTTGCTCTGCATCGAAGTAGTTCTTGATGTTCTGATAATCATTTGAGGATGGCTTCTGAAGGCAAAAAGTTTTCGAGCAGCATCTAGAAGCTGGACTATAATCTCTATCAGTTACAAGGCTATTTAAATTCGGCAAGTAACGCTGCCGTAATCTATAAAGGTGGCCTCGATTTCTCTGAGGAAATGCATACGGGTTTTGTCTTTACTTTCGTCTTCCTCCCCTGATCTCAACAACTAGTTCTCTCTTAAGCTGAATTCGTCAACATTCTCCAATTGTTCTTCCAAGCAGCGTGGTTGATCCTGATTATTAAGTAAGGACTGGGCTTGGAGCACTCCGAATCGGCGATATAGTATAAAACTGTCGTCGCTGTTGAGCACAGGTGCCAAACGTGGATAACCCGCAGGATGCCTCTGAGGTACTACTACTGGGGTCAGATCGTGTATTGAGCCCCATTAGGTGCAGATTTATAGGATATATCCGTGTTTGAAGTTGTTGGGCTTCTCGGCCAGCGGATTAATCTAGCTTTCGTTCGCACAAACTTGCGATTTAAGCAGCTCAGAGCACCTTGGGATTGAGGCGCTTCTGCATATGATGAGTTGCAATACGCGAATATCTTTTCTTTTTGAATGTACCTGAGGGATGTGGCTTGGAGACTCGACTTGTTGTCAAGGTTGGTGATCCGGGTTTAATTGATTGTTCGGTCTTGATGCAAGTACCCAGGTCCCCTCTTTCCATCATATCGCTATTATTGTTGAAATTAATGCTTAGAATTTTGTTAATGTGACAAGGCCAGAGAAAGAAGTAAAGCCTCAGATCAGATAGTAAGCTTCTGTCGACGAAGACCGGACGGTTTTCACAAGGTTCATTTAACAGTCAAGAATGTTTCACGAGCGAAGCTAAGATTGTATGACCCGGGACTCACTGTTCATGGTGTAAGGAAGACTCAAATATTGATTACATGATTAGCTTCGTTCTTCCGTTATCAAAATTAGGTGCGGTTATTTGCATGCAAGGTGGTACAAATGCCCTTAACCTATACCACTCCTCACTTAACACAAGTAGTAAGCTAAGCTGATGATCTTAAGTTTTACGCTCTATGAGCATGGGAGCTTCTGAAGATCAGTCTGTCTTTGCAAGTCGAGGAGGATTCAGTGGCTTTAGTGTTCAACCTTCTAATACAATTTTTTTGGAATGAAGATTCTTTCGAGCTTTCCATCCTTGGACTCTCCTTTGTAGTTGCATCTGGAAAATAGAATTAGTGATTTACAACAAATTTCTGAAAAGTGAGTTTGCAATAAACATTTCATTGTCGTAGTGATGATAATGTGCTTGTAATAGTCCCCACTAGGTGTGATTTCTGTAACTTCAATCGTCTCCTATGTACCCGTGCTGGTTTGGACAGACACGCTTTAACCTACTTCGTAGATGATGGTCTCCTACTAGGTAATAAGAATTTGGTACCAAATGAAAGCATACGAACAGTTCGATTTTTACCGGGTTATTTACTACTCCTTCCATTTAAATAACTGATCCAGCGATATCGCTACTAGTATACTTATCTCCATTCTACATAATAATGAGCGGGATATATAAATATTCATTAAATTCAAGTTTGAGAAAATGAGCACTCTGCCGATTTTTTATGAATGATACCAGGCTCTTCTAAATCAAAGCTCGTAACCCACTTACAGCATTATCTGAGCAACTTGAAGAGTTTCCCATATTGCCAGCGAGTTGAATATATTGAGTTTGTACTCACTTCTGCTTGCGGACAGATGCGCGATGGTGTTGATCTTGGTATTTTATTCTTTCATTATCTTCAACTTATTGTTTCCTGGCTGCTTGAGCATGGAGCGGCATTTATGTACAGCTTCATGGCGCTCTGCTGGAAGCTACTCTGGCTGGTAACTTCTATACGCCATCCTGAATGTTCTTGACAGCGTTTTATGGGAACTAGAACATGTTTATCCGATTGCTCATCATTTATTCGTCAAATTAGTTCTAAAGAACGTTCTGATACAATCATGTTACGCAAAAAATGGCTTTAATGTTCCAGAAGGTAGTCGTTTGCGTGTTTAAGTGAAAAGAACATCTCAGCACATTATCACGTATTGGGCTTCTAAAAGTTTCAGTTATGGACTTGATAATAGCTACTCATTCCCTATTCACATGGATGTTCTTGACGACTGAACTTATCCAAATTGACCAGTATCTAAGGCATACTGAGTATTAAACAAGAGAAGTAATAAACAGTAAACTGTAGTTCTTACTTTTGGAATATTGCATTGAGCTTTGCGGGGGGACGCAATTAAGTAGCTTAGAAGCCTCATCTGTTTCTCTTATGGCAAAGATTGTGGCCAATAGTTGCTAATTTTACGGTAATTTTTGTTGGATTTAAGGACAAATTCCAATTTCGAAAGTCTGAAAAGCTCTCCGTCCTTGACAAACTCTCTTTACTCATTAACCATCCCAGCATCCCAGCATCCCAGCAAAGTTTAGTTGAGTGTATCGAAATTCTTCTGCCTTCTGCCGTTTTGCGTAAACGCATTTCATCATGACATGCTTTGATGATCTTCAAGATGACTAGCATCTCTGAGGGCATTCGCACATTTAGTATACGTAGAATTCAATCAAGGGTGCTAAAATGTGTGGGATGCTTCATGGCGAAGCTCGCTTAATTCAGTAGGCAATCTCTAGTATAATATTTCGTGGAGCTGTCGAATGGCCCGAAAGCAGGGTTGTGGGGGGACAGAAATGTTAGAGTGATTGAGATCTCTGAATATAGAGATGAGTCGGTGAAATCCAAGATGTGTATAGCGCACTATTTGCTTTAATTCTACGGTAAAGAGATCACACGAAATCAATATCTCATATCACGTGACTATATACGACTAGACCTCGTCCCCCTCCACTATTAAGAGAGACTGTTATGGATATGTATCTTAGAAGTATGTTTTACAGAGCCATAAGCTAGAACGAGGGCCTGCGTTCTTCTTGTCCAAGCCTTACATCAATGCAGTGTTGCGACATTGCTGCCTTACTGTGTCGAAGTTCATCTGCCAGCGAACTGAGAAATAGCTAAGAGGCCCAACCTATGTCAAAACTCAAGTTTTCGAGGAAATACACAAAGCACATATTTACGTTAAGGGCGGCGCCATGTATAAACAAATGGCTAACCATTGCTCGTATAGATGGCGTTTGTGAGCTAGTATACCCGGCAGGAGTATCAGATCCCAAGGTAAGCGAGACTTTACTGGATCAAAGTCTCTGCATAGATGCTCGATGTTGCATCATGCTCGCAAAAATGTACGAAAGTAGACATCAGATTAAGCTCTTGACCCCTGTCATTATTGGCGTGGATCTGGCTAAAGCCTGGTAAGGCTTTAGCCACTTTTGGAAGATTGTCCCCACGTATTACTTCAGCCCCCTTTTTCTTAATATCTCGATGTTTGACTTGTTTCGGCAAGTTTTGCGTTATACAGTATGATCGTATGGGTAGTTAGATCGTATCAGCTTTGGAAATGAGATGATACAATTTATTATCGTATTCCTTTAACGATCAAGGCTGCCTTCCTGTTGGGCAGTGTCGATAAGCAAAAACCCTAATGCAGTGCTTCCTCGACTAGGACAAGAAATGAGGATAGCATGGGATCATACATTTTGCGTTCTTTATTGTCATTATACGGAGGCACTTCCTTAGTGTGACGAATTGCAACAGTCGAGATATCGCAAAGAACGCAGAATAGGGTTGCCCATCGGGTGTTGGCCTTGACTATTCCCCACCATTCTCGTATAGTAGATACCCACGTATCAGGCATAATGAGCCTTAGCGACAATGGTAAAATTTCTTGGTTATCACTTTAAACTTACATTATTCTGATACTCCTTTACAGAACAATAAATTAATGAGAAAAATAAAATTAAACACAGATTAACGAATATGATACTTAGTCAGTATATGTTTTGTTTATGTATCAAATGCCCTTATATAATTGCTAAAATACATTTACAACCTTGAAGTGGTAGAAGCAGTAATAAAGCTATAAAGCGATTTTGAATAATGATGCAAATTTAAAGAAAGCTGACCAAAAGAGGTTCCTGACCCTTGTTCCCTCTACACTTATTATGCCTGATATGTTATGTGCCTGATACATTCTAAATCGTTATGAGCTTGGCGTCTATCATACGGGCACAGCCTCAATTAAGCCTGGCGCCTAAGATGGCAAACTAAAGTTGATTATGACATTAAGGGGACGACGGCGCCTCACTTCGCCAGTGCATCGTCAAGGCTGCTGGAATCATCACTTGCAGCGCTCTTATACACTTTGGTTTTGTTTAGAGGCTGTGTAGACTGTCTTAGCGCGTGTTCCTGTGTTTGTGGTATTGCTAATGTTAAGTACTTTAACAGTCCTTTGCACTTCATTTCATGCTGCCATATATCCTGCGGCCAGTGCAGCTTTCTTTTTGTTTATAAGGAATTAAATATCAGAACGCACCCTCTCACACCCGGGTTAAGTGATCTTTTGGTCTCGTACCCTTGAGCGAGCGTCTGCTCTTCTCAAATAATATCATGGCAGTCTCAGCAAACCGCCCACGATGGCAACGCATCTACCGTCAAACGGTTTCGTTGACCTACAAGAACCTCCTCGTTTTTTACAAGACACCAATATCAACAATATTCCGCGCCCTTATCATCCCTATCGTGTTCACAATTGTTATGTGCGAGCTCAAGCATATTTCAGCGACCTCTGTCTATTCAGAACCAAATGCTGGTGTTGCAAGTTTGGCCACGCCAATACAGGACCTTAATGTTGCTATGAAGACAAGCGGAGCGAACAGACTCGTTTTTGTCCGAGACAGTATGTGCCGCTTTGCTAGATAATCACGTCAGAGTCGCTAACAAATCTAAGATACCCTGAGCGCTCTTGCCGATCCTATTATTAAGAGAGTCCTACAGCAGCCCGGCATGCAAGGCGCAAACATGGTCACCTCCAACAACCAGACCGATCTGTTGAATCTCTGCAAACAGTCATTGAATGGCGAGAGTAAGTGCTTTGCCGCTGTCATATTCAATGCTCTCAATGAGACGAATGTCGATTACAGCATCGTACTGGATTCTCATATGAACAGTTATGATAGTGGTAATTTCAGAAAGCCTGGTCTTGCCGCAAAACGCATTCTACCTATCCAATGGGCAATAAATGCTGCGATTGGTAGCCTGGAAGCTTCATCAAAGCCATCTGAGCAAGCATGGAGCGGCTACTTCTATACATTTTCAGAAAATCCCGAAGAGCCTATGGCAAAAGTGACTGGGCCAGTGTGGTTGACATACATTGCACTGTTTGTCGCTCCTGTATTCATTATTATTCTTATTGGCATCACCTATCACCTCAGTGTGCTTGTAGCGACTGAACGACAGTCTCAGATCTCTGAGTTGATGCAGGCACAGATGGTCACCGATGCTCCCCGAATATTGTCGACAATTCTATCGTTCATGATCCTCTATTTCCCAGGCTTGTTAATATGCTCTATTCTGCTCACACAACTATTATTCGTCAAGACTTCGGACATTCTTCTCCTTTTTCTTACGCTTTTGGCCGGTCTGTCGACAATTGTATCAAGTCACTTTCTTGCTTCATTCTTCAGGAAAGGGCAGGTCGCTGGCTTGTACACATCGACCCTTACTTTTGCTCTGGCCTTGATTACACTCACCACACAAATAAGCAAATCGCCTGAGGCTCAGAACTATGCGCTGTCTTTCATATTTCCTCCGTATTGCTTCGCAACATTAATTGCAGATGTAGCCAAGAGCGAATATATCTTACTCGCATTCTCGTTCACAAAGAAGCTGTCTGTTCCTATCGCCGCAGAGGGAATCATCAGCAAAGGGGAGGCACCAGTATTTGCTGGTTACATATATTTCGTATTTTTTGTTGTGCAGATCATCGTCTATGGTACAGCCACATACGGAATTGAGCGTGGGCTTTGGGGCGTCAAAAGAGAGTTCAGGCCTATTGAATCCACAAGCGATATTGCTTTGCGGTTCACCAAGCTGTCCAAGACCTATCACAGCAAACGCGCTTGGTACTGGCCATTTAAGACCAAGACTCGTAATCTTGCTGTTGATGGATTAGACCTGGAGGTGAAGAAGGGCTCGGTGACATTTCTTCTAGGGCCTAATGGGGGAGGCAAAACTACAACTCTCAAATGTGCCGCAGGAATGCACACTATGGATTTAGGATCAAGATTGGAGATAAATGAGGCAGGCATAGTATTTGGCATCTGTCCACAGCAGAACGTATGATTTTATCACTCTTGACCTTAAACTTCTGCTGACTACAACAGGTCTTCTGGGACAATCTCACCGTTAAAGAACATGTCGAGATCTGGAGGGAGCTGAAGACAGCTGCATTCCCGGATCTGATGGCAGACGACGACGATGTTATTGCTGAATGTGATCTCTTGGAGAAAACCAATTCTGTAGCCAAGAACCTTTCTGGTGGACAGATGCGAAAACTTCAGCTTGCAATATCGTTCGTCGGCGGATCCAAAGTTTGCTGTATCGACGAGGCTTCCAGTGGCCTCGACCCATTATCCCGTAGGAACATCTGGAACATCATCCAGAAAGGGCACACCCGGCGAACTATTCTTATAACTACCCACTTCCTTGACGAAGCAGATGTCCTCGCTGACCATATTGCAATTCTTTACAAAGGAAAGCTTGTCTGTGAAGGCCCAGGCACATCTTTGAAAGCGCGTTTTGGAGGCGACTACCTTATCCATGGCCCATCTGTAGCTGGCATGGAGCCAGCTACTTGGCAAACCACCAACTCTGCTGAGGCAACCAGAAAGATACTGGAACTTGAGGCTTTGTCTGATAAGGATACCTACGATGTCACTTTCCCAACACTGGAGCAAGTCTTTCTGAGAGTTACATCAGACTCGAATACAGCGGTCAACAAGAATAA
Source organism: Bisporella sp. PMI_857 (assembly GCA_021307315.1). NCBI lineage: Eukaryota > Fungi > Ascomycota > Leotiomycetes > Helotiales > Helotiaceae > Bisporella > Bisporella sp. PMI_857. The sequence continues at coordinate 586,053 of JAJSPD010000024.1, forward strand.
TGGTGACGGAATAGTGGGTGAACAGGAAACTGCTACTGAAACTGATGAGAAGGCATGTTCTGAGGAGACCAGTCGCCCAATTGACATGGATCTCGATGTTGGACATACTATCGGAACATTCAGACAAGTTAAAACGCTTTTTACGAAGAGATACACTCTTCTTCTCCAGAGATCAGGCTGGATTACCTATGCTATCAACTTGATTATACCGATCCTTATTGCTGCGGTGCTCGTTAATTATATCCGGAGGAACAGCGATCTTGAAACTTGCGAACAATATGCTCATCGATTAGGGACAGGCTACCGGGTGGGTGAGGATTATAACTCTGGATTCTACGTATCTTCTAGTAGCAGTTCCATAACTGATGTTATAATTCTCGCCCCTGCATCTGAATTCTCAGGACCAGTTCAGGACGACATTTTCACCAACACGTTTCAGTCTCAAATGCGGACTTATGGTGAATATGGGAATAGTATCCTTCCTTCGAAGAACGAAACTTTACTCTATCGAGGTTTTGCAAATGATAAAGCCGGGATCATGGCCACTATTACTAACGGTTCAGCGTATTTTAATGGAATCGCGGTCTTTGCGCCAACCGCTTCATCCGCTGTGCTATTGTATAGAACTGCGACCTACGATATCGATAAAGCCATGGCAGGAATGTCTTATATCACCAACCGCCTAGCAAATTCCACTACAGCATCGGGGATGGCTAAGGCAGTGTCTGTAGATCTTCGCTGGTTCCCTTATTTGGAATCGGATGTCAGCTTCTACTCTATGCCAATATCTCTCCTGCTTGTCTTGGCGTTTATTGCCGCCGCTTCGATTGCTGTCATGTATCCCGCATTTGAGAAGATCAACCGTGTCCGAGCGCTTCACTATTGCAACGGTGTGTCTCCCTTCGGCCTATGGCTAGGATACCTGTTGTTCGACATACAGTTCATAGTGATTCAATCTGTAATCGTTTGGGCTGTTCTATTTGCAGGATCTATGACCAGACTTTACTTCGAACCAACTTACATCCTCGGAGCTTTTATTCTTTTCGGCATTGCGACATACCTAGGCACCTACTTGCTGTCTTTGTATATCAAAAAGGCTGCATTTGCTATCGCGGCTGGCATTCATATCCTGCTATTCATATGCTATTTCGCTGCGTACATTGGCATTCAATCTGGGAATACTGCCATGAAACAACACGGACTGTATTCCATAATACAGTATACACTTGGATTGACATCTCCTGGCGCCAATCTCTGCAGAGCTCTCTTCGTTTCGATGAATGTTTTCGATGTGCTATGCGGCAAGTATGGCGATGCAGACCTACCAGCATTTGCTTATGTTCGTTACGGCAGCGTCTACGCTAACCTTCTCATCCAAATAGCGTTTCTGAGTTTGGCGCTTACAATTCATGAATATGGAAGCGCCGAATCCTTCCGCCGTCTCTTCAGGTTCCGCAAACATCGACCTCTTCCTGATTCTACAATCGATAACAGTGACATCCCGCTCACCTCAGTTGTAGAGACTAAAACAAGAACATCGATGTCATTAGAAAAAGGCTCCAAGATCCTCAATGTTTCACATGTAACCAAATATTTCGGCCGAAATTTTGCTACGGAGGACATTTCATTTGACGTCTCGTCCAATGAGACCTTGGCACTGCTTGGTGGTAATGGAGCTGGAAAGACTACAATGATCAATCTCATTCGCAGCGAACTGAAGCCAGATTTTGGAGATATACATCTAGATGGTATTTCCGTGCTGCAACATCCACAAAAGACGAGATCACAAATGGGAGTATGTCCTCAAGACGACGCTGTGGACAACTTGACGGTTCGTCAAACACTCAAGTTCTACGCTTCGGTAAAGGGATTGAAAAATGTGGAAGGAAATGTCGCTAAAGTAATGGCCGCACTAAACATCACCATGTTTGAGCATGTCATGGTCAAAGCGCTGTCAGGCGGAACGAAACGAAAGCTGTCTGTAGCTATCGCATTGATCGGCAATCCCCGCATTCTCCTTCTGGACGAACCATCGACGGGTCAGGATGCTGGTGCTAAACGAATTCTTTGGAAGGCGCTACAGGAGATTAGTACCAACCGCGCAATTCTTCTCACAACTCACAGCATGGAAGAAGCAGAAGCACTCGCCACGAATGTTGCAATCATGGGCACTAAAATGCTGGCGAAAGGCACCCTTGGCACACTTCAGGAGAAGTATGGTGGCCTGTATGCTGTGCGCGCTGTTCGTGTAACCGGAACATCTGCAACCGGGGTGGAAGAGGTTATCAGAGAAAGGTTTGCACACAAGGTCTCGAATTATGAGGATAGTTACGGGCAGATCAGCTTCAACCTTCCACATGATAAGCGGTCCTTGGGAAGTATATTAAGGATAATGGAAGCACTAAAGGGACATATCATTACAACAGGAGATGTCGACATGGAGGTATTAGCTTCTCAGCCATTTCTGCAAGATTATACCATCAATGGGCCAACACTGGAGGAAGTTTTCATGAATGTGGCAAGAGAAAGCGGAATCGCTGGTGGCGTGTAGTGGTGGGGGTTATCTGGGATGATCTCTTATGTACACGTCCTTAATATAGAATAGATGTCCCTTGGCCTCAAAATAATAGAATCCGCAAAACTAGGAATAAGCATTCCTTGATGAAGTGCCTCTCTGTGGCTAGACATTTTTTAGTCAAGTCCTGTTAAGCGGTCCTTCCCCTTTTCTTGCCAAGACGCCAACCTAGATTGGGAGGGAGTCAATAACCGCTCAAACCATCATGGATGCGCTCCATGAATCTTGTTTACAAGGAAGAAGCGATTTTTGAGTGTTTCTTAATTTACCCTCAGGTTTGAAGGATTGAAATTTGCAGCAACAATTGAATCTTAGTGTCTTAGAACTGTTTGCATATATTTGGATACGACAACCGTGGCAGACATCACAAAAATGAGATACGTAACCCAAGTCATATTCTGGCTTGAAACATCTCATGGCTTCAGCTCTAATGATCCTCAAAGCATGACCGTAAAGCAGTCTCGAATTGGACTAATTGGACTAATTGGACTAATATATTCATGTCATTGTCAAATCGAATGCTTACAGGCTTAAGATATACGAAAAGACATGCATATTCGGAAACACTTTCTGTTGGAGACGTCTACATATAGGTGAATGATTAATGTCGGCTACGTACATGAACCTAATAAATAGAGTGGTTGGAATTCCGATTCAACGGAACTCTCGGAAAATCATTGTGCAAATATTTGCACAATCGCACACTATTTATGCAATTATTTAACATGTGCTTATTTGAGATTTCAATATATCGAATAATGACTCAAGTTTTAACTTTAAACGTATCTAGTATAGAATCTGACTGACGACATTCGTCCGAAGGAGTCTCATCACAATTCATTCTATCCGCAAGGATAGCCAACTTTGAGGACATTTTAGTCGGATTCCCTACATGGCGAGAACTGCAATGCTAAGGATGAGTGGATCATGCTAGTGAATTACACAAGCCTTTCATACTCACTCTCGCAACTTTGTTTACTTTATGTATCATGGCAAAACCAAGCCTCGCAGCTCGTCGCAGAGCATGACATTAACAAACTTGACAGAGCACCATTAGTTCTCAGAGAATGAGCGCGCGCGCCAGATACCGGTATGACAAAATAATTCATTGCAGTCTTTATACATGCTGATGTTGAAAAGTAATGATAGGTCCGGTGCGCGTCATCGGTTATCACCCCCTGCTTGTCGAACCCCGGAGCATCATTTGCTCAAGCTAAGACAAATGGCGAGAAGTTGTTTTCTCGAAGTAAGTTTGTCTGTTTACCGGGGGTAGGTATTGGGCAATAGTGTGTGCTAAACATGGATAGGCAGCTCTTGTGACCTTTCTCCTCCGGTAACTGGCAGATTCCCCAACATGAGGATGGGAGGCCAATATACTGTGAGTCGCAGAGTAGTAGGCGGAATCGCGTCTCCAGGTAGAGGTAAAGTGTGGTGGGAGAAGATATGAATAAAGAGGCAACACGAGAAAGAATATACTTTATCCTTTAGTGAATGTCGTGGAGTTTAGGTGAGTCACCTTCATGAACCCTAAGGCCATTAACATTACTTGAACATCGCAAACCTCGCTCCAAAAGCAAAAAAACAAATCTCCAATAAGCTCTGCTATACTCAGCTACGAGGAAGGCTGACAAACAAAATTCAGCGAAATATTATATCCTGCTGGCAGTACTGTTGATAAGACTATCGCTGCCAATGATCCAGCTGGACATCTATCCTTTGACCAGCACTACAACCGAGAGTGCCAACATTAATCTCAGGTTTGTCCCTCCATTTATCAGTGCGCCACCGTCGGCCCTACGACTCGTCGTGATCTGCCGTGAAAGTTACTTTTCGAAGCACTGAACAAGTTTGGGTGGAAGCTAAAGCAGCCTTCTACCACGCTCGCCGTGTTCAAACTCTTCTGCAGGGGTTCTCGACGTGGTCCAACAACACCCAGCACAAAACTAGGGAGCTTTAGCTCATAAATTGTTAAATACATATGGGACATATGCTGCCTGGGCTCGATAGAATATCAAGATGGAAAATCATTGTATTCATACTCCGATATCAATCGAGGCATGCTTGTGCTCTACGAGCCTGGAACAGATCTTAAATTGATGTACAATGAAGCCGCGGGCAAAATTCAACAATCTCATAATAGCATATCAGTTGTTGTCTCTTGGGTATCTGTGATAATCTTTTGGGATCCTTGGCCATGGCTAGTTTGAGTGTTTTCCAACCTCCATTCCTAAACAGCGAAATTTGTTGTTTATTCATGGCATGAATGGCCGAGGGAGCCTTATTGCAGATAGAAAAGTAACGCCTATTCTTCTATCAGCGGCTTAATTTATGACAACAGTGACAGCTACGACAAAACACAACTTCATTCCTGGCATGAATCTCCCCACCTGGTGGGAGCTATGCTCAGATCACAATCATGGTATCAAATATTAGTTTTTGGCTAACCAATCACCTGCCTTGCACCCTCAAAATGATAAAATAATTCCTATAAATTTACTCATAGCTTTTAGATGCGTCCTTTACGCCTAGGTGGTGAGAAGTGAGTGAATTCGTCGATATAATTGAAAGTTTCCAAAGCGTGACACACTAAAACCCAACTCACACTCCAACGCCTTAATTATTTAAGCACAAACACAATGCATTTGGCTCGCTTTCCCATCCAAAAGAGATTTAGTGGAACACTCTAAAAAATAGATCTTGCGATCTTTGAAGGTATGTATTTCCATGAGCCCTCAAACTCATGCCCCACAACCCAATACTTCAGTTATCTACTTCCATCCTTGTCAACACATTCTACCTTGAGCCTGAATTTCTCTCCCCTTCCATTACCGTGAGGCTGCTATAGAATTATTAATGCCAATGACAACGTTGTTGTCATCTCCCTAACAGCCTCTGAGCATTCAGTTAGTGTTTCTAACGGGCGAACTTCAAAGCTGACTGACATATTTACTAGGGCACAAGCCTTACAGGAATCAAGACCCGCCGAATCAAAGCATAAAAGAGCCAATAGAGAGCGGAAATACGGGATTATCGTGGGTGTGCGTCATGTTTCTGGTCAATAAGCTCCGAAATCTCTGACTGGGTTCAGCCATGCGTTCTATGATGCCGAGCTCTGCCACCCGACAACCCAGTCACATCACAAATACGTATATTGAAGACCAAGCTCGCAATATCTACTTCAGCTGTTTTCCAGCGCGCACACAAAATGACTGGAAGGAGTTCATAGCACGCAATGCAGACTTGAACGTCATTGATAGCACTGAAGAGTTGGCGGAGAACATGCTGGCTCTCATACTTGTGGATCTCTTACTTGATGCTTATGTCAAGCACCTGCACCAGGCGTATCAAAAGCAGAAGTCTCCTGCCGTGGTGGCGGCGAGTGAATTCCTGTTCACTTCCGAGAATAGCAGAAGGAGGGACTAACAAGTCACTCTCTTGACTTTCAGAATTTAAGGGGACCAGCTTTGATCCCAACCTTTAGTAGCCCTTGAGGTGCTCTCAAGCGGATTTAATTGCCATGGCAAAGTAGTATATGGACTCAAAAATGTTGGTATATATTAGCGACAGCCTCGAATCAAGCATACCCATGAGGGGTAGTTCCAACGTATATGAGCTCAAATATCGGCTATTTAAGACCGCCTGGCCAACAAGGGATTCTTTGTTCAAAGAAAAATTTCATAGCAGCTCGCTATATGGTTATATGTAAGTCAGTGCCTCGCCTCAAGCACATTATACTGTTCTTCCTCATGTCTGCGTGATATCACTTAAAGCGAATCAGCTAGAATACTACATGAAAGGTGAGATGCTACAGCAGCTTAAAGGTCATTTCCCTGACATTGCCATTTATGGTTTTGCCGTCATTTGAGCAGTAATGTCAAATTTAACGCTCCATTCCATCTACAGGGATAATACGTAGAGAAAAAAAACAACCATTTATAATAGACAAGAATGATAACATCATGTCTATCGAATGACTTTCTGCCGTGCTTGAAAAGAATAGGATTCTTTAATAATTGATAGATCAACAAGCCTACCAAAACATGGTGCTTTTCGTACTATGGTGAAGCCGCGACCAGTAAGTGCTTCACAGATCTTTCAGCGAAGGGCAAGACTAATGAATGGTAGATAGTGGCGCCTCTACAGTTGGTGATTGGGGGAGTATTGACAATATTCCTGCAGCTGATACTGCTGATCCCCTCCAATGCTTCTGCAGCTCAGCGCGTCACTGTCGGCGCTTGTACTCTTCGTTACGAAGAGCCTCCTGACACCCCATTTCCTTCTCGGTAAACGTTCTCGGACGGAAACGGTTTGCGGATCGTGAGGCATCCCTCCACGGCGCCCCGAGTCACCGGGGAACCGGGGATAACTATAGCCCATCCGGAACATGTCGACCTAGATCTTTGATGCGCTCATCCGAGGTCCGCAGTATGCTATCCGCGGATTTGGTTGCAATGTGATGGGGAAATCGAAATACTGTGTCCTTCTACCATTAGAGATATGCGGAGAATGTTTCGGCGCCTAGTTTCCAACCTGACTTGTGAATTTAGGGATGGAGGGCACGGATATGGATTTTTTGGGGGTGGTCTTCTTTGCTGGTATTGCTTCGTGGAGGTCATTTAAAGTGGCAGCCATAGTTCAATTCGGAAAGGTTACTTAGTATTGGGGGTCCAAAGTATTTCTCTGGGTGTGATAGCTGCTCTTCAGATAGATAGACACCGGCGTCGATGATCGTCCTTACCAAAGTTAACAAGAAATTCGCTGCAAATCGCGCTTCCTCTCGAAGCCTGTGGACAGGTGCCAATTCTGCGTGGCTACAAACCCTTCTATCGCAGGATTTCAGGGTAGGGGGTGTTCTTGCTTCCCCTAAATATCTCTTTGGATTTGGATTGTGGTGCTCGGGTTTATGAATATTTTCCTTTTGCTTCTGATCTTAGCATCTCTTTCCCTTATTATGGACTTGTTGTTATTTGGTTGCTGCTGGTGTATGACGGTAAAGAAAGTGGTGAGAACTCCTTTCAGCCTAGCTAGTTACTTGTGTCACTAACCGGACCTTGAGCTGAGCTGCAATAGCAAGGCCTTTGCAAACACGACTTCTGCCATCAAGCATTATTGCTCTCATCTCTTTCCCACATCTCAAAGATATACTTTGTGCCGTTCTCTTCTTGAATGCCCTCAGGAACATCTTCTCCTACCCAAGCACTCAATTCTGCGTGGTTTCGCCGGGTCCAGCCGCCACTTGCCTTACCATCCTGCCCAAGCACAATAGGGAAGAATATATCGCACTCAAAATCGTCCAGCACTCTCGTTAATAAGATCCTCTTCGCCTCTTTCTGCTCTAATGCCGCTTGGTAGAGCTGTCCACCGCCAATGATAAAGTTCTTTCGTGTCAGAATCGTTCCTGCAACGGCTTTTATCGCTGAGCCAATATCCACTGCCATCGAAGGGGCATCGCACGAGTCGGGCTTGCTGGTAACCACCAAGTTGAATCGATCCTTCAAGGGACGAAATCGGGTTGGGATGCTCTCCCATGTTTTGCGGCCCATGATTACAGAGTTTACTACGCCCTAGCATGGATTAGCCGTCATTACACATCCTTATTGGAAAGAAGATCACATCGGGGGCACGTTTGGTAACGCGTGCAAAGTAGGCCATCTCCTTCTTCAAACCTGTCCATGGTAAACTGCCCAAACGTCCGATACCCATTTTATTCGTCGCAGCAACGATCAGGGTTAACTCGCGGGCTGCCATTCTTGAACCAAAAGACTCATCTGTACTAGACATTTGGATACTGTACTTTAAGATGGAAGGCACAAACAGATCTCTTGGACAAGTTGAAGATGTTCTAAGGTACAGATTCAAGCAAGAGAAACGCGAAATCACGACTTGGACGCGACTGCCAAGACACGATCACGTGTGTACTCAGACTTTTCTTTATCCAGCTTCTCTTGCTGTTGGCAAAACTTCCCCTTATCTCTCTATACTAAGCAGCAACAATATTTCGAACACGAGAGGGTAGAACAGAGAGTTCTAATTTTATCCTGATTGTTCACCTTCCGCTATTTACTCACTAATGCATTTAGGATTAATTTTCAGCTAAATCATTTTGCATTGACAAACGCTATGCAATGCTATGCCATATATATACAAAAACTTTCCAACCTTGGTATCTAACCTCAACTTCTCGAGTTCTTAAGTCACGAAGTCACCATCTATCAGAAATAATGAAGTTTTTGCCGTCACTCAGGGGTATATAAATTCGCTGATGCCTCGCAGGTTACTCTTCATACTTTCCACCTATTATCTTGATATCATCTTGATATCTCTCTATCTTATCCTTCAAGAATTCGTATACCGTGAACGTAACGGCCTGGCCAGGCGCTACTCTCATGATTCTAGGTGTGATACCCTTATAGAAAGCATGGAACCCTTCTTGTCTGTTTTGCTTGTCAGCGGGTTCTCCAGGCATTCTTCGCACAAGTGTGAGCATACCTGAACATATCTCTCGCAATTGTTGTTATCCGGCTCAAAGCTGTTTCTCCAGGTTGGCCTGGTGTTTTCTGTAAACGAGTCTTGATTGTGTCAATTGGCGCATTGGAAAGTGGCCCCATAGCACCAGAAATGAGACCAATGACGGTTGTTTGGTATGATGGGATCGGACTATCCTTGTATTGTGGTTGCCATTTTTGCAGAAGCTCCTTGAATTCGGTATAGGCTGTGAAGTTTACAGCTTGATTGGATCCTGATGTTTACGCAGTTAGTTGACTCAGACATCTCACCCAAAAGTTTCTGGATATAAGCAGACCTTGCCGTAGAGCGGTAAGCGAAACCCCGCGATATAAAGCACCAAATCCTTCTTCTTTTACCACAGTGTAAAGAGCGTGTGCTGCATTTCGGTATTTTGGAATGTCGAGTGGATCGGCCATACTGTGATGTTGAGCTTGTAAGCGGATCTTGACGACTTCCATCGGCGTTACAACAGCCACTGCTTCAGTCACTCCTGCTGCTAGGCCGGCTATAAAATATATTGTTAGCATTTGTGTCTGATTTGGTGCTCTGGCAAGTTTAGCTAGGGCGAGTCATCCCGGAATTTCACTTTAAATACAGTCGTTGAGCCAAATTAAGGGAAGCGCCACGGCAATCAAAAAATACGAACCTAAGAATGTAGCTCTAGCACTGACAACTCCTGTCTCCTTGTCTGCGAGAAATCTCTTGTATGCCTCAAAGCTCGTAAACCTGATGGCCATCTTAGGCACAATTCCGGTAATCACGGCACCTAATCCCTTATATAAACCAAGTGGTGTTTCCCGTTTCACGATCTCCGCGCCTGTTGTGATGAATCCTCTCTTCTTTGCACCAGGAGCGCGAGCTCGACGGGAGAGTTGCATGCGGACCTTTATGGTATCTATCCCATTATTAGCTCGCAGCTCTCAATTGCGAGCAAATGAAGCCACAGTACGCACCTAAAGGATGGCATACAAGTGCTTCCATCATACCAGCAGTCCCTCCAGCTATGACGTGTGTTAGAAGTGGTTTTGACAGACACAATCTCGACTTTTTGGCATACCAATCAAATTGGTCGCAGCAGAAGCCCCCTTCTTTCCATCTGCCCCATTGACACTTTTGGCAGCCATGATGAGTGGAGAGTGAGTATTGTACGAGTTTGGGCCTGCTGGCTCGGCTATGGCAGTTTTCCCGCCGGGTATGAATCACCGTTCAGTCTTGTCCCGTTCAAGAGTAAGGAAGAGAGCAAAGAGATATATTTTGGAAGCTATTGCGAGAATCGAAGACTAGAAAGAGAGGATGAGGGAGGGGAGAATAATTGTATGAAGAAATTATGAGCAAGCCGGTATGATTGAGGCACACACATAAGAAACCCATCCGACCATGTTCCGCGGCTCTGGGTCACCTGGAATACTAAAGCTAGAAGCATATCAGGGATAGACCAGTTTAGCCTTGTGTGGGGTCTCCTATGGCTTTCAGACTTTCGGTGCAGCGGAGACCTGAAAAGCCTTTTCTTAGAGAGACCTAGCTAGAGGATGAACCTACCTTCCTTCTTCTTTAAATAATATCCGCAAACACCAATAGATCGGACAAAAGGACATGTTGCTTTCATTCTTTTTTTCTTCTAAGGCTGCTGAGAAAGAGGTGGCAGCATGGGAAATGACCGCATTGCGGTTGTCACATGTGTGGGCATTGGCTCGAGCTGAGAGCAGTGACGTTTCCAGCTCTCTGTTGTTCCTGGTCCGGGCTTGTCTTGCATGTGAAGGAGAGTGTGGGGTACAGGGGCTGGCGGATAACCTCGTGCCGGAAACGGCCGATTCGGAATATCTCCAAAAAAAAGTTCAAGCGAGGTGGGCTTGAGCCGAGGTATGTTTTTGTTCACGTGACTTGGCCCCGAAATAGGAAATGGTACACTATGACTCGATTCGACTATTGTTGATGAGAGGCAAAATATGTTCGAATGGTATGGGGGGGTTTTCTAGAGAGAGGGTTCACTGGTTTGAAGGAATGCGCGACGAATGCTATCCATGTAAGGACATTATAGTGTAGTGTAAATGTGTGCTCAAGATTGAAGCATAGGCCATCGAAATGTGCCACCGCAAGACCTCATGGTACAGACTGAGGAAGGCACTCTAGCGAACAATGATACTGACAGCATTAGACCGCAGCGAGCCCTTCAATGTTGCCTTGAGCGTGTACGTTCCAGGCGCTCCAAAACTCAGAGTAACTATTCCCTGTCCATTTGTTATTGCATCTCCAATCTCAGCACCGCCAACGGGCACCTTCGTGCTCCCGTCCCTCACATAAACCGAAACAGGCTCTCTTGCCACAACCTTCTTGACGGTAGCCTCAAATGCCTCATCCACAGCTGCCTGTAAGAAGTACAGCATGTTAAAGGCATCATACGCCCACAACACCTCGTCGCCTTCCTGCGTCTCCTGCTGACAGCCTCCTACGGGGGTGAACTCCCAGTTGCGCAATAGCCCCCAGAACTGCGTGGCGGTCTGAGTATCGGAAGCGATGCTCGTGATGAAGTAGTCCTCGAACTCGGGGAACCAAGCCCCGTCAAAGGGGAAACTGTTGAGGCAGGCGGCGACCGCGAGCGCAGAGGTACATGTTGCCCCCGCAAAAGGGTTGACATTGTTGTTGAGGCCCGTGCAAGCGTGGGTTCCGCCTGATGGTGTGGTGATTGTTAGCGGGCCCGAGGTTAAGGGCCCAGAGAATATGGTAGAGCTGAGGCCTTCGATACGGAGGTTTACTGTTGTGAGGGGCCCGGTGGAGTTGAGGCAGTAAGAGGAAGGGGATGGGGTGCTGAGGATTGTCGATGTTATAGAGGTGGTGGTAGTGCTTTTCGTGGTTATCTGGGAATTGTTAACATTATTGATGGGCAATACCGCACACACTTACTGTGGATGGTATTGGAGGCTCATCTATTGTGCTGAGAGTCGTCGAAACCTTTGTTGCGGTTGAGCTTGGACTTCTGGTGATCTATGAGATATGAGATTTGTTTTCAGCCCACGGTAGTAATGAGTAGCTCCTCACATATTCGGTCTCTGTGATTGTGGTTGGCGACGCCGTGGTTCCAATATAACATGAGCAAGCAGAGCTTAACCGACTAGAAGAGCTCGAGCACGCTGAGAGATACTGTGGAATCGAGGGTGTAACAGCTCTAGCATAAAGGGAAGCGGAACCAGGGATCGTCGTAATGACCACTTTCGTTGATGTCTCAATATCGATTTGAGTCGTGTAGATAGTGGTCAATATCGTAGTAAATCTTCCGTAATGATGAGTTTCTGGATCAAGACAGAGCAATATACTGACATTGAAGATATGATAGTGGTAGTTGGCACAACTTCGTTTATCAAGGAAGTCTGCGTGACAGTAACTGTAGCAGTATTTTGAGGGAAATAAGCAGAGCAGAATATGTGTGAGTCTCGAGATGCAGTTGGATTTCGCAGAGCCCGTAGACAATTATCTGCGTTGCACTCTTGATAGGGTCAGCCACTGGGTCATGAACGGTTATTATATTCAAATCTCGAACTTACCCGCATGATTACGGGTAGCATCTGCAATAGTGAAGAACCACAAAAATGTCGTCAAGTTTTTGGCTCTCATCTTGACCGAGTGCTAACTTTTAGTACTAAAACATAGAAAGCTATGTAGGGTGGGTGCACTTGCAAGGGATTAGACGAAATATAAAGTGCGATGTAAAAACTTTTGAATTATTGAGCTGAAATGCGACTTTTTAATGATGGCTTAATATATGCAGCTGAAAGGGTACAATGTAACGATGGCCAAAGTTTTTACTGCTGGAAATGGACTCGTCTGCAATCAATGTAGTATTGTCCGAATGCAAGGACTTCCCCGCCTTCTGTACAACATTACAGGCGATAACTCACATCTGAGAATAATTTTAGCTCAAAAGCACTTACTTTTTCTCAGGAAAATTTGACGATTGCTTTTGGCATGATACTTTGTTAGTTCATTCCACTATATGCTAGAAGATAGCGTTCCTTTATTTCCTTCCAGGACGCTTAGGTCTCTCAAATGCTTTCTTCACTTCAGCCTTTGGATGCAAATCCGCGTCAATACTTTCTGCAGAGATATCGTCCGGATCGCTGGCCTCAATTCTCTTGTCTACTATTAAGTCTGCCTCAGCAGCTGCAACTTGAACCGCGGATCGTGAGGATGCGGCGTAAATCATTCTTTCCTTCACCTTTGAACCTGACGGGCAAGTATAGATAAAAAGTATTGGGGACGAAGTACTGCCATTGTATTCGTGTGTATAGCGGTAAAAGGAGAGCCGTGGCTCTGTAGCTGATATTGTGGACGATAGTGTAGATATCGGCGCATCGGACGAAGAAGCTAGCTCTAGAGTTTCCGTGGAAATATTTATTTTCTAATCTTGTCAGTCAATTCTTAGGTTTATATCTCACGGTTTATTATAAAACCCTTACTAGTTGAATCAGATTGTCCCCAGAGCCACCGGCTAAGCGCTTCAGAGCACTCAGTGCTTCTTCCGTGATTGGCATGCTCACCCCCGAAGCTACGTGACTCTTTCTCTGACTCATGCCGCCACCTTCCTCTGCTTCTTTCCTCTTGACATCGCCCAAACTTCGCTCCTCTTCTGTCAGTGGCGCCTCTAGCTTTACGTGCTTGTCGTGCTTGTCAAAGCCCTCCTTCGTCAGCTCTTCTTTGGTTGTAGCAAAAATAGTCTCTCGGAATCTCTCAATTCCAAGCTCTCGGACGAGAGTCAACCGTGTAGAGGCAAAGAGCATCTTTTGCCGCACAGGTGCGGAATCGGGAACGTAGGTGACTGCAATAAAAGGTGCAGTCTCGCTGGCAGAGTAGCGACGGAGGATGATGTAAAGGGCAACATTATGAAGCAGGTGGGGTGCAAGAAGTGAGAGGTCGTCTGCGAAGGATGAGGTAGATGGCTCCAGAGCTGTCAGAGGAGTTAGAGACTCTTTGTCGATAGTGCAGAGCAAGCCTCGTTGATTTGGGGATGACACAAGCGTTTGGAACGCGCTGTGCAATTCTTTCGAAGCTGTGCAAGTTCCATGATTAGCCAATATGCTACTTCGATTAATAGAAGCTCGAACCTGATATTCCGGATTGCATTGTGATATTCAGTTCAGAATGATTAAGGTTTGGAGCAATGCGGATGGCAGCTGTTGTGACAATGGCGGGGCATTTCGACGGCGGGGCGGGCTATGAGGGGCGTAGTGCACAGGCACAGTCTGATTAGTCATCAGAGCTCAACTTCTGCTTTGTCAAGGAGCTTTGGAAGAACACAACTCACATATATTCCCTTCCAGAGTGAGAAGGACCCAATATGGAGGTCTCTCAACCTTCCTCGGCTAGCTTGCTAGGTAAGTCAGTATTTTTGTTCATCTTCGCAGTAGTCACAAATATCACATACGAAGCTTCCAATTGTGGTCAACCACACGTCGTGTCCTATGCACATATCCGATTACACGACAAAGCAAGCCAGGAAATAGCCTCTTCGACAGATTATCTGGTCAAGATGTCAAATTATGCTGCGACCACTCACTTGTCACAACACCATCCTGCTCATGTCACGTCCCTCCTCCCCAGTACAATGAAATCACCAAAAGAAGAGAAAAAGCCTGACACCTTCTCAGACAGAAAGGACAAGAATGTGGCAGCTTTGATGACGCACTTTAAAGAGCTCATAAATCTTGCGTCCATGCCCACTGAGGACAGCTCCCCAATGGAGACTGCTGCTGCACAGGCGCTGAAGATGGAGATGCATACCAATGGACTGGTACTTCAAGGCTCACTGCATTGCTTTACTTGCGCACTTACTGACATGCATTACTGTAGGTTCAAGCCGCAGAAAATCTCCTCCAACTGACGCGTGAGATGAAAGAGTTGTGGCTAGCTGGACCTTTGAGCACCTTTGGTGAGGAGCAGAAGGGTTCAGATATGGCTGAGGATGCGACAAAAGTTGGAAATTTGGTTCAAGGAGTTCTCAGCCAGGTAGCCAAGCTGCAGGCTGAGCCGGTTAGTCTCAGTTGAGACAACAGGCAGCCGTTAGGGCTCTATGGAGCTTGGGATAAAATATAGGTCTTGGATTACATGGCGAGGATGAAGACACGCCATGAACCCATATTATGCGGATTCTGCAGTGATGGAGCAATCATTGAGAAAATACACTCTGGAGATTGTAAAGCAGAGGGGCAGGCAGCCTCAATACATATCAGAATAGTGTTGGCAAGCTATCGTCATCATTGGTTCTACTCTACCATTCTGATGAGCAGAGTCTGGAAAGCGCCAAAACCACAAAGACCGGCTTGAGATAGATCGCCAGTTGCAGGAGGGATATATATGAGACCTTGAGTCCCTTAAAACATGTATTCGTTGTTTAGTGAGCTGTGATAGGAATACGCTTACCTCTTTCATCTCCCTAGGCTTCTGGGGGAATTGTCGAGTCCGTGTCTCCTGGTGCATTACTAATTTAATCCAGAAATGCTTATTAATAGACTATCTTGACCCAGCTCGGTCTCCCACCTTTGTCAGACTGTTTTCAAATTATTACCTGATACTCATAAACATATGGAGCTTGCATCTAGTACGAGGGGCTCAGACAGTGTGACCTCACGGGCCAGCGGGGACGTGGAGACCAAGGTTCCCTTGCTGAGATTTGGAGATCTCATGACTGCGCTGAGACAGATTGTTTGGGTGGAATATAAAGCGCTTATGAGCGACCATTTATGGAAGATGCTCCGGGGAGATACTACAGCAGAATTGTTGGTGGCGTATCTATAATCTGAGATGTGATAAGACATCTAGATCAGGAGTGTTTCAACACCAAAGGATTTTGAAGACTTGACATGCGACTTTTATACCTGATCATAACGATTTCACACGTTGCAGGTCTACGGCTAGCACGAGTCACTTTTGTGCACATGTGTAGCCAGGCACCTTCCTTGACTCGGTCAAATCTTTGTATTGGAAAGAAAAATCAGCTTGAGTTACTTTCTGTTAGGGAGGAAATTAGCGCAGAAAATATGTCCATATCGCTGAGACCACAAGCATCTCCCCTTAGAATCATATGGCTAAGTCGGCTAGAGAAGTTTGTCCTTCTATCAGAACCCAAATAGTTGAAGTGCAAGAAAAGAACGTCATTCATAAGACTAAACAAAAAAGCAAAAGAGAGAAAGGAACTGCAGAGACTATGAAAACAAGCGAAATCTACGAAAACTCGATAGTCCTGGCAACACCACAGCCCTTGCAAGTCCTCGTATACGAGTATCCCGAACTCTGCGGTCCACACTCTTCGCAGAGCACAAGGCTCTCGGTCTCAATCTCTACACCGCGGGTCGGGTTGTCGACCAGGTACGTATAGATATCCGTCTGCTTCTCGTAAGCCCCCAGAACCAACACCAACGCAAAAATCTTACCTGGAACTCGCCGACCTCGGACGTGACTTCAAGGAAGGCTCTGCGCACGTTCTCCTGCCCTACCAGGCTCCGTATCTCCAGAACAGCGGCCTCAACCACGGCCAACCGGAGTTGCGGGTTGTCACAGGAGGTGACGGCGTAGATTTGGCGGACGCTTTGGAAATAGACCTCCAGATCCGAGACGCTCGAGAGACTGAGGGTGAAGAGCTGGGCAGAGAGAGACTGCAGACCGGTTATGGACAGGGTTGAGGCGAGGACGAACACGGAGATGTGGGTTTTGAGAGAGAAATCGGGGGGTTGAGAAGGGGTGGTATAGGTTCCCGTGTAGAGATACTCCATCATCAGTACAACGGCATCAGAGTCGTGGGTAGTGAGATTGAGCGTAGATGTATCCTATTTCATGATTAGTCCAGGCTGAGGCAAACAAGGCGGGACGGATTTACTGTGAGATTCTCAATCATGCTCTCGAGCACCACGCTCTGAGAAGCGACGATAACCTTGTGAGCACGCCATCTCCTTGCGCCGTGGACGATGGTGAAATCACTGAATTTGCCTGATGAGAGAGAACTATATCTCTCGTTAGTTTTATCCTCCCCATCATCAAAAAAATAATTAAAACGTGGAACCTGCAGGTTTAGAGCCTCCATTGGGTTCTGAGGACCAGTAGAGCGGGCCAGGGGAGAATCGAAAGAGTTGATGGTTTGAGGTGAAAGCGGGAGCGTCTTTGCCGGTGGGCTTTGTGGTGGCATATCGCGTGCTGGATGGGACGCAGAGTGATGGGCTTCGTGGAGGATTTGAGCTTCCGCTTCGTCCATTCGTGTCAGTGGGGTGCGTGGTGGTCGTTGGGGCATGTAAAAGAGGCCTTCAGTCGAGCCTCGTGAGGTTGTACGGGCGAGCATGGCACTTTGGGCAACCAAGTTCTCGCTTCGACCAGATGTTGAGATATTTGTAGTGGAATAATTAAAGTCCTGGGAGGAGGGTGTGGATAAGACATGAATTCCTCTCGCTTTGTATGCGAACATTGACTCTTCATATGCAACTACTGCCGCACTGCATCTACCCTGCAGAATCTTTAAAAAATGAAATAAAAGGCTTACAATTATCAAAATATAAGCTCCCGCTCATACTGCGGATTATACTCCGGACCATCGATGTCCATCCATTGCTATCACCTCGTTAGCTCCTCTCCAAAACCAACTTCATGGTCTCTGCTCGCTTTTAGCAAGGGAGCACATCTTTGAACTTACGTCCCACCACTCTTCCTCATCAATCTCAACCTGCCAATCCATGGGATCATCACTAAATATCCAGCATGGCTCATATCTCTGCTGCCAATAACGGATCCCGCAAGCGATGGAACTCTGATCTTTTTCAGGATAGAATACATTCCAGGCACTATCCATTCCCCCCCTGGCTTCCGCAATGTTGGAAAGAAAGGCGCGTAAAGAATTTGGATGAGATGAAAGGTGGAAGCTGAGTTTCATAGTGGTGTGAACGAGCAGAGGCTGCTGAGAAGGAGGGGAAAGGCAAGAAAGAAGCGGAAAGAAAGACCTACAGTATGACCCATATTCTTTGAACTATGAGTGGAAAGTATTCTATTGTCATCTATCTTTGTTGTTATAACAGCGTTCTCTCCGAGTTCGAGAGACTTGCCATTGTCATGAGCCCCTGAATGGTAAGCGAAGGGAGGCCTTGGCAGTGTTGTAGGATAGTGACGACACGCTCACTTCCAGCACAAGGTATTTCGAAGCAGGAAGCAGTTTACAGACTGCAGAATCCTCAGCAGTTACGGAATCATGATGTTCAACAAGCATCATGTCTTCCTGCAAGTTTTCGTGGAGTGGAATATAGGCAACCAACATGGCTAGGTTTCTCCCTCGCCATTTAAGCGATACACGATGCATCATTTCAGTGGTTCCTCTTGATAATGCGTGGAACCGATGTCCCCCTTAATATCTCTATATACAGTTTATATATCTATGTCTACGAGATCGTATTCCCAGGCGTGCCCGCAAGTTCTCGATTTCTCACATCCCCGACCAGTTTAGCTTGCTCATTATTTGACTTGTTCAGAGACGCACCTTCAACATGCTCAACGTCATCATCAAATCTCTCTTGCCTTCTCCTTTCCACCCATCTCCTCCATGGCCCATAGGCAATGACGCTCAAAATTCCAAAGACCACGAAAGCACCACAAATAGCGCCTCCGATAATATCATAGTGATCACTCACAACATCAACCCCGTCCCAGAAGCTGCCTTCCGAAAAGTTCGAGATCAGTGAAAGTAGTTGAATTGTGCCAATGCAAACAGCGACTATAACCGTGATTGCGGAAAGCACTATCGAGTAGTATAAAATAGCCACGATATCTCGGGCCAGTGATGTAGATGTATACAGTGTCATCATGAGCGCACCATCCGTGGTATCAATAAGACACATGCCCGCTACACAACAATTAATCCACTGTATCTTCAGTATCGAGGAAAGGGGGGATGACATACCAGTAAACAATACAGGGAAAATAAGGATAAGCCAGATACTTGTCCCTTTAACGCCTTCTAAACTAGCGATAGCCAGCACCGCGACTTCACTACTAGTGTCAAAGCCTAGCCCAAACAGCACGCCCAACGGGTACATCTTCCACGGCCTATCAATAAACTTAAATACCCTCTTAAACAATCTCACTAATATGCCTCCACCTTCAAGATCCAGCCCTGGCGCGGCAAGATCTCCTATCTCTGGCTCCGGGTCGCGGAGCACGACTTGCATACGCTTTATGAGCTTGTAGAGGATCCATGCGTTGCCAATGCCAAGAAGGATGAGCACAGCGGCACTGACTGAGGTGCCTATTATCCCGCCAACTTCGCGGAAGCCGTCAAAGCGCTTCTCTAAAGCTCCGCTCGTGGCCGCTACCACGATGCATGTTATGATAACAATCGTTGAATGTCCCAAACTGAAAAATGTCCCAACAGTAACTGGCTTTGAACCAGTAACTACCAGTCTTCTAGTCATAAGATCAATGGCAGAGATATGATCGGCGTCGAGGGCATGTCGCAGACCAAGGGTATAGGAGAGGAGGGCGGTAGATGCAAGATGCGCGTTGTAACGAAGGACTATGCCGACGATGGCCCAGATGACAAGGTTGACGAGGACGAGGAGGGAGATTATGCCTACTGCTGCAGCGGGCATGAAGCGTACCTGGGGAGGGAGACGGTTTGTGAAGCGGAGAAGCCATTGCGGACGGTGAGGGCGGGAAGGCATTATGAGATTAGGGAGGAGGAATTTGCAAAGAGTAAGGACAAGATAAAACAAAAAGAGAAAAAGAAAAAGAAGATAGTTTGAGAGAAAGACAAGAGGTTGAAAAAAGTAAAAGCTGTAAAGGGTGGGGGGTGAAGGTAAAGGAAGTGTGGCATGCTCATACTCTGCCATCCATAGCGGGGTTGATGATAGCAATTTAGGACCCCGCACCACGGCCACCGTAGAAGCTCGCTCGCTTCCCAGGGATGAATAAGTCACCTGACATGCCCTATGTTGAATCTTGCTATATCGTGCTTTTCGTTGACAAAATTAGCATAATTATTCTAACAACTATCAAAGTTTCGGTTGGAGAGCCGACCAACTGTTCTCTGCTGACGGTAGAGAGGCGAGTAGTTCCCCAAAAAGCTGATACATGTACCGAACTTGACGAAACTATTTCAAATATATTAGTGGGAGACGTTGGTTCCATTAATTAACTCAAGGACAAAGGTGGAAGTATTCCACTGAGCAATTTGCTTAGAGATGGTATACTCACTGTTTCTCCCTCTGTGAACACACCAATCTCGTCGGCGTGATCTATGGTTTTGCTGATGCCCATATGCCAGTATATGCCCTTCAATTTAGCCGACAGAGGAAAGCTTGCCAAGTTTTGGACAGCGAATGTCGTTCCATCAAGGATATATGCATCATTTGGCCCTTTCATCGATGCGGTGTTGACGACTCCGTCATTAGCTTGAAACTCCTTTGATGTCACATTTGGCGGCAGATCTAAAGCGATCAAGTTAGCCTTCTGCGAGCTCTCCCAGCCACCCATTCCAACCGCCGTCACTAGCAGGAGCGGAAGCATGTCAGGTCGAGGCACCAATCTGCCTGGAACCGGGATCTGGCTGAAGTATCCTAGCGGCCTTAGATGATTATTTGCCACTTGCACCAGCCATTTAACAAAGCTGGCCGCGCTTGGAAGTCCAGGTAGACGTGATAACATTGCTAGGAAACTTGCGCTTGTGTAGCCCAGAAGTTTGAGGGGGCCAGGTAGAATGTTGAGCGGAAAGATTGGAAAAGTGGCGACGTCATCGGCGGTAAGATGCTCGTCTGGAAATTCTTGTGTGGCATCGAATGACATGGTGAAATAGTAGATATATGGAGACTGTCAATCACTATAGTTAACTCTTGTTTGAATACCCTCCAGGCCCATGCGGGCATAAGACCACCGACACAGAGATTTAATGCTAGCGCATATTCAAGCCGATCATTCTAAGGACTAACTTACTGGTTGATATGCCATATTGTTAAGTTCTCTCACACCGGCTACACTATTATCGTAGAAGCCATTATGTGGTGGAAGATTTCGGGGACCTTCCCACCACAGCTTAACCAAGGGTTTGAGTAGTGTATACATCTCCAAAAAGGCTTGTCCTGGCTTAGCACTAATGATTCCTCTGTGGTCTAGTTGAAGATCATATACCCGAGGATATCTGAAAGTAACTGAAACCATCAGTCGGGTAATGAGATCGATTGCGTCTGCAGGAAGAAGCTTTTGCACAACATTAGTGATCGTGGTACCCTTATGTGGTGTTCCAATAGTGACGATTGACTTGATCCAATTCTGGCGATTGACGCTAGGGAAATATTCTTTATGTAGATTCTCGTGGGTACCATCTAGTAGCTCGGCGAGCAAGCGCATCGTATTTCCTCCTTGCGAATGGCATATGAAGTGCGCTGGGTAGTTTTTACCCCATTCCCAGCCCGAAGGCAAGCCTCCAAAGAGAATAGACCGTTTCGTTTTTGATATACGGCTGTAACCGTATTTTTCGGGAAATTCATCTCCAAAGTCGATATTGATTTTGCTATCAGGCGCACAAGGATGTATGGTCGGTTCATCGTACAACCTATTACTACAAGTCAGCTACCCATTGATCACGCACATTTCCTGACGCCTACCCAGCAGTTAACTGTGCGTAGATCTCGCACGCACGCTCCCAATTACTAGAAAATGGGCCGATCCGAACGACTATGATTGTATATCCTTCTTTGGATAGTGCGAGGGGTAAGTCTTCAAATCCACCCCAATAGTTGAAAGTACCAAGCAAAGGTTCACCCCATCCGCTGAACCCAGAAACGAGCACAATAGGAGTAGACTTGTCCAATTTGATATTGGCATTTTTAATGGCATGGACCAGAGTTTCGAGGTTCCTGATGCCCTCATTGGCTTGATCAATCGTAACTGCCATGGTGTGAAGCAGAGAAACGGATAGGCCCCAAGATCTAGCTCAAATTAACAGGATATTCTAAAGCATAACTCTATGCGGGAAGGATAGATACTGGCGATAGAACGTTGGAGAGGACCGTTGATATAGATTTTTGTACGAGACAAAGTTTAAAGAGAGTTTTATTTTATTTTTGGCTGACATGTGCTTAGGCGGCGCTCTTTCCTGGTCTCGGATCGCAAACAGAGTACGTGTGGAAGGGTGGTTGCACAAAGCAGCCACAAACTCTGGAACTCCATCACGAGCACAGCTCTGTTAACCATGCAAGGATGGCGTAGTAGATCAGCTTGTACCACAAGCAAAAGGTATATATAGGCCAAAACGCCTTAAAACATCTTGCAATCATGGTAGCACGGTTGCTGGAAGTACACGCTGGATGAGAAGAAAATGAGATGAATCTGGGAGGAAAGCAAAGTTACAGGAGCACAACAGTATTTAAATGTAGCAGAATGGCTAGTGACATGAGCACGCCTCTACTATGATACACATGTTGAATTTGGAGGCTTGCAGCTGCCTGTTGAAGCTTGATTATATGAGACAAAC
The DNA here is from genome assembly GCA_021307315.1 of Bisporella sp. PMI_857. NCBI lineage: Eukaryota > Fungi > Ascomycota > Leotiomycetes > Helotiales > Helotiaceae > Bisporella > Bisporella sp. PMI_857. The sequence goes on from JAJSPD010000024.1 coordinate 608,624, forward strand.
CACCTGCTGAGCTGAGCTGAGCTGAGCTGAGCCACGAGACCAATAGGCTGACTTTCGCTAACAGCCGGTTCGAGTTGCCGTGTGGCTTCTTCACCAAATATATGTAGTCCCAGAGAAGAGATATGAGTATTGGCCCAAAAATACAATAGATATTTGTTGTGTTGTGCACGCGAATTCAATAAAGTATAGAGTGGAGTGTGTTGAAGCTCATAAAGCTATATATTAATGCAAGCAAAGTGTTGAACTGGTTCCAAATACGAAAGGAATTCGCCACAAATAAATGTAGAGCCTTCACACGTCTTGGCGGTGGGCTCAAGGCGAGTTCCTACTCAGTAATACAGGGGCGCGGCTCTACGTGATAGCATTCATATGATGCGAGAATTGAAAACAGTCATGCGTGATTACCTTGTCGTAACTTGCAGCTGGTGACGACAAGAGGCGCAATGAAAAATCTGGGGTGCAGCATGCATGGGTCTGCTAGCGGACCGTGCGTTAGAAAGACAAGTGATAGACCAAGTCTGATTCAGCCCTACCAAGATTCAAAGTCAAAAACTGATGGAAAACATTCAAAGAGCTCGAATGCTTTCACGTTCTCATTATCGCTTGTTTATTCCCATCTTGGGTTTTTCCGCTACACAATGGTCTCACTACCATCAACCTGCTCCCCCTTCCAGGTTATGACACAAGATTAACCCCCATAATTGACCTCTACAGATACATGGTGCTCTCCGCAAAATTGCATACTTGAGAGATAATGGATCAGCTCCTGTTGCATTTGAAGTAAGCGGATCACAGCCACTAACCCCATAGCGCAGAATAAGTATATAAACCTTTTCCAGATCCCTCATCCAAGGATCTAGAAGACCGAGAAACCTCCACATCCAGAGCCCTCAATCATCAACTTCTTCCAAGTCAGCACACTTCCCCTTTCGTCTCAGTTCTCGGGTCGTCCAAACCTTTGGCTCTCTCAAGTGGTGCTCCTGCATAATAAGCCTGCAACTGCTTTTTCTGCCCTCCTCCGCAAACGCGATGTAGCCATGCAACAAATCTCTCGGCCTTGCCTGGTCGACGGGGAAGACGTGGGTATTTCAGCTGGTAATAGCACTTGATACAGATGTCGTAGCTGGGATCCAAGGCTTTCGAGGTAGTGGAGTAGATGGGGCATTCTTTGAAGCTGCGGATGGTGAAGTCGGGGCAGTGAAAGAAACCTTCTGGCTTGGTGCAGCCGCAGGCAAATTGGCGGTGCTCGGGGTGGCACATGCTTGACGAGCTAAGAGCTCTTGATTAAAAAGATGGTCGTGATTGCGCAATGATTGTAGTGGTAAAGACGCGTTGTGTGTTGTGAAGAAGGTGAATGTATGGAAGATACACTCAATAGTATTTGAAAATAAAATCCAAGCGCTTCATTTCGATCAAGGCGGTCAGCAATACCTCTTCTTCCATACCAACCACTGCGGTAACCTAGAAAGCACTTATAATGTGTTACAAGACATTACGCATTAGAAAGTAGCCAGTAGTTATTCGGATACTAGAAACGAAGAAAAAGGTGACGATGGTCAGATACTCCTTATAGCGACTTCCATTCCCAGGGTAATCATATCTGAGCGCCGCCGAAGGCAGTCTCGCCGTGTTTGTTTTATCTAGGCTAGTTTTGTTTCCCAAGAAATCCTTATCCTGTAGTCACCAAATACATTGGTTTTCATAGTAATATTGATATATTATCAAACCAGTTTAGTTTCCTTCTGGTTGCTCAACGTCTTACGAAGTATCAAAGAATACAAAGAATACTTAGGTTGTATTTCGGCCTTATAAACAATGCCTCTGTCCCCAGCTCAGTGCGAGAACGCGGCAGCAGGGGCCCGCCACTTATTTCGTGTTTACTTTCAGGAAAGAGTGATGTCCAGCAATAACTTCCTGCAAAGGTTAGAGATGTCAAGAGGTGTCAGCAGTATACCTGTTTCACCACTGTAGAAAATCTTGGCTCTACACCTTTTGAGTCATTTTAAATGTAGCTACCCTCCTCAATATCTCATAAGACTTCCTTTGTTGACAAATATGCGCGTCGCTTTTCATAATTTTGATTCTCAAAACTTGAGATAACTTGCTCAGGTATTAACAGAAAATTAGGCTTGAGTTACTGTATATTTGTACCGTGTAGAAATTTTATTAGGTACAAGAGCCACCGCTGAGTCGACGGCTGCAAATCGAGCATGCGCCAACAGAAAATGTCGCGAACGATATAACGTAGCTTGCAATCGCAAACGAACTCTGAATATCATGTTTCAGCACCGCATACGCAATTCCAAATACACAACTCCCAATTAGGATAACTACAAATATGAGCAGCCATATGAGCACCCAGTTCGGCCCTTCAACAAGATGAATACCCCATCCATCTACTGTCCCGCCCACGCCAACATGCAGCCTTTCCCGTTTCTTCTTCGGGAAGCGGTTAAGCACTGTCTGTCCATCGCCGTCAGAATGGTTAGGCGAGTTCCATAGATGAAGGAGCCGGCTGGTACCAACTGGTGGTATTGTGTTGCATGGGTCGAACGCATAGTCATTGAACTTGGAGGGCGGTGGCAGCATTCTTTGATCTAGGTACTCCTGCACATCAACCTCTCCGCTAGACCAAAGCTCGAACTGCACAAAATTTATTGCCTGAATGCATCGCAGAGACAGCAGTGGTAGCCATTTGCCTCGAACTGCTCGATATCTATCCCTCAGACAGGAGAAGAGGAGTCTATCAGATTTGATACCGCCAACATCAATCTGCGCGAGGCCCACCGAGCCATTATTTTTGTCGATACAGACCAATAAATACAAAGGCTCTTGCTGCTCCTGAGAATTGTCTGGTCTGCATTCCTGTGGAAAATACTCTTTGAGCACGTGATCGAACATTGGAGAAGAGTTCCGCTTTCTGAAAATCCACGAGCCAGCGAGACTCAGAATCGCTAGTAGCTTTGAAGGAGCCTTAAGCCTGCTGCTTGCTTGAGATTCTACGTCTGCTCGAGATCCATCTGATGAATTATTGTAAATTGGTTGCTTTTGAGCATCTAACGTCTGAGCGAGCTCAGAGGCGGCTCCAGGAGTAAGTTCAATGAAATCGTCGTGTAGATAACTGCCACAATGCTGTAACAACGTTAAATCAAAGAGACTCTGCAAATACCTCTCTCTACTTGGATTACTTACGCATTTCCAGTGGATACGGCATCTCCCTTGTACTTGCTCTGACCTATACTGGGAATGGCCTAGCAGACCCTTTAACTGTATCTGTGGCCAAAAAGCAGCTATAAGTGCACTAAACCCGACTATTCCAAGAACCATTGCCATTACAGATATGAACGACGCTCGAACCATTTCTCTGCCCACATTAGGCTCTCCAACCAGTGGGTCGTGCCCATCTCCTGGTGACTCTTTCTTATCATGGTCGGTGTGTATAAACTCAAAGATAGCAAGAAGTGTTTGCAGAATTCCTAGGATAAGTGTGGTGCCACAAATAATGATAGCTGCCTAGAAATGAATGAGCATCGTGGCACTATGGGCGATCAGACTCAAAGACTCACCCAAAATGTGTACCACTGGCTCATATTCCTTCGATCATGCCACAAATCCTTGAGATTTGATGGGTTATGACATTTAACGAAGGTTTGCAACTGAGTGAGTTTTTTTCCTAGTATTGGGAAGTCGTTCGCTGAATATATATGGCTTGGCTCATCTTTGCCAATCTCATCATACAAAGCAATAGATTCTTTGCTTTTCCAGCCATGATAGCATAATGTTTGAACTAAGGGATCTACAGGCTCCTCTGATAGAATAATACCTGGAATTTTGGCGTGCTTTCTGGCTGCTTGATAAGAAGACTTTGTTTGCCCGAAAATTATTTGGTAGCTTAGCAATACCTCCTTAAACATATCTGGGGGACCTGGGGCATCGCCTCTAATATAATTATAGTCGAGATTGATTCTACTATTGTCAGAGAAACTTCATATAGAATTTTATGCTTTCTCTTACCTCTTGTGTATAGTCATTGTTTCGCTAGTGTGCATCAGAAATGCAAACGAAGGGAATCTAAAGAGTGATAGTTGTCTAGTCCGGGGATCGAAATCTAAATGCAGTGATACCGCATCAACCCACCGAATTCTGATCATTAAGGAATTGTGAAGGATGTTGAAGCTAAGGAGAGATGGATCGATCATTTCGTGGTTGGAAAGTCTAAGCTGACTATCTGTAGATCCAGGATTGACAATATCCTCAATATCGTTTCGCCATGTTGGAATCAGAGCTCCAAACTGTCTCAACAAAAATGGTATCCTGAAATCACAATAGTCACATATTCTGACTTCATAACGTGTGAATGTCTTGCTTAGAGGTGGTCGTCGTTGGCTGTTTCCAAGATGCGTGTATCGGTCTTCGCATATCTGAAGTCGATCAGATCGAGTGACACTATTCCTAACCACTGGCTGGTATAGCAGACCTAAGGAGGTTAGTAGTATCCATTTAAAGAGTTAAAAATACTGTATGTGATCAGAGAAACGACTTTCAATGTGATGCAGTATATAATTCATTCTACGCCTAGCCAGAGTGGCCAGAAGTCGATTCGCATTCTAGCTTTAGAGTTACCTAGATAACTCGAAGATAGTCACTTTAGAGATTGAGGTATCAGGAACGAAACTCATATACCCAATGCTCTGTAAATTACAAAATATTTGTCTGCATTGGTGTCTAGGAATTATTAGAACTTACTGAGCCAGCCAAAAATCATAAAGACCAGGTGTGCTGCCTGAGTCCTTTCATCATCAGTTTCTCGAAGAAGTCCTCTGTTATACAATGCGTCGACAACGCCGACTAGACATATATCTTCTCTCTTGGATTCATTGAGAATAACACATAGCAGAACTGTTAAGAGCTCAGCGTTGCGCGAAGTTGACACCTCAGGTTTGGCCGAAAGGTCTATCACCACCTCATACAGGAAAGGCCATGATTTTGAAAGCTTATGTGTCAAGTATTGGCAGTACCAGCTATATGAAGCGGAAACAAATTCCGAGGGGACACTAGAGCGGCCATGCAGGACGGCAAAGAATTCGTCGTTGATCAAGTTGATTTGGACCGCACCTAAAATGATGTTAGACAGTCCATGGTCGACTGTGTGAAGGGAGCTTGGAATATAGTAGACCATATAATGTACTTTTGGGCATCGGCTGTTCATCATTGATTAGCCATCTCAAAATCCTTTTTGAGGTAAGTCGATTGGATCCTCCATTACTTGAAGGATTCTGAAGTAGGGGACGCCCCATAGTCACAACAATGAGTAGGAACGGTTGCATCGATAAGTCTGCATTGAACAGTATACGGTAGTCCTCATTACAAGGCCTGTGCAATTGAGGATATTGGTCTTAAGGTTGACAAAAGCAAGGAATTAAACCTGGCGCAATCACTTATGTATAAGGCTGCGAAGACGCCCGGCCACCGTGGTGTGGGCTGCAGGCAAATCAGCAAGCTTAGGTGTTTTCGTGTAACTTTTTAAGCCAATAACTCAAGGACACGCCAAACCGAAGAACGCCAAACAGGAAGCCCGACAATAATTATAATAATAGGTTTCATTAAGTAACCTCAAGAGTTAAGTAATAGTGTCTGAACAGATTAATAGAACTGAAGGCAAGCCCAATGCTAGATTTAAACACACGACATACCGCAACCGTGCCATCATCAATGAACATTGAAAATATATTTAAACAACCACTTTAGAGCTACAGAGTAAGAATATTTTTTGGAGTAAGCTATTTCAAATATTGGTCTGACCGCAAGGCTGCACTTAACAGTGTTGTCCGGAAACTACTCGAGCATATGAAACTTCAACGAGAGTGAAAGGTCAATTATAAAAGATTTCCCAGCTTGTAAGAAATGTAATTTCATAATTGTACATGTTTGTTAGCAAATTCAAGAATCCTTATAACGCCTTGTTGTGTTTCCTTGATCGTAATACAGCAATCTTGACTCAAACGCCTCGTTATTCGTACCATTTTCTGTCGCTTCATTTCTCATCTGGCTTCATACCTTTTCCAACTTCCTCGACCTTGTCGCCCAACATTTCCTGTGCATTGCCGAGTAGATGGCCGGCTTCCTTGCTAGCCAAATCATCTGCGTTCTTCGCCACCTCAGTCGCGTTAGAACCAACTACGCCCGCTCTCTCTCCAGTAATACCAATGGCTTCTTTTCCATTTTGTACAGGTATCTTTGCTGATCCCGATGCGTTCGTTCCAATCACACCGATTCTGTCGCCAGAATTGCTAAGTGCCTCCTTACTACCTTTCACAATTTCACTGGCCGTTTCTGTGACATTTCCATATCCTTCTTTGACGAGTCCACTAACCTTTTCTGCATGGTCCTGAATAATATCTCCAGCTTGGGCGGCTAACTCACTTGGGCTAGGATACCTATTCAGAGCCTTCAGAATCAGGAAATAAGCCTGTATGATAAACTTATGAATTGCTTCTTTGATGAGCATCGTGATCCCGTGGCTGAAGAAACCTTTCAGAATCTCGCCGAAAATGCCCTCATATAGTGCAGCCGCTCCCTCACTCCGGTAGATCTCGAGAATAGTATTGAAGACCGTAGATCTCTGCGTAATCGACTTAGCATCCCTTCCAATCTTCTTGGCTTTGGTCTTATCCAACGTCCCAACTTCTTCTTTAATTTCGACAGCGGAATCCGGATTAACAGGTGGCACGACCGAAACTTGAGCTCGAGTCTTGGCGAGAGAGAATGGGTATGTGATAGTCGAGGCTACGGCTTTGCTGACTGCCGCCATTAGGAAGGTTAACTTGGCTCCTGGGTCGTCCCGTCTTGATCTTGGTAGACATCTTTTGAAGAACTCGTACAAGAAGAATGTAATACTTGGGTTCAGAGTGAGAATAAGTGAAGCTGAGTATCCAGACCAGAATCCTTGGAAGCCCTTTTCTGAGCGGATAGAGGAAGCAATGTCTGAAACTGATACTGAGCTTGTCTTAACCCCTGATCGTGCAGAGATCATGGACGCCGTCTTCTTTCGTGTCACAATATTAGCAATAGGTGTAGTAAACAACTTGGAAAATGCTCCGGCGAGAACGCCAATGCTCAGCTCATCAAATACTGGCAAGGAAGTTACCCTCCCTTCATGCTTCTAGGATTGGTTAGCAAAAGCATGCGAAAGAATGTGAACGGACTGCATACTTGTAATCTGCTTGTGCGCATGTAGTTATAGAACAAGAAGAATAAAAACGAATCCGCAAATGATTTCCCAGTGTCCTGTATGACCCCGCTGTAGAATGCCGAGACGCCTCCTTCCCTTGTATAGATTTGATTAAAGGCATCAAGCACTCCCTTATATTCTCCTTCTTCAGCAGCGGTAGAGGACTTCCGCAGTTGCCGTTGGACTTGCAATCGAGTTATAACTAAGTCTAAAGGATAAAGAGCTAGGTTCGAGATGGCTGTTCCAGCTGAGCCTGAAAGCGCATGGCCTAGAGCGGGTAAAGCAGGTCCCGCTACCGCCGAAGGAGTCTTTTCTTCTTCGACAGCCTTGTGATAGAAGGTGAAAGCGTCCTAATAAGTCATTAGCACCGTCGATTCATAGCTGCCGTAAACTCTGCGTACCAACTGGCTATTGTAGACTTTGGCCATTGTGGTGGACGGTGGAACAAGTATCGTCCTTGGTCGATCTATCGTTAAAACTAGAGAATTTGAGTACAACAGGTATCTTGTGAGAAGAAAGAGATTATAGAAGTCTTAAGAATAGTATTTTCTCAAATCATCAGAACAGAGTTGAGAATAATGTTAGCCATGCTACAAGCTTAACAGGGGAAACTCACAAGCTAACGGCTATTAATCCGCCGACGTCATTACCCCGGATTTTCAACCCTCCCCCACCTCAGCCTTGCTTGGTAAGGCTGTGTTCCAGCTGCGCAAGTTACTAAAACATTATGCGAGGTGAGTTCAAAGTTGGAGGCTTAATCACTTGGTATCATGTCCTTCTTTAAGTCTATCGCTGCTCGAAGCAGGTATATTAATTACACAAACCATCAGGAACTTCTTCATCAGGACATCCAACATTACCCTCAAGCTTTTTGTCAATTAGTTCTTAATCCTCTGTTATCTTATTGACTTCGATCCTGGCTTCTTCCCAGGCCTCCTTACTCTTTTTCGCCCATTCAATCTGAGCCTTAGCATATGCAAGCTACACGTCATTAGTACAAAATAAGACTAACGGAATGAATCGGACACGTACCATGTAGCGCTTCAAGTCGTCCTCTTTTTCCGTTTGGAAACGTTTCAGGTCTTTCAAAACACCTGCGCTTGCGTCCCGAACGTCTTGCTCCACAACTTGCTGTGCCTGTTCTAATTGACCGATCGTCTCTTTTGTCTTTCCAATCGTGTCTCTCCTGGTGCGTTCTGGGTCCACATCGACCACGCCATGTACGGCGTGGCTGATGCGACCAAATATCTTGTTGGTAATAAAGTTCCCACTTGCGCTTTTCCGATGCGTTGGCGAAGTCTCGTCTTGCGGAACTCCCTGAGTCGCAGTTGGTGGGCTTGTACCGCCATCTCCATGTGTAGGTGGGAAGTCTGAATCGATTGATGCAGTATCGTCTTGATTATCTCGCCGTGAAGTCGGTGATTCTCTTGCCGATGAGGTTGAGCGTCGGGGCTGATTGGCCGTACCGCTACTATTCAGATACTGCTCGATCCTCTTTGCCTCTGACTCACTATTCTCGAGTGATAGTAAAAGTGCTCTTTTCTTTGCCAGTTCGTCATTCGTCATTTCTTGCTGCACCCGTTTTAGCACACGATAACGAAGTACGGTCCTTACCACCCCGGCAAATTGAGCACTCTCACGCATAGGTTCAGCAAAACTAGCTCCAAGTGTGCTGGAGAGTTCTTCTGTTGCTAGGTACGAAGAATCAGCTGCTTGCCCAATTTTTTCTATCGCTGAGGAAAGCGATTGCGATGACTCGGACAGAGCAAAGCCATTAAACCTTGCGCCGAGCTCTGAGAGGTCTTGTGATAACGTGGAAAGATGTGTCAAGGTTCTACGGTTGACTTTCTCGATAGGGCCAGTTAACAATACTTCAAGGTCTTTAGAAGACGCTTCAAAATTAATAAAATATGAATCAAGATTTTGTTCGCTGAGATTGTTTGTATCTGGAGGAAAGCGACCGAAATGCTGTGGCCCAGATATCGAATGTGCGGCAGCCGAAGCTGTTGCGGCGTATTCTGACGGTGCATGGGGCATTCCTTGAGCATTCGTAGAGGAATTGGTTGCGGATTTCAGCTTTGCAGATGCTGCAGGTATGGGTAGGAAGGCATGTGCCGGGGAAGGGTTGGCGGGGTCAAGTGGTGGCGCTTTCATGTTTGATTTAGGAATGGATGCAATAGGATGTGAATGCAGGACTTCATTCTGAATGATTGTCAGCATGACCGTAACGGAGGTAGTGCTTAACCTACCCAGCTTGAATTTGGATCAAGAAACCTCCACCAAACCCCATCGTTCCGGACGTCGTGCATTTGCCGACATCTATTTAGGAATACTGCCAGCATTCTCTTTCGTAGATCTATTATTTGCTGATCTTGCTTCGCAGTCGTAGGCTTCGCAGCATAGTCTGCCATAGTATGTTTCTCTGGGATTGGTGGAATGATCAAGGTTGGATGTAATCGTGTCAGCGCATCTCTGAGGGAGGCAAATTCTGAATATCTTCTTCGCACTTCAAGGTCCTAAGGCATCGTGAGCATGGACAGGAGTTCAAAGCCAACAAGACATACACCTGTTCTGATGGTATAGACTATGTATTTCCCTCCGCTCTCGACACTCTTTCCAGCGTCGACAATTAGAATTGGAAGCTCTGGATTCTCGTAAAGGATCTGCTCAATGCGGCTATCATAACCGCCTTTCTTCCTCCGTGGAGCTCCTTTTGAGTTCTCTCCATACTCGTCATCGCTATCATCAGTACCATAACCTTGCGGCCGTGTATCTCTACCTTCGGGATGGCTAGTAGAAGAGGGGTGTGGAAGACCAGGAAAGTCATGATCTATTTGGTCCCAATAAGGTTCAGCATCTGAGCCATAATCTAAATTGACCGATTGCATCATTTTGAGATCGCGCAAAGGGAAGAGGAATGGGGCAACTCACGAGCGCCAGGGGAGGCGGGGTTCGCAGTAGAGGAGGTGATTGAATCTCTACGCTCGAAGCTGGCCCCGTAGGGATTGTTATCTTCGTCGTTCCACATGGTGCAATTACTCCCGCTCCTATTGGAGCTCTCACTAGTCACTGTTTGTTTTGCGGATACTGGTTGTGTGCAACAAAGGTGGTTGAATCATTGAAAGTGTTCAGCCTGCAGGTGTGCTCTACCAAACAGATCTGCGTCGTCATTGTGATCTGGGACGCTCGGGCCATATAATTTCAATGGTGCGCTAGTCTATATTAGTACTAGATCATATTTTCAGCATGGTTCTGTTTCATATATTAAATTTCCTCATCTCAAGGCACTTTTCATTCTTAACTGTGTTTTGATGATGATCGCCTGTATCTCGCATTATTTGCAGTTTGAATGATGGTGAGCACACGCATATTAGCCTAGCAACGCCTAGCAACGCCTACCACAACCATTGTTAACCTTTACACAGGATTGGCACAAGCTTCATCAATGATGTAAATTCTACTTGCTAAGGATCTCTTCTTTGATTTATTTGCAAGTATATATCTCTTCCGATGGCCTCGCATATAATTCACAAGTGAGGAATATCAGTGCTGGTCTTTTCTACGTTTCCTCATTAAACACTCAGATGTGACTACACATGTGGATATATTTTGGAGGAGGTATGATTGCTTTGTAGCACAGTGAGCCCTTAAAGTACAAGCTCTCAGATGCCGAACGATCTATCTGACAGCTCTACAAGAGCTATGCATTAAATAAAGCTTATTCAGTAATGGATATAATTTATTTATCCCATATTATGGGTTGTAACCATACCTGTGCAATTTATTTCCAATCCCTCATGGGCTTATTCATAGCACATTTTCATTTTCATCTCTTTTCACCTCATGCCCAGTGATTCTGGGACTGGCTTCGTTCTGCGACTCCCTGGCCATAGCGACTAAATTCCGGGATACGTCAAAGTCAAATTTCTTGAATCCAAATTTGGTGTAAAGAGGTATTCCAGCATCTGTCGAATCAGCAGCGACTTTGCGCCGTACCTATCAGCCATAGCCATTGCTGCCTTCATAAACCTCGACCCAATACCCTGCCGCTGGTAACTCTCCGCCACACGCACCGCTTCGAGGTAAATGGTATTGCCATCAAAATGTTCGGCGCACTTGCTGGCGAACTGTTGTTGCGTCGACTTGTGGAAAGACTGACTAATTGAGGTCGGGTCTTCTGGATACTTCCAACAAATTTATCCTACAACTTAATTATTTCGACGTCTTTAGCGATGAAGTTGAACAGGCCGAAATTCCTTCTAGTGATATTTACAAGTTCCTGAATACGAAGAGGTTCACTTTTAAATGCTGCGACATAATCCTCGACGTCCCCTTTGGTGAGAGGCAGAATGTCGATCTTCAGATTGGACGTAGTGGCAATTTTTCGGTTCGCAGCTCGTCAGCACTGTCCGTCAAAATTAGTGGCTGCTTCTGGTGTGGACATGAGACCAGATCCTCTGTTATAAATGAGTGCTCGCTTTACAATGACAACTTCGGGAAATACTTACAACACTGTAGAGTGTCCCAATATATGTAGTGAATAAAGCTATTAAGGCGATTGGGGCGTTCGGCCACTTGAATTTTTGGTGACTCTGGGTACACTGTCAAGTGATGTGCTCGATTTGATGAGCGAATAACATGGACTTTGAAAATGGTTGCATACTCCCGAGAAGGTGTGATCAATGATAACGCACTTTTCAACACCATGAAGTATTTGCGAAGGACCACCCAAGGTATCATTGTCCCATGCTTACGAGGTGGCAGTAACTCAGATTCTTGGGAGAGCCTCACAACTTTCACTGCAAGTACAACCATTCCATCAGGTTATAGAATTCACCTTTTTTTTTTGTTTTTCTTAATTCTTAACATTCTTTAGCAAAGATAATGAAATTGAATGGGGTTCTGGCATCAAAGGATGAGAAACAGCATGAATGAGATTGCAAAAGATACACTTTAATCTTTGACGTATAAATCTATCCTAACTGTCGAAAAACAAGATGGCCCTTTCTCTTTTACACGCGCCTGAATCCTTTGGATACATCAGGATCGGCTGGTGTGGTTCTGGATATACCCAGATAATGAGGTATAAAATATTGACAAGCGGGCATGGCATTCAGAGCTCAAGAATGCACTACTGGAAAATTCACGAACGGCTGGACGAGTTCAGCCATGAACAAAAGGTCCAGGGATACGTACAGAGCGTGGAGTAGAACGTGCGGTGGCGGGAGTGCGACCAGATGTGATTCAGATTGAGTTTCTAACCTGAAACATTACGTGATTACTGTCTCTTGTGCAGGATCGAAGAAGCTTCGACCCCATTTTGCTTTAGTGTTCATGGCTGCTAGTACCAGACTTCGGCCCGGTACCATAAACAACTATGGTTGCATGGCATTTGATCGTCGGCTGCCCACCCCGAAAACAAATAAGACAACCAACTTGACCCACAAGCTAATCTCATTCTGCACTACTGTACCGTATGCAAATCACAGCCTCCTCTTCTTCAACACCACGTGGAGTGCACATGTTCTCCTATGCATCCCGTCTTCCCTCGCCCGAAGCGGCTCACCAACCGAGACCTAAAGACGGACGACCGTAACTAGCAAACTCCAATAACTTGGCCAAATCTGCGTCGCTCAACAACTTGGCACCAACATGAAAGCTAGACTTTGTAGACAGAATGAGCTAGAGTGGTGAGGTTTAGGTCAGAGGGTGAAGCAGAGGTAGGTATTAGAGCTGAGGAGAGGGCATGGTTGGTTTGGATGAAGTTAAGATCATCCCAATTATCCCCTTTAAAACATCAGGGCAAAAGGTGGATAGATATGGAAAGCAGTTATAGGAGGACTAAATTTGGTGTCTTGGTAAGATGTGCGCATTATGCAGGGAAGAGAAAAACTAAAATACGCCACTAGGCTTCCATGTTTACCATGGCAATTGCTGGCCGTCATCTAATCGGCGATCTGGCTGCACCAAATTATCGGTGGGTATGAACAAATCTTTCTCCTTTCCGATGTCGATCGAGGCAGCACGGTCTGTGCGGTTGGGCAAGCGATTGCGGGGAAAGTATTCATGCTATCGATAAATATCTGGCTATGATTTTGAGGCAATTGCGGATGGAAATTTACAGTTATTGTGCTATTTTACAGACGCCGAAGCGTTAGAAACTGCTCAGTTCTTGATACACTTTAGAATGCCTGTGAGAATTTGAACCACTCGACCAGAAGCTCAGTTGCAGGTTAAAGGACGAGATCCTCCGTAACTTGGCTTTCCTACTTACCATTAACTCTAGACCCTCCAAGGCTCAGGTTTCACAGCTGGATTTAATGACTCGGGCATAGCTTTCATATAAATTCCCCGTGAATGCTCTGACACAACCTTTCGTGGCCAATCATTATTTAGCGAGCCGCTCCAGTCCCATGCGCCCGGGACGAGGCAAGCCAATGTTGTTCTGAGTGGGTGAATTTGCTGCAGGAGACCATCTTTGCTGTCAGACTAATGATAGCCCTGAACTACTGCAGGGTCAAAGTGCAAATGTTGCCGAGGAAGAGCCAGGTATGTTGAATAGTTTGCCACGGAACCCACAAGTTGCCTCCGCAATGGACTGCAGATCCTGCAGTGCAGAAGGTCTATGCTCAGGTCTACTTTTAAGTATCCTATGTTTGATATCCTCTTAGTTTGGAAGGAAATCATGAACTGCTGAAGGAGCATTCGAAGTGGGCTGTCAACAGCTGGTATATGCATAATATAAGCATCTAAACATCTCAACAATGTCAGCATCGAAAACGGATTATCAGATTGCCTCGCTGGCGGCAGGATTTACACTGGGATTCGGTTTCCTTACGGTGTGGGAGGCAAGTAAGCAGACGAGACGGAACAAGAACCCCTTGAGAAGTACTTACGTCTATATGTTATGGGGTGAGATCGTGGTCAACATCGCTATTGGTATCATCGGCTGGATATTCCTAGATGGCATCATCGGTCCAACGTAAGTAGAGAATTCTCTTAGAGTAACGTCCTCAACGCTGAAATATGAGCAGCGTACCCGTCCTATTCTTCATCTTGTTCCTTTGGGTATTCGAGGTCCAGCTCTTGATGCAAATCATCATCAACCGTATCGCCATCATCGCCGAGAGCAAAAAGCAGATAGAATGGATGAAATGGGGCACGGCAGCCTTCATCACCATGATCAATATTGCTGTATTCTCAATCTGGATTCCTGCTCATACAAATCCGCCTGTGAGCCAGGTGTGAGTAATTTCCCAACATTTGCAAAGTCGAAAATCTCTAATATGCCACACAGGTTTGTATCGATCAACAAATATTGGGATCGTATGTCAAAGGTGCTCATTTTGTTGGTAGATGCTGGCCTCAACTGGTATTTCTTGCACATTGTCAAGAAACGCCTTCTTGAGCAGCATGGATTGATGAAGTATAAGCCTTTGGTGAGCTTCAATACTAGGCTCATGATACTTTCAGTTGCCATGGACGTAAGCAAACTGTGATCCCAATTCCCCAAGCCATAATTCCCTAATCCCATTATTAGGCAATGCTTATTGGACTCATGTCTCTACCAAACGAGGTCGTCTACATACAGTTCCATCCTGTCGCCTATTTAGTAAAACTCAATATTGAAATGTCCATGGCCAGTCTCATCACACGCCTCGCACAAAGCAAGAATAACGACGCGCAATTCAACTCTCTCTCTTATTCGAACGGTCGTAACCGAACGATTAATGACCAGCCGGATAGCCACGATCGCGAGATTGCTCTGAAATCATTCACTCAGTCCAAGGTCAAGGCCACTCCATCAGACTCTGATTCCGAGGAAACTCGTATGGGTGCCATTCACGGCCATGGAATCCACAGGACGATGGACTTTGAGGTCACAGTCCATCCAGCAGGTCCAAAGTTGGTGAACGAAGCCAAAGGCCCGAATAATCGTGGCGTCGGATTCCATAGCGAGGATGAGATGTCGTTGACGCACAATGTCGGGCACCCCAGGTAGTACCTTTAAAGGCTGCCTAGGTAGAATGGGACTGGACGACGGTCCTGTCATGACGGTGGAACAACGATGATTATACACGAAAGACATCGTTATATCTTATTCCCCTTTCTTTTTTGGTAACAATTATGTACACTAGAACACCCAAAGCTCTTGAAGCTTCCTCAATACCGACTTGGCACTGCCTGAAGCCTGACATAAAGTTTAAATAATAGAAAATTTCTGTGGCAAGCAGGATTCATTATACGGTTTATTCAGGCAACATTCAATTTTACAGAGAAATAATGGAACTATTACATACCTTATGATCTGGATCGTGAGCCCAAGTTTGAGTATCTCACAATTCTTTATACACAGGAAGAATATAATTCTTGAAGGTCCTAAGCTTGGTTCGTCTCAAATCTGTAGTCACCTCGACGTTTGGTAGTCGTATAAAAGTGTTCAAAATATCTTGATCGTAAGGATCGATATATCCAAAGCCGTAGATAGATTCAAAATACGCTCATCCGTACAGGATCTATAATAAGTCTGTAGAGAGATTTTGGTAAACATAGATATATATTGAAAGTACAAAGTACCAAGATTGTCCGCCAAGACATGCTTGATGAGAAAAACCGAATGCGTCTGAGAGTTAACGCGAAAAAACCTAAAAGATATTCACCCTTAAAGTGTCGAGAAATGCAAACTTGGGGATATATATATTTCTTTGCGAAATTAGAACGCAACACCCGGCGGCTCCGAAAGGGGAAGAGAAAAGGGGTACTAAATGGTACTCTAGCTGTTGTAGCTCGCTAGCATGACACTAATGCGGCCGCTAGCTTAGTGGCCTCAGGACTCATGTATCGAAAGTGTTATCGCCAATTGTATCAGTGGACGCGGAATTTGACACGGAGCGGGAGAATCAAACTCGGAGCACTCTCTTTGCCCGCATATGGCGCATATTGTTGCTACCTTTGGACCCTGACCTATCTGTTGATGTCGAGAATATCAGAGGCATTGCGCCTCGGAGCCGACATATTTCTATCCCGCCCGAAGCTTGCCCAATGTCTTGGGACCTGCTAAAGCGGTTCATCGAGAGCGATGTTTTCAACCAGAACCCTTTTCTCTCAGTAGCATATCTTTCGTAAGCCTTTCCCTTGCTCCTCATGAATACCCGAGACTGATTCCTTGCTTAGTCGATATGCCGACCATGTTGGGATCACTTATGTTCTCTGCTCCAAGCTTCGGCAATTTAGCTACGAAGAAATTGAATTCTTTCTACCACAGTTGTGCCACCTAGTCATAAGTGTAAACAATGAGTCAATGGCGTTGGAAGAATTCATTTTAGATCTTTGTGAAGAGTCTGTAAATGCAGCACTACTCGTAGGTTTCATGATTCCGAAGTTTTATGTGAGGAAGCTAATGGTATATATAGACATTCTGGCTATTCCAGACATACCTTCATGACCTTTCTGCGAATCCACAATCAGAGGCCTTCAAAACGTGCCGGAGGATATATAACAAAGTTCAGCACATTGTGTTTGGAGTTGCCGAGCCTGCAAGGAATGAGAAAATTAAGGAAAATGTTTTGCCAGTCACTGTTCTGGCTAGTTTTGTTCTTGCGAGCGCTGCAGTACCGCTTCTTCCACGCTGGGCTGGTCCCTTAGCAATTGCTCAAGCCCGCAAACCTCAGCCGACTGGGGATGTCATTTCAGATGCAAGCCAAACGCAACAAAAGCTTATTCGAAGCCATACCACAACTCCTGGCTCAGCTCGCACAAGGCGAGCGAGGGACACTGGAAGAATTCCGAGTGCTCCTACTGTCGGTTTGTCGCCGGAGCTTCATCCAAGGTCTCAACGCGCTTCTTCCCTTACCAGGCCACAATCATCTGGATCTGGGCACAGGACACCATTGGCTACTCGGCGGCCTTCTCGACTTGATCTACGTGCAGCGGATCCTCGCCTTAGTTCCTCATCTCTCCCGTTGCCGGAGGCTCGCTCACCGAGAACTAGACCTGCAACTCCTGCCACGGCCGGGCTTGTCCAGCGTCCTGCGGAGCTTCTTAATAGGAAACATTCTCATTTGTCAAGACCACTAACGCCATCAGTACTTTCCTTTGCACAGAAAACCAAGCTCTTGCGGCAAAATTACTTCCGTTGTGAAACCCAGTTCCTGACTGCTTTGGAGGATATTTCCAACCGTCTGGTGATAGTCCCTAAACCCGCGCGCCTTAGTGCTTTACGTGCAGAGCTCGCCCTCATTGCCCAGGACTTGCCAGCTGAAGTTGATATACCCGTGATTTGTCCTGCTTCGTTAATTGATGGCGTGCCTAGCAAGAGCCAACACCACCGTATTGTCCGTTTAAATCCTGCGGAAGCGACTGTTTTAAATAGTGCGGAGAAGGTCCCGTATCTTCTGATGGTAGAAGTTCTTAGAGATGACTTCTCGTTCGATCCTGAGACGCCAGAGAATGAAAGGGTCTTAGCTCGGCTCTTGTCTGAGCAAGGGACGAGTCGGAGACGTATTTTTGATCTCTCTGAATCTGCACGACACTCTAACGGCACTAAAACTACCGAGATCACTGTCCCTGATAGTGTATTCGAGCCAATCTCAGGAGACCTAGGAAGCTCTCCGCTAATAAAGGCGTTAGATGAGAGCCCTCAAGGAGTAGAGAATAATATACCTGCTCAACCACCACGACTATCCAGTGGAGGCACAACACTCTCCACTCTGTCAGGGTTCGCCACACCAAGGACTTCTGGCGCATCGACATCGCGCTCAAGTAGTCCTGGCCGAACAGGACGACAGATGACATTTCCCGGCGCAGGCAGATCTGGCGGTGCAGACCTACCAGATTTTGAGGCGCTTGCTACACACATGCGAACAGCATCTCAGATGTTAGCACAACTTGAGCTGACAAGCGGCAAACGCCCAAAAAGTGAGGTAGCTGCGATCCGTGCCAAGATCATTGCAAGCATGCAGAGCTTGGAAGAACAAAGCTTTGAACAGGAGGATACTGTCGCTGCTCCAACTTTTGACATAATTATAGCCAATGCCAACGCTGCATCGGCCAACGTTGGGCCAGAAGATATTGAGCAACAAATCGTAGCAGATTCTCCGATGAACAGCGGCGCTGGCGCAGCTCGAATGGAAAATGACCAGAAGACAGGCGGCGTACAACGAAAAGGCGATAGAGATGATCCTAGTGCAGCCACATTTGGCGAAGAGTGGAGCGTTAAGAAAGAACGAATACGGAAGTCGTCTCCTTATGGGTGGATGAAAAATTGGGACGTTTTGAGTGTCATTGTCAAGACTGGGGATGATCTGAGGCAAGAAGCATTTGCATGTCAACTCATTCAAGTGTGTGACAAGATCTGGCAGGATGCTAAAATTCCTGTATGGGTCAAGCGAATGCGAATTTTGGTCACTGGAGAATCATCAGGCCTGATAGAGACAATCACCAATGGCGTCTCACTCCACTCCCTGAAACGAAGCTTAACCCTTGCAACCATCGAAGCCGGTCAAAATCCGCGTGGCCGGATAGCGACCTTGAAAGACCATTTCGTTAAGACCTTTGGTCCTCAAGAAAGCGACGCTTATAAAGCCGCAGAAGACGCCTTCAAAAGATCTCTTGCAGCTTACAGCATAATATCCTATATCCTGCAGCTCAAAGACCGCCATAACGGGAACGTGCTTGTTGACAATGAAGGCCACATCATTCATATTGACTTCGGATTTATGCTTTCTAACTCTCCGGGTTCTGTTGGATTTGAAGCTGCCCCCTTCAAATTAACTCAAGATTATGTTGATGTTCTGGGTGGGGTTGGATCTCCTGCTTTTGATGACTACAAGAAGCTGTGCAAGCAAGCTTTCCAAGGTATGAGTTTCCCGTATTGTAATATATGTTTCTGATTGCAAATAGCACTTCGTAAATCCGCTGATAATTTAATCGATCTTGTAAGCCTGACGGGAAAAGAATCGAAATTTCCATGTTTCCAGTATGGCGTACTACAAGCAACCAACAGCTTACGACAACGTTTCCAACTTCATCTGAGTGCCGATGAGGCTGAGCAATTTGTTGAGACTGATTTGATTGGAAAGTCTTTGGGAAGCTATTATACACGACTGTAAGGACTTAAACACCGCTTTGGCGCAACGGGGGGAGCTAATCAGGCGTAGTTATGACACATACCAATATCGCACACAAGGTATATATTGATGGGTTCACCGACAAGATCTGGAGTTGCATTAAGGGGCGTTGGATATCCTGCATTTACATGGACGATGATCCTGGGGCCGGCAAGCACTGTGAGATAATTTTTGTTCACGAAGCATAAATATGAAGTAATTGTGAACGAGCTGCTTGAGGCAAGCGTCCTTCAACTTTGTGACGATTTTTTCGTACGTTGCAATTATCGGAGAGCATTCTTACAAAATTTGTGATCTTATTGTCCAAGGTAGGTGTTTATCAAAGATAAGTTATAAACGTGTTGCCTCTTATGCCTGTTACTTCAAACATACCTTATTGAATATTCATCCCGTGAAGACGTGCTTCACTGCCGGATGAAATGCTTCAATACCCCTGGTGAAAGTTTTGGAAGGACATCTAAGTGCTGTCATTCTCACTGCATAGTGCGAATAAGCTCAGATTATCGCAATATGCCTCGCTCTATTCTAAAGTCTTTATTTAGTGCGCGTAGAAGCCGTTTAAGACAAAAGTAGAAACGAAGCTGCTACTGTTTTGCTTCGATCTGACCTGGGAACCTTTTGCCTCGAGGCTCGAAGGGTTGCTTCTTGTTCCCTGAAGGCTACACAGTCTCAGTCCTGCAACCTCATAGCCTTCGTCTTCACCTTTGATTATCACTGTCAAGATTACCACCGTCCTTGAACATCTTTCTTTTAACCACAAAATCATATAAAGCTTTTACAATTGCAGTGCCTGTGAATTGAAACATCGATTTAGGGCTACTGACGCGTTGAGAACTTTGCGCAAGACTAGAAACGCCATTTCTGCGACAGTCTGAGTGACAGCACTTCCAATCTCAGTTGACAAATCACTCTCAAACACGAACGATCACTATGTCTGGACGCAAAAGTGAGCCCGGGCATGAATGGACCCAGTTCGAGGTAAGGTATATTCAACTAAATTGATGATATAATTAGATCTGATCTTGAACAGCTACATACCCTCCTTTGCCTCATGGCTAAAGGCGTTCACATCGAAGAGCGCGGCAAGAGAACTGACGACGTCCGCCAGCTTCGTCAACACGCTCATGTCACCCTTGCTTCTGAGCTCAACGCAGCTGTGAACGGTAAGGACGGCTATGCCAGTGACATTCCCAAGAGAGAAGTCTCACGCATGATCGATTTCATGTTGTCCGAGAAGAAGGCTGTTGTTGGACTAGGCGGTTATATGGAGCGCATGAAGGTGGCTAGGGTTACAAGAGGACTCCGCATGATGTGGAACAAGAATTGCAGGCTGGATTACGATGGTACCCTGAGCGAGTGGGAGTTGTGGCGCAAGGCTGCTATTGATGGAACTGGGGCAGGATTCATTGGGAATAGCGATGCAACGGATGTTGCTAATGGCGCTGAGTGTTCTGAAGCATTAGATTCTAGTACACTGGCGATATATGGAGGACAAGAACAGGAGTTACCACAGGAGATTATTGAAGCATGGGAGCAAGCCGACCTTACAGTATCATCGGGAAGCCACTGGTGCCGCCCGGCTCAAATCTCAAACCTACCTATGGACACATTCGATATTACTGCTGGGGGATACAGCTCTCGACCAAACTCTCAAGGCCACGAGTCCTTCGAATCGATCCCTCCACACCTTCAAGCTGAACCCAGATATCAGTGGAGAGATCCAACCCTTTCCCCACGTCCAGCCGTCTCCATTGCTATTCCTGCCAAAAGACCAGAATCAACTCTCGCACCACACACTACAACTATCCAAAAAGGGGTCCTCGATGAATATGGCCGTCCTCTAACCGTTACCGACTACATTCCTGCATTCCAAAAAACAGGTAGAGGTGCAAAGAAGTCCACCAACCCAGCTACGGCCCACACGCTCCCATCCAAACCCCAGACCTCGTTCACAGACTCCGCCTATGACGAGAATGGCCATTCCCCTCATGGAGATGGCATGGATGAATCAGAAGTGGCTGGATTTAGAAGCAGAAACTTTCAAGACCCCGAGGAAGGTCAGGTTATCCTTGGTGTTGTTGGACGCCAGCAGCAGTATGGTGATGGTAAAGTTGTCCACAAGGAGAAGCTGCCTTTCAATCGCTTTGAAGGCGCGCGAGGCGCGAACGAGTCGAGTGGAGATATTGGCATGGGTGATGGTTAGGATCAGTACAAGCTACGAGCCTGGAGCCGCTTGAGCATTCAGTTGATGTGATCATCTCCTACGTTGAATTGCGGCGTTCCGGAGTCTGGCGCAGTTTAGGCATGGTGTTTGCGAGGCAGCGTAGGTTTTCTTTCCACAACAAAAATATGGTGGCTAGACAGGCATCTGGCTGGTTAGGGGTGAGATTTGCTTTATGGTCGATATTTTTCTACGTGCATTATGATTCATGGGAATTACGATTGTCTCGAAACTCAATGGATAGTTGGGAGGCTGGTTAGCTAGATGGCTAGCTAGCTTGAGGACGAAACAGAGTAATCTTTCCTCGCATTATCCTAATTTTGCTATATTGGGAATGATCAGAAACCAGAATTCTACATCGGATTCGCATCTTTACAACCTTGCGATCAGTTCTAAGTAGATTACAAGACAGGATGTGAGAGGTAGCTCGAATTAAGCGAGAATAAACCCCTTTGTCTCAAACCATGAAAGATCTTGGCACTCAACTCGCATCGCCTTCAAAGGACTTTGCTTTCCGCTGATAAATATTTTCAGAGGGTACAGGTTAATTTGTCACACTATCAATTAAAGTTGGGTTCGGGGGGGATAGCTAAGCAGCTGTCCTGAACAATACAAGTCATCTGAGTCGTCTTTAACCATGGCTCCTTCTTGGACACCCCTTATTTTCCATTCATGTAGAACTCGATGGCTTCCTAATTTTATAGGTTTACCTTTGCACTTCGTGAGATTCTGGAGCGAGTGACGCGCTCCAATCTTCTATAGTGCGTGTGTATCTAGTTTTGATCCTTGCGCCGGGGTCTGCTCAACAATTTTCTGGATTTGCTTAAATCAAAGACTTCATTTCGTGTTCTCGCTCATAATCGTGCCCATCTAGAACGCGCTCCAGGATTAATGTATGGTTTTAATTGTGAAAGTTGAAACAGAATCCTACAAAAAGGGGTTGGCTCCACCAAGCATAGGTCCGAATGAAAACGAACAGCTGCAGGCGAGTGCCGTTTCGAGGAGTGTCATCATGCTTCAGACAAGGATGTATGCTGTTCACAAACCACATTTAGTTGGACCCGATCGATCATCAAATATTGCTTCAAATAGCGACGATTCGCGCCTGCAATACAGTCAATGGCTGAGCTTTGAAACTTCTGTAGCCGGTACTGTGCGCATCTTCGAGCATTTGCCGGCATCCATCGGATTGGTACCAAAATATTATTTGGTTCGTTCTAAGGACTTTGAATAACATTATTCATTCCGTCCCCAAACTCCTCCTTCTGGTAAGCAGGAACGACGATCTTGGCACTTGCATAGTGGCCGCTGTTGATCACTGGTGGTGCTTGCTTTTGTCGAGGTTTGTCTCCTTCTAAGGGAAAATTAACTGGAGACTGTTAGTCACCAAACAGCATCACGATAATGAGTAATCTTTAATCTCCTAAAAGCTTTCGGTGCACCTAGTCTGTACCAGTGTAACCAACTTTGAGTGAATCCATTGCTGGCAATGCTTTATTTGCCGGGTGCTTACATGAGGACTGTGAAGCTCGATTTCCCGTCTTTGCTTGTATGCGTATATCGAAGTAGGCAAGATGACAGCAAGATCTGAAGGGATGTTGAAAAAAGAACAAGGACCGACAATGAAAACGCTTCAGTTTAACTTTTGAATCAGACCACGGCGATGTCATTCACCGGAACCCATAGCCGCAACAAGCCTCTGCATCCTCCCGCAAAATCCGAATAATTGTGCCGAGTGTCAAAGACAAGGCTTCAGCATCATTAAGACACAGCTGTCCTGCCTATCGGACATGGAAAGCTGATCAGGGGCTTAATATAGCATACCCCTCTTTTTCCGTGTGTCCTTGAATCCTGGTCGGCTTGGAGATGAGGAGAGGTGTCTAGCTCTCATCCACCAACGGGTGTAAATGACATGCGAATCGTTCTCTTCAGCATCTCTTCCAAGACATGAAATTGCTTTGGCACCCTCTGAACAAAAAGCCTCGAAGCCCTGTTGACCCAAACGAGTCGTGTCATCACGTGTGCTTATTAATGGGTTAAGCAATACCATGCCAAGCCATGCCGATCATATTAACCTTGGTCGAGAGAGACGGAACAGAACTTGAACGACGAGATACGTCCGTTCGACGCCGAACATCCTCCGCGACCGAGATCATGAGCAGCGAGCAAAGCCCAAATATAGAGTCGTCTCTGACGCCGGAGGAAGCAAATAAAATCATACACTCCCATCGGAAAGTTCGTTATGGTGAGTGGTGCATCAGCACGTGGCTTTGGCCGTCGTCAGTTTCCTCGCCCCGCCTGGGACAATGCTTTGCGTTGAAATGTGGTGTACAAGCTCCTCGATATGTCAGAATGCCTGATATATTGAACAGAACAATGTTCTAGGATACTGGTGGAACAGTGACCTTTTCAGGGTTATCGAGCAAATCCCGAAGCATGACAATATGTCCTTGTTAGAACTTGTTCCATTGTATCAAATCTTTCGGAACACCGGCAATGAGTTCACTTACCGGACTTTGCAAAACCTCTTTATCATGTACTCAAGATAGGTGCTAATTATCATATGATATAGGGACCGCCTGTTGGCCATGCCGTCAACGAAAAGTAAAGTGTGATAATCAACAGCCCTGCGAAAACTGTGTAAAAAGAGATCACGCTAGTTTATGCTCGTATAAGCCGAAACAAAATGCCGCCAAGTCGTCCACGGCAGCGAATCTAAAGAGGCCGCGCTCACCATCGAGCGATAACTCGCCAAAAAGAGACGATGACCGATGGCCAAGAACCACAGGTAATTAATAGATCCCACCCTTCTATGCTCTCTGCCGCTCTCGTCTGTTTCAGTAGGGCTAAATGATTCATCTGTGGTTTGCCAGGATAGAATAATATATCGCTACCTCTAAGTGCATAGACATAGCAAAACTAACCAGCTTCTAGACGACGAAGAGACCAACGAGTCTCGATATCTAGGTCAGAATAGCATCGCAGCCTTCTTGAGTGAAGAAACTAGAGCGCGGGAGCCCTCCGTCATTGGCGAGCAAGATGTTATCAGAAAGGATATCATGCCAATTTTAGGTTTGCAAATATCATCAGCACCCTACCCGTTCATGTCAAAGGAACATATGGACAAAATTCGAAATGATATCTCTGTGGCTTTGCCATCGGACAGAGATATTCTTAAGTAAGCTTGTCAACATAAAATTTCCCGCAGTTATTCAAATTTTAACACTGTTCCTAGAACCTTTCAGATATACAAGCAAATCGTTCAACCATTTTGGGGACTGCTTATTGACGTCGAGGATTTCGAATCTAAGCTTTGTACTTATTTAGAAGACAGAGTTTCAAGTACGAAACATCCTTCACCAAGCAAGGGTGTCTCATCAGCTTGGTTAGGCATGCTATTTGCTGTACTCGCGGTTGCCACCAACTATTCTGAGCTGTCATATAGTAAGAGAGTCGCTACGAGCCAAGCTTATGGTATGTGTCCAAATGTTTCCCAAGTGTATTTGCTAACATAATACTGTAGTTCAGACTTCGTTCCACTGTCTAAGACTATCCAATTTTCTGATTCGTCCCTCACTTGAATCACTCCAAGCACTGTTGATATTGGGCTTTGTACTAGCCAATGATATGAAAGCCGAAGCGTCGTGGGCTTTGATAGGCCTTACCTGCAGATTAGCTCAGGCATTAGGTCTGCACCGGGGTCCAAATGAGAACGTCCGTAGCAAGATGCCTGCTGCAAGCGATTTACCTCGGCGGAAACTCTGGTAAGCCACTATAGACACCAGCCTATTATACAGACACTGACAAATTGAGGTGGACGATCGTGTGGCAAGACAGTCTTCTCTCTCTGTCCTTCGATAGATCCCCAATTGCTGTCATGACTCGGTGTCAGCTACCACTTGGACCTCACGCTCTAACTGTTGGCTTTTCTTATACAGAAGTGATGTACCATCTTTGTGCAAAAATCTTACAATCAGTCAACAATGATTCCAATTCACAGCCAAACTTCAGTCAGATTGTGGCTGATTCTATAGAAGTTGAAAATTTGAGAATCCAGGTCCATCCGTCATTTCGGGAGAGGGATACCTGCAAGACCGTTCAGGATCGCTTGCAGCATTGCGCCGTCCGTCTACATTCGTCTTTTGTCATATCTGTGTTGTGCCGTCCCTCTCTACGGCGTGGAGATAATATTGGCATGACCCCAGAAGAGAAAGCCCTTTTGGCAGAAAAGTGCAAGCAAAACCTCGAGGAAACGGTTAGAATGTATTTGAAAATGCACTCAATGAGTGCTATACCGACACGATCATGGGCATTTACGTATCATGGGCTATCATCAGCTGTGCTCCTTGGAATTATTGGCGAGACTAAGACGAATCCTGAAGTCAGAGGCCTTCAAGGTGACTTGATCAACGCATTGTCGGCAACAGCCGCCAAAGATCAGAATTCGGGCTATGATTCCGCTTCTGACAAAGATATCGAATTAAGTGGTCCTCTATCAAGAGCTCTGGCAGCATTGAAAAATATTTATGACCATGGTTGGGTAGTGGAAACCAAAGCAACTAATTCGCCAAGACCGTATCCACAGGATCAAGATCAGGCACAATTTGAGCAGCAAGATGCGGCGCTTGCCATGGCCTCACTGCAGAATAACGGGATGATACCACCGTAAGTAGTCTCCACAAAAGTGTGACAGCTTTTGACAGGTTACAGCATGAACTATGGCCCGCAGGTGGAGCTCCCAGACATGCAGTCAGTGGAGCAAACTATGAATATGTCTCCTATGGATCTATTTGACTCTATTTTTTGGGGTAAATCCATCTGTGATGGTCATGCAACACTAGCTAACAAATTGCAGAACCATATCCAGCGGCTGGCCTAGATCAGATCGGCTTCGATTATACTCAGCAAATTTATCCTCAATTTTGAAGGAGAGTAGAAGGACTATTTTTGAGCCATCGCCAAA
This sequence comes from Bisporella sp. PMI_857, assembly GCA_021307315.1. NCBI lineage: Eukaryota > Fungi > Ascomycota > Leotiomycetes > Helotiales > Helotiaceae > Bisporella > Bisporella sp. PMI_857. The sequence continues at coordinate 635,167 of JAJSPD010000024.1, forward strand.
TGCCGCGGAAAGGAAGCAAAATTATATGACCACAAACCTTACCAACTCGCCTAGCCATACGGTCCAAAGGCACATAGTTAGACGTTGCGATGATAAACACTCTCTCTGAGGGTTATATTCACTAAAAACGATCGGTAAATGCCCGATAATCATGTGAGGCACTATGAAAATGGGCAAGGAGGCGGATACTGAAAAGGTTTATGGCGTTTCTGTTTGGATAGATTCAACGGGGTGCATGATTAGGACCTCGTGGCTGGTTTATGTTATGAGAGAAATGCGACGGGTTCGTTTGACCCAGTATGGATCCCGAGTCAGGAATCCAGACAGGCAGTGTTTATATTACGATAACGAATATTAATACGGACTAGCATTGGAAGGCAACGCCTGTCTTCTCAACCTTGTTTTGTCCCCCACTAGCAAAACCTGTTCCTTCACTCTTGATTTCAACTAAGCCAGGCGTCTGGAATTTAGTTAGTTGTTACGCCACTATAAAGCTACGCCCCCATACTCCAGAATTCCACTAGGCAAGGATAAAGGTGTAACTCACTATTTTCTCTTTGCCAAGTTTGCCGTCCTCTTTCCCTTTAGCTTTCCCGCTTGATCCTTTCCGGTTCGTCAAGTCCGTCTCGCAAACATAGCAGAGTAATTTATTCTGGTCTATTTCTGGGGCATGCGCATCATGAACCCCAGTTGGTGTCATGAACTTTGTCACGCAGTTCTTACAAAGCACATGCCCGCAAGGTTTTGCAAGCATAGCCTTTGAAGTATTGCTTAATACCTTGTTGCATGCTGGACAGATCCGTTGGTTAGCCTTCGTTGCCGCATCCTTTTCCTCCGTGAACGCGACAGTGACTAGGCTGTGTAGCGAATAGTAATGCGGTTTATCCGCTGGAGATGAAGGGCATACCGGTGAATGCTTTGCCTTCTTTGTGATTGTATGCAGATCTGTTGTGGTGTTTGATGAAGGCGTTATGGAGGGAACCCAGAACGATGGCAAAGTCGTTTTTGATGCCTATATCGTGATTAGAAACATGCAAAAAAGGGAATCGAGTATTACCTTCTCATCATCAATTGTCTTTCGTGCTTTATTCCTCTCCTCTTGAGCAATGCGAAGCAGTTCGTCCTCATTTAATTCAAATTTCCTCTTCTCTCCTTTCTTGCCTTCAATAGCATCTTCCTCTACCATAATTTTTCCATCTTCTCTCCCTACAATCTTTGTCCCTGCCTTACCTATTTTCGCCTCCAAGCCCATTTGAACTCTCTCGAAGTCTTGAACGGCCCTCACTCTAGCCTCGTCTTCTTCTCGAATTCTGTCTTCATTCGCTTCTTGCCCCTCTTTCTCTCTTGCTTTTTCAAGCCTATAAGCAGGTAAGTTTTATTCTGATAATAACCCATGTGCGCTCTCAGAACCTCGAGCACAAGAACTTCAGCTAGAAGGTTGCCTATATGATTCGGAACTCTGATCACGTGTAAAATTGATTAAAGCTACATACCTCTTGATTTCTTTCTTCTGTGAGAGAATGTTGTTGTAAGCACATTCCTTGCAGAAAATATCGCCGTGAGAACAAGAAACTGGATCTTGGGCAGGCATGAGGCAAAGTCGACATGACGCGAAGGGTAGAAACGAATCTCTGGAGAGCCGAGCACTGTTTGAGCCCCATGCTGATTTCGCAAGAGATCTTTCGTACGACGTGAACACCGCCCGTGATGTATTACGCTTGCCTGTATAGTTTCAGTAACATTGATAAAGAAAAAAGGACCTAGCATTCAAGTACGTACTGTGTGACATGTTGCGAGACAAGGGAGAATTCGGAAGTTAAGACCGTCTTCTAGCCTCTGAGGCAAATTCTAGAGATCTCGCTCCTTAGGTGCCGGTACTGCCAGTGAGATAATCAAGTTCTATAGGAAGGAAAGTCTCCTCTAGTTAAGAGTGTCCCGTGTGGACGACGAGGTGGGAGTGCGACTTGTTCAACCTTATAAGTAAACTGAGGGGAATCTGACCTCCTGGTATCGATCCTTGACCACTGCGTATACGCTGTTCGAGCGAGTGGGTCTTGTATATGCAATACAGATGTAGAGAATGACTTGAATGTGCTTCTTCTGGTTAATATCAATTTCCCTCACCAGCCACACAATACAAGCCACTATTCAGCCTCACATTTGGGCCTTGTGCGCCAGGCATTTACACATGATAGACTGGGCTCGATTCTCGTCAACGCGACGTCACTTTCTGCATCTAAGACGCTGTTTATTCAATTTCTTGTGCCTGTGTATTTGTACTTGATTGATGGCGGTATTCACAACAGTTCCATTTGCATACGATCTGCGATGACGCACAGGGAAGATATGCGGCCTACCTCTTCGGTTCCTCCGACTCCAAGCCTGCTATGGCGGTTTTCATCAACGGCCACAATGGGTTTCATTGGGTCTGTTGCAAGGAGCTTTCTGTACGGTCTAAATAAAATGGAGGTTACTGGTCTTGAAGGATTCTTGCATACATTAGAGAAACGGAAAGATATCAATGGGAGACAGAGAGGCCTAATCACTGGTACGGCCTTGGTTCTGTAACTGTTGTCGAGCAGGAGGCTGATCGCAGGAATATTAGTATCAAACCATGTCAGCGTGTATGCCACAATATGTACTATGGAAATCCGGCAAATGCTGACTACGTGGTAGAGTTGACGATCCCCTAATATGGGGGGCCTTGCCAATTTCTTATGCCTTCAATCCTGCAAATCATAGATGGAGTTTGGGTAGTTATGACATCTGCTTTCAAAATAAGTGTGTATATTGTCCCTACTACAAAGCTAGAGGATACTCTCTTACTGACAATCAGAATACTATCTATGTTCTTTACCCTAGGACAAGTCTTACCAACACACCGAGGCACCTACTCTCCTCCATCTCAAGCAGGCTTATTTCAGCCAACAATGACCCAAGCGATTCGCCTTCTTTCTTCTCAACCATACTCTAAAAACCCCAAAGACTTTTCGATCCAGCACCCATCCCTTTCGCCCTCGAGTCCAGACATAATTGACCCTTTCTCCTCGTCTACTTTAACATACACGACTACAGGCCACGACATGTTTCCTGCGCCTTCGGCATACCTCTCGCGGCGACACTCATGGGTTCATATTTTCCCGGAAGGCCGCGTGCACCAGCATCCGCTCAAAACCATGCGCTATTTCAAATGGGGAGTGTCGCGCCTCATCCTCGAGTCAGAGCCACTCCCAGATATTGTACCGATATTCATAGATGGTAATCAAGAAGTGATGCATGAAAATCGAGAATTTCCACGGTTTCTCCCTCGAGCCGGTAAGAGGATCAGAATAGCATTTGGAGAAACTGTGGATGGCGAGAGAATTTTTGGAGATTTAAGAGAGCGATGGCAGCGCTTAGTCAAGCTACAGAAAGATGCACTAGCTAAGAAAGGGTTACCCACAGAATGGGAGCTAGGGGAATTGACGGATGGCCTTAAGTATGGGACTGAGGCTGTAGCATTGCGAAATGAGGTCACACATCGAATAAGACAAGAAGTGCTTAAAGTACGGAGAAGTTTGGGTTATCCAGATGAAGACCCTAAACAGGGAATTGCGGAGACCTGGATAGAGGAGGGACCGAAACGCAATGGCAAGATGAAAGATGGTAGTTGGATTGGCAAGACATGAGTACTTTGGTTTTTGTATAGATATCTAGATATATTGTGTATTAATTAAAATTTCGTCTCATTTAGTACCCAGGATTTCATTGCCAAAAGATCTTGATTAATAGTGCATTGTGCTTAAATCATTGACGCACGTGCTTACCTGGCATTTGTTACGCACAACACGTCTGCATAGCCTTAGTTTATGTCAATAGGGAAGCAATCTCGTTCAATCCTAATAGTTTCTTCAAGCAATTTGCAGGGATATAAGTGGGCAAAGTTAACTCAACTGATGTCTCGACAATTAGACTGAATCGAATACATCGGAGCAGAGAAATAGCCATGAGAAAAAACGAGAGGGAAAGAGAAGCATGATCATACCAGGTTCAAGAGGCAAGAGAACCCGCGAAAAAAAGCTCGGTCCAGGCATACGAATAGTCCAGGGCTACAGTGCGCCGGTACCCGAATAGCAATGGCCTCTTGTTATAGATCGGTTCCTTTTCATGATTATATTATGATCGGATGTCATAGATTAGTAGTTTCTTACCGCGATTCGAGTCCATAGGGAAAATTGCCATGTATAAGCCAATGCAGTACCAGCTTATTCTTGAGCCCATTCTCGGGTGGCTCTCTCCGGTCCAAGTCTTGGATTCAAGATTTGCCATCTCGAAACCAAACCATTTGAGTACTCTTAGATGGAAAGACAGGCGGCTAGATATGTTGAAGGCCACTCTATATAAGGGCTATTGTGCTTGAGTTACCGGTTTGCCTCGCCAATAACCCAGTAACCGTGTTGATGAGAATCGCTTTCTAGTCTGGTAGACAAAATTTAAACAATACTTCGGACATATAAAGGATTTGTTCTGGTGCTGGTTCGTCATTTATCACCCTGACCCCGGCAAACGTTTAGGTTATGGTGCCAAAATTCTAGAATAATCGAGATTCTGTCAATCCTTATCACTTGCATGGAGTCAATAAGTCGAAGCCTAAGCATGGATTTCACGGTGTCAATTATTAATAGCTTCACAGGTCTCAATATATAAACCAATAGCCGAGCCTTTAGTCGGGGATCTTCTTTACCACTAAGGTATAAATCTCGCTCGTTCGTTCCATACCTATTCCTTATCGAAATTACACAGCTACGAGAGAAGATCTTACGAAACAAAACTTTGTTATTATCTACAGAAGAAATTCCGCTTGGTTACAAGCGCTACGTGAAACTTATCATGTCAGAACCACCACCAAGTCAGCGACCTAGCTTCTCAGAGCCCGGGTTAGACGTGCAGGGGCTCCTCAAAGGCCGCATTCTGAAGGCTGGCAAGCATGCAGTACATTCAAAGGATTATATACCTTCGACACCAACTTCAAGCATTACCCAGCGTATGAAGCAAGAGAAAACTGTAGCCTATCCTGGAGTATTGAGCGTCTCGATACCGTCTGCTCCAAGCATTATAATTCTTTCAGGAAGTCAGCCAACATCTTCTCATCCTGCCTTATCCCAAAGATCAGTTCCGCCTGTTCTAAGCGAGCAAGTAAATTGTTCACCCAGTTCTCAGAGCCGTAAGGCCCCCCTATCGCAAAGACAACGGATTTGAAAGTTCATGGCCAGGTATAAGCCAAAAGATGGAAATTCACAGTCCTCAAATATAGATTTCACCGAACAGTTCGAAAAAGAGGTACCACCATACGCACCAAGTCAAGCCAGAACGAAATCGCAGCAGTCCAAGGATGGAACTACAGATTTGGATCGACCAAACATTACGAGCTATGCAGAGCGACTTCAAAACATCTGGACAAGTTAGGCCTTCACAGCAGGGATCATTTGCACCAGGCCATACCAAACCAATCTTACAACACCCTAAAAAATTGAATATGGCTGCTCAGCAATCGAGCTATGCAGGCATGTGTAGGGCTCAGCAAAAGGAGGAGGATAAATAGGTCAACGAAATGTTCGATCAGAACTCTCCATGCCCGGACAGCTTTACATAGGAGAGAGTTAGGGAAGGCTACCGGTGCCGTGGTGGAAAGCACCTGATAACTGATGAATTGGTCGAGGAGCTAAAGGGAAGGTTATACCAGACCACTAAACGTGAGCCGGCTGAATTTCGTAAGTTGGAACTTGCTTGAAGCCCTCTTGTTCAGCTGAGAAATAGTTCTTGCTCAGAGTTTGTTCATATGTCTTGGCGGAAGCTCGCTGACTTTGCTGCTTTACAGTCGACACAGAAGGTAATAAAAAAGGCATCAAACGCGGTTGGGGTGGCTGCCGGGGTGACATTGGCAAGAAGTATAGATAAGGACCATACTACCCCGACCCTGAGTATAAAAGAGTTTTCATGTACATTGGTTCTGATCCTATTCCGTTTGGAGCGGCTGTGGCAATGGGTAAATTCCTCGCTCGATTCGTCTACGGGCGTGTTCTTGGAGTTTATTTTGGGGCTGGGGCTGGCCTTGTAAATACACGGGAGAACCGTAAGGGTGGAACAAGTCTTCTTATAGATGAGGTCGACGAGGAAATAAAGAAGACCGAAGAGGAAGAGGTAGGACAAACATAGCCAGCTTGCATTTGTATACCATCGCTGGATGGATATAGCTCTAGGGTGGCTAGTTGGGTGGGCAATGGAAATTTGGAATGGCAACGATTAAGCCATAAGCTGGTTAGTAATGAATTTTAGAGGATGAGTCTCTAGGAGGGGTATTAATATCATTACCAAGACACATGGAAGGATCAGCCATTAGATTTGTAATGGGATATGACGTATCTTTCCCTAGTGAGGATTATCTAGAGAGACTGGGAAGATTGGAAGTTGGCCCATCGAACGCCGAATTGTTATAAACACACCATATGTTGGCTCCCCCTACCCAATTGAGCAAATAACCGAGATCCCGTGACAAATCCCGTCCCGCATCAAATCCCACTCAAATTTATCAATTGAACTTATAGTAAAAAATTAATAAAAAATCAACCACAAATCTATATACAATGAAAGTAGGCTCAATCGATTTATAATAATTTGTTGTATCATTTTTACAAAGGAAAAGATTCTTGAAAGCGTAATAATAGCTTAATTGCTTTTTTAACTCGATTTTTCCGCACTACTTTTTTTACAACAACTTCTTTGTTTACTATTTGATTTTGAGCTTTTTTTTTAGGCTTTGAAGTTGAAGAAGCTTTAATAAATGCTTTTTAAGGTTTTGTTATTTTTTGTAAAGCCAAATTAAGTGTAATAGTAGTAAAAAGCGACTTTTTAGCTAGTAACTCTAATCGAAGAAAATTCTAGTCGGCTTTTTTTTTCTGTAATTGAGCTTTAGCTAGTCGAGCTTTTTTTTTTTTTACTTTTTTAACTTTGATAGCTTTATTAAGTTCAATTTAAACTTTTCGAGCTTTTTTTTGATTTTTTATAGTTTTAGCTTTATTTTTTTTTTTTAATTAGTATTTTTTGATTTTCTCGACTTTAGCTGGCGAATACACAATAGTTCTTTAATTAGGTTTTTTACTTAAATCAAGCTTTCGGCCTTTTTTTCTTTTTGATTTCTTATATATAATAGCTTTTCGTAACTTTTTATTTTTATGTTCCGCGATATCAGCTTTTGCAATTGCGGTTTTCAGCTTTTTAAACACTTTTTGTATAACGTTTTTACCAGGATTTTGTTGATATGCTTTCAAAGTTAAACGTACAGTTTTGGAGTTTGTAAGCGTAGAAATCGTATTAGAAACCTTTTCCGCAATAAGTTTTTTAATACGTCGTACTAAATTGATTATATTTTCTCGATTAACTAGCTAAATACTAAGCTTTTAAAAAGTATGCTGAATATTCTTTTCGGAAAAAACTTTATTAAAAAAAAGCTTAAATAGATCAAAAAACATGTTTTTACTTATAGTTGTAAAGCTACCGCTGCCTGCTAATAGCATATCGAGTTGTACAGAGTAAGCTGTAGCAAAAAAGCCGAACAGGCTAATATCGAGAAGTTGCAATTTGTGTGTAGAATATAGTAGTAAAATTAATATGATTATACGGTAGCGATCGGCTTATTCGACGAATTCGTAATTTACATAACTAGAATAGCTATCTACTATTAATAGACGTTTAAATCGAAGACTAGCTGGCTGAGTATAACGATTAAACACTTTCTTTAGCTACTTTATGCCGAGTTTATTACTACTTTATCTATTTTTAAATAAAGCAAAATAAGTATTTGAATTTTTATTGACGTTTTTAAGCCAACTAAATTGCAATTAGTAATTTGATTCTTTGTAAATCAAGAAAAAAAGAATAGTTTTCTTTATTGCTGAAATGCAAGCTAAGCAACTAATAAACTCTCGATTGCCGTTTTAACGATTTTTTATTTTACTCAGCTTATTTATAGCTTGTTGGCTTGTAATCTTTTTTATTATACGACTTATTTTTATAAGAAATCCTTTTTTATTAAAATTATATATATTGTCGGCTGTTATTTGATATTTTTCAATTGTACGCTTTAGTTGCGGAACGTAGCTAGTCAGCTAATTACTTTCTTAAAAATTAATATTAAATCAACCACAAAACCAAATAACTTACGTTGTTATAAAACAATTGAAACATAAGCTTATATTTAGCGGCAATTCGCAAATTATCAATATTACGCAAGTACATCGATTTAAGTTCCGATTTATGCCGAGCTACAAATTAGCCGACTTAATTCTTTTTTACATTTTCTCTTTTTAGCTTTTCCGCAAAGTTCTTGACTATTCTACTAGTAAGAGGCATTTGCTTTTCACTTAAATAGTTAATCCTACGAATAAGCTTTCGTTTTTGAAAGTCTGTAAAGCATTGTCGGCTAACAGAGTCTGTATAAGCTTTATGACAAGTTTGACTTTTCAGCCTTTTGCTAATCGACGTACGATCACATCCAAAGTGTGCCGCTGCTTAGGAAGCATTTAGAAACTCCCCTGATCGAATTGAATCAACAGCTTTGTCAATAACGTCTGATTTGGCGTAGTTATTCATGTTTGAAGATTTATATAGAATGTATTTTTGAGTGGGATTTGATGCGGGACGGGATTTGTCACGGGATCTCGGTTAAGTGGAGAGGACAGGGGGCCGCAAAAGAGTGCAATCAATGAAGTGCTCTTGGTGTTAATAGAAGCACTACCGAACACCGAACCAGCCCTCGACTCTACCTCGACCTCTTTAAGGTGTCTCGTTCTTCATATCCAAAATAGAGAACTAGACGAAAAGCTTCAAGCATTATAATAACAGGGGACCTTAGATTTCACCACAATATCCTATAGAACTGATCACGGTTTGTTTCATAACTGTCTCCAGAAACTAATCCTAGGTTGGCGTTTTCGGGTTATGTGTGATAAATTACTAATTCAAAGTTCTTAGGTCACTTTATTATTACGGGTTTTCCAGAATGGCTAATGAGGAAATCAGGCTTCGAGCAGCTTGTGATCGCTGTCACAATCAGAAACTGCGATGTCCTAAGGTCTCCAGCTCAGGAACGTGTGGAAGATGCGCAAAAGCGCAAGTGCAATGCTCGTTTAGCCCCTTTCGGCAAAAGAAAGAGAAAAAAGCTGGTTCTGAGAGTATAAAGGCTTCGATGGTTTCTCAGCTTTCCAGTTTGGAGGAGAGAATTAGTACATTCACAGCAAATGGGTATAAGCCTCCAGAGTCAGGAAGCACGAAACGAAAACGTGGTGTTACCCCCGTACCCACGGATACTCCACTGGGTATGTCATATGACTGGTTCCTTTAGTATAAGAGCAATTCTTACTAGATATCTTGTCAGATCCATGTCATTTTCCGAATGCCAGAGCTCTTGGCGGCCTAGCAGGCGGAGGATCTTCTGGATTAGGTGTGGACGATACGGTACCAATTCTTTCAAATGTAGACTTCGATTTTACACCATTTGGGGACTTCAATTTTGGGACAGCCTTCAACCAGCCTGATTTAAGAACTTTCAGTCCAATGGCTACAGAGGGCTATAGCTCAAAAGATGTGTTCGTGCCTTTAGACGCTCCTTCATTTCTCGATTATTCTTTCGAGGTAAGACCCATATACCGTTGCTTCTGATGATTTCTCAAATGTCATATTACGAGCTGCGGATTTTTAGGCACTAATAGAGCCTGACTTCATATAAAATAGATTGCAGCTTTACACACACAATCAAAAACTATTTCAAACTCTAGACGGTGGTCTGAGACCTACAATCCAATTATTTCTGGATTTGACTCACATGAGCCAAATAACGCAGTAGATTTTCTTGATGTTTGGTCAGAAAGGCAGCTGATACAGAATCTGTCCAACCTCAGCATTGGTCTTTATGATCATATGAAGTCAATACCCTCGCAATCTATACATGACAAGGAGGATCCGACCGAGGAACCTGAGATTGGGAACTACCAGTCGTACTCCATTGGTGAAACATTCAAATGTACTCAACAACTTGTCGATGTGTACCCACCTTTCATTGATACATTCTTGGCACCTGAGGCTTCGCGTTCGTGGAAAGGAAATCATGAAGATTCTAGGTTGGAAGACATGCTCACCAACAATTCCCGGAATGATAGTCTGGAACGAGTATCAACACATGCTGGCCATAGGTCTCTCGACCACTCCTCAATATTACTGATCTTGTCCTGTCACACCCGTCTTCTTGATGTATTCGATAAACTTTTTCAACACGTCTGCGTCTGTTCGCAACACATCAAGAAAGCCACTACAGTCCAAGAAGCCTGGATTATGCCGCCTCCTATCAAGATGGGTACATATACACTTCCTGCAGCCTCATCGGTGCCATTTCAAGTCCTTTTATTGATCCAAATGGCTACACAACTCTCAGCGAATGCTGCTCAGCTAAAAGCCTGCCTTCAGACATCGTCAAGTGATTGGGACCGTCAGAAAGAGATCTCAGCACTGTCCTTGGCGACTGCTGAGGGGGTTGTTGATCGCGCTGATAGGATGTCACGAAAATTAACTACCCTGAAAGGCAGGCTCATGGGAGAGAAGGAAGCAGGAGCTGAGTTACAATGTAAGTGAGCCGACCGGTCGATATATGATTACAGATCCTAAGACTGATGTTGGTACTTGGTAGGGTTTTGCAGCGGTTGCAACAGCGATCCTTGTGACTGTTCGAGGATTTTTGGTGCTTGAAACAGTCCCAATCAATTATTCTCAATGACAATCAGGTTCGGGAGCCAGATGTTTCTTTCAATCGAGAAGCTCAGGTAGCTAGCCCGCGGTGAAGTTTGTACAAACTTTGCGTTTTTTCGTTTAGACTTGGATTGGTACCAACAACCAGAATTGCCTCGACTATCTGGCGGTTTCTCCTGAAGACCAGGTGAAGCAGCTATCATAGCGCTAAATTTTCTTAAGGAATCAAGATAAATGATGAAAGCGTCCTTAAGCGCAAAAGTATATGTTTCCTAAAGAGGTGATTTACTTGAGTAATAATGCCTGCTATTTCCCTACGCACGTATTCAAGTCAAGATACAACTGGCAAGTCTCGTTATAGCAAGGTTTCGCAATATGTTTCGCATTTCTTGCTTTTCCTATGTTCTCCATCTGTGCGGCTGCTGGGCCGAAGGGCAACGGAGCATCAACGGATGGTCGGGTATTAGGATATACAGTAAGCGCCAAGCCCAATTTCGCGGTTATGATTGGACAAGCTCAGCTCACCCCAGGTCGCTCTCCTCCACAGAACCCCTCAACTACGTAAAGTTTCAACCTAGAAGTCAGATATCGCGTCGTCCGGTGCGGACTTACTTCATCTCCAGAATCCTCAAGGTAACTACGGAAGCACATCGCTCACTAAGTTACTGCAAGATGGAATTATCACCACCGGTCACTGAAGCTGTGGAACAGAAGCAGCATACAGCACAACCAAACGTTGCTATGCCCGCACCAAAGAGTTCGCGCCAAAGATTCAAGCCTCAGCTCTCTTGCACACTTTGTAGAACCCGCAAGTATGTAGCCTCCTTATTTACCAACATCCATTTTCTGGGGGTATCCACTTTTAAGCAATTCCGCTGCGCCTGCTCTCCAATTACTCGCCGAGAAACATATTACCCTTGCATTTGGATTGTGGATTTTGTATTAATTTATCCATTTTTAGACTCAAGTGCGACAGAGGGCACCCGTGTGAGAATTGTATCAAGAGAGATCTAGCTTCTAGCTGTACCTTTATACATGCTGGTATCCTGCGCGACAGAGCCAATCATGTTCAGAAGCCTAAGGCCACGGCCAATACATCAGACGTCCATGGACGAATCAAACAATTGGAAGAGTTAGTTGTATCCTTTATGCAACAGCAGCAGCAGCAGCAGCAAGACCGCAACACTAACCAGCCATCTCTCGCGCACTCACCCACTACGGGGTCAGAATCAAAGTCAGAGACTGGCAGACCATCTTCGCTCTCTGATACCCAAGTATGGGTTGATCAGACAGACTTGATTTCGACTTCAGGCTCTCTTGGGCGTCTTGCAATCGATGAGGACCAGCAGAGTTATGTCGGTGGGGCACACTGGGCAGCCATTCTTGACAGCGTATGGGATATTTGCCGATGTCGTGTTCTTGGCTGATATCCTCTAGATTTCTAGTCTGAAGGAATCTGTAAATTACGAAGAGCGCCCAACTCAATCGGATCAAGAGGTTGAACGAAACCCACCACTGAAGACTAGAGGTCCTCAACTTCTTGCAGGCTTCGTCAGAAAGGCGACCAGAGCAGACATGCTTGCTTCAATGCCTCCCAAATCGATAGCTGACATATTGATTGCGCAAATGTTTGATTCGGGTGACATTTCTATAAGTAAGGCTCTATAAATGCGAAGTAGAAGTGATAAGTTGACAAATAGTGAAGCTGGCGTACATTGTGGGACATTTAGAAAAGAGGTAGGAAAAGCCATGATGTACTTTCAGTAATGCACCACTGATCATATTAACAGTACGAGCAATTTTGGGCAGATCCAAGCCAAGCTCCTATTATGTGGATTGGTCTTCTATACGCCATTATGTGTCTCGCCACCAACTTACGAATCCTGTGTGGTAACGATTCACCTGACATCTTTTCCCAAGTCGCGCTTCGTGATCAACATGAGGCTATAACCTTGTTCAGCGAAAAGACCGTTCAATGTCTGATACTTGGGAATTATACTGAGCCATGCCAATACACAATTCCGACACTTTTGACCTATAGCTTGACGGAACATTTCCGAAGCATAGATGGTACGGTTCTCTAAACGGAGCTTCTCTTAGGCAAAGCTGACTGGAATGTAGCACAAGTTGGTGGTTGGATGTTGATGGGATTGATCATCCGGGCGGCGATGAGGTTAGGCTATCACCGAGAGCCATCTTATTATCCAAATATATCAGTATATCAAGGAGAAGTTAGACGTCGAATATGGTTGATCATAACCCACTTAGATCTCCATGTGTCATGCCAAGTAGGCCTACCTCGAATGTTGAGAGAGGACATGTACGACACACAAATCCCTCGTAACCTCTTAGACTCCGACTTTGATGAGAATACTACAGTGCTTCCTCCCTCAAGAGACGGCGACGACCTCACAATTTGTGGGAGTGTGACTATGAAACATAAAGTCACGATGGCGCTTGGAAGAATCTTGGATCAGGCAAATGCTATAACACCAATGCCTTATGACGAAATCATGAAGCTTGATGCAGAACTACATGAGGGGTATCAAGATGTTCCAGAAAGACTGAGGATTCGAGATCTCAATGCACTCAGACATGATCGGCCAGAACTAATAGGTATGGTCTCCCCTAACCACACCCGTCTCTTCAATACCCCAATCCCTTCTTCAGCCTTAAGTCAACGCTCAGAGAATCCCTGTGGAACAGTGGCTATCTAATATAAATCGCTAACATTGTATATAGTGTCAAGATTGGGTCCAGATCTCATGTTTCACAAAGGACGATGTATCCTACATCGCAAATATTTGTCTCCACCAAGCTCACTAAACAGTCAGGTACACCCTTACTCCATAAAATCCTGTGTCGATTCCGCCATGGCCATTTTGTCACGACACAAATATCTCTGGGATGAGACCCGGCCTGGGAAGTCCCTGTATCACTATAAGTGGAAGACAACGACGCTGGCGACGCAAGACTTCTTGCTTGCCGCTATGCTCCTCTGCCTCTATCTCACCACTTTCATGGACGGTGAGACATATGCAGGCGAGCATGCCATCACTTTTACGAGGGCTGAGATGTTGGAGTCTCTTGAAATCTCCACGCAGAGTGCGTCTGACTTCCTTGCAAATCAGTAAATTACTCTACTAGAGCTGCGGGCTTAAGAACCGTTCTAAGAGATGAGATACTTCAACTATCTTTGTTGTTTCAGTTTCTATGACAGTTCCCAAGTTCCTGAGTCTCTGTAAGTCTTTCAATAAACCATAGTGCTAATTTGGTCATAGTTTTTGAGCTTGCTACTACCGAGTCAGCAGACCTGGTGAAGGCTGCTAAGGCCATGAGAACGATATTAGCAAAAGTTAAGGGCGCGTCGCCTGATCTAGGACAACGGCAATCTCAATCCACGGAGGCGAAGATGAACTTGGGAGGATTTAGCTACTCAGGTAAGTCCATCTTCCCACAGAACCCGGTTATGACGGATAGCTAACGGATGGTTGTAGCTCCGCCAGTGCCAACGATGCCGAACCAAAGCTCCGACTTCTCATCGCAGAGTGCCTCCTCGCCGTGGCAGAGTGACTCGGTGTCCTTACCACAGCATACACCACAGCAGAACATAGACTTTGCCGCTGCGCCATCGTATCCTGTGGTCGACACGATCATGAATGCGCCACTAGACCTTAACTGGGTAAGCAAGTCCTTGCCGCCTGGCCCCACCCATGCTTTCTGAGGTCGCAGTTTCCTTTACTCTTTCGTCAGAATGCAGTCCTTTTAAATGCACTCTTTATCAAACACAAACTCTCCTCACCGCAGCTCTTTTCTCTTTTATCGATCTACCGCACGACCTAGACCATAACAACATTACTAACAAAAATAATACAGAATCTCTGGGACAACCAATTCCAGGCACCTCTCGAACTTAAAGATAATCTGCCCGAGCTGTGGGACTACGACAGCGGGAATACATTTACCTTTCAGGATGCTAATGGACCTTTCAATGGGAGCTGGGGGCCAGCGGGGATCTAATCTGTAATTTAGTGGTGATGAACAATTGGTGTTCTGAGTGGGGGGATTGGAAGGAGTAAGAGGCTGGATAGTAGGATTTTTGTTAGATAATGGTTGGCGTTGACGCCTGGTGCTTATCTGAAATTTTTGAACAGTTTCTAAGATTCAGGAAAAACTTCTCTGTTATCAACACAAGTTAGATCATGTCCATTTCAAGACCTGCTATTAACATCAACATCTTCGACAAAACCGCAACTCATATATCAGCTCGGAACTTTTCTTCATGGCATAAATCGATCCTTTACAACACACCATTCCCATTATTACCCAACAACTCTGCACTCCTGCCTCTCGTCTTCTTGCTCACCACGCCCCTCAACGCCAGCTCCCTAAGGCGCTCACACCACTCCGTCGGCGTCCGCTCCTGGCCCTCCAACGCCCGCAAGTACGCGGCAAGACCGACCACATGCGGCACCGCCATGCTCGTACCGCTCAACACATCATTATCAAAACCAGACCTGATGCCCGCACTCAAGATATCCGTGCCCGGCGCGAAGATGTCGACGCTGTGTCCGTAATTACTATATGTGGCGCGGCTATCGTCAATATCGGTCGCGCCGACGGTGCAGGCAAGCGGCTCGGATGCCGGGGAGAATCTGGATGCGGGACGGCCGTCATTGCCTGCCGCTACGCCCATGAACAGGCCGGCTCTGACGACTGCGGCGACGGCAGAATTGACGGCTTCGCTGTACGGCCCGCCAAGCGACATATTTGCGAAGGACGAGCCGAGTCGTTTTTTATCACGTGCATCATTTACGGCCCAGGCTAAGCCTTGGAGGACCCAGGATTGACGGCCCATGCCATAGGTATTGAGGATCTTGACCTGAGTTGTTGTAAGCATCACTCAATAAACGCCTGAACAGGGTCTTCTGCTTGCACTTGGCTTGCAAGGAGGGGACGGGTTACTGGAGCTTACACCGATAATATTCGTCTTCTTCGCAACACCGTAGAGACGCGAACCGATGATTGCGGCAACGTGAGTTCCATGACCGTTCCCATCTGGCTCTGACCTCTCTGCAAAATTGGCGCCGTAGGTCTGAGCTTTAGTATCAGCTTCCATAAATTTAACGATCCGTGTCTCGGGGTTGATTATGAAGGACATTTAAACGTACCGCACGTCCCTCGAATTCTCTGTGGTCTGCGTATACGCCTGTATCGAGCACGTAGACATACGTATCTGGAATTTATTTAAACCTGTTGGATCTCAATGATGGAGAGATAGGGAACAAACCTTGACCACCCGAGCTATCATAGACGTAGTTTGTAAAGTTAGTTATAGGATTTTTGTGAGAGATCCGATGTAGTCCCCAAGGCGCGTCAAGCTGGGTCGTTATCGCATAAATCGAGACTGTAGCATCTGGCTCGATATATGCAACCTTAAGTTTAATTAGTCGATGAATGGTCCAGGTTCAAATGCTGTAAGCTCAATAAAGAGATGTTAAGTTGAGGTTCACGAGCTGAGATGGAAACTATGCCATCCCGAACCACGGATGACCCTGGCTCAAGTGTACAATAAATATAATTATTAACACAAAATTTACGAAGCTCAATTGGAACATACATCAGGATCTTTCTTCAGTACTTTCAAAACTGAGGGTGAGAACTCGGCGGTATAGCCTTTGAATCCACCGATGTCGAACTTTCTTTACTAGAATCAGCAGTGGAATTCAATATGCCTTGACCGTCCCACCGATGCAAAAACAGGATGCACCCACTCTGTTGTAATTGGACCAAGACTTCTGGGTACTATGTTCAAGTGATTGTGAAACGTTTCATCAGATACATGGCTACAGGACGAATAAAGTTAGCGAGATTCTGCTTGTAAAGAGAAAATGCATATTTGAACAGGCTTGTTTCAAAGAGGTACTAGCCAATGTTAAACCACCAAATCAACAGCTCGCTGGAGACTCACTCCTTCATAACAACAATATAACTATCAGGAATGATACTATTGACAGCCAGAATGTCATCGGAATCTCGAGATTGTGATCCAGCCTCTACTGACGATCCAAATTGGGAATCAGGTACACAGAAAGCAAGTCCCGCCGTGAGAGTAGTAATAAGGAGCTTGGAGGGCAACATGATTGTTGATCAAATTAAAAATTGAACTGTGCCTAATCTAAATCACGAATTATGGAATCAAAATAGACCGCAAAACGAGTGACAATGGAAGTTGAAACTTTTAAGAGCAGGACAAGTCTGCAAGAGCGAGAACCATTACTTTACGTATTCGGTGTTTGATCTAGAATCATGACCTATGATCGCGTCGAAATGTGGATATCGCGACAGTGGGGAATCTGCGGAATGTGGATGGCAGTTATTTGACAACCTCAAAATTACATTGCGTTAACGAAGCTTGGTATCATTTGCTGCAAATTGACAATAGCAAGAACGTGGCCCCAAGATTATATCCTCGATCGTGAGTATATTGGGAATATTCAGCTTGGAATTTTCGAAATACGCGAAGCTTTAATGCTGCGAGGTGATTCTCTTCCGAGAAGTCTAGTCCACTTGGAGCTGGAATCCATGGCCATTATATCAACTCTAAAAGCACACACTCGCGGACATGCTTTGAAGTGCTGCGCAGCCACATGCAAGTACTTTTGTATGAGATAAGAAAGTCTGGACTTCCATCTAGATAACAAACGCTTTTTTTTCCCCACCACAAATATTTCACGTGTCTAGGAAGAGTGCTTGCTGACACTACACCACCCACCAAGTTTATAGAGCTATGTTCTATGAACTGATCACCTTGCTGAGCAATATTACTTATATGTGTACTCGTCGTAGAGCTAAAGAGCCATCTGGCTGTTCTATTATTAGCGACACCTATAACAACCAACGCCAACAACAAGGACATTTCCTACGAATAATATTCAGGACAATTGTGTTGATTTTTCTCATGGCCTAGTCTGCCAGGCTCTGAAGTAGCAAATACTTAAAAATTGCGTCGCATCATATAAACTTTGTACAGTCGATTCATAAGCAGAACTGATGAGCTTACCTTTTTGTTTCCCATGCGCTAACGATGTAGTCTTAATAGCACATTCCATTCTAAACCATGTTTAGTTAGCTGATATGGATAGCTCTCTAACTAATTTGCAATTTTTAGGCTGGGTTGAGGGCAATGGAACGGTTGACTGCTGGCTTTATTGGTGCGTTGTTTAGGTTTACGCATGCCGCAGTCGTGGGCAGAGCGCCTCAGCGAAGCTATGATACATCCTAGATCTCTGGGAAACGGTCTCAGCAGTATTATGCAGCTGAGTTGTAATAAATCGGCCGTTCCGTCAAGAGTCTATCGATTATGGCGATAACCAGATAGGTATAAATTCCAAAGATTGATGTCAAAAACATTGCTGAGGCACAGGATTCGGACCGGGATCTCTATCGAGATCAATTTAATGGCGCATGACCGAAGGATCTGATGAGAAGATAGAGCTCCACCACGATGGGATGTAGAGTGAGGCAAGGCACGGCGCAGCTCGAAGCGTGTCTCTTTGGCGAGGTTGCAAAGCCGGTAGATGCTGCATGGTTGCCATGAGGTGAATTCAACACCAATAGGGTGATTAGAAATCTGTGCCGATGAAGTGGTTCCTGGTGGTGGGGTTGGCAGTGTTGATGTTGATGTTGGCTATAGTCCCCTGGCTCCAGTAAGCTTTTCTACAGGAGGTTGAAGTTATGGATGTTGGTTTAGTGTTTCGCTAAGCACCACAGGACCCATAGCATCAGCACACCCACCCTGGTAGGCTTTCTCCTTTACAAGTCCAGACTGTGGCTGTCCCCCAAGTCAATAACCTCCTTTTTCTCGGTCTTACTCGTCCATTAACGATCTCACCATTGCTTCAAGGTTACACTCCAATCTGGAGAAGCTCCCCAATCAAGCCGATGCCCGCCCTCCCCCCCATGCCTGTCACGATCATCCCAAGCAGTCTTCGGATGAACCGCTTGAGCGTCGCATAAGGGGGTAGGGGAACAAGGCCCCGGCACAGAGGAAAAGGCTCAGTGACCGGAAGACTCTGAAACGAAATATCAGGAGCAGTGCTGTATTTCCTTTTGGAAGGCTGCTCTATTCTCGTTGGAGCTGCACGCCTTCATTAAGGCCGCTTATGGCCGTTCTTTTGACCTGGCATGCGAACCGTACATATGGTACGATAGGCTAACAGACCTGTCCTTCGGAGGTATTCGTGCTTGGGGTAGTTTCTTCGTTGCAAGATTCGAGTTGGCTTAGGTATTTCGCCGAAAAGGTGACCTGCCTCACCTCGCTGTAGGTATTGCCCTACTACAATAGTCAATGGATCTAGAAGTAATGAACTACAAATGGAACTATCCAAATATCGTGCTTTGACCAGAGCAGAGACTCAAGATTCTGCTCATAGTTGAGCCTCAGGTCCGTTATCACAAAGTGTCTCAATTGGGCACAAGGACTGTGCGGTACATGCATCTTTCTTATCTGGAATGTAATGTTTCTTTGTTGCTTCTGTCCTCATGGTACTTCTTCTCTGGTGTTACCTTGCCCACACTTTTCCTCAGCCCGGCTCACAATGTATCCAAGTCGAAGGAGGTGAACACATGCGGACTTGAGAATCCATCTTCTATCACTTTTTAACCTTTGGTGGGTTACCATTGTCGGACGTTATTCGGCATTATATTGAACAAACCATATCTCCACCAGATCTGCCGGGATTACCATGTGACCCCTGAAGATCACCGATCATGAGATCTTGAAGAATCTGGTGACGGTCTCTACTACTGTATACAGTACTTTCTACGAAGCAGATGTTGGAGTGGAAAGGGTAGCGATCGACTCTTCATCATACGGCACGGTTATACCCGTAGAACTAGCACAGCTGCCGAAGTCCAAGTACGCCATCTCCCAAGTTTAATTGCTTCGGTATATCTACTTCCTTCAAAAGTCCATTTACCAAAATGCTTTACCAGTAATTCTTGTGTTCGAACCTAGGACTCGGAACTGTTTCTCGCACGTTCCTCTAGTTAGTCTGTCCGGAATCGGTGGCGTTTTGTCCCTTGGGCCTTGTAGGGATGCTGAGTGGTGGATGCGCAGCACCCCGCAATCTGCGAACATTGGTATCCTCCATGCCTGATAGGTGGCTGCATGTCGTTTCGAGCCCCTTGCAATCAAAGACTACGTGGATTTGACGTTGAATCTACAGTAGAGGGTTCGCTACTTCTTTTAAACATACGGCCATTGGTAGCACGATATAGTGCTTATGATTGTTTTTGTTTTTGTACCTTGGTACTTGAGAGAAAATTCCTTTTGCACAATATCAAATTCTTGAAGTAATATTAAACACTGGCCCGGCGAGTTCTTGGGAGTTTCGCGGCCCCATGTTCTGATCAGCCTGGCTCAAATTACGCACAGTATCTTCCCTAAGAGTTCGAAGCATGGCCAGGTGTTCTTTGCATGACTAACGGGTTATATGTGAAGTTGTTCCTCCTCCATCTCTCCTATCACCGGACAGTCTATGGTGTCCATGTTCCTTACCAGGCTCAAGGATGTAACAATCCTACGTTACCAACCCTGGTAGTTTCCCTACTCAGATTTGGCACTCGCGTCCGGTCATGACTCTCGACATATACATGATTCTTTTTGATGCGTCCGAGTGGACGGGCCCAATGTCTAGAAGCACTACTTCAGCCCAGGTGAAGAGCAAGTCCGCCTATGCTGGGCAAGTATATAATGACACAGTAGCCCCCTTGAGAGCGGATCTGCAGTTGCTCTCCAGCACTCTTACACTCCTTTGTCCGCTTCTTGTACATATTATCTTCTGTTGATCTATACTTCATTAAGCTATTCAATCCTTACCTTCATACAAGCATTCTTAGCCACAACTGAGGAACTAAATATGTCTATCAAATCTACCCTCCTGGCATCTGCCAGCATCTTGCTCTTCCCCACCGTTAGCGCATCACCATTCGTCGCCAACGGTACCTATCAAAGGCTAGCTGCTGCAAGCTACCACCTTGTGGATTCATATACTGCGTCAAACTTTTACTCCTCCTGGGATTTCTTCCAGGGCAGTGACCCTACTCATGGATATGTCAACTATCGCAGTCAAGCTGATGCTCAGAGCATCGGGTTGGTGAATACCAACAACAACCAGATCTATATGGGTGTAGACTGGACGACCACAAATCCAGGCTCGCCGGGTCGTGGCTCTGTTCGCGTCACTACCAAAAAGGCATATACACATGGCCTATTCATTGCTGATATTGCACACATGCCTGGGGCTATCTGTGGAGTGTGGCCTGCATTCTGGATGTTTGGGCCAAACTGGCCGTCAAGCGGAGAGAGTAAGTAATCTAAAGGACCATATCCAGGAACTGTACGAGCATCAAGCTAACTTCACTTAGTCGACATCATCGAGGGCGTGCACCTGCAAACCACCAATATCATGACCCTCCACACCTCCCCAGGCTGCACCATCAACACTGCGGGCTCGCAATCCGGAACCACGCTCCTGCGCTCCGACTGCAACTCCAACTCCGGCTATGACGGCTGCGGCGTCTCGTCATCCAACGCCAATAACTACGGTGACGGTTTCAACAACATCGGCGGCGGCGTCTATGCTATGCAATGGGAGTCCTCTGGCGTCTACGTCTGGTTCTTTCCTCGTGGCTCCATCCCTGCCGATATCACCAATGGTGCACCTGTGACGGGCAACTGGGGTCTCCCGGTGGTTGCCTTTAATGGGGGCAGCAGCTGCAACATCGATACATTCTTCAAGAACCAGAATATAGTGTTTGATACTACGTTCTGTGGTGACTGGGCGGGAAGTGTTTGGGGAAGCAGTGGTTGTGCAAGCAGGGCGGCAAGTTGCGTGGATTATGTTGCGCAGAACCCTGCGGCGTTCAAGAATGCGTTTTGGTTGGTGAACTCTGTCAAAGTTTACTCTCAGTAAGTAGGATTATGAGGAGAGGAAGGCATTGCGCGGAAGGGCTAAGGTTTTATGATGAGATGGATCTCCGGCAATATTTGGAGTTGGATGGGATATTTCACTTCTTGCACATACTTTTTGGATACCTACTTTTGTCTGTATATACACATTCGCTACAAAACGGAGAGCATGCTTATAATCTCTGTGTCTTATTAGAACATTGACATTGACATGTGATATGTTCAATCTGAAACAAATAGGGAGAAACAGGCGCACTATTGAGATTTAGAATTTTGGAAGCCGTATGCATCCGTGACCTCAAAGTGCTTATTCTGGACATAGTTCGGATCATTATCGTTTACATGCACCTCAAACAAGCGTAGCTCCCGTTGGAACTCCGGCCCTTCCTGGTCGATATTATGCTTGATCTCCTGTGTGTGGTTGAACTTCCCACCCTACCATGCAGACAAGCGATCATGCGCCAGAAGAATGGCCTTGCACTGATGAGCGTTAAGAGTGCGGTCCTGGTGTTTCAAGCGCACATGGTAACTCAGGACAGACATAAGATTGACCTTTCTTCCACTCCGGCTCCTGTTCGCCCTCACTTCCTAGGATCAGGTCCGCCAATCTCTTCCTCTAAAAATATTAACTTTCCACGGCTCCAGCCAGCGTGCTTACCTTCTGGTCCACTGCCAAAGCCATCATCCTCCCGATTCGGGGCAATCTTTGGCATTGTACTACGGAGATTTTGATTAATTTCCCTCTGTTCCCGATGATGAATCTCTTATTGTGACTGCTAGAAATTGTCAGTATATAGGAAGAAGCTGGCACCGCAATGACATTATTACATACGTCTGCCCTACTCTCCTGATTATTCGAGTCTTTCACCTTCTCAAACATTAGAATGCATTGCCATAGCTCCTATTGTAAGTGCAGAATCATCATCCTACCGATAGTAATATCCTTTGTTCCAACTCTTTATCCGCTACCAATCTGCATGTGTCCATTACGGACCAGAGAGATAAATGCTTCGATCACGACTTCGTAAGGGACATTTCAAGAAGGTATCTCCTGGGGGCTTGATCACGCATCTCCTATTGTATTCCCTGCTTCATCTTCATCAAATACGTGTATCAGCCGGATCCCACACAAAGTTTGATGACATCTTGAAATGTCAACCATGTCATTAAAATGATCGAGTGGCCATGTTAGTTCTTGCTGGGCCAGGGAATGTTAGCTGTACAGGAATCAAACTGAGAATAGTAATTTCAGGGCAAGTGTGATAATGGTGTCGACCTGGAGGGTTGTTTTGATTTTTAATGGAGTTGGAGGACGGATGAGCCATTACTCTAATCTGCGAAACTTCTGTTTACATAATCCAGAGGATTTCCGTTCTTATTATATTATCTATCTAAATGAATCTGGCTGTAACTAGTGTATTCGATTCAGACGGTCGCCATTATCCCTATGAATTCTCCCGTACGAGATTTCCTTTGAGGATGTTCTCTTGAAGATGTTCCCGTGTGCAAATGTCCTTAGGTGAGCGTCATTCCCTGCGTGGAATGCAAATTGGCCGTAGTACCTGGCACGGTGCTTGATTTGGCTCGTAATAGTGGTTGTTTATTTCCATGACCCGCCGTTTGCTGAATCCGAGGTGCAAATGCTAGAGAACAATCTAAGTCAGACCAACCTAAATTTCTCTTATGATACTTCCCACTAGCCAATCCTGAAAGTTTGCCAATTGGGAGTGACAGATTTCCACCACTTCTCAACGTCGCTAAGGTTGAAGGGACGAGGAGAAGTCTCGTATAAATCTTCTTGTTTATTAGCTAGCCTGCAAGCCTCAGTAGAATTTATATAATGCACAAAGAAAAAGCCACCAATACGTTCCCAGTGATCACCCATATTGTAAACTAGCACCAGGCACCTTGAGATTGTCGGGATGTAGTCATCTACGGTTCCACGGCCAAAAGGTGATTCTCGGCGCATCGATTCTTTAGCAGACATTGTGTCCAAGTCATATAAACATAGACCAAAGCAATCAACCATGCGTTGAGGTCCTTGACCGAACGCTGCATCAAGGTCCGAATGTAGAGTCCCACTATACGAGGCGGGATTCAACCAGAAATCCCTATCTTGTCCAATAAAAAGTCGCAAGTCCCGATCATTTATCCACCTTATTTGAATGGGTAGGCACCAGCACTCTATATGGATATAATGTAATGAGCTCGCAATCGCAAGGGTTGCTGACGAATGCAAATTGATGTTCTCATACTATTCAATACTGACTTTTGATCCTGAATCCCGTTCAACCCAAACCTGCCCTTTGTGCTTGTTTTTTGACTCGTGGGGCGGAAGTTCTAAATAGTCGATATTACCATGCCACCCAGTCCATGACCAGCTAGGAAAGCCTGAACGTCTCGACATTTTCATTCCCCCGGTTTTCGAACTCACACACCATGTGAGGCCATAAAGAAACCAAGTCAAAGGACTATTATTTAAGCTTCTGAATACAGGAATGCTCCAGATATGATAAAGATTATCCATCGAGTTGAAAATACCAGAGAACGCTTCGATAATATCAGTCGCATGAGTTAACTGTCTAGCCGTGTACGCAGGAATGAGCTTTTTATAAAGTTGAGTATATATCTTACTAACAGGCCAGCTGTATCTTGATAGTGACTTGTACGTTACTAAACCCGTCTCGAAACCTTTTGCATCTGAATTTGGCTCATGTTCCCAAGGGACGCTTTCGCGAATGGTGCAACAAGCACAATCAACTAGCACTTCATTTTCGGTGAAATAAATTCTTTTTTTAGCAAATAGGAGCTCTTGGAATGTCCAGCCTCTTTGCCACTATTTGGACTTGCAGATATTGTAGTTCAAGGGAGCTTTGCCGTACTTGAGAACATTCAAACCATCAATTTGGACGCTGTATTGACCGGGCTGGACATTTCTCGGAGTCTTGACGCCGGGCAGTCCATAATTATAATCAACCTCAGCTGCTGCAACAATACAGGCTTCGGCATTGTGATAAATTCTATCCATCTGTTTGATATGGATCATTTTTTCAGGTGATTTTTGGTTGATACAATATTGATCTACCCAGAGATATTGATAGCCTATTCGCAACGTGACAGTTATTGCATCCTTAATTGTTGATGGATACTTTAGCCCATCGCGTGAAGAAGGGTTAGCACCCCAAACATATGACAAGGCCAAGTAGGGACAGTTAGAGGGTGCAATGATGACATCTCGAGTCTTGCAATCCAATACTTTTAACCGTGCCAAAAGTGGCATGGCATCACTATTTTGACATGCGGACGAACCATTTGCTCCATGTGAGGACTGACACGTCGAGATGTAGCCTCGGATGCGGTCGTAACAATTGATCAAAGGAGGTGTCTGATAAAATTGGCTATCTTGTTCCGTAATTTCATCTTTTTGATCTAGCTGTATCGCTCCGAATTTGTCAAAGTTGTCACCCTAAAAGTATCCAATCCATAGGAGGCTTAACCCTGAATTCACAGCTGGGTAAATATGTTTGTTGCTGCTTTTTTCAAAAGGTGCCGGATTTCTACATGTGCTATGGAGAAACGAGCAAAACTGACATAAATCATTTCTTTTTAGCTCCTATAATGCTGCGTGATTGCTTTTTCTCTTAACACGGGGATAGTAGATACTACGCGGGTCGTGATAGTATTCATTTTGTAATGCTTCACGAATATCGGCATCTTGACAGTTTTCACAGATTATTGCAAAGGAGTTTATTGTTAATATGATATAAAAATATCAGTTGGGCCTGTGGAATGAGTTGTAGAAATTTATAAGTCCTGGATTGGAGATGATATTAGGTTTCAACCTATCGTTGTGGTCGCTTGTGAGCCACGTCAGTTTTGCTTAACTCTAGCTTGCTTGCAGGCTGCAGCCTACCAATACTTCAACATATCTAGATTTATTCACGTTGTCACAATGAAATCATCAATGATGGCGTTGCTTGTTCAAAGCAGCGTTCGCTGACCTTTGTATAAAGAAATCATGGGACAAAGGACACCCTAACCGGACTTGTTTTAGGCATTTTGGCAACAGTCAAATAAATAATTGAATAGAGGATGGAAAGACGAAGCTGCAATCGCTCCCTACGGCACAACACCTGTGCATATATGATATATTTCTTGCACCTCTGGTTTGTTGATGATTGACCAGTTTACTGAGGTTTGATACATGAATCTATTTGCAGCAACCAAAAATACTAACCATTTACGACTCCTGATGTGTAAGGCTTTTTAATATACATGTTGACTTGTAATAGCAAAACTTTTAGTCATAAAACTTCTTCTCAAACTTGAACCCTGCACCTTCCAGACGATCGATAAATTTCTGACCTAAAGTAGCAGGCGTATAGACGCCTCCGGAAAGCTTATGATCATCGCGAAGAATTGAGATAGCGCCTTCGGCCAACGATACAGCCGTAACTTTCATCATTAGCAATTATATGGCCCAGGCGGGAGCTTTGAAAATTTCTTACAAAGATACATTGAGCCTCTGAATGAGGCTTTGCAGAATGCTCGTGGAGGATTCGGCACTTTGACATCGGGATATGCAATACCACGGTACTCGAAGTGGTCATTCTTTGATTGCTCCCTCGTTGGTCCATCACCTGGCTGATAGATAAACTTCCTTGCCAGTGTGCGAAAGAAAGGAATAATGATAAGGAGACCACCTAGAATCAGTCCAAAGTGTAGCATAACACCAGTAAAAGCGTTACGAGCCTTCATGTATTCATGAAATGTAAAGTTTGGTCCATAATTAAGAAATCCCCAGCTTCTTTGCACGATTGGCGTATCCGTTGTCGCTGGGAATGCTGTTGTAAGGAGCCCCAGATCTGGTACGCTACGGATGCCAAATAATTTTGTAGTCCAGGACGTGGTATCCGGAGTATTTGGACTAGGCTTAGGCGATATCGCATACGGGCCCATTGATTCTTTGATCTCTGCTAGACTAAAACTTTCAAAAAATGAAAGAACGGTTGACAAGGTACCACCAGATGGAGCCGAGCTTTGTCATTATCAGCATAAGGTTATCTGAACGCGGAGCTAGAGATACTGACTTCGCCTCATGCACTGAGACGACAACTTCGCCAGTTGGCGCTGAAAATCTCTCCTTGATCATGTTTACCAGAGACCATGTGATAAGATCTGGTGGCGCGGATTCTACTCCAATCTGCGGGATCATGATGCTGCCACTTTCCTGAGCTGTCGCTTCATACTTCTTGAGCATTCGTGCAACATATGGGATCTCGCCTGTGGCGTCCAGGTAATGTGTACCATTCTCGGCACATGCTTTGAAAGCGTGCTCTCCATGTTCACCATACGGGCCAACCGTGGCAATGATGACTTTTGTCTTCTTCGCCAGTGCAGACAGGTCCGCATCATTCAAATTGCAGACTTCAATACCTAGTGCCCAGTCAGCTTCAGTTGCCCATGCTATATAGGCGAAATATGGCCTTCGGGATAAGAAGCAGCTTGTAAAGACCTTGCTATGTTTAAACAGTAATAATCTTAGACTAGGTTGCGGTACAAGTAACAGCACACTTACAAGAGCCACGATTCAAACGTGGCTCATAGAATCTACGGTGAGCATCGATACGTGCACCCCATGAGCATACATAGATTGAAAATCTGACAGGGTAACAATACTGGGATCAGTGCTTACCAGGCTGTAACCTATCAGGATTTAAAGCTTTAAGCTCATCTGCAACCGCATTGAGCTTGCTTTCAGATCGTCCGGCAAGAGCCCATTTCAAATCCGCAGAGAGACTCGTAGTAATGTATTCAGCGGTATATTTTCCAGTGTAACCTGTGGCACCAAACACAACGATGTCATACTGACGAGACATGGTTTTGAGACTCGCAATTGAAATAATATTGAATTAGGGTTTTATAAAATTCAAATGAGGGAAAGATAGATTGAGATCGATGAAAAAATAATAATTCTTAGATTCAATTTATCATTGCATCATTGTAGAAAGATATTCCTTGCATCTGGACGCGAACGAGGAATTTAGATGAGCCGCGGCTTGTTCCTGAAAGGACCCACTTTTCATCATCAACGTTTTAACCGATTCTGACTAGCTTCTCACAACCTTGGCATACAACACGTGACTAAACTCTAGCCTCGCTAACCACCCACACACAACCCAAGTTTGGATCAACGGCAGAAAATCGCAAAATCGATTACTCTCTCCATATCCATCATCTCAGCAACAATACCGCAAAGATGACCAAGAGAACCAAGAAGGTCGGTGTTACCGGTAAATATGGTACCAGGTATGTGAGAACTCATTTAGAACAAATGGTAGTTGGCGACGGAGCACAATTCACGATTGTCGGAAGTTCTCAAGTGCATAGCACGAAGATTATCTCCCCCTCGCACAGATTGAAGATGCTATTCAGGTTGCTGTTGGATTGAAATGGAAGCGCTGACTTTGGGACCTTCTCAGATACGGTGCTTCCCTCCGTAAGCAAGTCAAGAAGATGGAGATCACACAACACGCCAAATACGTCTGCACATTCTGCGGAAAGACAACTGTGAAGAGGCACTCTGTTGGAATCTGGGACTGCAAGGCTTGCAAGAAGACCGTCGCCGGTGGAGCATACACACTCACGTATGTCAACGAGCACAGCAGCCTTAACTAGACAAGAATACTGTACCAGGCAGTAACTAACAAACTGGGAAACAGAACACCCGCAGCTGCGGCCATGCGATCAACACTTCGACGATTGAGGGAGATTGCGGAAGTTTAGATGGGCTTGGTTTGGTTTTGCTTACGGGAACATTTGCTGGTGTATGGGATGGGCATGGCGGATACCATACCTTACTGGACGTCGCTCTCCGATGACGACTAAATAAAGCACTTCAAAACGCAATGCATTTCATGCTTCCATTTTCTTGCGGCTCGCTTTCAGGACCTATTTGTGAAATGTGCAGACAGCCGTTGGTGATTGGACTTTGATGATCGAGTAAGTTACCTAATTGAGATATAGGCATTAGCGAGCACCGCGTCCCCACACACTGGCTACTCTTGGAGCTTTCCATCATGTCGAGAATCCAAAAGACGATGGGGGGCGGTTAAAGATTAATTGTGGCCCATTGTACCACGCACGGGGGATGTTACGAAGAAGTGCGGAAGCGTGCCTCGAGACATATTGATGGTTGAGGCATAGTTTTTGCAACAAGAATGGCAGATGACCAGCGCGTCATTTCATACCTATCTTCAAGAGTGACTACTCGAAGCTGTGGTGCTGTCCAAAGTGTTGTCCAATGTGCTAGGCGTGGGATACAAGGCGACGGTTGCCTTCTGCTGCTTTGCCACTTTAGGACAAGTCATCTAAGAAGAGCCTCATCCGCTATTCCTTGCGGTACGCTCCAACCCTTTCCTTGTTGTGAGTCACAGCACTAAATCTTGTTCATCGAGCAGTGACCGCTTCCCCAAGCTGAGATGCATCCACTCATCACATGATTACTCGATCAGCTTACCTGTCTGAGTGAGAACCTACCAACCTAATGCAGGCAGGTACAACCACGTGTGTGAATCCTCTTCTCGAGCCTGTCTTACAAGAACTCTGCATATCCTGCCTCGCAGGGAACGAGAGGCTGTCCTTATAAATTTGTATACTGCCTGTTTCATTTGAAGCAATATTGAGGCGTTGCTTCTCCACCCCTCCTTGTCACAGCCGAAGCAGCAGCAGCAGCACGTTGTCCATGTCGCACGCACATACACCAGACCCCAGGGGCTGCCTGCTCTGATTGTCTCGAAACATCATCAAGTCACAACCAAGTATAAATAAACCTGCGGGATTACGGCAAGCTGGTTCATTGCGAATTAACCGCGCAAAACCCCCAAAAGCGAAATCACGGGTCGAAACCATTCCTGATAGGAGGTTTTGCCTTGGACGGGTCCCTGACCGCTTAGGTCTCTTCGATTTACTCCGCAGAATTAGTCTAGGTCCCACTCCATTGGCTCGCCTACTAGCTCCCGCCTTCTTACCTGCCTGCGCTTTCGATTCGAACGTCGCTCCTCTCTTTCGTCCCCCCCAGCTCACTGTCATAAATCCATTTCAAGATTCAGCCCATCTACGACTAAGAACAACACAACAACCCAAACATTTACTAAATCCTCACCCACACCCCCTCCATACCGCCAATCCTTTTTCATGACTTCCTCCCCTCGACCCAATATCAACTCTCACTATCTCTTTTGCCAGAATGGCGGACTCGTGCATTATTTGTATGGAGGAATTGGACGTGGTTCCTGACCCAGTCCCAGGTGATCTTGACGATGCGGGTGCCGTGGCGGACCCGAACCCAACGTCGACCACAACAACAAACCCTGGAAAAGACCACGAACAGCAACTGATCGCCCTCATTAAACCCTGCGGTCATGTTCTACATGACGAGTGTTTGAGGCAGTGGTCCCAAAAAGCAAATAGCTGCCCCATTTGTCGTCATAACTTCAATCTCGTTGAAGTACTTGATAAAGTCGGAGGTATTTTTCTCCTCTTTTGTTCAATATGTTTTTCAAATCTACTGCTCTCTTTGAATTGATTCAAGGATTTGTTTTGCTGAATTTGTGGGGCGTCTTTTGTTACTCAGCATACCATTCCCGAGATCCTAAATATAATCAAAGGCGGTACCATTAGCTGGACCAAGGCTAACCATCGCTTTAGGCAACGTCTTATCCGATTACGAGGTCGAAGATAAGAAGCAAGTACACGAATTCGATCCTGCTGCGTGGATTGCCGACAATGAGGAAGAGGAAGAAGAACATGGCATGGAATGCCTAATCTGCGATTCCAACGCATCGCCCGAGGTTCTTCTTATCTGCGAGGGTTGCGAATCGCCATATCATACATACTGCTTAAGCCTTGATGGGTTACCGAGCGGGAGCAGCTGGTTTTGCATGGCATGTCAGGAGGATGGAATCGCCCAGACGGTGCATAATTCAAGACCTCGACGATCATCTCCAAACCGACCAAGAACCAGAGCTACCATTCTACAGACCCAGCGAAGAATAAGAACGGATACATGGCTGGGTGCATGGGACCAGATCAGCAGCCAAGTTCACAATGCGGTTGGTTTGGATCTCGACTTCTCAGATGATGACCAACAGCACATGTCCAGCTACAGACGACACAGGCTTGAAACTGCAGCTGAGAGGGCAGAGCATGAGCAGTGGCGACGGCGACTAGAGATTGCTGCAAGGCAAGGCGCTGCAAGCATATTTCGAAACGCAGCTCCTTTACTTCGAGACCAACGGCCGAGTTTGCAATCTCCAATGGAATCACCTGAGGAGGCCAGAGCCTGGTCAGCATTGGAGAAGGCTAAGGAAATGGAAAGCTCCTCAAATGCAACGTCCACCAGCCCAAGGAACCGAAAGAGGACCCGCGGGGCAACTATATCATCTCCCTCATCGCCAGTCGCAGGGCCATCGCAGGGACCTGAGCGGAAACAAAAGCGGCCTCGAACGCGACGCGTGTTAGACGCACCTGCTGCCGCCTCGTCATCGGCCTCGCCCATGAACAGTGGCTCATCGAACACTCATCCGAGAAGCCCGACTCGATCACAAATCAATACTACTGGCGAGCCCTCATTCCTTTCAAGCTTATTGAAGGAAGTGGAAACCACCACACCTGATATTGACGATGAAAATAGACATAGCTTTGCTGTTTTTCAATCACTACATCCACAACGGATGACAAGTCCATTCACAGAATTTTCGTCCCCCGCCGCCTCACCATCACCACCTTCTTCTCGGCAACATTCGCCTGGCCCTTTATCCGCTACGCCTCCTCCGCATAGCGAAAGAAGACCTGGCTCCCCGCTTCCACTTACTTCACACATTACACCGAGACACTCCCACTCAGAATATTCACCTAGTCGACCTGCCCCAGAAAGTAATGAAGGACCAAGCCAAGGTCACACAGCTCTCGAACTAAGACAACCAAGACCAAGAAGACCCGCATGGGCGCAGGCCCGATCTCCTGCAATATCACCTGCAAGGGCAAACATGTCACAAGAAGCGAAAGAAGGTATTAGCAAGATCGTAAAATCAGCCCTCGGCCCTCACTGGAAGGCTGCGAAAATCACGAAGGAACAGTATGCTGAAATCAATCGGGATGTGTCAAGAAAGCTCTATGAAGTAGTTTCTGAGAGCAACGCGACTGAGGACCAAGACAGATTCACTTGGGAGAAGATTGCCGCGACAGAAGTGGCAGCCGCTGTAAAGTCATTAAAGGCTTGAAATGATACCAACATAATGAGCATGAAGTAATGAATTTCAGCGAACTCTGGGGGTCTGTTTAGGAAACATAGGCGCAACCATTAGATACCCAGGCATATGGAGTTTCATCTTGGGCGGTTCTAGTACGGAGACTTGGGCATAGGAGGAGTTATGGAATCCGCATTTGCGTTGCTTCAAAGTTCATTGCAGATACTGCATTGTTCTGTATATATTATACATAAATATATGATGCCATTGCTTCAACTTGCAAGACACGAGTATTTGAGTATGAAAGGCAGTATAGAGAAGTGAAAATGTGATTCAATGCAATTGAAATGGAAAATGGCTTCAAAGGCTCAGGACTTGAGCTATGGGAAGAGACAGGTTTGAGACGCAATAAAGCAAAAGCAAAAGACTTGTAGCAGAGCAGTTGTCACCATCGCTATCCTCAGATAGCGTAGTCGCGCTCTGGCGCTTGACAGCTCTGTTACAATCAATCCAGCTCGTACTAATTTTGTATGTGGAACAAGAGCGCAGGTGCACCATCGATCGCTCTGTGCTCTGTTAATCCTCTCTGCCTTGCACTTTCAGCCCCTTTCAGTTCAATTATCCCTTTAATTTAGAATGTCAACAGTCGCTATCTAACAGTTCCCGTGGAGACGTGGGTGCCGCTAGCGAAAAAAGCCTGTGATAAGTTCAATCTGGGCACTATTAAATGATCGAGACATTCTGGATTGAAATAGGTCTTGATGATAAGGATGAAGTGCCTGAAGAAGAAGAAAAGAAATCTTGAGGGTGAAATTTTATGGTGTTCCCGCTGGACGCTAGTGTGCTTAGTCAGCATAATTTTTTCAGGCATAGCAAGCCTTGCGACATCTACTAATTGGAAATAGAACAGGTTGAGCAACGGAAAGCGCAGATATGACGGCGAGCAGTAGAGGAAGCAGAGCTGTGAGCTCGTTATTAAGTAGGTTTTCTAGAGCGATTGAGAAGGAATGGGGTTAATTGGGGCAGGATTACAACAACCACGAGTTTGCAGCTCTTGTCTGCGTACCATCAATCGTTCGATACCTCAATATCGACGCTATGCGGCTACAGCCACAGCCGTTAAAGCCTCAGACAGATCAAATTACAGTCAAGCAACAGAACCGAAGAAGATCCCTGCTGCGTCTTCGTTGCCGGAATATATTGTGCAGTCAGGGGTTTTACTATCCCGACCACCTATCCTCACAAAAGAGCCATCCAGTTTCGAGAAGGCGTTTTTCTTCTATCAGAAGCGGCTCAATGAAAGGCTTGTGATGCCATTCACTCGCTACTTCTACTTTAAGAAGGACACGCCCGCAGACACGGATTGGAAGATCAAAGCCAAAGAACGAGACTACCAACCCGCTCGTGAACTGGGAGGATATAATCCGTACTCGGACGTAGGCTGGAACGATGAGTTATTAGTCGGGGATAAGCTGAGCGAAACAAGCACAATGGTGGAGGCGCTGGTGCGGGACTCGCATGTTCGAGCGGTGGAGGGAAAGGATGGCAAGGCCATGGTGGTTGAGGGCGGGGAGCAAGAGCTGCATGAAGGGAAGATTGAGATGCCGCTTGAGAGAACTACAGAGGCAGATCGGAAGCATGATGTTAAAAGGTTAGATAGGCAGCTAGAAAGGACGCTGTATTTGGTTGTGAAGAAGCCAGAAGGAAGTTGGGAGTTTCCCCATGGACCATTGGAAGGAAGGGAAAACTTACTTCAGGTTTGTGTTCCTAACTGGGGGCTATCAGTGGCGATGCTAATCGGATACAGGCTGCGGAGAGAGTTCTGGTCCAGACTGCTGGTGTTAACATGAATACATGGCTAGTAGGCCACGCTCCGGTTGGCGCATATGTCGCTCCGCCTGTATACGAAGCGAAACTCATTAAGAACGAGGAGGCTAACGCAGCCGATGTGTCTCCCAAAAAACCAGGCAGGAAAGTATTTTTCATGAAGGGAAGGATCATGGCTGGCCAAGCGAACCTCAAGGGAAATATTTTTGGCTTCACAGATTTCAAGTGGTTGACTAAAGAGGAGATCCAGAAGACGGTGTCGGAAAAGTATTTTAGCGATGTGAAAGATATGCTTGCTGATAGGTAGTGTATAAAAACTTGGGACGGCATATGTACAATGTATGATAGAATGTAATATTCAAGCAGGTTCGTGATAAGGTGTTGTTGCAAGATCCACATATTCTATCACTGAGCATATGTGAACCTTGAGATAGTTGTCAGCATGGGGTAAATCTCGTAGTCAAATTCGCGTAACATGGTAATTGCAAATATCAGTCTCTCAGAACATTTACTCCAAGTACTTATCCGGAATCACCTGCGTCCGAACTTCGTCCATAACCCCGAGCAACGCTCCTTCTCTAGTTATCAACTATATCCACATATTATTCTTGGATCCTACAAAAGCCATCCTTAATGTCTCTATGTCAGTCATGAGAATTTGGGTCCTAGAACATGGAGGACGAGAAGAACATCATTATCCTCGGCGCAGGTGTAACAGGGCTTCAAACCGCCCTTTCCTTTCTCACCACCCCTTCCACCTCACGCTACAGAATAACATTCATCGCCGCGCATGTCCCAGGTGATGTTTTTCCATCATACTCCTCCCCCTGGGCAGGTGGACATTGGCGCTCGCACGCCACTCTTTCGCCAGGCGGTATCTCTTCCCTTCCCCGTCTCCATTCCCCAATCTGGGTTTCGAGCCGCACAAGAACTGATCTCCTGGGGGTTTAGATGAAGAAATACGTAAATGGGACTTGAGGACGTATGAGTATTGGGCTAGTTTACTACATGGAACAGAGGGGGCGGTATGTGGAATTCCTGGAAGTGAAGGCGGCGAAGAGGATTATTTGGGGGTGATGGTGAACGCGAGGATGAAAGCTGTTGGATTAGGTTTCAAGGAGAGTAGAAACTATTGGGGGAAGGTCAGTTTCCAATATTTTTCTTGATTTCATGTTTTGGGTAGGTTAATTTGTGGCTGGAAGTCACAAGGCGGCGTTAAAAACATTATTTGTGTCTAAGTGCTTTTATGTCCAGCTGGTGGTGGATATGACGAACCCAGGTCATTGGATGAGTACCATATCTTTCAAGGACTTGATTAACGAGCCATAAAGCAAACACCAGAAACCGACCCTACCGGCGGAGGCCTCTGGTGGTCCTCGCACATCCCCTCCTTCTCTATTCTCAACCTCCCCGGCGAACGCACCAAACCCTCAAGATATGAGCCTAAGATGTACTCTTCAGATATCTCTGGTGGCGTCCCACCTTCTGCTATATTTGGCATCAAATATCAAAGTATATGCATCAACATCCCCCGCTATCTTGAGTATCTGTTTGGGAGAGTGCTGGAGTTAGGAGCTAGCGTGATAAAAGCCCAGGTATGACGGCCTTCCAACCGCCTTAGCTCCGTGGGACTAACGGAGCTAAACTGATGAGTGAAGGTTGATACAGAGCGAGGGTTAGAGGGAGTAGTGAGAGATTGCACGCGGATCTTCCTCTCCTCCACGGAAACAAGTCCTGATGCTAGACCTTTCGTGCTGATAAACTGCACTGGCCTTTCTGCGCAAAAGTTCCTTCCCAAAGATGAAGCAAGGAAATTGTATTCCATCCGTGGGCAAACGGTTCTCGTGAAAGGAGAAGCTTCCCTCGCGCGGACATTCACTGATTTTGATGATAGCGATGATCTTGTATGCCCCCATCTCCTTGCGCTTAACCCCCCAAATGTCGATTAACACCACAGGCGTACGTGATTCCTCGCCCAGGATCTAAAATGACAATACTCGGAGGCTGTAAACAGGCCCACAATCACTCCCCTATCCCGGATCTAGCACTCACATCTCGCATCTTGACACGGATCAAAGATCTTCATTTGGCTGATGAGCTACTCACCGGACCCGGCGAGTCTTTTGAAATTATTAGTGAGCAAGTTGGTTTCCGTCCCGGACGTAAGGGTGGGCCCAGGGTTGAGGTGGAAGATGGAGATGGAATAGTAGAGAGGAAAGGAAAAGTGGATGGACTGTGGGTGGTGCATAGTTATGGACACGCGGGTGGTGGGTATCAGGCTAGTATTGGGTGCGCAGAGAAAGTTGTTGGTCTTGTTCAGGATCTACCATGAGATATGGATATGTTTTGTAGTACAGGCGTTGGGATATCCATTGGAAACACAGATTATGATTACACTGGAAGGTTCTCCAGCAGGTTATGTCGTTATGTGTCAAGTGGTGGTTTCGTCGCTGTTCAACACCAATAATTGCAGTTGATAGACGAACAGAATATTTACCCCTGTAGTTGATTGACTTGGTATTGGTTTCCGCAGCCAAGCCCTAGCTAAGGTCTACATATTTTGCAAGCCATGGCCTGCCTTAGATTGGCACACCCCCTTCATCACTTGGGGTGGCGGGAGATGACGGATTCAGGTCACACACTCCTGTATCAGCGCTATTGACTCGAAGCTTGTTCACATACAGATCCCAGAAGGGACTGTTAATATTGGGGAGCCATTGTCTCAGCTTTTTGGTA
Source organism: Bisporella sp. PMI_857 (assembly GCA_021307315.1). NCBI lineage: Eukaryota > Fungi > Ascomycota > Leotiomycetes > Helotiales > Helotiaceae > Bisporella > Bisporella sp. PMI_857. Next base: position 671,731 of record JAJSPD010000024.1, read on the forward strand.
CCGACCTGTGACTTCTTCTGAGGCGACTTCGTTGGCCTTGTTGATTTTGGTGATGTTGTATTTAGCGTATTTGTGATTGGTGATAATGTAGAGTCGTCATCAAGAGCATCACCTAGGTCCGCGAGCATTTCATACGGATTATAGGTTCTGCAAACACTAGTAAGTAAACGCCAAATGTCTTTCGCTCCTCGGGGTATTAGAGGGGAAAACGCACGATGATTTCGATCGCATTATATTGATCTTTGGAGGTTCCTTCTGTGGTAGTGGTGTTGATGGTAATTTCTTTTGAGGTGATGAAGCTGATGATGCAGGCGAGTTCGGAGGGGAATTGTAATGTAGATGCACGGAATTCAGCTGATCGCTGTGCCACCCAGCTGGCAAGTTATCATCCATTTTACCATCCCACATATCAATCAAGTCCTCCTCATGGAACTCTTCGTCAGAATCACTGTCCTCTGCATCACTGAGCTTAGCCAATGATCAAAGGCACAGTGTTGCGCATTGGTATATAGTTAGCAGAATATGTTCTGAACAGACTTACCGATGTTGAGAGCCTTTTTACGAGCGTCATATAGCTGCATAGACATTTTGAGGAACAGCTCTGCGGTAATCCAACTGTCAAATCCTGCCTCATGTTCTTTCTCTACTCCAGCATAATTCAAATGCTCTTCATCAAGAACTATCATCGGTCCGTTGACTTTTTGCAATGGCCGTAGAAGATCCATCAACTTTCCTTGAGAAGACATGGAGTCATGGTTAGCTGTTGCGATGTACTTCGTATCCATAACGACAGGAAATACTTCATGTATGACCTTCTGAAATTCTGTGACAGTAGGAGGTAGAGCGCCAATAAAAGTTGAGTATAGAAAACCGAGATCTGCAAATAGGTTGTGGCCAACGATGATGTGTTTCTTTTTCTTAAGTCTGGTCTTCAATGAGTCAAATAGCTCATCGACTGCAGCCTTTTGGCGCCTAGGATCCTCGCTGTGGTTGTCATAGAACCAGTCTACTGGAATTCCATCAAGGTTTCCATTTATTAATGCCTCAATGACCCATCTAAGACCAATTTGTCTAGAAATCTTTCTGCGGAATTTCTCCTGATCTCTTGTCTCTTCCTCAGCTTCCTGTGCAGCAATAATAGGTCTGACTTGCATCCATGCACCTTTATCTTTGCTATGTGCTTTGAAGGTTGGAAATTCATTAGCAAGAAGTTGATGAACGAGCCTACGCTGAAGCCCATTGAGGTCGAATTCCGGTCCATCTGGATGGCTAATATTGATATAAGAATTAGGTTTCGCATCCTTTGCCCAAGCGGTTATTGTGTCCCGAAGTTTCTCATAGAAAACATACCCTGGATCACGGAGGGCGAACTCGATGTCGCGTCGTTTCTCGTTCCGACCTGGAGCTTTGGATTGTCTCAATCCGGCTTCCTCAACTCGTGATAGATATGTCACGCCACAAGAGAAGACCTTACCAAAGTCGAACCTCTCGAGAGCAAGAAATTTGCAGGCTTCGCCTGAGAATTTCATTTGCCGATCCATATCAAACATTGGATGCTTTGGATCCACTTCCAGAGGCGAGAGGTTAAAGTTGTATGGACGAGCAAGATAGAACCCTAGGAAGGAATGGTCAGTATCAGGCTGTAGAGTAAAGAATATGGCTGACTTACTTTTTTCTCGAACTTCCTCGACGCAACAGATACCGACTTGTAGGACCTGGTATGACTCTGTCGCCTCTCTCATTCCCTTGTAATGCTCCTCTAGAGTGGGCTTTGGCCCATTGCGAGCAGCGTTTTGCTGTTCCTTGGTGCGTCTGTTGATACCACTCATCTCGAGATCAAAGGATATGAAGGATGCATTGCAAATGCTTGCAAGAATTCCAAGTAGCCTCGTCTTGAACCTGCTACGGTTAGTATTACTTGAACTGGATATAAGCTGGGCGAGGAACTATGTTGTCAATTGGGCTGCACTGTGATGAAATGTAAGTTCTTGGATATGGTACATACTCATATTGATCGACCTCCATCTTCAATATCAGAATAAACCAGACTGTCTAGCTTCGTTAATATGAAGTAGGTGAGCCAGGTTGATGACAACAGATCGACTTGGAGATATCGTGCTCAAGTCTAGGGTTCCAGAAAGACTCGTGATAGAAATAACAAACTCGAAGCGAGCCCGTATTCACCCAATATCACAATTGTAATTGCTATTTGTGCACATTATCAAGAAAGATTCACTAAACAGGGTCTCTAGATATGGCCGACAAATGCTCCATGTATGCTTCATAAAAGAGAGAAAATGCTAGAAATACAAGAGAATCAGAGAAGTTTGCACATCGTGATTTCCAGTGAATCTAATCAAGCTTCTTTGTCTTTTTTTTGGCTCAAATAGACACAGTACTTTTTGGCAAGCAAGCCGATATGTAATTGTTTTATAGTGCTAATTGTCCAAGTACAAAGTATCTAATTTCTCAGCCTTGTGCCTGCCCTTGTGATTATGAGATCTGCTGCTTTAATCTCGTCTTTATCGACAAGAAAAGGCTTAAGGCAGCAATGACCATGCTCACGGGATGGAAAGCCTCGGCTCTCAACTTTCACATTTCCCGGAGCATTTTCAGAAGCAATGCCAATGCTAATCCCATACCATGTCTTGACAGCAAAGTGACCATTTCTCCTTACATTCCACGCTTCCAGATGTGATACGATTAAATCACATTGTACCAGAACGTTCGTCGCGATCGAAGTTATCTAACAATGGCTCCATCAGCTACAATGGCTACTACTCTCGTACCTACCCAAGAAACACTCACATCTTCACAGCTTCTCTCGTCCTCAATATCCTCCTTATCGACCTCGTCCTCGCGCCATACCTCTTCACAAATATCCAAAATCTATCGTCAGTCTTCTACCTTGTTTCTCACGCGTCGATTACCAGAATCTTTGTCTACAATCCTCCCGGTAATAAGCCCTCCCAGCGATGATGATACGGTGACCGATGCGAGCGGGGAGTCAGCACCGGTTGCAAAAGCATCGCGAACAACTAGGGTCAAGGTTTGGAGCTTGTATCTTACCATACTGAACGCGATTCTGGAGCTGGATCCGGAGGAAGGTAAACATGCATTTGGGAGCACGGAATTCAGAGGTCTGGTCAGCAAGGTGCGGGACGGAGACATCTGGGAGGAAGTGGTGAGGAACGGCTACAGAGGCAATGAAGGCGATGTAGATTCGGATGTTGTGATAAATCTGTACGTGTTCTACCATCGCGCAACGAGGAATACTACTAACATATAAGCTAGAGCTACACTCCTACTAGCACATGCTCGCAATCAGAAGATCAACCAACAACGGCTAGAAAACTACCTCGCAGCTACATCCTCGCCCAATTTAGACGTCAACTCTCGATTACAAGACTATCGTAACGGTGCTCGGTCACCAACGAAACATTCTGGAACCGATACCCCTCGGGATCTTAATGCGCGGGTCAAGATTCTTGAATTATACACTTTACACGTACTTTTACGGAATAATGAATGGGATTATGCTCGAGATTTTATCACCATTTCTGAAATCTTAGACGAAGAACGGCGTGAGGCATTCCTGCAAGCCTTGCAAAGCCTACAAGATGAGCGAGACGAGGAAAGAAGAAGAGAAAGAGAAGAGAGGCGGTATGAAGAGGAGCTTCGAGAAAAGGAGCGGAGAGCACGACAAGAAGAGGAACGAGCACGAGAGAGGGCGCGAGTACGTCAAGAGGAAGAAGACTATGGCGTGGAGGACACACCTCCACCATCTGCGAATGGAAACGGATCGCAGAAAGCTCGCAGTGCGAATGGCTCAGTGAAAGGAGGATCATCCGCTCGAAGCAAGACAATAAAATCACCTGAAGTGCGAGCTTCAAAATCACCAGCTAAGGCCGTTGCACCTCCTCCTTCGCTCGTACAACGGGCTTCCAATGTCATTCTCAATCTGCGGACACTACTTGAAAATATGGCTGTCAACTCCAGTAGGAACCCATTACTGCTTCTTCAGCTGATGACCTGCATCATTGGAATTCTGCTGGTTATCGGGAAGCGAAGTGTCAGGGAGAGAGTGAAAAAGTTAGTAACTCAAGGGTTCGCAAAAGTGAAACAAACGGCTGGTATGGGGGTTAAAGTTAGCTATATCTAAAATATATAATTTGCAACCTGTATATTACTTTTATGGTTTGGAGCCCATAGCATGGCCCTGGAGTTTATGATGGATGATATGGGATCACGGACCGGATATATAATATATTATGAACGCTTTGCGCACTTCTCATTGGCGTGCTGGAAATTGTGTTCCTTCAGTCAAAGACATTTTCAAATACATTCCGCAGGCACGTAGTTGGGACTTTTATGAATTCGCTATCTGTCATGTTCTCATTTACTCCGGACTCCAAAATATGCGGTCTTGATCCTAAACGTACAATGCAATTTCCCTAGGCTATCATCAGGAAAAGAAAACCCTGAGGTTCTGCGCCTCAAAGGTATTTCTTATAAGGCCCATTTGCCTTCCTCCGCTTATACCACACATAGGCACCTACGAGTAATGCCTGGCTTCCAAACACCACCAGCAAGAAGCCGGCAATACCTGTCTTGTGCTCGGCAATCCCACCAAGGACATTCACGTGATTCTCTCTCACGTCGTTTCTCAGACCTGCTACGTGTCTATCCAGCGCATTGTGCAGGTCTGCTTTCGTTTGACGCACATCAGCCTGTATGCTATCAAGTTTCTTCTCAAACGTGGTCATGTAGTCGAGCTTCGAAATGCTTTGTTCGAGACGTGTCAGAGCCGCTTGTACGCCATCCTGTGCATGCGTGGTAAACGACCTTGAGGACTGGATCTCGTTGGCAAGCGCGTTGATATGCTTCATCATTGCCTGCAGTCGATTGTGCAGATCTGCAAACTGTGCATCCGAGTTCTTGAACTGAGACGCGGGTGCATCTGGCGGGTCATCAAAAGAGTATGTAGGGATATCACCATCCTTCGCGTGGTTGCGTGCCCCTTTACTATTGCCCCCTTGCTGTTTCAACGGCTTTACATTCTCAAACTCCTGGTGATGAGCACCAGTGTACTCTCCCCAACCTGCATGCGGATCTGCGTGCGGGTCTACGATATCGGGAGTATGTGATTCGGTGGTCACGACGAACTTGAAAACTTCGAAAGAATCAGCATTTTCAGTGCTCGCTGCGGTGAGACCAAAGTTGTAGCCGATGGGCAGCTTGATCTTGGTGGAATCGAAGCAGAGCTTCCCATCTACTTCGACACTGAATTTGTCGGCGCTCTGCTTGATGGCGACGCGCGAGGGCCGCCCGAGATTGCGGTAGGAGTATTCGCAGTGCCCGAAGGCGAGGGAGTCAACGCTGTGGTGTGCTTTGTATTCTGTACTCCCGTCGTTGAGAAATCCGCGGATGAATCCGCCCTATATATCTTGAGCTGGTGTTTCTTACTTAGGGGGGCAGTGAGTAGCTTACTGATCCGGCATACTGGTCAATCACTAGTGCGAGACCATCAAATTTGCCAACCGTGTATATGCTTGATGTGCCAATTTGCTCTCTTCCTTGCGCAGTGTACCATATTTGTAGATTACCACCTCCTCTCTCTGGGCCACTTGCCCTAAAGTCGATATCTGCCGTCCATTGACTGTACAATAAAGGCTTCTCGGCCCATGCTGCCCCTCTCTGCTGGCCAGGAGCAGGTGGCGTCAGTACTAATTTATTCGACAGGATTTCTGGAGGCCAATCACTTCCAAGCAAGTGCCAATGAGGTACTGCTTTCAGGTTTGGTGATATCCTGAATGCGTTAGCGATCGGCTGCCCAATTATTCTATGTATTACTTACTTCCCAGATTGACCAAAACTCAGCTCACTGTTCAGATATGAAGCTTGCGCATATGCAAGCAAGGCTGTAGAGACAAGGCCAACGGGCGCTTTGAAAAAAACCATTGTCGTGAAAGAGCTTTAGCAAAGCTTCAATCTGACCTTTAATGATATGTAGCTACGCAAATCATAAGAATTGGTGTTGTGAAACTCGACAGATTTTTATTTCGTGTCCCGTTTCTTGAGGACAGCTTGCAGCGTCGTCTTAAGCAGGTCTGTCAGGCAATATAAACCGATAGCGGCAAACACCAGATTGCGAATTGGTTTTCCAAGTCTGATAATTGATGGGCCAAATTCGATCACAAACTTGTGGTTTACAGAATGATTAACAGAATGCTTGACCACTAATTCTGTAGGAAGAAATGCGGCGTCCATTATTATATCTACATGAAGCTGTACATGTGCTGAGGCAAGTCAGAACCCCTGCCTCAGCGTTGCCAAGCTTCAGCTGTGGCCCGTTATTTTTATCCACACCATCACCAGCCTCATCCCTCTGAACACTCCGCCCAGTTGGAGATGTCTCAATGGCGGACCTGTATCCATCGATAGCACAGTGTGCGGTTGTAGCCACCGCGTTTAAAGTGCTACTCTTCCCTGCTTAGTGAGTTTGTTAAGCTGTATCTGCTAAGCAGAAGCTAATCAAAAATTGTAGCAAATCAACGGATTTTGAAGTGCATAGGAATTGGCTAGCGATCACGAACAGCTTGCCGCTAAAAGAATGGTACTACGAGAAGACTTCAGAATGGACACTCGACTATCCCCCTTTCTTCGCATACTTCGAGTGGACGCTGTCTCAGTTGGCAAAGCTGGTAGACCCTGTTATGCTGAGGGTGTATAACTTGGAATATGATAGCTGGCAAACAATCTATTTCCAAAGAACAACTGTCATTGCCTCCGAGTTTGTCCTGCTTTATGCCCTGCATCTGTAAGAATCAAGTCGTATATGGAATAATTTTCCCTAACGTTCTCCAGCTTCATCAAGTCCTCCCCGCTAGCTTTGAAGCGCCCTTCCCACGCCGCCGCACTGTCAATATTCCTTTCACCAGGACTTTTAATCATTGACCATGTTCATTTCCAATACAACGGATTTTTGTATGGGCTTTTGATATTGTCTTTAGTTCTGGCAAGGAAGAAGTCAACAGTTTTAATTAGTGGATTGCTATTCGCAGCCCTCCTATGCCTGAAGCACATCTACCTGTACCTTGCGCCAGCATATTTCGTGTTCTTGCTGCGGTCCTATTGCTTAGGCCCCAAGTCTATATTCCACATAAAATTTGGAAATGCCATTAAGCTAGGGACAGGAATAATCGCGATTTTTGGCGCCGCATTTGGGCCATTTGCATATTGGCAGCAGATACCTCAATTACTGAGCCGGCTTTTTCCTTTTTCTAGGGGTCTTTGCCATGCCTACTGGGCGCCGAATGTGTGGGCGATTTACTCCTTCACGGATCGAGTAATGATCTATGGTTGGTAGCCTCAGCCCTGAGGTACATATGCAAGGCTGACAAAATCTTAGTCGCTCCGCGTCTTGGTCTCACAGTTAATCATGATGCTGTAAACAGCGTCACACGAGGTCTAGTAGGCGATACAGCTTTTGCTGTACTTCCTGAGATTACACCTAGGACTACGTTTGTCTTGACTCTATTGTTCCAGGTTATTCCGCTCGTAAAGCTTTTTTTTGATCCGACATGGGATACTTTCATCGGAGCAGTGACTCTGTGCGGCTATGCATCTTTTCTCTTCGGTTGGCACGTTCACGAGAAAGCCATTCTTCTGGTAATCATTCCCTTCAGTCTTATCGCACTTAAAGACCGTCGGTATCTTGGCGTCTTCCGCCCTCTCGCAGTCGCAGGTCATGTTTCCCTCTTCCCATTATTATTCACAGCAGCCGAGTTTCCCATCAAGACCGTGTACACCATCTTCTGGCTCGTTCTATTCCTTCTAGCTTTCGACCGACTCGCACCAGCCTCAAACCGTAGCAGGATTTTCCTGCTGGATAGATTCAGCTTGCTCTACATTGCGATCAGCATACCATTGATCCTATATACGTCACTGCTGCACGGGATTTTGTTTGGCAAAACCTTAGAGTTTTTGCCTTTGATGTTTACGAGCTCGTACTCTGCCGTTGGGGTAGTCGGAAGCTGGCTAGGGTTCTTGGTCGTTTATTTCACGAGTTAGATTTGAAAACGATACCCTTTCCTCAAGATATTGTTGATAGAACAGTCGCTAGAAGGCTAGACTCTTGTCGAGATTAGTCGCCCAGGAATGTACAAAATTTTCTTTGCCGTACTTTAAAAATTGGTCATTGGATGTGCCACACCGCAACACCGCAGCCACTGGAAAGACCATTATCTACTGAGTTTTAAGGCTTGTTTAGGCTTAAATAACTAAAATCCGCATGACTCAAAGTCATAAATAAAGTGCGTCATTTCTTTCATGTCCATACACATCGATATCAACTTCTAAAGCTCTACTGGACATCACCATATCTTATGTCTACCTGCGACAAGCAAGAGGTCAAGATAACCCCACCTCATCTTAGCCTACATCTAGTGATGCTTATTGATTTATAACAGACCTCCTCTGGCTCAGTCAAATCATCGTGCTTGGCTATATTATCTCTCTTCTCAATCTCCTTAAGATTTCTCTTTTTCGCTTCTCCCCGACGCAATGTGCGCTCAGCCCTTTTCATTTGCGCCTTCTTCCTCGCTGAAAGCTCTGGTGGCGTATTATAGCCTACCAAGTAACGAGCATTCTTCTCGGGCGAGCTTAGTGTTTCCCCGGAAGGCTCCCCGGAGCCGCTCTCGCTATCTGAGCCTATATCGGATGGCTTGACGAAGAAACTGATTGTCTTAGGCTGATGAGATCCTTCGGATTTGGTTGTGGAAACCATGTTTGCGATTTGTTTAAGTGGAAAATTCGAATTAGCCTGTTTGCTTGTCATGCCGCCCAATATACTGTGTGCTTGAGTTTCAAAGTTATGTATGTTCAACTTATAGTTAAGAATGAGGCTATGGGAGATAGATAAGGGTTATGCGAGAAGTTATACACTGGAAGCTAGAATTGTTCTGGAGACTTTCGAAGCTGTTCGAGTCTCTCTGCTTTGTTTTTATTTTATTATATATATTAAAAAAAGGTCATTTGACCAAGGACAAAGATCTGTGGATATTACTTTTTAACCTTACTGCATTTCAGCTTGTGCTTAATCATTTCTAATAGCGATCAGACTTTTGTTCCATAAGATTCACTATCAAGAGCTTATACTCCGACCACGACAAAGAACAACACGATAATGGCGGGTTTGCTCTTTCAGTTTTGCACGCCATTGTGGTTGACATAAAGGGCTTCCTCAAGTCTATTGTTCAATGGATATTGAACAAAATATTTACGGTGATTATATATCTGTCGCAATCGTGAAGGTTATCGTAAATTCTAGCATCTCAATAACTACTACAAAAGCACGACCTTTCATTATTAGTCTAATACTGCAATTACACAAAGTAATTCCAACCCCCTCACAATGTCTAACATGTCACAGAGTCAGCGCGATCTACTCGCTCACACAGGGGCTGAGGTCTTCTTCAATAGTTTCAGAATCGCTCCAGTCCAACAGCAAGCTACCACACAGCAAGTAAGAGAAGTAAAGTCCCGGCCTCAGGATGAAGGTTGCGATCCAGAGTCATTAGCCCTTTCCGACGAAGAAAGCGAGGGTTTTCTGACTAAAATCGACGAGAAAAAGGGAAGTAACCGCCCCTTTCGCTGTCAGATACTTGTCCGGGCTGGCCCAAAGACAGGTAAGACATGCAATAGCTATTTTGCAAGCCAGGAGGAGAGGGACAGACATTGGACTGAAGAACACCCCGTGGAGTTTGTACTTATCCCAGTTAGCAGCCAATAGTGCGACACGTCGTTTTGAATTTAAGTAGTCTTCCTAATGTAACGTCCCTCCCTGTGTAGCGAAACACCCTGCGTGCCGAAACAGACCAATGAAATTGAATAAATTTCGAGCTTAATAGATTGTTATATTAAAAGAAATAGTCTAAAAAATATATTACTAATTTTAAATATGAATACTTTCTATTGTGGTTGGTTTAAAAGAGATATTACAAAAGAAAAAATCTAAATCCTTGCGATTTTATTGGTCGGTTTCGGCACGCAGGGTGTTTCGCTACGCAGGGAGGGACGTTAACCAACTTTCTTTTGAATTTGAAATGGTTTTCCAAATGTGAATGCGCTTCTTTGAGGAGTACTGTGAACCTGTCGTCTAAATACCCTCATTGCCAGCGCGGCATGTTAACCGAGATATTTCAGGGGTAGAGCCGCGCATTGATGATGTGATAGGATAGGAATGGACTAGAGAATAGATTCACAAGGTCGGCATGTTGGTATGGTAATAATTAGTGCTTTTGGTTGGGGACTCGAGTTTTGCGAATGGACATAAACATAAAAGCTGACTCGGTGTTCTGGAAGATCTAAGCTGTCATTCGATGGGGTATGACATGTTTGCCGTTGCCCCTGACTAGGCGAGCTTGGCAAACGTTGGCTCTTGATCAGTGGTGGTTTGTTCTTTATTCTGTTGAGCTTCTTTCATAAGCGTGATGATGATATAGAGTCGGTTCAGGTAGATAGATTAATATTGAAGCGAAAAGTTTTTAGTGTAGACAGCTCGGGTGATTCGGGTCTGTGTCCAGACTTCTGTTCAAAGGACGATGTGCCCCAGGTGCTCGCTTATCTTGGACTAAGCCTAATCGGTCCAACCAAACAGTCCAACAGAGGTACAATGCCTGGCACTTCTATATCACAGCCAAAAATTATAGTTCACTCTCAGATATGGTTGCAACTACGCCAACCCAGAAGTCTCTCAATAATATTAGCTATAGCATTGCGCATGTGCCATATTACCTTCGAGAATAGATGAAGGTCAACTCCGGATCACCAGAGGGCAGGGGCCACTTGACATCCTAGGGGATGAGCGACCATAATAGCGGCTTTCAGGACAAGTGAAGCATTTTGGGCCATCTTTAATGGCATCTGGCCACAATCATCTCGTTTAAATCGATCCCCGCATCATCTGAGCATTTTATCATAGAAGAAATCCCATAATATCGCTACCCCTGAGAATTTTCATCGAGGCGCATCCGCTCTCCACGACTACGACTTTTCCTACAAGCACCAGTTTTCTTCCGCAAGGATTAATGATTGTATAGGTCAAATAAATTGCACATATGACTACTTGAATTGATCGCCAGTTCTCGCGGAACAAAATGAGTCCACGAAAGTGGTTGCAATGCATGTTGATGGGATTTTGATATGTGTTTGGTGGGTCATGAGGGTAGAGGGGTATTTGCCCAACGCTTTCCGGCTCGGGAGAGCGAGGCTGAAGATCCATCCACAACCCTTGTCCTTTTGCCTTGTTGTGACCACGGCAGCCACGCTAACCTTTTGAACCCATTTCTTCTCCCCCAGGCCTACTCTTGCTTTTGCTCTTCCACCCAAAAAATACTCCACGCGTTCCCGGCTCAACCTCCTACATCGACCACAACTCGACTTCATCACTTAATCCGCTTCATGCGACTCGTCTAGATTTACGCAAGAGATTCTGACGCGTCGAGAGACATATCTGTAAGCCCGCATCTTGATATACCCCCCCTTCGTCAAGCACAATGAAGAGCCTAAGTTTCTTTAACCTTTTCCGCAACATTGCTTCACGTCACATCCGCGCTCCATTTGCTCTGCCATCTGCAATTATATGTAATATATGAGCTTTATTGCTTGTACATAAGAACTAACCACTTTTCTTCCGCAGGGTTTCCGGCACGCTGACCTCACATACTACATGCTTGAACCGGCAGAATGGTAAGCTCATCTGCCCTCTACCTAGTTTTCATCCATTAACCAATACACGTAGGTCTTATTCAAGCGCAAGCCAGTTCAATATGTGAACAGACCTATAATTGAGCGGGATGACCAGGAGGTAAGGCTACCAGACTTCATGGACCGCCATGCAGGGGCTTACATGTGGAAAAGGTGTGGCACATTCCGCAGACCGGCGAAATATTCATAGAATATGAACAATACCTGGCTAGGTAAGGAACTCCGCGCTATTTAGGTCTCGTGAGGTTAACATAACCCAGGATGGACTTTTACAAGCAGGTTAGCTAGAATACAACCAACACCCTTCTACACCATGTTTTACTTACACTAATAGCGCCGCTTCATCTGCCAGATCACTGGTCACTCAGGTCTATCATTTTTCGAGGCATTGAAAAGCGAGGTACGGATACACAAGTGGGGTCAATGCCGGAGCAAAGAGCTAACTTCGTTATAGCTGGCAGGCGCACAAGAAGTTGAGGAAGCTTTTCCGGAAGCGCTGAAAGGTCCAATCCTCCGACGAGTACAATTTCAAACCATTTCTCGAATAGATACACTTGTCGACCTCATCTATGAAGAATACCGGGCCGACTATTATCCTGGAGAGGCAGTGACAGTACATGTACTTACAGGAGAACGACTTACTGGAATTGTGAGGGACAAGACTAGATTCGGAGCCACAAAGCTACCGGATGGTTCGCTGGGCGCCCCCTTTTCACGATACTTTGTAAGCCTTGACAACCGGCCTACAGAAGAAGCAGTGGTGGACGACGCGCATATCACCCGGGACCGCAAAATCTTTACCAAGCAAGTTCTTCGGTCATTTATCAAGAAGACAGTCACTCGAGAAGCGTGGACAGGTGCGCCTTGGCTGGTAAAGCACGATGTCGCGGCACAATACCACATCGACACCCGCGTGCCTCCGCATCTGCGTTATGAGAGCAAGGCTGCGGAACGGAAAGCAAATCAACAGCAAAAGAAGACCACAGCTACAGCCCCTGACTATGATGGAATGGTAGGAAGTTTCCCTGGGAACACGAATGGTCAAGGTCGACTTCCCGAGCTGAAGCCCGCACCCAAGAGCCATAAGAGCAAACTGCACCAAGGCCATGCTAAGAGTAAGCAGCCGCCATCTTTGAATCCTGCTCCAACCTTTTCTATTCATCAACCTCCTCCTCTCTCTACATTTCATCATCCTCCACCTTTTGTATCTCACACATTTGAAGCACATGGTCCACTTGTTCCTAAAGGAGGCCCACAATTCGCTACATTTCATCCTAATGGCCCCTTTGCCTTTGCACCGTTGGCATCAATGCCTCCCGTACCTCCACCACCTCCTCCGATCAAGTACCCGATAGACGATTTAGAGGTTGCCCCACGACACAATGGACCAAAGAGACCAGACCTGAAATACTTCTCTCAAGAAATACCTCTCGATGTATCCACATTACGCAAACGGCCACAAGGAAATGATATTTTGATGAAGTCTGTTGGACCACTGCTCGAATGCTGGGATACGCTGAACGTTTATTGCGAGATCTTCAAATTGGATTCATTCACGTTGGATGACTTTGCAGAAGCTATGAAAATTTCAACGGATGATATTGAGTGCGAACTCTTTGTTGAGGCGCATTGTGCTGCTTTGAAGATTTTGGTCGACTCAGAACCAGAGGGAGGGAAAGTCCAGATTCAGTTGCCTGAAATCGATGACGAAGACGATGAAGATGATTCCGAAGAAGAGGCTACTCCAGAGCCAACTCCAGAGCCGGAGCCAAAGCCCAAACGTGCGACGAGAAGCAGTTTAGCAAAAGCCGAGGCGGCTGCTCTACAAGCACCCCCAGAGCCTGTGAAGGAGCCCACTCCTGAACCGAAAAGCACGCATCGCGCTGCGGAAATGCAGGCTGAGATGAACTGGATTGATCGGCTACGGAAGCGTGACTTCAAAAATGGTGGCTGGCAAATCATTATAATTGGTTTGCTGTATCAATTATCCAAGAACCCGCGCCGGACAGACGCTTGTGAAGAATTATTAAAGGAACTTGCGCCATTAGATATGGAGCCAACGTTAGAGACTGCTCGCATCCAGTACTCCAACCTCGATGTGAACCTGCGTATTCAGGCATTGCAAATTGTTTGCATGCTCGCTGCAGAGACAAAGGCAGCACGTGGCTACATGGAACAGTGTAGTGAGGAGATGACAGTTCTACGGAAAGAAAAGATCAAGTGGCAGCGAGACAAGAAGATCTAGTAAGTGTGTTCATTTTCGCGATTTCTATGGTACTAACTTTTACAAAGTGCCGAGGAGCTTCGTCTGCTCAATGAAGAACGCAAGATTCAATTACCAGCAAATACACCTCCATCTCCTGTTCCTGAGACCAAGTCGGTTAATGGCGATGTGAAGATGACCGATGTCGAGGAAGAAATCCATGATTCCGAGGAAATCGTAGACACTGATGAAGGTCCTCATCAAGGCAGATCGCTTCGTCGTGGTCAGTATCGAAATGCGGAACGAAAGCGACGTCGTGAAGCAGAGCAAGAAAGGAAGGAGAAAGCCGAGGCAGAAGCCAAGGTGCCTAAACAGACAAAGCAATTTACGAAGCTCTTGAAGGACATTTCTAAGAAGCAAGCGCAAATTGCGGAGTGCGAAGAGGAAATTGCTATTTTAGACAATGACCTACGAGAAGCAGATTGCCCACGAACTCGCGTCCTTGGCAAGGATAGGTTCTGGAATCGTTATTACTGGTTCGAGCGCAACGGCATGCCATACGCTGGACTTCCTAATAGCTCGACCGCGGACGCCGGTTATGCAAATGGTTGTATTTGGGTCCAGGGTCCTGACGATATCGAGCGGGAAGGTTACATTGAAATGCGGCCTGAATGGCAGCATGAGTATAGGATGAAGTTTAATATGACGGTTCCGGAACGGAAGATGTTGGAAGAGGGTACGACGCACGTGTTCACAGCAGTTCAGTGGGGTTATTTCGACGACACAGCAGCACTCGATGGCCTAATTGGATGGCTCGACCCTCGTGGCCTCAACGAGATGAAACTCAAAAAAGAGCTTCTTCTATACCGCGATAGAATCGCTCGCAACATGGACAAGCGCAAGGCATATCTGAACCCAGCAGATGATGCGGAGGATAAGTCAGCAGAGTCTGGAAAGCGCATGTCAACACGCAAGAAGGAGGTTCAGGTTGAACTGCCTGCTCAAAAGTGCCTCGCCTGGCGCAACAACACAGCTCTGGATGAGCTAGGCCATTTACATTCTGACCAGCCGCGGGCACGTAAACCAGCCAAAAGGGTTGCAGCCTCAACTGTAGTCATTGAAGAGCCGGTCCCAGTCAAAAACGAAGGCAAAGGAGCGAAGAAAGAAAAGAAGGGTGCAGGACGTTAAGGTGCCCGCTATGAGTCCTGAATGAAAGATGGCATGCTACCATATATGATGGATATGAAGGTGAAAGTGTTTTGTGATATTTGGAAGCAAGGCGTACTGGGAGATCATGACCTGGCGTTACGGTTTCAAAAGGGATGCATAGCGTGAGTTGTCCTATATAAGACTTGCGAATACCTCTATAATGAGGCTGTCACTTAGACTATTAGGTGCGGGTGTGGGATCTGTAGAGAACAGATGCAAAACAGATGCAAAATAGAAGACAAGACATTTGTAAGCCTAGCATTTGTGTACAGATGTCCATCCTAGGGAGGACATGAATCTTCCCAGTCGCCAGCAGAGGCGTTTACAATGAGTGATTAAATCCGATAGTTGTTCTAATGATTCTGAATTTCACCAGCTTTAAGCTGCTTCAGGTACGGCATCTTCCACCACAATTACATTGAGTCGGCATTTCCGGAGCCCGTTCCCGCAACGCCTGGGGTCTAGGGTCTATGACAGCTTCATTATGCGAAAATTGGCCATATTCCTAAGGTATCAATTTTCGACTTAAATGCTCCTTCTCGTGACTAATATAATTCAGTTCAATGTCGGCCTCTGGGGTTTACCAAACTCCGATCAAACCATGGAGCAAGCACGCACTGCGACTAAGAACTTAAAGGCTAAGCTTCTAACGTCTATCTCGTGTCGCATTCGCTTGACATTGCCACAAAAGTAACACGGCTTGCAGTTCTGTGCCTGCTCGTCCGCCCCTCAATACAATCAAACCCGTTCCTGAGAAAAGACCGAATTGGATAAGGTTGGTCACACAAAATCCGCAATTCCTCGAAAGATATATCAGCGACGAGGGGATCGGAATAGAGATGAGCATTGGCAACGGCCAGCACTGGAAAATGCCCCCAGTGGCTATCTAACTTTCAGAGTTGACGTATATTATCTATCTATTGGCATTTTTAGTGCTGCCTAATGAAAATATCTATGCTCGGCGTCGTCACGGATTTAAACCTCGTAAGGCGTATCTGCCGGTTTAAAACGGTCCACAATTAGCCATAAATGTGGTCCCATAACCCCCTAGTAGACTACGCCTTCTAGTGGGTTACAGCGCAACGCGCGATTTTCTCTTGGCGGCAACAACACCTTGATTCAATCAACAATATCTCATCACCACCATGGCTAAATTAGATTTGGAGGAAGAGAATCGAATCCGTACGGTTATAGCTATTATTGAAAAAAATCCCTATGTCAATCGAGCAAAGTTGTGTCGAATACACCGCGTTCATAAAGGCCGACGCTTGAAGGGTGTGTCAAACGCTCGCACCGCTGGAGGCCACAACAAGCGTCTAAATACTACCCAGAATGAAGGATTTAAAAGGTTTATATCATACCTAATTAAAATAGGTCAAAATCCTACCTTAAATGAGCTACGTTACGAGGCAAATTGGATTCTACAGCATAGTGGCGACAATCACGGTGTTTCTACAGCATGAGCAAAACGATAGCTTACACGTAAGAACGAGTGGTTTAAAAGCCAACGTGCAAAGACTATTGCTTTTAAAAAGAAAGCTGTTTATACGAGAAAGAATCTAGAGAATCATTTCTTTGAATTTGAATTTGCTATTGCAAAATGGAAAGTTCTACAGAACGATATCTACAATATAGACAAAACGAGCTTCCGAATTGGCTGTTTTGAACGAAAGTATATGTTACGGTCCTATTGGCTGATCCAATATAGATAGAAGATCTTGGTCCGGGGTTTGTTGGTCTGGAGAGAAGTAGGTATATCACATATAAGACTAGATCCCAATAACAAGTATACTATTGAAGAATACTATTTGAGTTGAGCACGAAGCTCCTATCTACGGGGAAAGCTATCTACTTATATAGGGCTTCGTGGGGTTGGATCATTGCAGAAACCATGATCCAGTTGGCTCATGGATCATAGCATGATCCATGATCCATCACGTGACCTTTCCATCCCAGGGGTTCTCTGTGTAAGCCAAGCTTACCGAGCCTCAGGCCCCTAAGGCATAAGTCCTGTTAGCGAT
The DNA here is from genome assembly GCA_021307315.1 of Bisporella sp. PMI_857. NCBI lineage: Eukaryota > Fungi > Ascomycota > Leotiomycetes > Helotiales > Helotiaceae > Bisporella > Bisporella sp. PMI_857. The sequence continues at coordinate 688,933 of JAJSPD010000024.1, forward strand.
GCGCGTAACACTATCCCCCGTCTAGGTTTAGCGTGTCCACATGCTTAAGTAGGTCAAGGAAATGTCGCTGGTGGCCGCATGGCCGTCCTTCCTTTCCATCATGACAACCAAACGAAACGCTGACTGTCTGGATTCTGAAGTGTCGCGAAAAGACATAGAAAGAAAAGATCTGAAAAGACGAATAATTCTGACTGGCGAAGAAATGATTCCGTGTACTGCTTGCGAGAAGAAACATGCTCGGGATAGGCGTCCCATACAGTGTATAAAGGCTGAGGGGTCAACTCGTTGCTCGGAATGCGTGAGACGAGCGCTCTCAGGGTGTGATGCTGGAGGTCCTGCTCCTAGAGACTGGGTGTCTCTGGACAAAGCGAAAGAAAAACTGGAAGAGGACGAGGCCAAGGCTGAGGAGGAAGCCGAGCTTCTGGCCGAGGCTGCTGCGAAGATTTCTGCTCGTATCAAAAGGATACGTACTCAGAAGAGGTTTCTTCGTACTCGTGAGAAAGAGATGTTGCGTCGTGGTCTGGCATCTCTGGATGAGCTCGATGCTCTGGAGGAGGAAGAGAGATTGGCTGCTGAGGCAGATCAAGGAAGTGAAAGCCAGGAGGCTCGCGCGGAACTTGTCCCTACAGGTTCCTTCGACCTTGATGCGTATACCTTTCCTTCTCCTGGGAACGTTTTCTGGGCGTCGCACCTGGAGCCCTTGGATATTGACGGTGGAACTCCTCAAGCATCTCAGGGCAGTTGAGGTGTCCTCTTGGTTCCCATGTGTTTTCCGAATCTGGGTAATTCAACCATTTGATCAAATACTTTGGTTTGCCTCTGACATACTTGTAGTCTAAGATCCTTTCTACTTCGTATTCAGATTCTGGGTTGACTGGTTCAATTTCCGTGTGTGGAGCTGGTGGTGCTCCTTCGGGTGCTGGTTCAATGAGTATGGCGGGAAAAACTGGGTGTATGTTCATGGTCTTGGGAAGATGGAGTTCGAATGCATTTGGTCCTGCAACTCGTTTGATTTTGAATGGTCCCAACTTCTTGTGATCCAGTTTGTCGCTTGGTCTCTTGGTCTTGATGTTTTTTCTCACAAGATAGACCTTATCCCCCTTCTCAAGGTGTGGTGTCTCACCATGCCTACGGTTGTAGTACTCCGCAGATCTTTGGCTGAGAAACTTGATGTCTTCGGCTAGCTGCAAGTGCAGTGCCTGAAGTTGTTCGACTTTAACCATTGCAAGCTGTGAATGTGCCCTATCCTTGCCTGGTTCGTGATATGCTTTTGGCTCGTAGCCATAGTTGGCATAGAATGGTGATACCTTTGTTGTTTCATTGATTGCGCTGTTGTATGCGAACTGTGCAAGTGGTAATAGCTCTACCCAATTGTCTTGCTTGTAGTTCACATAGCATCTGAGGTATGCTTCCATTGTTTGGTTGGCTCGTTCTGCCTGTCCATTGGTTTGTGGGTGAAAGCTTGTTGATAATTTTCTCTTGATTCCCATGAGTGTAGTGAGCGTTGTCCAGAACTTGGATGTGAAGAGCTTGTCTCTATCCGATATGATTTCCGTGGGGGTTCCATGGTTGGCGACCACGACTCTGAGGAATGTGTAGGCAAGATCCTCTGCTGTGCTGCTTTCCAAATATGGAATCATGTAACAATACTTTGTTAGTCTTTCCACAACTACCAATATTGAGTCATACCATTTTCCTGAGACTGGTTCTCTGGAGAGTGGTAACTTTACTACGAAGTCCCATGCGATAGACTTCCATGGCATGTCAGGTGTAGCCGGGGATTGCAGTTGTCCATAGGGAGCATGGCGTGAAGCCTTGTTCCGGATGCACGTGTCGCATTCAGTGACTACCTTGGTGACCATTTTCCTCATTCCTGGAAAGTAGTAATCTCTGGAGATCCTGTCCAACGTTTTGGTGATCCCCTGATGTCCATGAGCTGGTAATCCATGTTGTTCCATCACAAATGTCGTTCTCATTGTGCTTGGGACATATATCTTTCCTTGATATCTTAGGATTCCTGATTCATCCTTGGTGAATCCTTGCTCTGTTCCTTGGAGAGCTCTTGTTGCTATGAGATCCTTCTCATAGGCCTGGGGAAACCCTGAGTCCTCGACTCGGTGTTCTACCCTTGTCATCAAGAATAATTCTCCTTTGTTGAATACCAACGAGTCTCCGTCTTGTTTTAATACTGCGTGATTGACATGTGTTTTGTTAGAGAGGTATTCCGGTTTCCTGCTCAGAGCGTCTGCTCTAGCATTTTCAGTTCCTTTGACATATGAAATCCTGAAGTTGTATGAAGCGAGTGTTTCTGACCATCTGACTTGACGACGGTTCAGTTCTTTAGTGGTGGTGAAAGCAACGAGATTCTTGTGGTCTGTAAGCACTTGTACCTGGTATTTGGATCCTTCCAAGTACACTCTCCATTCTCGGAAAGCATCAACGATCGCGAGTAGTTCTTTGTCGTGTATTTCGTAATTGAGTTCTGCTGATGTGAATTTCCGTGAATGAAATGCCGTTGGTTGCTATTTCCCTTCTGCGTTGGGTTGGCTGAGCACAGCGCCCAAAGCGTAATCTGATGCATCGGTTTCCACTGTAATTTCTTTTTCTGGATCGAAGGCAATAAGTACAGGTGCGGTGGTGAAGGCCTGCTTCAATGCGTCAAATGCATCCTGTGCTTCCTGACTCCACTCAAAGGCAACGTCCTTTTTTGTGAGTCGGGTAAGCGGAGTAGCTAATTCCGAGTATCCCTTGATAAATCTTCGATAGAAATTGGCGAATCCCACAAATGATTGTACGTCCTTGACGCATGTTGGGGTATTCCATTCCAAAATGGGTGCAATCTTTGCTGGGTCCATCTTGATTCCTTCTGTGGAGATCACATATCCCAAGAATGTGACTTCCTGGACTCCAAACCTACACTTTGATAGTTTGACTCTTAGGTTGGTGTCCTGCAGTACTTGCATGACTGCCTTGACATCTTTCTCGTGATCTTCTGGCCTTGCCGAGTAGATCAAGATGTCGTCCAAGTAACATATACACGTGATGTCCAAAAAGGGCATAAGAATGTTGTTGATCAGTCTTTGGAAGGTGGCTGGGGCGTTGGTGAGTCCCATCGGCATGGCTGTAAACTCATAATGCCCATACCGGGTTCTGAAGGCTGTCTTCCATTCTTCTCCTGCCTTGATCCTTACGCTGTAGTAGGCGTCTCTTAGATCAAGCTGCGTGAATATCTTGGCTCCTTGCAGGCGATCTCTCATCTCGTCTGCTCTAGGTAATGCGTACCTGTCCTTGATTGTCATGTCGTTCAACTTTCTGTAGTCGACACACAATCTTTTCGTCCCGTCTGGCTTGGGTACGAATAACACCGAAGCTCCTGCTGGCGATGTTGACTCTCTGATGATCCCTTTCTTTAGACCATCGTCTATAAACTTCCTGAGCGTCCTCAAGTCGTCTTCGGATAATGAGTATATGGGTCCACTTGGAGGCGCTGCTCCGTCGACGAGTGGTATCTCATGATCCCATGGCTTATGTTCCGGCAAGGCCTCGGGTCCTTGTTCTTCCGAAAATAACCCCTTGAACTCTTCATATTCTGAGGGCAATTCCCTAATATGTGATCCCATGTCTTGGTGATCTGGCTCTCTTGAAGAAGTGGCGCAAACTTCCTTCTGGCTCTGGTCGAGTTCTTTTGTTTGTGTTCCTTTGTCTTTGCCCTTGATCCACATTGTCGTTAGTGGTTGTGGCCTGACAACACACTGGCATCTGTCAAAGACGAGCTGTCTTGTTTGCCAATTGATCGTTGGGTTATGCTCTGTGATCCATGGCATTCCCAAAATGATCTCATGCCGCCCAATCTGGGTGACGTCTAATTGTAACCATTCCATATGGTCACCTGTGTCCATTCGGAGTCTTGTGGTCTCAATATCCACAAGTCCATCCCTGTATGAGGCGTCCGTGCCGTCTGCTACAGTGAGGGTGTATGGCGTGTTCTTGACCTGTGTGGATATGCCAAAGTGTTTGATGACGTCTGGGGATATGAAGTTTCCTGTGGCTCCAGAGTCAATCATGGCTGTTAATTTGTTTTTTCCTAGTCTGACATTGGTGGATAGCTGTCCCGTGCTCCCGAATGTGCATAGTTCTTTTTTGTCTTTCTCCTCATTGTCCTCGAGGAGTACCATCCGTTTCCGTTTGGGAAAGTGGCTTGCCTGCTTGGCATCAAGATGGTATAAGCAGTGGTCTGTGTAGCATGCGGTCCAATGGAGGGTTCCGTGCTGTGGGTGTCTGTGGTGTGCTGCATTATTTCTTTCGGATTCGTCAACTGTTCCGGCTGCAAGCATGGCTTCCCATCTGGCACGATCCTTGGCTCTCCCTTCTTGCCTATGCGCTTCCAACTTGGCTCTTTCTTTGAGAATTTCCTGGTTGATGATCTCAATTCGCCGCTCCGGCGTCAGCTCTTCTGGTTCTGCTACCGTATATCCTCTGGAAGGTGCTTTTGAATCGTTCATATCTACCCTGGACAAGGCTTTGTGGAGTTCTTCTTCCTCTTCTTCCGAGATGTGGAGGAGCTTGTTGAGTTCTTGTCCAATGTCCCATTCTTCGTCGGATTCCGATTCAATGGCTGCGCCGTCTACCTGGGATAGGAATTCTCCCATGGTCTTGCAGCTTTCTTCCCATTCGCTGTCCTCATCATAGTGGCAGCCTGGGCATTTGTCCTTCCATGATGCACTGCATGCCATTCCACACTTGTTGCAATGCGTCTCAAGCTGTGTATGGACTTTCTGTTGTTCCAGTTCTTCTTCTGTTGGCTTGGCTTCCAGGACTGCGATTTCCTTTCTTCCTGAGGTCTTGCCGTTGTATCCTCCCCTACCCGTGCTGTTGAGTTGTTTCTTGCCCTTCCAAGATTGCTGCGTCTTGCGATGAGAACTGGCCATGTGGCCCGGAAGGCCACATTCGAAACACAAGTTCTTGTCTCTACGCCGTTGCATTTCCTCCTTGGATAGGCTAGACTTTTGTTTGGGCTTCCCTTGGAACGCGTCCAGTTCCATAGGTGAATGGTAACGGGGTTTCTGGGGGTGTTGTTTCTTACTGAACCCTAAAGAGTATTGCCCTCTTCTTTCCATGCGTCTTTCATACAGTCTGGTGTCAATTTCAATTGCCTTATCTTTCATTTCGGTGAGGGTTTGTGGTCTTCCTCCCCTGACAATATCATCCTTGACTTCTTCCTTAAGTCCTTTGTAGTAGAGCGCTCTGAGGGGTTTATCTTCCCAATCCACCTTGCCTGCTAGCAGCTCAAACCTTCCTGTATACTCCGTGACACTGGTGAGTTGCTTGCATGATTGAATGTCTCTTTCCGCACGTATTTCTTCATCAGTGTTTCCAAACATGCGTGTGAGCTGACTGACATATTCATCATGACTGTCGAAAATAGCATTAGTCTCATCTTCTCTCTTGTCATGTGAGTAGGCTAGGTAGTCTTTGAGGTGAGTGGAGATCCAGTCATAGGCTGTTCCGGTTAGATAGGACACAGCCCATAGAACGATTTGTTCCTGGGATCCAAAAGATAAAGGGTTCATGCGAATATAGATTTCGCATTGGGATACATATGCGCGTAGCTCCTTGCGATTGCCATCAAAGGTTTTAGGTTCGTGGACCTTGGGTACCTTGATTTGCTGAGGTAGGTAGGTAGGTTGCGGAACCGGTGGCGAGGCATGTTCGCCCTTGGAGGTACGTGGGGTTGAACTGGTTGTCGACATGGTATATGCGATATAGGTACTTCAAGACTCGGTGCTCAAAGTGTTACGGTCCTATTGGCTGATCCAATATAGATAGAAGATCTTGGTCCGGGGTTTGTTGGTCTGGAGAGAAGTAGGTATATCACATATAAGACTAGATCCCAATAACAAGTATACTATTGAAGAATACTATTTGAGTTGAGCACGAAGCTCCTATCTACGGGGAAAGCTATCTACTTATATAGGGCTTCGTGGGGTTGGATCATTGCAGAAACCATGATCCAGTTGGCTCATGGATCATAGCATGATCCATGATCCATCACGTGACCTTTCCATCCCAGGGGTTCTCTGTGTAAGCCAAGCTTACCGAGCCTCAGGCCCCTAAGGCATAAGTCCTGTTAGCGATGCGCGTAACAAAGACTCGGACTAGCTGGCAGTGCGTCTAGGTAGGACTCCATTCTCGGAAGAGCTTCAAGGAGCGCAGCATAATTCTTAAGCACAGCATCGAGGAAATCGCTTCGACTGGAAGAGAGCTGTCACAATCAGTTGAAGACAACACATACTTGAAAGGGCCATTAACCGTGCCGGATAACTCGAGTCAGAGGCAAAGAAGAGGCAAATACATACTGACATGATGAGGCCAAGGGTTCCCCATAACGAACTTGAAGGGATACAGAGGCTGGATGTTAAAGCATCAGCAGCAATGGCAACTGGCTCCAGCAGTCCTACAACGTGACCTAGCCGACCCCATATCTGTTCGTCCCGAAATACAATGTGTCGTCGCCTCAGCTCTTCCAGCGTATCTGCCAGTTCCGACTGCGACTCATTTGCGTCTAAGCTGGCGAGCTCGGCAGGAGATAGTTGCTGGCGGAATCGATTGCTTACGACGACCCACCGGCTGCTATCCATGCGATGATGAGTTGGCATTGCCAAATAGACGCCGAGCAGGCGACCTTCCGGACACCTTGCCAGTAGTAACCGAACTCAATGGCCTGATGCCAATTGAGAGGGACCTAATCATCATTGTACAACATGTTTTATTGTCTGAGGTGACAGTTGTGTAGTTGACCGGCCTTTGCCCGCTCCCAGAGGTTGACAAGGGGGGGATCAAATCCCGTAGTTGTACATGAGAGCTACGGTGCCCATAGCTGCGGCTCTGGTGTTTGGTCCAACTGCATTTCGATGACTAGAGCGAAAGTGCGCATGGGGACATGTCATGGGGTGTGGAAGCCAAAATCGGGTTCCCCTGTTCCCGTTCCGATGTTCACGTGTTTTAAGCCCTAGAAAAAGGTTGTTGCCGCTTTTACTATATGTAGGCTGCCTGGTTGACCGCTTCCATGCAGATGCCGCTCTAATGTAACCCAGCCACCAATCGCATCTGCCGCTGTCTAGTTCACCGCCTCGTGCCAAAATGGGAGGTTCCGGTTGAAGCTTATGATCTTGGTTGCTCCTCATCCATTCATTATTTGAGGGCCGCCAACAAATGGTATCGTCTCTCGCTCGCTCCTGTAACAACAAGTTTGCCCTGAGGTGTTGAGGTATCTTCAGACTAGAACTTTGAATGCACCTACTCCTGGTCTTCAAGAGTGAGTACCTTGTTCCTAAGCGCCTGGTGGACCGAGTAGTCACTCCGTTTGTTGTCCTGTCCTGCCCTTGCCCTGCCCTGCCATGCCCTGTCCTGTGGCACTCTCATCGACTACGGATGATTAGGGGCTGAAGGAAACTTGCCCACTATCCCGCAATCTGAAAGTAGCTGGAGATTACAAGGGCATCGCTGTGTAGAGCGGAAGCTTGTCATCTACAAGCATTAGGTTGCTACGCTCACCCCATCGGAACTGTATGTCTCGATGATGTCAGGCCAGATAACAATGGAACGCGTTCCAGCAGATGGGGATGCTGGAGCACCTTCAGTAACTTTAAGCATTGACAGGCTAAGCTCTAAGTTATCCAATTCTCGCTATACTTCATTAATGTCTTGTACCACCGACACAAAACTCGGCAACTGAGCCAAGACCGAAATTATGACTCTTGTTCGGATTGCCACAGTGGCGCCAAAGTATGCGGTTGTTTACTATCACCTAGTATTATGAGGTTTACAGAGCTGACCGTTCTATAGCTTCGAGGGGGTCAAAGAACAGCTAAGTTTGTTGCGGAAAGCATTTGGTACACCGTCTATATCGTGCGGATTCTGCACCACGGCGAAGTAGTCTTTAGACATGGCGAGGGTCTTGCCAACATTGAAGATGGTCTAGAGCCAGACGCCGATACTCTCTACCTTATCGCCTCGTGTTCCAAAGCCTTTGCTTCCACGATGTGTGCCATTTTAGAGAGTGAGGATAAGATCAGCTGGAATACACCAGTGTCGAATTACTTACCCGATTTCAAAACACTTCACGACCCAGAGGTGAGCAGGCGGGCAACTCTGAAGGATCTCTGCTCCCATGCTACCGGACTGGCGCCCGTCGATCATGCCGTCATGGGGTTCCATGATGAATATTATAACCGTGGTTGCAATCAGGTCAAGATATCTTCGAATCTTCCAGTTGCTTACGACTTTCGCTCCCGCTGGCTCTACAACAACTGCATGTATGGGGTAGTCGGCGAACTCATTGCCAAAGTCTGTAAGACGACTACTGGAACAGCGTTGAAGAATAAAATATTCCGGCCCTGGGAATGGACAGGACCTGCACCAGCGCAGCTGAGTACCCGGATTGCAACGTTGCCCAAGGATATCGATCCTTGATGACGGAAGAGCCTGCCCTGGGCGACCCGAAGCTTGAGGACGGCGATATCCAGGGTGCCGCTGGCTCGTGCGTAGTTCGGTTAACGACATGCTTAAATGGGCCAAGGCCATCATGGAGTCTGAAGATCCATACAATTGCGGGGAGGGAAGCTCGTGCCAACTGCCAGGCGTCAGCTTCGCCAGATGTGCCATCGCCAATGACATATGAGATAGCCTCGGGGAGACGCGTATGGTTTGGTTGGTTCCGCCATACCCTACCTCTCGGTGGCTCTCCTCTATTGGGCCCAATTTCGCTTTGTTACAACCCCCTGTCGTGGCCAGAGTAGCGAACCACGTTGGCTCTGGCGCATTGGGGCAGTTCCAGGGTTCCTTACGTCTTCTACACCTTCCCTGCACCAAGAGCGCTATCATCGTCATGGCGAATTCGTCTCCCTCCGTGGGGATCCATCGGACCTAATTGCTCAGCGCTGTGTCAGATTATCGATATGAACACGGGTGGCAGGGTATGCGAAACGAGCAGCCAAGACCGCGCGCCTCATTTGGCCGTCGCTGGTTGAGGAGTGGGTAACCATGAGGGTCCAGAACACGCCACAACGGCCCCCTGCCGAATATGTTGGACTATACCAACATAAAGGCTTCATGCTGGATATCGAAGTCTGCGAACTTGATGAGAAGCGCCGTGGTTATGGCGAGAATCCAGAGCTACTCGAGTTCACGGTCAACGGTTTACAAAGACAAAGGGCCAAGCTTCGGCACTACCACTACGATGTATGGACTTTTCTCCCCAACTCAAGGGATGATGCCTCACGCAAAGGCATGGAACTTTACATGAAACTCCCTCTCGTTTTGCTATCTTTCTTGAGAGACGAGAAGGGAGATGTGTCTGCCCTAGAATGGGACCTGCAAGCAGGTGTGTGTGAAGGCCCAGCTCCAGGTCTTGAAACAGCAGTCCAGCCAATACGTTTCGATCGCGTGCATACGAAAGCTCGGTAAGACTGATTTTGTATGAAGATACTAGAATATCCTCCGTTACTCTTCTGATGTTCGACATTATTTATCTTTTTGGTGTATTTTTTCCAATGTCGTAGACCAATGTTATTGCAAATCTCAGGTATATGGGAAATATAACTAACTATTCCTGGAGCCTGGCCTCTAGAGTAAAACACGTGATGATTTAAATACCAAAGTACAGTTGAAAATGGGTATTAGTAGAACTCAGCGGCCATCAACGCAAAGGTTAAACCAAAGCGTACATTCAAAGATATCGATAATTTGCCTCCTACCATTTCATTTCGGGCCTCCGATTGTGTTGCACAGCTTAACGCAGAATATCCACCACTAATGAGGGCGATGTGTGCGTTGTCCTCAAAAAGCCAACACATATTTTCCTTGGTCTATCTGCTATCGTATTCTCAAGCCAGGCGAAGAGTACATGTAGAGCGGGGTCTCTTGGCTTACATGCACTACATGTGGCTGTACAGCATTTCAGCTCATCAGGTTCAAGATATGTCTAGTGGATACAGCAAGTGCCTTGCCTCACGGATGCAACGTTACGCCCAGTTTCCTGGTCACAATTAAGACTGTGCGATCCTGTGCTTCTCATCTGCATATTCCTGTAGCAAGCCGGGCGTTTGCTGGCTAGCCTCACCCCTTCCCGCCTTGTAACCCTTTCACCCTGTGACCTTACAGAAATCGTGTAGCACGTACGTCGACTTTGTGTCTGGCGTCTCTTGAATAAATTGTGTATCTATTAGACCTCTGAACGGTTAGAGTAAGCTGCAGTATTTATATAGCCCGCTGCTGTTACTGCCAAATTTTAGTGAGATATCTCACTTGAGAACCCTTCGCCTTGTTCTTTGTAGTGCATGGGACCAAACAGATTATTTACACAAGATGGCTAGTCAATGTCCTGTTCTGATTGAGTACATTCGCTCTCACGCTTACAGTGCGGCGCTCCCTACAGCGCAAGATCCTTTCCGACATCAAGCTGGAGCTAATTCTCACAATCACCATGAGCTACATCCCTGGGGCAAAGGGATAGTCCCGGTACAAAGGAGTTTGATGCTTTGTATGCCGAAGCGAACAACTACTATATGTATCATCTCTGGTACACCCCAGCGCTCGCTCCTTACATGGCCACAGAGCTGTTAAATATCGTCCCAGTTTCCTCTGAGCTCATGTTCCATCTTGTGGAGGTCTTGAAAGTACTTTTGATATCGGGAATCGATGCCGCACTCGGCACACTCAATGGCAGGGAGGTTCTAGCCAACCTAAAGAGTATTCTGGACAACACTCGCCTCTCCTTGGAAGAAAAAATATTTGTCAGGCTCAGCGCCACCTCTACTAAGGACAGCTTTGCCGTTAACGTCCCCACGACTAAACCTGACCCACTTGTGCCAGATGCAGAGGTTATCCTGCGACGGCTGCTGACGAGTGGACGCTCCGTCGGGCGCCTGCTGTCTCTAGCGGAAAAAGTCTGGGGGGCTGATCCTGGAGAAGCTATCATTATCCAGAGATGGTCGCCTGAGATTGAGCTTTCTAGGGAGATCCGAGTATTCTGTTGTCAAGGCCGTGTGACCGCAGTGAGCCAGGATGTTTGGTGGGAGAAGATGGGTTGGCGTACACGATTTCTAAGGGCTTTGTCTCTGCTATTACTACCTTATGGAATAATGTAAAGCCCATATACCATTTGATCAGTGCACAATGGACGTGCTGGTAACGGAAACCGGGTTGGCGGCAACCCTAA